>CM056049.1:372671357-373308273 GCA_029574335.1 Rana kukunoris
CTTACTCCTTACTGTGGCACACCACACCAAAAGTACACCACTTTTTTTCTGAATCAAGCAGTGTGCCCAGCTTATGATCTTGCACACAGGCCCACTGACTTCATAAAACACCCCTTTTTAATGGGTGTGTAGGAGCAAAGTGCAGCATATATTTTTTCTAGTGTCAGCTTTATTATTTAAGTATTTTATAGTGCAGGATCCATACTAGGGCAGTGCTAATAAACTGTCATTCTAAACAAAACATCTTACTTTCCTGGTCCAAAAGAATAGCGGCTAAGAAAACAAGTATAGACACGTACAGACATAAAAATGCCCTTGTGCTTTCATGTCTTTTTGGTGTGGAATAGTAAAAAAACAAGAACAAAATGTAAGCAAATTGATTCTCAAGAGATATTATTTTTTGTTTGCTAAATCCTGAATTTATGAATAAATTGGCAAATGAAACAGAAGTATGTCCTTAGGATAAAGTAATAAAAGTTGCAATGTGGATCTAACTGTAGTATATGAAATAGGATTTGTATTTTATTTAGTAATAACAGAAATATTTGTAAACCTAAAATCGAGTTTTTAGTGTGATTGGTTTCATGCCTCAATCCATAGAGTTTTCCTGAGAAATTCATTTGTGTTAATGTTTTGTGATTAATATGCACTTTTTAATCCATTAGGTTCAGTGAAAACATTTTAAAAACTGCTTGTTTAAAGATGTCATAGAATAGATGATTTTTCCATTTAGTCAAGTAGAAATATCTTTTTACATAGGTTTATGAAGTGGTTCTTTAGATTAAGATTGAATGAGATGTGGAATACCGAACAATCAAAGATAGTGATTGAAAATAACTGGAATAAAAATTAGAGATTTATTTTTTACTAATATGATCAACAGTTATAATTGCTAATAAATAATTGGAGAATATTTTGAAACGATAAATGGACCTGGAGTGGAATTAACTGCTTTTGTGGCAAAATTGGCAACAGTTGTACCAGATGTTTTGTTTTACCACACTCTGGACCAAAGCTGAATGATCTGAGAAGATGACCTTGATGGACAAGTGCCCCATTTAGCCGAATAAACGTTGTAACTATAATAGATGTTTAATTAATGATTAATATTTGATTGTTCAACCCCCAACTTCAATTAATTTCAATTCTGTAGTTGTTGTGTATCAATATTACCAGAAGATGGCAGTAGAATACAAGATTCTTTAGTAAACGTGAACGTTAAGATTCATTAATAAGAACAGTGATGCCAAGATTCACATAAACGTAATACATTTTGCTTGATCACAAAGACCTAACAGAGTCACCACTCATCAGTATCATTACAACAACAAAAACATCTCAAAACAAAAAATTCTCAAAAGTAAATACAGAAAACATGACAAGTGATGCAAATGATTCAAACTTATACTGAGCGATCTTTTTAAAAATGTTTTTTTTGCTCACTAAATATAATTGTTGCTTGCCTTGAGAAAGCTTGCAGATGACAAATGAGATCACCCATTCATTGACTAGATCTGCTGTTTTTAAAATATGCAATTTTTTTGCTACAAATTAATGAAAGCAGAATGAGCGATGCCTATAGTGTTCCCGTGAAACTTTCTTTTGTATCTTACACATGAACTGAATATATACACAAGAGCACTGAAACTCTGTTATCTACCTAGAAAAGTAAAAGATTTGTGCATGGGGATCTTCTATGGCAACTTCTCTTAAGACACCTTAACCACTTAAGGACTGGGCCTATTTTTCAGACTTGGTGTATATTTTTTATTTATTTTTTGCTTGAAAATGACTTAGAACTCCCAAACAGTATATATATATTTTTTAGACACCCTAGAGAATAAAATGGCAGCCATTGCAATACTTTATGTCACAACGTATTTGCGGAGTAGTCTTACAAGCGTATTTTTTGGGGAAAAAATACACATTTTTTAATTAAAAAAATAGACAACAGTAAAGTTAGCCCAATTTTTTTCTATTTTGTGAAAGATAATGTTACGCCGAGTAATTTGATACCCAACATGTCATGCTTCAAAATTGCGCCCACTCGTGGAATGGAGACAAACTTTGACACTTAAAAATCTCCATAGGTGACGTTTAAAAGTCCAGTTTTGAGTTAAAGAGGAGGTCTAGTGCTAGAATTATTGCTCTCACTCTAGCAATTGCAGGGATACCTCACATGTGGTATTTGTACATCGTTTTCATATGCGGGCACGGCTTCTGCGCAGGAGCTTGGCGGGAAGTGAGTTTTATTTTTTCTTTTGTTCTTATTTATTATTATTTTTTGACACTGTCCTTTTAAAAAAAAATTGGGTCACTTTTACATTCCTTGTAATATAAAAAAACATGACAGGGCCTCTTATATGTGATATCTGGGGTCAAAAAGCCCTCAGATCTAATATTTACACTAAAATGCAATAAAATAAAAATATACCCTTTAACACCATTAAAGGTTCCTTCCACCATCCAATTATGTGGAGCCGAGCGGGGGCCATCTTTCCCTCACTGGGTATCTAGCCTATGAGGGGAGAGGAGTCGATCATGTCCGCTGTTACTGACTACTCCAGGGCCATTACACAATATGGCCGTTTTCTGCACGGCCCCGAGAGTGCCAACACCACCCCGGCCAAGAAGGCACAGATATTGCAGGAAATTACCGACCAGGTCAACACGTCAGACCCGGACACGCCAGGGGATCGCCAAGAAGAATAATGACCTCCGGCGTGTGGTCCGTGGGAAGCTGGCCAAGATTGCCGCCCATGCCAGGGGCACTGGAGGGGGCCCACTATGCCCAGGCTGACTGAGGAGGAGTGTGCGGTGGACCAGACCTTCAACAGGCAGCAAGTGGAGGGGCTGCCTGGCTTTGACTCCAGTCAGGAGGCCGTGAGGACAGGTACGTTTTTTTTTTTTTTATATCTGGTGTGTAGCATGTGTGGGGGGGGGAGGGAATATGAGGCAAGTGTGTAAATCCTCCAACCTGTGAATGTTTTGTGTCATCCACAGATGTGCAGGAGGGTGCTGGGCCATCTGGCCTGACCACACCATCCCCGGGACAGCAGCCTGCTTAAGAACCCCAGACAAGGCCGAAATCCTCGGAGGAGGTTGAGGAGGAGGAGGAGTTTGAGTTGGAGGAGGAGGTCATGTCAGGGACTGACTTGTTATTTTTGGAGGAGGCTTCCCCTATGGCTGGCAGCAGCCAGGCCTCCATCCGGGGTAGCCCCTCCTATTTCTCCCCCAACAGGGCTCCCCTCCCAAGGGGCTCCCCTTCTCCCTGGCCACAAGCCTCACCTGGAGGCAGGAAGGCAACCCACAAAACTAGGGGGGTGGCCGAGTTTCTGCCCGCCAACCTGAGAAGGGACCAGGCCCTTCAGACCCGCCATCTGGGACAGGTCAGCCAGAGTTTGGGGCGGATGGAGGAGAGCCTGTCCTCCATAAAGGATATGCTTGCGGACATGGCCTGCAACTCCCTGGCCCTGATCAATTGCCTAAATGACCAGCATGCTAACACAGCAGGCGTTGGTCACGATGTGAGGGCCCTCAGTCAGGATGTGAGGGCCCTCACACAGGCTATCCAGGCCAATACGGCAACGCTCAATGATAGCCTCACTCGAATTGCCGTGGCCTTGGAGGGCAGGCCGCCAGGTGGGCAGAGACCAGGGGATGCTCCTCCTTCCCCGGATTACCCCCCCATGAGTTGGCCCAGAGGAGCCGGGGCCGTGGCGTGGGCGCCCCAGGCGTGGGTCACGCCAGCGGCGATAGTTTTTTTTTTTTTTTTTTTACAGTTTTTTTTTTTTTTTGCTGGTCATTTTTTTGGGTTGTGAATAATTTCTGATTGTGGGGGTGACATTCCTGCCGGAAAAGGGGTGTCACCATCATTTGTGGTGGAGAAGGGTTCCCCAGGACCAGGGAGAAGTGATCCCCAGGTCCGTGTGAATGGTGTATGAATGTACAGTGACATAATTGGAGCCCTGGCATGGCGTTGCTGCTCACAAGTCCTGCATGGTGGGCTTGTGCCAATCCAATTTGATGAGAATGTGATGTGTCTGTGCTAAGGACCACAGTGGTGTGCATGCATGCATTCTCATTGTGCCATGATTAATGTGTGTGTTTAACGTGCAAAGATGCCTAATTTGAGCTATCTCCTGGCTCCTCTTCCCTCAGAAGACTGGGGGAACCTCGGTTAGGGGGGGGATTGTCTGGTTCGGGGGTCAGGTCATCACATATGTCAATCTCTAGGCCCTTTCTCACTGCGAAGTTGTGCAGCATGCAGCATGCACCGATGATCTGACATACAAAGTTGCGGGAATACAACAGGGTACCCTCAGACTTATCTAGGCATCGGAAACGTGACTTCAGGAGGCCAAAGGTGCACTCCACAACTGCACAGGTTTTGGCGTGTGCTTCATTGTAACTTTCCTCTCCTGGGGTTTGGGGGTTCCGGATAGGAGTCATGAGATGGGGTCCCAGTGTATATGCAGAGTTACCTGGAATGGAAAAGACAGGAGGATGTTAGTAGTGCATGTGCCCCTTGTGATGTGTGCATCATGGGGGGGACAGTCATGCCTGCCACCCATGTCACTCACCAACCAGCCAGCTGTCCCCATACACGTTCTGTTTGAATTCCATTGGGATGGGGCTCTGATTGTATATGTAGCTGTCATGGCTGGATCCGGGGTGTTTGGCACGGACGTACCATATGAGGCATTTGGCATAGACTATCACCTGTACGTTGATGGAATGTCAGTGCTTCCGATTGCGGTATATGTGCTCTGTCTCACGGGGGGGCTGGAGTGCCACATGTGTGCAATCAATGGCCCCCACGGTGCGTGGGAATCTGTCAATTCTGTAGAAATCTGTCATTGCCTTCTGCCGCAGGTCCTCCTGGGTGGGTTTGATGATTTGGTTGGCCATGCGTCTGAGGATTGCAGGGATAACCTGATGCACACATCTGCTCATGGAGGATTGTGACATCCCAGCCACCACTCCACTTGTTCTTTGAAAAGAGTCAGTGGCAAGGAAATGGAGTGTTGCCAGGACCTTGACCAGTGGCTGCACTGCATGTGAGCGGTGTGTTGGGCTGGTGATGTCCTCCTGCAGGGTTGTGGTTAATTCCAGGATGGCAGCAGGGGTGAATCTGAAGATGCGAGACACCTCAGAATCACTCATGCCAAAGATGTCTATGCGTGTGTGATATATCCTCTCCTGTGCCCTCCTCCGTGCCGTCCTCCGTGCCCTCCTCCTTCTGCGTTCATCTAAAGTCAGTAGTATAGCTATAAGCAAGGATGCCCCTGGCATGTTGGCATACAGATTGTTGTCCTGCAAGTGTGGCTGCTCAGCTCGTCCCTAACAGTGTTGCTTTAGCTGACATGTAGACGGATTGTCTAATTTTAAGCAAGCTTTTATATTGCCTAATTTTAGACAGGACGTGCAGTTGATGCGCACAGCGCTTGGGCCTGCACTGCACCAACTTACTTTTGCGGATCGCCGTAACTCCCTCATTTGCATATTTGCCTAGCAAATCAATGGTGTGTCTAGCACAGTTTTTGCGAGCACGATGCGCCAGTCCATCGAAATTACGCCGTTTGTAAAAAACGAGATTTCTGCCGCATATCGTTTTGTGGATACGGTGCATAGATACGAAGGCGCATATTTCCAATTGCGCTGGCGCAGCTCCTGATACTCCAGCGTAAGTGCTTTGTGAATCTGGCCCATTGTTTTGTATGTGTGCTTAGAGTTCATGTTTAAGTACAGACAATCTATTATGTGTTTATTCTTACCCCAAGAGCTGCAGCTAATATTAGGTGCCACACAATATTACAAAACCTTGTAAACTTGAAGACCTATCATTATAATTTGTATCTTACAGTTGTATTCACTTTGGGACAGAGCACATGTAACACTATAACACTAGTTATGAGATCTCAACTGCCCCCTCCCCATCACCATCATCACAGCTGATTCAACAACAGCTATAAAGGAGATGGTCGATTTATAACTGCAGCTTGTCCAGGCTTTGACCACATTCTTGAAACAAGCAATGGCAAGAAGAATGCAGAAGAAGGAGAGATGTGTCCGTTTCTGCATATTTCTTGCCATTGCTTGTCTCGGGAAAGTGCTCAGAGCTAGGAAAACTGCAAATATAAATCAGTCATCTCCTTCATAGATGTTGTCTGATCAGCCGCAGTAAGAGGGGAGAGGGGCAAGTCCAACCTTATAACTATAGCTGGAAACATAGGACAATGTTTTACATGTGCTTTGTTCCATAGCAGGCAGAACTGTAAAACTTTGACAAGAGTGTTCACAGACGTAGGCACATGTGTGTTAGTGTGTCTGGGTCTCATTATACAGAACAGTGTATACAGTGCCTTTGTTGGTGGTGGTGCTGGTGCCACAACTCTGCAAGCCCTCACATTTACTCTTGGTGGGCACAGGAATGGGCCCTACTGTGAAATATTAGATCAAGAATTGTAATTACATGCCCCTGTTGAACAGGGGCAGAAAAATTGGGCCTTTGTTGTTGGTGGTGGTGGTGGTTCTGGTGCCACAACTCTGCAAGCCCTCACAGTTACTCTTGGGGGGCACAGGAATGGGCCCTGCTGTGAAATATTACATCAAGAATTGTAATTACATGCCCCTGTTGAACTGGGGCTGAAAAATTGGGCCTTTGTTGGTGGTGGTGGTGCTGGTGCCACAACACTGCAACCCCTCACAGATACTCTAGTTGGAGCACAGGAATGAGCCAGCTGCAAAGTATTTCATCAAAAATTTTAATTACACGCCCCTGTTAAACAGGGGCAGAAAAATTGGGCCTTAGGCACTGGTTCTGGTGCCACAACACTGCAAACCCTCACAGATACTCTAGTTGGAGCGCAGGAATGAGCCATCTGCAAAGTATTGCATCAAAAATTGTAATTACACTCCCCTGTTAAACAGGGGCAGAAAAATTGGGCCTTAGGCACTGGTTCTGGTGCCACAACACTGCAACCCCTCACAGATACTCTAGTTGGAGCGCAGGAATGAGCCAGCTGCAAAGTATTGCATCAAAAATTGTAATTACATGCCCCTGTTAAACAGGGGCAGAAAAATTGGGCCTTAGCCACTGGTGGCGGTGCCCAGAACCAAAAATGTTCTTACAAGCTATCAGCATGATCATTGAGGAGGTAAAGGATAGTCACTGAGCATAACAGTATAGTCACTCAGCATCAGCATAGGCAGTCTTGAAGGGATCTGACATTTAAAAAAAAAAATATTCAGTTACATCAGCATCAGGTGCTTGGTAGCTGGTGGTGATCCAAGCCTGATTCATTTTTATGAAGGTCAGTCCATCGACCGAGTCGGTGGAGAGGCGCGCCCTTTGATCGGTTACGAAGCCTCCAGCAGCACTGAATGTGTGTTCTGAACAGAACAAGCCAGTAGCTCAATTGCGTACTGTGCAAGCTCTGGCCAGTGATCCATTCTCAAGACCCAGTAAGCCAGAGGATTTTCGGTGGGAAAGGTGTCCATGTCTGATCTTGCCCCTAGGTATACCCACACCATGTAAAACAGACGCTGGCGATGGTTGCTGGAACCGGTGATACCTTGGGGCTGCGGACTAAAAAATTGTCTGAACGCATCGGTCAGACGGCCACCTTCTTCACCGCTCCTTCTGTGACTGACCGAAGCCCCAGCAACACGTTGTCCAGGACCAGGATTTTGTAACCCCCAGTCTCTGGGAACGCGTTGCACGGATCTTTCTGCAAAGCCTCCCGAAGATGTTTCATCTTCTGCTCCCTCTGCGCCGGCAAGATAAGGTCTGCAACCTTATTCTTGTAATGTAATGTGGATCAAGGAGAGTTGCCAGCCAGTAATGATCCCTCTCCTTGATAGCACAAATACAAGGATCCTTCCGCAGGCTTTGCAGGATCAGGGACGCCATACAGCGTAGGTTTCCTGAGGCATTTGGTGCGGAGTCCTCTGTGTCACTGAGGACGACATGATCCGCAGCCACCTCATCCCAGCCACGTACAAGTCCATGGGTTCCTTGGGACTGTAATTGATCCCTTGAAGACTGCTGCTGATGCTGAGTGCTAGGTTCCACCTACATGCTGACACAATCCTCCTTTTCCTGTGTGATAGGCGGGCAAGCAGGAACATTGTCTGGATACTGTCTGGATCTGCCTTAATGGCCCTGTCCATTATTCCACCCAGCGTGTGCTCCAACATGTGAATAAGAGGGACAGTCTCACTGATGCATGCACTGTCACTGCCCACCATCCTCGTGGCCTCCCCAAATGGTGACAGGACAGTGCATGCATCCCTGATCATGGCCCACTGGTGTGGGGAAAAAAACAAGCTCCCCTGACCCAGTCCTGCTGCCATATTGGCACAGATACTCATTGATGGCCCTCTGCTGCGTGTGCAGCCGCTGCAGCATGGCCAACGTAGAGTTCCACCTGGTGGGCATGTCACAGATTAGGCGGTTCTTGGGCAGGTTGTATTACTTTTGGAGGTCTGTCAGCCATGCACTGGCATTATATGACTGTCGGAAATGCACACAGACTTTCCTGGCCTGCTTCAGGACATCCTGTAAGCCCGGGTACGTGCCTCAAGAATGCTGCACCACCAAATTAAGGACATGAGCAAAACAGGGCACATGGGTCAACTGTCCCTGTTGCAGGGTGGAGAGGAGGTTAGTGCCATTGTTGCAAACCACCATTCCTGGCTTAAGCTAGCGTGGCGTCAACCACCTCTGAGCCTGCCCCTGCAGAGCTGACAGAACCTCTGCCCCAGTGTGGCTCCTGTCCCCCAAGCACACCAGCTCAAGAACTGCATGGCATCTCTTTGCCTGCGAACCTTCGTAGACCCTTGAATGCCTACGGAGCACCGCTGGTTCCAAGGACACCTAAGCACAGGAAGAGGCCACAGAGGAAGAAGAAGAGGAGGGGGTGGAAGAGAGAGGTGTGTCACAACCAGTAGTAACCTTGTCCTGCATCCTTCCTAGCTGCCAGCAGAGTCACCCAATGCACCGTGAAAGATAGGTTACGTCCCTGTCCATGCCTGCTGGACCATGAGTCAGCGGTAATATGCACCTTACCACTGACCGCCCTGTCCAGCGAGGCATGGACATTGCCTTCCACATGTCGGTAGAGAGCTGGAATCGCCTTCCTTGAGACAAAGTGGCGTTTGGGAACTTGCCACTGAGGTACCGCACATTCCATAAACTCACGGAAGAGGGCAGAATCTACCAACTGAAATAGCAACAGTAGAAGTGCTAGAAAATTAGCTAAGCTAGCATTCAACCGCTGGGCATGTGGATGGCTGGGAGAGAACTTATTTCAGCACTGCAGCAGCTGGGGCAGGGAAATTTGCCTGGTACTATCTGCTATTGGTGTACCGATAGTAGATTGCCCACATGTACTAGGCTGTGACACACCTAATTCTACACCTTCAGTCTTATCAGTGCAGGCTTCAGAGAGGACTGAGGGTATAGTGGGGTTGGAGATCCCAGCTGATGAGGGGCAAGGGGAGGTCCGCTTTGTTCTTTGGTGTGGGTGTTTGAGGTACGCTTGCCAACGAACTGCATGGCAGGTCGAAATATGTCTGGTCAAGCATGCGGTGCCCAAGCAGGTGATATTTTGGCCACGCGAGATACGCTTGCGACATATGTTGCAAATTGCAGCGTTGCGATCTGATGCACTCGTCTCAAAAAAGGCCCACACCAAAGAACTTTTGGAATAACGCTGAGACACATCAGCACCCTGCACATGCGTAGCTCTGCGTTGTAATGCAGCTGGTGTGCTGCCATTAAGCTGGCCCCTGGAGGGCATCCTGCCCCGTTGGAGATGTGCCTGTGCCTCCTCCTCCTCTCTCCTATCAGGCACCCACGTAGAGTCAGTGACCTCATCATCCCCTTCCTCCTAATCACTGTAGAAAACCTGGCAGTATGCTGCAGCTGGGGGAACATGACTGCCAGATTGCTGTCCTTCTTGGGCATCCCCTCTCTCTGGGCTTACGTTACTGCCTTCCTCTAACTGTGTACTATCATCGGAGCCTTCAAAACGCTGCGCATCCTCATGCAGCATGTACCCAGCACTGTGGTCAAACAGTTTGGGGGACTTCTCAGGAGGACATGGTGGGGCTAGGGAAGGAGTGACTGATGCCATTGAGCAGAGGGAAGAGGACGCCTTGGCAGCTGCTTTGCCAGACAAAGTACCCTGAGCCTGGGTGAGAGAGGATGAGGAGAATGAGGACGGCTTGGCCATCCACTCTACAAAGTCTTCGGCATTTTGCGGCTCAATGCGGCCAGCTGCCGAAAACAAGGACAAGCGTGTCCCACGGCCATGTGCTGATGAGGATACACTGTGTCCACGACCAGCACTGTTGCCTCTAGACTCAGATCCTGCTTGCCCTCTTTTATCGGCCTGTGACTCTCTGCCTCTCCTTGTTGTCCTTCCAGACATACTAATGGCCTGAAGAGGACAAAGGCAGTACACACTACATAGCTTTAGGTGCAAACTGCAGAGGACACGGGCAGTACACACCAAGTAACTTTAGGTGCAAACTGCAGAGGACAAAGGCAGTACACACACCACGTAGCTTTATGGTGCACACTGCAAAGGACACAGGCAGTACACACTACGTAGCTTTAGCTGCAAACTGCAGAGGACATGGGCAGTACACACCAAGTAGCTTTAGGTGCAAACTGCAGAGGACATGGGCAGTACACACACCATGTAGCTTTATGGTGCACACTGCAGAGGACAAATGCAGTACACACTATGGGCCAGATTCAGCAACACTTGCGCTGGAGTATTTCGATATGCGCCGCGTAACTGTGAAGATGCGCCGTCGTTTCTATGTGCCCGTACCCACCAAACTAGATGCGCCCAATAACGGGCCATTTGCGACCGGCGGAACGTTCCGACGCCAGAGTATCGTCAGCGCTTAATTTCGCTTGGTGCATCAGTCGCGCCTATTGATTTCCCCTGCAAATATGCAAATGAGGGATTTTTCCCAATTCACGAACGGATTAGCACCATACGCTGGCTACATGCGCCGCGCGTATCTCGTCCGTCCGGCGCAAAGTTATTTCTACAAAAGGCTGCTTTATCTTTACTCCAGACGGTCACAGGTCAGCAGGAGAGCAGCTACAGCAGCGTTACTGACGATAAGAGCTAGCTGAGCACCCCCACTTGCAGGACAACACCTCTGTCCATGCTTGTCTGTCAAATTTTACAGCCATGGAGGAAAACATCATAGGTCTCCATAGCCGAGATGACGGCTGACAGCTCCTGGCCATTAAAGTTCAGCTTTCTCCTGTGTGTTTGCGGGGAACGGGAGCAGCCATCTCAGAACAAAAGTAACATCACTGCGGGGAGGGGGAGCAGGATATACTTTAGTGCCGGAATGGCGCTTCTACGGGCGCATTTAAACGCCCAATGGAAGGCATTGCGCTGACGTTTCCCGTGAAGTGGTGCCGACAGAAGTTGTGAGCATGCGCACAAAGGGGGCGAGTGGAGCCTCACTCACTGCGCATGCTCCGTGGTTGATGCGCTGAACGTAAGCCTCTGCGCTGGACTCCGCCCATCATTTACATATGATCACACCCACTTCCCCTTGCGTCGGGTTACGCCAGCGCTTTATCGTTACTCTGGCGCAAGTTTACGCGCAACTGCTATGTGAATAACAGTACTTGCTCTGAAAGGGTCGTCAGAGTAACGTAAATGAGAAGCGTTACTCTGGAGCAAAGATGCTCTCATCTACCTGAATCTGGCCCTTTGTAGCTTTAGGTGCAAACTGCAGAGGACACGGGCAGTACACACCAAGTAGCTTTAGGTGCAAACTACAGAGGACAAAGGCAGTACACGTACCACGTAGATTTATGGTGCACACTGCAGAGGACACAGGCAGTACGCACTACGTAGCTTTAGATGCAAACTGCAGAGGACATGCCACTCGATTTGGCGCGAATGGCCCGTAACGTTCGTAATTCGACGTATGACATACGATGTTCAAGTCTAACATGGCTTTGACTCGAACACTAAGCTCATCCCTACTGCCATATAATCACACACATAGGTTGGACTTGATGGACTTTTTTTTCAACCTCACCAACTATGTAACTATGTAAAATATAAACCCCTTCCTGGCAAAGAGCTGCAATTTATTTCATTAAGTAAGTTCTCATTTAAACTTCTCTTCTTTTTTTTTTTTTTTTT
The DNA here is from genome assembly GCA_029574335.1 of Rana kukunoris. NCBI lineage: Eukaryota > Metazoa > Chordata > Amphibia > Anura > Ranidae > Rana > Rana kukunoris. The sequence goes on from CM056049.1 coordinate 372,683,555, forward strand.
ACTGAATAAAGCTTTTTTGTTAACAAGATAAAGCAGGAAAAAGTACAGCCAAGACAGTAACAAGGCAGCAATTTTATTAAATTAAACTTAGCACCCCATAAAGTAACTTAAAATAAAATCATGCAACATCGATGATGCAATATTCTTATGCAATGTAAAATCTATCCAATATTTTAAATGAAGTACATAGAGTATGTGCATATCTTGCCAAGAAATAACCTGTTTAAGCTAGTAGAGCTCTAAGCAATGTGTGCTAGTTACACTGCTGACCCATCTGATGACTAAGAGGTTGTAGAGAACAGTAAAAAGAGAGAGCAGATCTGACTCCTAGGTGTATAAACTGCTTGTGCTCCAGAGCTGTGAGCATCCTTTACTCTCTCGAGTCTTCCCCATGCAGCATGCACTTTACATACACAGCAAAACACTGACATCCCTCTTTATCCAATGAACAGTATCTATTGGCTCTCTTTATCCCTCTTGCTTGTTATTCTATCTGTAGTGAAAAGAAGAATCCAATGCTACCTGTCTAGCACGATTTATGCAAGATTCAGAAATGTAGCAACAGCTGGAAGTTTATGTCACCTGTGGGGTACAATGTTTTACTGTTCCTGCTGCTTTTTCAGTGAAGATGCTTTATTTAGACAACAGCTAAAAAAGATTCAGTGCTGGATATATATCAACTCAGTGTGTGAATTGCATTGACTTCATCTTCCTAGCCCTGTATTGCTAATACAATGCTTTTGGAGAACTGTCTGAGATTCCTAGCTTATGGTTTTTACCTATGGATTTTTCTCTTTCTGACCTTCCTCAGAGGTAAGTACTTATGTGATTATTTTGACAGCTTTTTGCTTTCTTTTGTTCATAGGAATGCATGCAGTACACATTACTGTTGAGGTAATGGGACACAAACTAAAACCTTCATTGATTATTTACAGACAACTGGGACATTGTGACCTGTAGCTCAATGTCGGTGTGAAGGAATTTAAAAACACTTTTTAGGAACCTTATGATTTATGAATGAGTCTTTAGGTTAAAGGTGTGCAGTTATTTACCACTATTGCAACAACTGTTTTTTTTTTTTTGTTTTGTTTTGTTTTTTTCAATTAATATGGGCATTAATATCATTTTATTATGTTAATTCCTATTCTTACTTTCACATGTATTTTTCATTTTCTTCATATTAATATGAAGATTAAGTGACAGTGATTGGGTCAAAGCATAACATTGCTATGGTTTGTTACAAAAATTCATTAGTATTAATAGTGTTAACATTTTCTTAAAAAAAACACTTGCTGCAACTACCCAATCAACCCCAGTAGTGTTATAGTTTGCTCAAATACCTGTCACCGTCACGTTTTATGAGCAGCTTGGTCTGTAATTGTGGAGAATAATACTGTAAAACCTTGGATTGCGAGCATAATTCGTTCCAGAAACGTGCTTTAATCCAAAGCACTTGTATATCAAAGCAAATTTCCCCATAAGAAATAATGGAAACTCAAATGATTCGGTTCACAACTATTTATTTATAGGTCCTTCAGTTTATAGTCCATATAAAAAGATTATAGCAACGTGACCAGGTTGTGTAACCATAAAATGTCCATCCACAAATGGAAGCCTCCATAAGGGCATTAGAAGAAAAATCAAACAGAAGCTACAGCTATTTTTTTTTAAATTAATTTTGACTTGATATACAAGTGATGCCTTGATATACAAGTAGTGTCATGTCACAACTTAGTATTAAAGAGAAGAGAGGCGCCTTTAAATGTAGAAATATGTAGCTAAATGTTGTACCTTTATTAAATGGAACCATATTGCTACATTTAGAGGCGCCTCTCTTATCCTTTATACTAAGTTGTGACATGACACTACTTGTATATCAAGACATCACTTCTATATCAAGTCCAAATTAATTTAAAAAAAATTAGCTTGTCTTGTAAAACGCTCTCAAATCAAGATTTTACTGTATATATAAAGACATAAAGTCAGGATAAAAACATATTATACAAAAAAAACTCTACAAGTATATTATTATCAGAATCTTGATCTTTAAATGTGGAGATTACTATAAATAAAGACAGGCTAAAACATATTATACCAAAAACTCTTTACAAGTATACTATTATGAGAATCTTGGTCTTTAAATGTGTAGAATTTTATAAATAAAAACAGGATGAAAACATATTATACTAAAAACTCTATATACAGTAGGTATACTATTATGAGAATCTTGGTCTTTAAATGTGGAGAATAATATAAATAAAGACAGGATAAAAACATATTATACAAACAACCCTACAAGTATACTATTATGAGAATCTTGGTCTTTAAATGTGGAGATTAATATAAATAAAGACAGAATTAAAACATATTATACAAACAACTCTACAAGTATACTATTATCAGAATCTTGATCTTTAAATGTGGGGATTAATATAAATAAAGTCAGGATAAAAACTCTTTACAATTCTACTATTATGAGAATCTTGGTCTTTAAATGTGTAGACTTTTATAAATAAAAACAGGATGAAAACATATTATACTAAAAACTCTACACATATACTATTATCAGAATCTTGGTCTTTAAATGTGGAAATTAATATAAATAAAAACAGGATAAAAAATAGTATGCTAAAAACTCTTTACATGCATACTATTATCAAAATCTTGGTCTGTAAATGAGGAGAATAATATAAAGATAGGATTCAATATATATATATATATATATATATCTTATACTATACTATAATAACATGTATACCATTAGAGTCTTTGAATTTTTTTGACTTTTAGAGAAAAATATTGAACAACACACAATTTATTATAGAGGAGAGTCTACAAATCAGATTTGCATGGATATAAGAAAAGTTTTACAGAGAAAACAGTTTAAAATATAATGTGCATATGTGTGGATTTGCTACAAATGCAGTCTTATTATTAGATATCTGTGCATTGCATTTTGCCACTGTTTTCTATCCATTTTTTTTTCTGTAGACGTATAATACATATGTATAATGCAGTGCGTAACGCTAATTTATGAAAACAAGAAAAAAAAGAACATTAATACACAATTTGAGTTGTTTTCTATAGCATCCAATCAGAATTTGTGTTTCATTTTTAAATAAATGAAAAGTGAAACCTGATTGGTCATTGTGGCCAACAACTCTTTTGTGCTCTTTTTTGTTCTTTGGTTTTTGTGAATTAATCCCACTGCTGTGTGTGGTGGACTTTTTGTTTCACTACAGAGATTTCAGGGATTCCCTTTGTTCAGAAAGGTTTTAAACACATACATGTACACAAGTGTAAGGCCTCGTACACACGACTGGTTTCCTCGGCAGAATCCATCAAGAAACTCGTGGGAGAGCTTTTTTGCCAAGAAAACCGGTCGTTTTTCATTGAGGAAACTGTCGAGGAACTCGACGAGCAAAAAAGAGAGTCTAAATTGGCTCGTTGTGTTCCTCGTCGGGCTGCTTTTCAACAAGAAATTCGAGCAGGTGTATGCTAATAAACCCGCGCACCTTCAGTAAAAATAGCGTTTGTAATGGAAATAGCACATTTGTCACGCTGTAACAGACTGAAAAGTGCAAATGTTTCTTACCAAACTTTTTCCTAACACGCAGTAACATGAGATTAGCAAAAGCAGCCCCAAGGGTTGTGCCAGTGGAATCGAACTTCCCCTGCCGTAGTATGTGTTGAAGTCACGGCGTTTAAGAACGAGGAGATTTGGTCTTGACAGTGTGTACGCAAAGCAAGCTTGTCGAGTTCCTCGACAAGCCTAACAAGGAACTCGACGAGGAAAACGATGTGTTTCGCCCAACTATTTCCTCGGTCGTTTGTACGAGGCCTCACATGGATATTTATATATCAAAGTTCTCCTTCAAGTCATTGTATTTGGATGGTGAAATTATTTTTTTTGTTTGTTTTTCATGAGAAATAAGAATATAGGTATAGAATATAGAATATAAAGGTATAAGGTAGTATCTTTTTGCTGCCATTTTTCAGAAAATGCTGATTCCCTGACTACCGTAATGCATGAGTTTCAATGCATCCTGTTGCATTCAGAGATAGCTAGGCATTTTCAGAAGGAGCAATGGCAGCCTCCATATTTCTTTCATGAGAGGTGTACTTGGGGTGGTGCTGGGGTGTATATTCAGACAGAGGCGGCTCTAGGCTTTGTCAGGCCTTAGGCAAAACTTAAGCATGAGGCCCCCTCACACTCATAATGTAAAAAATAATTCAAGCGATAAAAATTAACTGTATAAGAAGGATACAGTACAGACAGAGGGTAAGTGGGCAAAGTACAGGGAGCAAGAGTGTACATTAAAGGAGGGAGCAGGAGGGCACAGCACAGGGTGAGGGTAAGTGGGCACATTGCATGGGGCAGGAGTGTACATTAAAGGAGAGAGGAGGGCACAGTACAGGGGGAGGGTAAGTGTGCACAGTACAGGGGGTAGGTGGGTACAATACAGGGGGAAGCAGGAGGGCACAGGGGAGGGTAAGTGGGCACAGAACAGGGGGCAGGAGGGTACAGTACAGGGGAAACAGGAGGGCAAAGCACAGGGGAGGGAAAGTGGGCACAGTACAGGGGGCAGGAGAGTAAGTAAAGGAGGGAGCAGGAAGGCACAGCACAGTGGACAGGAGGGTACAGTAAAGGAGGGAGCAGGAGGGCACAACATGGGGGGTAACTGGGCACAGTACAAGGGGCAGACTTACCTTAATAGAGGGAGCAGGAGGGCACAGCACAAGGGAAGAGTAAGAGGGCACAGCACAGAGGGAACAGGAGGGCACAGCACAGGGGGAGCAGGAGGGCACAGCACAGGAGGGAGCAGGAGGGCACAGCACAGGGGGAGGGTTAGTGAGCACATTGCATTGGGCAGGAGTGTACATTAAAGGAGAGACGAGGGCACAGCACAGGGGGAGGGTAAGTGGGCACAGTACAGGGGGTAGAAGGGTACATCACAGGGGAAGCAGGAGGGCACAGCACAGCTGGAGGGTACGTGGGCACAGTACAGGAGGGTACAGTATGGGGGATAAGTGGGCACAGTACAGGGGGTAGTAGGGTACAGTAAAGGAGGGAGCGGGAGGGCACAGCATAGAGAGAACAGGAGGGCACAGCACAGGGGGAGGGTAAATGGCCATATTACATGGGGCAGGAGTGTACATTAAAGGAGAGAGGAGGGCACAGCACAGGAGGAGGGTACGTGGGCACAGTACAGGGGGTAGGAGGATACAGCACAGGGGAAGCAGGATGGCACAGAACAGGGGGTAAGTGGGCACAGTACAGGGGACAGGAGGGCACAGCATAGGGGGGGAGTGGGCACAGTACAGGGGCAGGAGGGTACAGTAAAGGAGGGAGAAGGAGAGCACAGCACAGGGGAAGGGGAAGTGGGCACAGTGCAGCAGGCAGGAGGGTACAATACAGGGAGGAGCAGGAGGGCAAAGCACAGGGGGAGGGTAAGTAGGCACAGTACAGAGGACAGCAGGTGGGAAAAGCACAGGGGGTAAGTGGGTACAGTACAGGGGACAGGAGGGTACAGTATAGCAGGGAGCAGGAGACCATGGGGGTAAGTGGGCACAATATCGGGGCAGGAGGGTACAGTAAAGGAGGGAGCAGGAGGGCACAGCACCGGGGAAGTGGAAGTGGGCACAGTGCAGAAGGCAAGAGGGTACTGTACAGGAAGGAGCAGGAGGGAACAGCACAGGGGAGGGTAAGTGGGCACAGAAAAGGGGCAGGAGAGTACAGTACAGGGGGAGCAGGAGGGCAAAGCACAGGGGGGTAAATGGGCACAGTACACAGTACCGGAGCAAAAGGGTACAGTATGGGGGAGGGCAAGTGGGCACAGTAACGGAGCAGGAGGGTACAGTATGGGGAGGGCAAGTGGGCACAGTACTGGAGCAGGGGGGTACAGTACAAGAGGAGGGTAAGTGGGCACAGTACCAGGGCAGAAGGGCACAGAACAGGGGGGAATAAGTGGGCACAGGCACAGTACAGGGGGAGCAGAAAGAAAGAAGGATGCCTCTTACATTAGAGTACCCCCCAGAGACCCCCATTAGCTTTCAGTCCCCTAATATAATTGCCCCCCTTCCTTAAAGAACTCCAGAGATCAGAGACCCCCCTTATAGCAGCACCCCCTGCCCTCTTTAGGATCTCCATTTATGTTACCTTATCAGCGGGAACCAGGTACCTCTACAAGCAAGGTGTGAGAGCCAAAGTTGGTGGGCGGAGCTGAGAGGCGGAGCGTTCTACAGATGTTTCCACAGTGTGTGTATACAGCGGCAATGCAGAAGGGGGGTCATCGACGAGCGGGGGGGGGAGGCGTTGGGCGGAGGAACCGGAGATGGATGATCACAGACTGGCACAGCTGAGAGAAATCCTTGTTGAGCGTAGCACAGTGCTACACCGGAAGTTCGGGACTTCGGTCCAGCACTGGCTTCCTCCCCAGCAGTTTCTCATGAGGCTGCCCACTGGTCACGATGGATCATCGGGTGCAGGGCAGACAGGAGGAGAACAGAACTATCTCTCTCTCCTCTCCTGCTTGTTTGAGGAGGGGGGGGGGTGTCAGCGCTGGCTCTGACTGAGATCAGTGGCTGTACGTGAGCTCCGATCATATGGAAAAAACTCTCTACATGTTATCGGTGAGCCACAGCATATAGCCGCACATCGCACCGCTCTGCTGCAGACAGTCTAACAGCAGCCGGCGGGTGTCACAGCTGTCTACAGCAATGCGGAGCAAGCAGGATTGAGGCCTCCCTAGCCCCCCCCCTCAGCGGCCGGTCCAGCAGCTCCGCCTGAGCCGTATGCAGCAGGCAGCGCGGTATATAAAAAATAGATGGCGGCGATCATTTACCGGCCGGCCCTCTCATTCTCCAGCACACACCAGGCAAATAAGGCGGCCGCGAGGCCCCTGGGAACGCGAGGCCTTAGGCGGACACCTTTTTTGCCTAATTAGAGAGCCGCCTCTGTATTCAGAGACTGTGTTTAACCACTTTACCTCCGGAAAATTTACCCCCTTCATTACAAGGCCATTTTTTACAATACAGCACTGTATTACTTTAACTGACAATTGCACAATTTTGCGACACTGTACCCAAATAACATGCATTTCTTTTTTCCCCACAAATAAAGCATTCTTTTGATGGCATTTGATCAATTTTTTTGCGCTAGAAACAAAGAACGACCGACAATTTTGAATAACAAGCACAGGCTTATAACACGCACCCTAACTTTAAGAGGGAAGTTTCAGGAAAAATCTTTCCATAACCCCCTGCGTATAACACACAGGTACAATTTACCCTCTATTTTCAGGATAAAAAAGTGAGTGTTATATGCCCATATATACAGTATATTTTGATTGGTTTGCACAAAAGTTATAGCGTCTACAAATGGGATATATTCTTTATTACATTTTTATATATATATTTTTATTACTAGTAATGGCGGCGATCAGTGACTTATAGCGGGACTGCGATATTGCAGCGGACATATCGGACACCTAACTGACACTTTAGACACTTTTTTGGGGACCAGTGACATTAATACAGTGATCAGTGCTAAAAATATGCATGGTCACTTTACTAATGACACTGGCACAGAAGGGGTTAACATCAGGAGCGATAAAAGGGTTAACTGTGTGCTTAGCTAATTTTAAAGTCTTGTATGGGAGGTGCTTTTACTAGTGGAAGACATGGATTGGTGCTTCTGCTTTACAGAAACACAGGATCCATGTCTTCTGTACAGACAGAATGACAATCAATCACAACGGGAGCGAGCCGCCGGTGGCGCACACTCGTGTCCAAAGCCCGAAAGTGCAGAATCACGTATATATGGTGTGGACACCCTGTAGCAGTAAATCTGCTATGGGGCAGTCGGCAAGTGGTTAATCATTTCCTTTTAAGTGTCAAGAGGGGGAAAACTGGGAAGAAGTGTGGGGGTTCCCACTACAGATATTGGTATCACTTCGAGATAAACTAATACAATACAAGATAATATATAGGAGTCACTATACACTATATAAATTAAATAAGATCTCACAGTCTAACCCTCCGAATTGTTGGAGATGTGCAGACATTTCAGGAGATTTTATGCATATATTTTGGCGATGTCCAAAGATTGTGGTATTCTGAAGGGATGTTCTAAGAATGATTGCTATAGTAACATCAATAGTTCTGGAACAGGAGGCAGAGATATGTCTATTGGGATTGGTAAGGAAGAAGATTGTCCCGATGGGAAGGAGAATACAGGTGGCACTATTAATGTACTATGCTAGAAAGACGATAGTCCTAAATTGGAAAAAGGAAGAGGCCCCCTCGGTGGCACATTGGAAAAATCTAGTCAACAACTGTTTACCACTATACAGGGAGACATACAGTAACAGAGGACAGAGGGAGACATTTAAGAGCGTTTGGGCAAGCTGGATAGAAAATCCTATGACAGCTTCAGGATAAATAGGACACAGGGGAAGGGTAAATGCACCAAGAAAGGAAGGGAAGGAATGTAAGAGGAATGTGTTAGATGGATGAAGATATGGAAGGAATGTTAGAATAGTAGGAATATGGTATATATATATGTATGTTTACTGTTTCCTTTTTTTGTGTGTGGAAATGAAAAACATTTAATAAAGAGATTTGTAAAAAAAAAAAGTGTCAAGATGGCTCTTCTGTCTCACAATACTGTAACTCATTTAAATATGTTCTGTTTGAAACCAATGGAACTTTATGTTCTTTCTCATAATGCAAGAAACCATTTAGCGCAAAATACCATAGTGAAAGGTTTAAAATATTTATTGTACGTCCAAAAAACAAGAATAAATAATTATTCTGAATGTATTAGCCAATAACGCTATTATACTGTTTAAGTCATAGAAAATATTTACAAATACAATGATAATACGAAATACAATTTATAATTAGATATAACATTTATTACATAGGTCATGCACGACTGATATGAGAGAATTGGGCAAAATTACTAAAGGAATATGGACCATTGCCATAGCAAACAAATTGTTCCCCTGCACATGATTCAGTATTCACAGTAATCATTGCTTTACATTTTTCACTAAGCTACACAATCATTTGCTTTACTCTGTGAACATTCCCTTTACAAATTTGTCTAAATGGGTATGTTGGTGGAAAACTCAAGCACTGCATCCCTGTAAAGTACATAGCCAAAAGAATTAAAGTTTTTTTTGCACTGTTCCTTTAGTAAATCAAATTTTTAAAGAGTAGTGGCAACAATAGCTGGAACTGGCCCATGTACGTATGTGTTAAAAAAAAAAAAAACATTTACTCCAGGAAGTACACTGGAAACGTATTGTGCAAAATGTTTCAAATGCGCCATTTGGTTTCTCAAAGAGAATCAGCCACAACTGGACTTAAGCAAATATTTGCATATTCAGTCTCTAATGATTGCATATGCAAAGCCTACTCATAATGGAATTATATTTACCTGTTTATTTAACTTTGCATGCCATTTCCGACAAGGACTCTGAGTCTGAGAGCAGACCAAGGTTGGCCATAGATGCCTCATTTTTATTTCGATCAGAGGCAGATTACCCCATTTACACAATGAAGGTGCATAGAGTAATCCTCCCTGCTTTGCTATTATATTCTGACAGCAGGACTTCTCTGCTGTCAGAAAACAATAAATCTGGACTCTGGCCTGTCCTTTCAGCACCAACTCCAATCACTGATCTAATCTTGTAGACTTCACCTCTTATTTTTATCGTACTCCCCGTTTTAACCAATGAAGCCACTAAGCAACTTATTCACTTCCTTGCTATCTCTCATCTTGACCATTGCAACTTCTTCATAGGCCTTTTTTCTATGCAGACTATCCCCCCTTCAGTCTATCGTGAATGCTGCTGCCAGACTCATCCACCATACCAACCGCTAATGCCTTTTACACACCAACCGCTAATGCCGTTTGACCATGCAAAAGTCCCCCGTGAGTCCGCCGGAAGTCTGAAGGAAAGATAGAGAACAGGTTCTCTATCTAAGGTCCATCGGACTTCAAAAAAAAATGTCCCATGGAAGCTACACACGGCTGGACATTTTCCAAGAAAAAAAGCCTGTCTGTCTTATTTTCTCGGAAAGTCCGGCCGTGTGTACGAGGCATAAGTGTCCCCCACACCTCTCTGCTAATCCTTCTACAGGATTCTTAATGCCAAGCAAATAAAATTCTAAATACTAACAACATACAAAGCCATTTACAACTCTGCCTCAAGCTACATAACCAATATTGTCTCAATATATCACCCAAGCCGTAATTTTCACTCCTTACAAGATCTCCTGATCTCTAGCTCTCTTGTCTCCTCCTCTCATGCTTGTTTCCAGGACATCTCCAGAGCCTCTCCATCCTCTGAAACTCTGTACCCCAATCTATCCAGATTACTCCTACTTTGTTCACTTTTTGGTGATCCCTGAAAACGCAGCTCCTCAGAGAAGCCTATCTTGCTATGGGCTAACAACTAAATATTAAATGTTTTCCCCATCAGTTCTTCCCTCACAGTTAATAACCTTTTGTTTCACTTGCCCTTCCCTACTAGATTGTGAGCTCTCAGGAGCAGGGCCCTCATAAAGCCTTGTACACACTAGTAGTTTATTTCCATTCAACCCAGAAGGCCTGAACACAAAAAAAAAAAAAAACGTACAGCTCGGGGAGCTGCTGTACTAAGTATCCAATGTTAGCACAGTGACCTCCCCTACTGTACTATTGTTTTCTGACAGAATAACTCTACCCCCCTCCCCACCCCCATTGGCTGAGAGCACTGATTTGGGAGCTGATCGACAAAACTTTTTCGTTCATGCCCCAGTCGGCTTCTGTCGGACCAACTTCAGTACACACGGGCCAAATGTACTGGGCTTAACCCTCTTGTATTAAACTGCATTGTTGCTGTACTGTCTCCCTTTATGTTGTAAAGCACTGTGCAAACTGTTGGTGCTATATAAATCCTGTATTATAATAATAATATTAATAATAATAATCAGTGGCTGCAGCTAATTGACTGCAGCTGGCTGATTGAGAATTTTTTTCCAACAGTTTTGTTCTACATAAGTCAATTGTTAGATCAACTTCTGTCAAGCAGGACCAGCCAGCGATGGATACAAAGTCATCCAGTCTCCGCTGAACCAGACGTATTTCAATCTATGGGTAGCTTAATAAGCGCCTCGAAGTCTGACAGTTGCTGTCCTTTGAGCTGATTGGCTCTGTGTGTCCATTCACACACAGAGCTGTGATTGACAGCAGTGGGAGCCAATGGGTACCGCTTCTGCCAAAAGCCAATCAGGAGTGCAAGTCCCCGAAAAGGGCACGGCTCTTGTGGACATTGCTGGATCAAGAGGGGGCTCAGGTAAGTATTAGGGGGGCTGCTGCACCCAGAAGTTTTTTTACCTTTATGCTTAGAATGCATGAAGATAAAAAACCTTGTGGCTTTACAACCACTTTAAGATGAATGTAAACTAGTATGGGAAGCTGTTATGTGACACTCAGGGGTTGGAAAAGAGCATGTGTTATCAGCAAGAGGTCTGGCAGAGATTGTCAAACATCATGGCCTATGTCAACACATGGAGGCTGATTTACTAAATTTGAGAATCTCCACTCAATAAATTAGGTTAGTCATTATTCATTCATGTGAAAAACAAATACATTTTCTAAGTTCACAACATATTTATTGAAATCTTAACCCAGCCTTCTAATGTAAATAAACAGCAAGGTGTTTTTAACCTCCCTGGCAGTATGATTCTTTCAGATTTTAGGTGCTGAAAGCGGTACCATTATTTTGCATGGAAATTTGGCGTTTTATATTGTAGGCCTGTAATTCTTAGGAATAACTCACTTAAATCTGTCCAAACAAGAGTCTAGTAGACATCCTGGGGTATGATAACGTTTGAAACACAAAATCCTAAATTATAATATAATAAATAACTATAAATTATAACAAATAATAATATAATAATAATAAAAATTATTCAATAATGTCAAAATCAAAAACACTGAAATTTGCTCAGTTGCAGAATTGTCGCTGTCATTACTTTCAGTGTTTGATGACGAATTTCCCCACAAATCGCTATCGTTCAATTCTGCAAGTGATTCTAATTTATTATCGCTGTTTTCTAGCTGCTCTAAAACCACTTTTGACATAAATAGAAACTTTGTGGTTGCTATGAACAATCTCCAGTTTTCAGGCAGAAAATATTTATATTTATAATATAAAAGTGCATGCAGGTCACTGGACAGACCACTAGGGAAAAAGGGGTGTGTAATTATTTTTTACAGTACTGTAATCGGTAAGATTACAGAATACTGTATGTGTATTGTGTTTTTACTGTTTTGAATTTGGCGCTGATCTCCGCCCCCGTGCGTCGTAACGTTGCAGGGAACAGAGCTCGGCGGCAATTAGGCACTGTGTGAATCGAGCGAGGAGACGGCTCACTCACACAGCGGGGAGACATCGCAGGATCCAGGGGACAAGGTAAGTAACTCTGCCTGGACACTGCGATGCGATCCTGAGTCTGGCTCCGGGTTACCGCTAATAGTGCTGAAATTTCACCCCGAGCCTGACACTGGAATACCCCCAGGGAGGTTAAACCATTATAAAATGACAGATACCAACTTTAAAGTGGTTGTAAACTCTGTTACACCACTTTTACCTTCAGGTACCTTCTGGCTCGGGGTTAGCGGTAACCACGAGCCAGACTCAGGAACGCATTACAGTATCCAGGCAAAGTTACTTACCTTGTCCTCTGGCTCCTGCGATGTCTCCCCGCTGTGTGAGTGAGCTGTCTTTTTTGTGCTGGTGACTATTGTCTCCTGCTCAGAAAGTGAGGGGAAATTTTGGAGCAAACAAGAGATGAGTTAAAATCTTCCAACAGAGAAATTTTTTCCAGTGACAAATGTCTAAGAAGAGTTTCCTCTCACTAACTGTTGAATCTCTAGTAGGGATGAGCTTCGCGTTCAATACGAACGTATGTTCGACTCGAACAGACAACTGTTTGTACGTTTGACGAAATTCGAACAAAAGCGGTCGTTCGCGCCAAATTCGAGTGACGCAAACTGGCCCATAATCCACTGCGGCATTGCGCGCTGATGATTGGCCATATATAAAATATATATATATATACTGTATGTGTCTACTTTTATGTATACAAGTTAACAAAGGTATTGTTTGTGGTGGGGTACTGAGGAAACGGGATTGCTAATTTCAGTTCCACTTCAAAGTAGTAAAAATGTATTCCGGAACTGAAGAGAAAAGGTCACTTTGAAGGTCACAAATCAGCATGTGGCCTTGTGCTTTTGTATGGTAATGTAAATCCTCAGTGACCTCTAATATTATATGTTCCCCTTAGAATGTGCACTTAAAAAAAAAGCCCATTTCTTTTTGTGACTCTTTTTATGCTTACAACTGAAAGAAATATGAATTGCTCAGATACAGCATACATTTTTACTGCGCAAAGAAGTTGCATTAAAAATCATTTGTATTTAAAAAAAAAACAACAACCGCCATAGTAGCTGGCTTGCTATTTCCTTCTTTTTTACTTAAATTAAGAATACACATATTATAATTGTGGCTAGGATTATATAATAATAGTAATAATTAATCATCTAGTACCCACTGGGATACTTCATTCCCCCAGTGTTACATTAATGGATCCTTGCACTTGGATGAGTCTCTCTGCGGTGCACTGGATGCATATGTATTCCAGATAATTTTCTAAATTATCATATACAGTACATGGACATGTTGTTTAGCATTTAGTTAGCCATTTTTCAGTAAACGTATCTGAAATCCAGGGTTATCAAGAGTTTCACCTGTCAAGAATATTCTTGGTGAAATATTTTTTCATTTAGGGATTGATGAATATCACATTCACTACTTTATTTACTGTAAATATGATCCCTAAATCATGGTGGTGAATAATTCACTGTATATTAAAACACATTAAAGCGGAGTTCCACCCTGAATTCAACTTTCGCTTAATATTCCTAATGCTCCTAAATAATGCATAATCGGCTATTTTCATATTAAACAGTGTTACAATACCTTGTGAAAAATAGAGGCTTCCGGTCTGCAGCCCCTCGGGTTTCCGTCGGGTTTTCTCTGGTTTCCTGTCCCGTGCTGTGTCTGCTGGGAGCCTGTGTCAGAGCTCCCTAATTATCATGTTCCGCTCTGTTAGCACAAACATTGCGCAACTTCGTTTTGACGCGGATGTAAAGGAAGGAAAGTGCGGGCGTTTGAAAATTCTCCGCTGGTCCCCGTTGCTCGAGCGGTGGATGCTGGGACATCAGCATCCATCGGAACAAGGATTTGCCGGGCTGTGGGCTTATGCCCACAGTTAAAATGGTGCTGAAACCGGAAGGGGGAATATACGTTTTTATTTCACACTGTATAGCAGCGGAGCGGCATGCGGAGATAGGACACGTAAGTTGCGCATATTAGGGTAAATTAACTTTTAAATAGCCATTCAGAAATAAACGTTTTTGGTGTGGGAGATCCGCTTTAACCAGGAATATACAGTACACCTCTAGTAAATGTACTGCTTTATAACTATGCCCCTAATTTATGTTAATAAATGTATCATGTTGTATCTTGGTTCATTTATTAAAAATCAAACCCAAACTGAAAAGAAAGGGTACTGGTGCTATTTTACTAAAGTAGTACAGAGAGTTGAGTTTCCTTTGGGAATGTAAATTAAATGCTCACTGAGCTCAATAGATAAAATAAATATGTGCTCACTTTAAATACCCAATCACGAGAAAGAGAAATAAGCAAAACAAGATTTGTACTTTAGCATGATTGGATGAATGAAGTGAACTGAATGAAGGTTCGGAGAAAATACAAAGAAGTGTAAGTTGGCAATATTGAGCATTAAAGTGCTGCATCCAGTGGAAATGTAGGAAAACAAACTCCCCTTTAGTGGACTTTTAAGGGACAAATTTCTTAAGATGGTATACGTTGTAAAAAATTACAAGGGGAGTTTGTTTTCCTGAATGAAAGTTCCTAAAGGAGCTCTCTCTACCCCTGGCATAAATCAGCGTTATTTTGTTATAGGTAAATGCTGTTGAAGATAACACATCTCAGAGGGCATTAATACGTTAATTTTTTCATGTCAATTTTAGTTTTTTGTAAGCACCAAAAAAAAAAAAAATTTTAGCTGTCAACTGTCTGAGGATATGCTCTATATTACTCTTGTAAGAACACATGAAGAAAAAGTGCTGATACCTTTAAAGGCTTTAAAAGCCATTCCTAAATGCATAGAGATTAGTCATAAAAATGCTTTTTGCGTATATCTGTTTGAAGTGTACGTGTTTTTTCTGGTATATGATACATGTATTATTTATATGTACATTTGCGTTTTTATATTTTGATGTAAATACAAAATGTTAGCTTTTTCAGTAGAAAATGCTCTTTTTTCAGCTTGAAAGACTTTGAAAAAATTCCCACTGGCTGATCTCTTGAATAAAGATATGTTGCATAAACATACATTGATTCGCAAACACGTAAAAACATTAAACACTGCTGCTTTTCCCAAGAGCAGGCACAGTCTTTAAATTTGTAATCTGCAAAGGCAACTTTAATTCTACTTACCTGATGCCTGGTGGAGTTACTACCTGAAGTGTAAAAAAAAACATTGTTTTCAAGGTAGCTGGTAACATTTATTATGACCACAAGGTTATTGAAAGTGTTGTAGGTATATTTCAAGTTGACATATCAGTACACGAGAATATAATGATGTTGGAACAAGGCTATAAAAACCAGGAGAACATTTCTGTAAAACATGGATAAGTGTTGTGGAATACAAATGCAGAAAGTGGTGCATGCTTTTACTGTTCTTATACTTGTTTTATTGCTAGAGGTAACAGCTACGCTCCCATACTAATGTTGATGCCACCACTGATGCTAATGGTAACAATTTTAACAACACAATATACAAAATGTATCTAAAAAGTGCCTTTGGCATACCATTCCTCAATGTTATCATAGAAGTACCCCTTTAAGCAATTATATATTTGCACAGTGCCATACATTGCTTATACATCTGTAGATTTTTTTCACTATGAACACACACACACACAGCTTTTCATTCTCACTTATCATCAACAGTGCATTGCAGTGGTTTACTACACCAGCTATCACTATTCAGTACAAGCTTTTTTCTATGCTATCACTGGCATGCATTTCATAAGCAGCAGTGCTCAAAGTCATTAATTTGTGTCAAGATTGGGGGCTTGATCAGTGCAGTTAGGTAGGATCAGTTTTAGGATCCGCTAGTTACACAGGTTGAAACAGTACAGGCATACCCCACTTTTAAGTACACAATGGGACCAGAGCATGTATGTAAAACGAAAATGTACTTAAAGTGAAGCAATGGATTTTTTAACTTCTAGGCTGTAGTGTGGGCGCCAGGGGCTGTAGTGTGGGCGCCAGGGGCTGTAGTGTGGGCTCCAGGGGCTGTAGTGTTGGTGCCAGGGGCTGTATGGCATTCTGTGGCTGACACAGAAGCCAGAAGAACCACCGAGCAGATGTAATGTCACTGGAGGTGGGGAGGCGGCCAGGATACAGGAAGATTACACTGGAACAGGGTAGGCTACATGTTCAGAGCTTCAGTTCAGTCTAGTGCAGGTGCATGTTGCAGGAATATTTGTACTTGTGAGGCACTTACGTACACTCGAAGGTATTTCTATACTCGCGAGTGTACGTAAAGTGAGTGTCCTTAAAGCGGGGTATGCCTGTAAAACATAAAGTAATACTGTTGGGATAAAAGATCAGGGAAAAGTTTGCTGCTTGTCCTTGGCATAGTTCTAAAATCCTGAACACTGAAGATGTTTATTTACTGGGCTTCTGGACCATTTGAGCACTAGGGTAAGATTTTTTGCAGGTTTGTAATTTTTGAGGCAAGGAAAAGTTATTGAGGTAGATCATTTAGAATAATTCATTTTGAGGTTGGACATTCTCCCTATAAATTCTTTACTATGCAGACCTACATACAATCTTTGGTGGCTTCAATTGGGCTAGCACATATCTACTATACTTTCATGAATAGTGTTGCTCACGAATATTCGCATTTCGAATATTCGATACGAATATTGCATATTCGAGTATTCGCGAATAACTCGAATATCGCGGCAAATATTCGCTATTTCGAATATTCATATTTTTTCAAATTTCGCAATCAATTTCGCAATCAATTTTGCATTCGCACTAGCGAAATTTCGCATTAGCGAAATTTTGCAATTTTTAATTTTTTTATAAAATATAGCGAATATTCGTAAATATCGAATATTCGTGATATTTTATCCAAAAAAAATAGCGAAATTTTGCGGCGCATGCGCGGAGCAGACGAAGATGGTCGCTTGTTAGTCTAGCTCCTGGCGTAGCGGGACAGATTTATCCTCCCGGGGGCTATAACTTCTCAATCTACATCTCAGATTATCACCCCCCGGCCCCGGTGTCTGTGGTGCATGTCGGCGGCGAAGAAGAAGAATAAGGGAGCAGCCCAAACCTCTCTAACCCACTATCTCCTCCGTACGAGGGAGCGGTACGGCATGGCCCAAGATGGCGCCTCGGTTTCGGCCTTGCCTCCGGAGCTGACCCCCTCCTCACGACCTGAGAACTGTGAGTACCCTGGGACTCTTTCTAAAGCGGACCTAGATGCCAGTTTGGAGGCCATGTACAACAGGCTCGCCTCAAAGTTCCAATCGGAACTGAACAAAACCTCGCACACGTTGTCTCAGGAGATCTCTTCACTGGGCTCCCGCACGGATTTGCTCGAGACAAAGCATGACGAGCTGGCCCTAGCCTATAGTGATCTCAGCAGGGAGCATGAAAATCTGTCCACGGCTTTTGCCCATCTACAAGCACAAGTCGAGGATCTCGACAATCGCAATCGCCGTCAGAATCTGCGACTGCGGGGGTTTCCAGAGTCGATCACGGACCTAATCCCTGCGGTAATCAGACTCTTTAAGCCCTTGCTTCCAGAAAGAGAGGCCGCAGCTTTTACGTGCGATAGAATCCATAGGGCACTGAGACCTAAGCCCCCTGATGATAAACCTCCTAGAGACATTATTCTCTGCCTTAAAGACTTTCTCTTTAAAGAGGAAATTTTGAGAGCCGCCAGGAATACCCAAAGGATCATCTTGGATGATTTTACAGTGCAAATTTTTCCTGATCTATCTCCCGCCACCCTAGAAAGAAGGAGGGGGATGACGGAAGTCACGGCAGTGTTACAATCTGCTCGCATCCGCTATAGATGGGGGTTTCCATTTAAGTTATCGATCCCCCACAACGGAACCACCTACGTTGCCACTTCTGTGTTCGAGGGAAAGGAGATCCTGGTCAAGCTGGGTCTCCTGGATGCAGCAGAGATTCGTCGCCCCCCCTTGACACCCCGTCCGTCTCAAATCTGGCAGACTCCACCATCGCGACGGGACAGGAGGAGAATTCTCTATGGTGAGGCATCTCCACGGAACTGACAGACTCTAACCCTTCTTTTCCGCTCAATTGCCACTACGGGAACTCTGCATATCTTTGTTTAATTCCTTGACTTGCTGCTCTTGTCCATTTCTCAAGCTATGACTGTTTATCCCGGTTTTTCTTCTTGTCCCATGTCATGTTGGCACTGGCTTATTTAACATTGATAATGTCCATCCCGTAGCGCCGCTGCATGTTTTTCCCTCCCCGGCGAACCCTGAGATTGCTAAGTGAATTGCTGGATTTTTGCATTTTCTTTTTTTTAATAGCTTGCGGTCTTGGACTAGCTGGTGGTGAGACGTGGAAGTCTCTGGTTTTTTGTTTTCCTTTTATCAGGACTCACTATTTTCCTGATCCATTTCCTAATGACTTTTCTTTCTTATTTTCAACTTTTCCTTTTTTTGTGTTATCGTTTTTATGCTATTTTGGTAAGGTTGCTCTGCAGTCTCAATATGATATTTTTTTGTCTCTTTGTCGATCTTATTGTCCTCAGACTTTGCCTTTGGGCCTGATTTACAGTGAAATCGCTAAGATTGCTCGGGCCTCTGTTTCTTCCCCTGCAATCTTTAAAGCTATTTACTGCTCTGAGCTCTTGATGTTTTGTACCTAGGATCGTTACAGCTGGGGTTGGGGAGCCTGCCTGGAGAGGTCACTAAGCTGTCCCCTTTTGATTTGGATTCCAGACGCCCCCCCAGATGCGCAGTTAACTGTTAGTTATAATGGCGATTAAGTGTATCTCACATAACGTTAAGGGATTTAACTCTCCTTTGAAGCGCAAAAAAGCATTTGCCCAATATAAACAGATTGGTGCCAAGATAATTCTCTTGCAGGAGACCCACTTCTCGCAGGCTTCCCACCCGAAATATTTTAATAGACATTTCTCTCAGGCCTACTATTCTCTCCATTCTTCTAAGAGTAGGGGGGCGGCTATATTTTTACACTCCTCTCTCAACTTTGACGCCCAACATATTTATAAGGATAAGGAAAGTAGGTTTGTTATTGTCAAGGGTATGCTCCACAATAGAGAATGTACGATTGCAAGTCTCTATGCCCCTAATGAAGCAGCAGCTACCTTTTTCTCCTCCTTTTTTTCTGTCCTGGAAAAATATCTGTCACCCCATTTGATTATTGGTGGAGACTTTAACTTGGTCTCCACTCCTTCCCTTGACAGAAGCCATAACTCCCCATTGTCTAAGGCTTTCCCTAAATCCCTTTCTCACAGATTAACAAATTTACAATTAATTGATTCCTGGCGTGCCCTGAATGTTGGGGCGCGGGAATATACGTTCTTTTCTCACCCTCACCGTAGCTATGCTAGATTGGACTATATCTTTACTACTCCGATCATTCTTGCCAATTCTAGCTCGGCTAGCATTCATAGTTGTGTGTGGTCAGACCACCATATAACCTCTTTCTCTACTGAGTTTATTCGGTGCCCCCCTTCTACATAGTTTCCCACCCTCAAGAGGTCCTGAAGATCTTCCAGGATTTTTATTCCACTTTATTAGGCCCTCAACAGTCCTCTCCGGCAGAATCCTCTAAGTCTTGGTTCAGAGACCTCCCTTTACTCTCCCTCTCCCCAGAGCAACTAAAGAAGCTTAATATACCTATATCGATTACCAAGGTTTTAACGGTAATAGGCTCCCTTAAAAACTCCTCCTCCCCTGGCCCTGACGGTTTCTCTGCCACATATTATAAGAAGTTTTCAGCTCTCCTCGCCCCTAGATTAGCTTGACTATTTAATTCAGTTTTACAGGGTGATTCCTTCCCAGATGAAATGCTCCTAGCAAACATGTCCTTAATCCCCAAGCCAAATAGAGACCATACTCTACCCCAAAATTATCGGCCCATCTCCGTAATGAATAATGATGTAAAGATTTTTAGTAGAATCATGGCAGATAGACTAAGCAACATCATTTCTTCTTTAATTTCTCCCTATCAGGCGGGTTTTTTTCCCCATCGTTTTATCACCGACAAATATTGTCCAGGATGCTGGCCTCTTCTCTAGGAAGCTGTTTATGCTAAGTTTCGATATAAATAAGGCCTTTGACTGTGTCTCGTGGGACTACGTATCTCTCCTGCTTCAGAGATTTGGGTTTAAGGGGGAATTTATTAATGCATTTGGAGCCCTTTACTCAAATCCCTGCACTAGGATTAAGATCCCAGGTGTAATTCTGATTTCTTCAAGCTTGGTAGGGGGACCAGGCAGGGGTGCCCACTCTCCCCCTTAATTTTTGCTCTAGCAATTGAGCCTTTAGCTATAGCCATTATGAGACACCCTCTTATTTCTGGTTATGTCAAAGCTGGATCTGAGTATAAACTCTGCATGTACGCAGATGATGTACTGCTCTTTTTGACTGATCCTTTTTACAACATTGCCCAACCTTCTGGATACCCTGTCAATTTTTGCGGATATCTCCGGCCTAACGGTCAATATTTCCAAATCCTTGGCCCTCCCGGTTGGGTTCTCCCCTGAGGAATTGATTCCGATTAAACAAACGTTCCCTTTTTCTTGGGCTAAAATCTCCCTTCCCTACCTTGGAATAAAGCTGGTGACTTTAATAATTTATTTAATCTTAATTTCCCCCCTCTAATTGCCTCCCTAAAGAAGCTTCTGAAATCTTGGTCCCTTTATAATATCTCCTTTCTGGGGAGAATCACTGCGGTCAAAATGACCATTCTCCCCAAGCTTTTGTATTTATTCCGCGCCCTCCCTATTCTGATCCCTAAAGCGTTTCTTAGAAAAATTTCAGTCCTGCATCAACAAGTTCATCTGGCGTGATAAGCCTGCCAGATTCTCCAGAGAGGTACACTATAGATCCAGTAAATTGGGAGGTTTAGAGGTCCCTCAGTTGTGGCTCTACTATTTGGCCGGAAGGTTCTCCCAGCTGGCACAGTGGTCCATCAGGAAACCAAGGGTCCCCTGGGTCAGGTTTGAATATGATTCTATCCGGCCCCGTTTCTTGCCTGGCCTTCTGTGGTTTTCAGGCCCACGTCCCCCTGAGTTGGCAGATCTCAACCTCCTGGTGGCCCAGGGTCTGAAACTTTGGAGACGTTACTGCTCGTCCCACTCACTGGCCTCTGCGGCTCCCCCTGGTTCCTCTTTCCTAGGGGACCACAGATTGCCCAGTGCCTTTTCGGACCCTGATTCATTTGGCTGGTGGGTCTCTTCTGGCTTGACTACTCTAGAAGATTTTCAACATAATGATACATTTTTCTCCTTTGCCCAACTACAATCACTAAGGGGTGCCCCTGGGGATGAATTTTTCAGATTTATGCAGATCAGACATTTCTTCTTGACTCATTATTCACTGACCCTTTCTCCTTCTCGCTCGTCATTTGAATCTGTGTGTAGGTCTGGTCCTAGACAGAGAGGTCTGATTTCCCTGTTATACAAGGTTTTGTCCTCTGACCAGGATCGAGACAAACTGAAATATATGACCAGGTGGGAATCGGAGTTAGGCCTGGAGTATGACCTGGGGGATTGGGAGAGAAATTGGCTGAATCTCCGGCAAAGTACAGTTTCTCTTTCATATAGAAAAACGGCCCTTAAACTTTTTACTCGTTGGTACTATACCCCCCAGCGCATACACCAGATTTTTCCCCAGGCCTCTCCCAACTGTTTCAGAGGATGCCCTACTGCTGGATCCTTTTTCCATATCTTTTGGGACTGTGGGCAGGTCTCGTCGGTTTGGAAAAGGGTCTTCGACCTTGTTGATATACTAGGTGGTAGTCAAGAGGCCTTGTCCTACAGACACTGCCTACTTTTTGAAAAGATCCCAGACACTCCTAGACCTCTTAGGCGTCTGATATACACGCTCTGCACGGCAGTCCTTTGGGTGGTGGCTCTAAATTGGAAGTCCCCTATTGTCCCCTTCCCACAGGTTCTTTCAAGGATGGATCAGATTATGCTTTCTGAACAAATATTTCACAAACTGCATGACTCGGTACCATTTTATGATGCAAAGTGGAACCCTTGGTGGTTGTTTCGTATCCAATCTCAAAATTAGCATCATCCACTTCATCTTACTGAGACTAAGCCAAATACATGTCTACGGTTTTTCTTTTGACTCCTTTTTCTTTTTGTAGTTCTTTTTTATTGTGACTTTATCTCTTCTCTCTCTTTTTTATGCTTTCTACTTCATCCTTCTTTGGTCTCCCTTCACACTCCTTTAGACTCTTACTTTACCTTTGGTTTACATTTACATTGCATTTTTCGTTGGGTACACTGGGCTTACTTTAAATTTAGTTCCTTTGTTGTATATGTTAGTAGTTATAAAAAATGTCAGACCTATCCTTAGATTGTCTAACATAGACTGTACCTTGTATTATCTCCTCAATCCGGCTGGTCATATTAGCCCATTTCGATTGTTATACGACTATCTCTATGGTTATTTTCATTGTGCAATGTATTTGCTGTTTGTTGCCTTTTTGCCAATAAAATCTCTGAAAGTAAAAAAAAAAAAAAAAAAATAGCGAAATTTCGCAATCATTTTCGCTTTCGCATATGCGAAATTTTGCTATTTTTTTTTATAAAATATAGCGAATATTCGTAAATATCGAATATTCGTGATATTTTATCCAAAAAAAAAATAGCGAAATTTCGCATTGGCGAAACTTCGCAATTTTTTTTTTTTTTATAAAATATCACGAATATTCGATATTAACGAATATTCGCGAAATATCGCGAAATCGAATATGGCGTATTCCGCTCATCACTATTCATGAACTCTCAAACCTTCAAACCAAGACGAGTTCTCCAGAGCTCTGATAATTGACATATGCGCACAATAAAATTGCCCAAGGCCCCTTAGGGACTTTGACCATTTTTGGCTGGAATTAAAGACATTAGGAGTACTTTTGCCAGAGTCCAGTGAAGAAATATATGCTTGGCCTTATACACAAAGGTTCCACAAAAAATGATAACAAGATTTTAACTTGAGGGTTCTTTACCTCTGAGAAATGTCACAGAGCTTTTTCTAACACCATGTGAAGGTGGCACCAGCTGTTTTATTTTTGTTTGGCAGGCCTGACAATTTCTAAAACCTTTTCAACTAGCCAGCAGTGATGAGCAGCTGACTAGTATTCACCAAAATGTCTATAAATTTAAAGCACCTAGCGTTTTACAGGTTTAATCATTATGTGATATGGCTTTGTTTATCAACAAAGCCATATCACAACCAGTAAGAGTCGGTTCACACTAGGGCGACACGACTTCCAGCACGACTTTCAGAAGCAACTTCAATACTACTTGAGCATGAACCACAGGGCGATCTGGGGCGATTTACAACACGACTTGAAGTCCTTTTCAGGTCAGGAGACATTCCAGTGGCCAATAAAACAACAATCAGCTCTGGGAGAGGGAGGGGGAGGGAGGGGTTTGCCTGATAAATGTATGTTATCTTGCTTGAAAGTAGCTTCAATTAAAACAGTGATCAGACTTTGAAGCGACTTCCATTGAAATCAATGGGTACAAATCGCCTAGAAGTCTAATTGAAGTAGTACAGGAACCTCTTCTGAAGTCGGAGCGACATGAGTAGTGTGTATTAACACCATTCCCATTCACTTACATTGCTTTTCTGGACAGCACGACTTGGGACGACTTGAGACGACTTCAAGTCTGATCCCAAGTCGCCCCAGTGTGAACTGACTCTTACTGTGTGACATGGCCTTGTTAATCAACAAAGTTATGTCACACCTCATTGCTGTGCGACATGGCTTTGTTGATAAACAATAGGCATGTGTAATAATTCTGAATGAACAAAATAGTAGCGCTATGTTTAAAAACTTGAACAATCTTAACTGCTTGTTGCCCGCGCGCGGACGTTTTACAATAGGCAGCCTATTAGCCTTGAAAATGGCCAGAATTTAGTATTAAGATTGCCACCCCCATAGACTATATTTGAAGAAGTTACTATAGGTAGGATGAAGTAGGTAAGTCAATAAATATTTAGATATTATAAAAGAGTTATTATGGTACTAGGGGTTGATTTATGTTGTATTAAAGGCAAATAGAGTTTGAACTTTTCAAGTTAAGTTGCACTCGTTTTCCAGAGCTCGGTCAATGTAGTGAAGCTTTGCTAATTTCCATTATTTAATCATGTGCAAGCCCAATTGAGTATTCTTTACAGAGTGCAGTTTCACCCTTTTCACTAAGCTCTGGCGAAAATGAGTGCAACTGCAAAGTGCACAGTCTATTTGCTTTTCCTGACACAGCATGACAGCATATACGTATGGGAAGGCTCCGCCCCCCTGCCCAATCAGGACCGGTTATACTATAAAAGTAGGTCTCCTCCCCTATACCCGCATTCTCTGTTTTTTCCTTCACTGCTACAGGCGGTTATACTACTGCTAAAGAAAGCAGGAATTTTTATTTTCCCTCACCTGGCCGGACACTTCCCGCCAAGCCGCACAGGTTCAAAGCCTCTCCTGTGACGAAGCTCCCCGCTGTACAGGCAGACCTGAACGCCTAATGGGGGAGGCCTCACCCCAGCAGGATCCAGGAAGATGAGGGTGAAGGCATATGGTCTCTAGGGATTGCTCATTTATCATAACGCCATGTATGGACATTCATTGGACTTTGGACATGAAGCATGCAGGTGGTAAGGCACCACATGGTGCACACAATTCTATTCAGTTACTGCTGCAAGTATAGGCAAGGATGGGGTTAACTTGCATTACTGAAGGGCTGTGGTTGTGTCTGCAATACTGCTAATGATGATAGCAGGTGCTGTGCTGGGCTGGGCATTTTAACTGAATAAGCCTGGCTCTACAGTCTTGATTTATTTCCTGCAGGTTTGTGGTTAATTTGCATTTCTGAAAAGCATATATCACAAATGTGAATGTAACTGGATGTCTGTAGTGTCACTCTGTTTACTAATATTAAACAGACTAAGGCCTCGTACACACGAGGGGATATGTCCGCTGAAAACGGTCCGATGGACCGTTTCAGCAGACATCTCCGCTCGTGTGTATGGGCTAGCGGACAGATTTCTCCACCCGACAGATTTCAAAGCATGCTTTGAAATCTATCCGGTGGGAATCTGTCCGCCCGACATGTCTGCTGGTTAGTACACTTACCAGCAGACATGTCGGCCCCCACCGCCGCCGCGCCGCTGCCGAATGGATTCGGCGCATGCGCGGAAGTGTTTTACTTCCTGGTGCGGTGACGTGGCGGTGACGCGGCGGCGTCAACGTCACCGCCGCGTCACCACTACGTCACCGCGCCGTCCGGCGGCGGGGAATTTGATCCGATGGTGTGCGCTTTTCTGATAAAAAAAAAAAAAAGATTCATACTACTGTTAAGTAGTGTTGTTGTCACCTGCGATGAGGCAGGATGGAAACTGAGCTCTGGTCAGTGATGAGCTCTATGGCAGATCCTAGATTGAAAGGGAATAGCCAATGATGCAGTTCAGTCACTGCGGATACGAGACTGTATGCTGTTTCTCCAGAAATCATTGTGGCCAGTGAACCCTTATGGCCCCTCCCACAAGTGAACACATGCCGCTTTAGTCAGAGTGGTGACTGTTCAAGTCGGATCTTGCAATATCTAGAAGGAAGATTAATTCCTTATGTTAATCACCAAAGACCAGAGGATAGCCAAAAGATTGACAAGTTAAACGTGGGAGAACTATGGCGGAGAATAAAGAAGCGATAATCTTTATTAGCCTAAACCCAAGTCGCCCAATAGGGTCAACTGACAGTTGGATGTAAATTTCAGCGAAGGTTCCATGAGTCCTGGGCATTAGGAAGCCAATGGAATTGTTTCATTCCTCTACCTATTCATTGCATTCCCTTCATGATGCGCAAGGGCTATGATTACATGGGCGTTGGTCCAGAAGGATGGCATAGGCCATCGTGGCAATTAATCTCTCCAGTAAAGCCTGACCTCCACAAATCCTACTCCAGGATTTTTAAGGAGTATTGTTCATAGCAGTGCGGCGACTTCAAAGTAGTCCCTACACTACGTTTGAACCCACTGTGGTCTAACTGGGGGCCGTGAGCGTTAAGAATACATAGGCATTGATTCAAGACGCATAGGAATCGCAGTAAAATCGCACAATTTTATGCCGTAATACTGGAAACCTAGTCCATTAAGCCCAACCTGGTGGTGCGATAGGGGTAGTTACCTTGGTATACCCTGTATGTTGTGGTCGTTCAGGCCGACTTGCGGGCACAAGGACTACTGGTAAGTCTTGTTTGAACAGCAAAATGAATAACTTTATAGCGCTGACAAATGCAAACCGAATCGCCTCAAGGCGCTTTGAGTCGTGCTGATCCTTCAGAAGAGTTGTGGCACAATGGCTTCCAAGTTCTGGGAAAGGTCCCAGTACAGACTCTAATCAAGTCGGGAGGAGCCATCATCGAGAGACAAACTAGTCTCATTGCAGTAATCACCTACTGAAGGGTAATTTTGAATGGGGAAAAAGTTAATGAACAAAATTAAGTTACACTCAGAGAAACAGTGTAAGTATCCCATTTGAAGAGATGCTCTTTCCTATTGGTTGCATCCCACGATCGGAAAAGCGATAAAGTACCCTGTAATAACCCTTGTGGTCCGAAGGGGGCCCAAGCAGGGTTGACAACTGTATTAACCTTAGTAAAGAGAGACTTACTTCCCACGTGGGAAACGATGACTCCACAGAGGAGAAAAGTCCCCGATTGGGGAGGTAGCTAAGCTGATCTTTCAGCATACCAATCATCACAAGTTGTCACTCGTGGGGTAGGCATGCCAATGAAGGACAAGGTGTCCAAAATCCAGAGCTACAGTGGTCGCAGACTAAAGTCTTTCGTAAACACAACAGAGGGAGCCTCAACTATGCTGAAAGGACTCGGCAAAATGGGGAAGGCCTAGCCTCGCTGGCAAGACGGAATGCAAAACTAGTCAACTTCTGTCAGAGGTATCTCCCAGCATGTTAGGGTTTTCTAGAACTTACAGCCAGAGGGCGTAAGATACAAAAGCCGTTGGATGACAAGGGACAGTCTCAAATGAAAGGCAGTCAAGGGATCGGCAACGAGCAAGACTATCAAGTTATTGGGTCTGACCGTAACCTGGGTGGCTTCCCAGAGGTGGAAGCAGATAAACTAAGGACAGCCAGCTGGGTTGGCAGATTAGCCAATACGTATATATTTAACAAACCTAAGAGTCTCCAGGAGGCCTATCCGGATTTGCAGCCGTTCGGTGGTGATGACGACAATTACCCTGTAGCTTGCAGGCAATGTTGCCCACGGGTACAGTCTCAGATCCGAAAACTCCCTATTCTCCTTCCTGAGATTCAACACCTCATACAGCATGCCAATGGTATCTTCCAAATTCATACAAATTATATCTAGATACAGGAGACCAAGATGTGGAGGTCTCACCGTTAGTGTTGGAAATCTAATGGAGGTCAGAGTGTCTACTCCAGACTTCAAATACCTTAGCTAAGAGAAGAACCGACAGAATTTAAAGGATGGAATTCTCTGTTCCTTACTGGAAGGAATGAATTATATACAGGAGAGCCTAGAGACGGCATGAAAGGATACTGAAACGCAGTCGTATCTATTCTTCACTCTCTGGGTTGCATATCCCAGCAATCAAGTCCGAAAGACCTAGGCAGGTCATTCTTTCCCCCATGGGGTCTTCCAAATAGTGGGAGACACATTATCTCGCTCTCCATTTAGAGGGACAAAACATCCCAAATATGGCCAGGAACATGGGAATAAGTATTCCTTTTGGCAAATACAGTATGTAAAGTAGATCTAGAATAATTTCAAACATCCAAGTGTCATACCATTAACTTCCTTGTGGCTGAAATGATCAGGCAAAATGGCTCTAGTCTCTTCCTCAACACTAGACAAAGGTTGGTATCGTGGCAGCCTGAGTTAGAACATCATCATCCTTTTGGCAGATCCAAACGGAAGTGTTTGAAGTTCCACAAACTTGGAAAAGAGATTCAAGGTTGAAGAGACATAGAATTGGCCCTTCTTCTTCTAGGAGAAAAACGATAAACTCATCAGGCTTAATGGCGTCGGAAAAGGACAATCCCGCTGTCCAACGAAGACCATCGCAGTTGTACGGATACAATTAGTCAAAACCTAGATGGAGAGGACAAGTCCATCTGATGAGGGCAGAGACAGCTCCTCCAAGCTGGTGATGCATCCATTGACGGAACTCCAAAATAGTTCCTCCAGAGTTAATATCTAAACTACGACCTGGTCTACATTCCACATGTTGGGGGTCCATTCTGGCGGACCCAGCAGTTGTAACTACAATACATCTCAGTCGTTAGAGAGGATAGATCTAATCCTCTTAAACACTTGAGCAGTACCCACCCTTATTGTCTGGTGATTCTGTACATCCCATACGTATATGCTGTCATGCTGTGTCAGGAAAAGGGAAAATGTTATACTTACCTAACGGTAATTTTCCTTTCCTGATGCAAGCATGACAGCATATAGGTCCCTCCCTTTAACAAAAAAAAATAAAAATACAGAGGTCTGAAACAGTTAAGTAGGGCCTTCCGCAGTGATAATAAATTACGAGAATGCGGGTATAGGGGAGGAGACCTACTTTTATAGTATAACCGGTCCTGATTGGGCAGGGGGGCGCAGCCTTCCCATACGTATATGCTGTCATGCTTGCATCAGGAAAGGAAAATTACCGTTAGGTATGTATAAAATTTTCCCTTTTTATGTAGTACATTAAAAACTGATGTTTCATTTTTTTGGTCACAGCTGGAGAGTAAAATGAATGTAAACCCTAACTGAGTGATATTCAGTTTGCCAAAGAACTATGGGGGAGATTTAATAAAACTGGTGGAAACAGAATATGGTGCAGCTGTGAATAGTAACCAATCAGCTTCTAACTTCAGCTTGTTTACTTGAAGCGGAAGTAAACCCATTGATCTAACAGTTTCAAAAAGCAGTTACATTTCCGGCATGCCGGGATTGCTAACTGTCACATTGGTTGTGCTCTCAACCAAACTGTCAAACCATCCAATAGCTGGTGTCATAACTGATCACAGTGCAGCACCATGGCAGTTGAAGATTAAACAGAGGCCAAGATGGCAGCTTCCTTGCCTGAAAATGATAGGTGGGTTTACTTCCACTTTAAGCTTTTAGGATGAAACCTAGATGCTAATTTGTTACTTTGCACATCTGTACCAGATTCTGTGTGCACAGGTTTTAGTACATTTCCCCCATGCATCCTAAACAATTGCAATTTTTTTTTTAAATCATTATTTTCACTTTTTAAATTTTTCTATGATATATGATATCAGTATTGTTGATTTCCTGTAGCCACTTCCTATCTACATACTGTGCTTTCACTGAAGCAATGGCTGGATGGCATTTCTTAGGACAGGTTCTCCTGATGATAACAGGGGTCTCCGTTGTGAGAATGTCTGACAGAGTGACAGAGCACTGTCACCACCATAACAAAAAGTGCCCAAACAAGATGGCAGGATCACCAGGTATTATTTTAATGCAAGCTGCAGATTTAAACATATAAAAATTGACTTTTGAAATGACAATAACATTTTAAAGCAAATTTGAGATTATAGTGTTTGGGTTTACGTATACTTTTACACTAACCACTCCAGCCCTGGAAGGATTTACCCCCTTCCTGACCAAAGCACTTTTTGCGATATGGCAGTGCGTCACTTTAACTGACAATTGCGCAGTCGTGCAACGATGCACCCAAACAAAATTTACATCCCTTTTTCCCCACAAATAGAGCTTTGTTTTGGTGGTATTTGATCACCTCTGCGGTTTTTATTTTTTGCACTTTAAAAAAAAAAGAGAGTAAATTTTTTTTTTTAAAAGCAATATTTTTTACTTTTTGCTATAATAAATATCCCCCAAAAGTATATAATTTTTTTTTTCCTCAGTTTACTTTAGGCTGATAGATATTTTTCGACATATTTTTGGTAAAAAAAAAATAGCAATAAGCATATATTAATTGTTTGCGCAAATGGTATAGCGACTACAAAATAGGGGATAGATTTATGGCATTTTTATTATTTCTATTTTTTTATTAATAATGGTGGCGATCTGCGATTTTTATCATGACTGCGACATTGGGGCAGACACATCGGACACTTTTGATACTATTTTGGGACCATTGTCATTTATACAGTGATCAGTGCTATAAAAAATGCACTGATTATTGTGTAAATGGCACTGGCAGGGAAGGGGTCACACACTAGAGGGCAAGGAAGGGGTTAAGTGTGTTTTAAGGACTGATTCTAACTGTAGGGGGGATGGTCTCACAACAACATGACAGAGATCACCATCAGTAATCATTGGGAGCACAATGACAGGGAGCAGTAGATCCCTGTCTTGTTGCTAGGCAGAATAGGGAAGTGCCTTGTTTACATATTCATCTCCCTGCTCTGCCACAATCGTGGGACACCGGCAAACATCGAGTCAAGCAGTATGCATGGTCATGCAGTACGCGGCAGGCACGCGCCTACTAGCCGGCAAGTTAAAGGGGATGTACAGGTGTTCCCATTTGCCCACCTCTGCCATTCTGCCAACATATATTGGCGTGCGGTGGTCGGCAAGTGGTTAAACAAGGAAGTAGCAGAGTTATCATATTGACTGGCAGAGGTGTGTTTATAACTCGATAATGACTTGTAAATATAAAAACATTTGGCAGATGGTTTTACTTTAAATAGAAATCAAAATGTTTATATTATGTAAGTCTTGTACAGATTTTCAGACCAGAATATATGGGGTGAAAAGTACAAAGGACAGTTTATATAGATGGCACAGTTGATTTTATACAGAACTGATTGAATTCCCTTGAAAGTGTAAAATGCTTAAGAGTATATTTTACAAGTTTCTGAATGTAGACTGCATATCATAATCTACATTCCCCAGGCAACAGTAAGATTTTTAGCAATTGCATAATAGCCATACTCTTCCTGTGTCAGATTTCATCCCAAAACCCAGCTTGGTACAATTCTTGTTAAATATAAAATTACACGTAATCATGAGTTTCATAACATAACTGTTGTGAAATTCATTTTCATTTCTTATTGTAAAAAAGTTATTGAACCATGATGCTCATTTACATCTAACAGATGCAGTCATCCCTAAGTATTCAATTTGTATAAGTAATTCCTTCAGTGCCCTAATCAGGAGTATGTTTTCCCTGAAGGAAGCGAATAATAGTGTTCACGGGCAGTGGTACATCAAATCTCATGTTTCTTTTCCATTGTTTTCTGCATACTTTCTACTGTTTTCACTATTCATACTTTTGAAAGGAGTTATGTACCTCTGTAGTACCCTTTACAGTAACCGAGTTATCTCCCCAAGGTTCAGTGAGGCCCTTCTATACCACCTAGTTTTGTTACACTTTAATTAGCATATATTAATATCAAATTTCAAGATGGCATTAAAGGGGTAGTTCACCCAAAAACATTGATTGAGACTCGTTTTGTCAAGGGGAATCAGGTGTTTTTTTTTTAGAATCAAAGCAGTACTTACCGTTTTAGAGATGCATCGTCTCCGTCGCTTCCGGGTATGGTCTTCGGGAAAGGGCGTTCCTATTTGATTGACAGGCTTCCGACGGTCGGATACTCGCGTCACGATTTTCCGAAAGTAGCCGAACGACGGTGCGCAGGCGCAGTATAGAGCCGCACCGGCGCTCAGCTTCTTTCGGCTACTCGTGACGCGATGCATGCGACCGTCGGAAGCCTGTCAATCAAATATGAACTCCCAGACCAGAAGACCATACCCGGAAGCGACGGAGACCATGCATCTCTAAAACGGTAAGTACTGCTTCGATTCTAAAAAAAAAAACACCCGATTCCCCTTGACAAAACGAGCCTCAATCAATGTTAAAAAAAGTTTTTTGGGTGAACCACCCCTTTAACCACTTGCTTACTGGGCACATAAACCCCCTTCGTGCCCAGGCGAAATTTCAGCTTCCAGCACTGCGTCGCTTTAACTGACAATTGCGCGGTCGTGCGACGTGGCACCCAAACAAAATTGGCGTCCTTTTTTCCCCCACAAATAGAGTTTTCTTTTGGTGGTATTTGATCGCCCGTGCGTTTTTTATTTTTTGCGTTATAAACAAAAAAAGAGCGACAATTTAAAAATATATATATATTTTTTACTTGTTGCTATAATAAATATCCCAATTTTTAAAAAAAAAAAATATTTTTTTTTCTCAGTTAGGGCCGATACGTATTCTTCTACGTATTTTTGTAAAAAAAAAAAAAAAAATCACAATAAGTGACTGCTTTGCGCAAAAGTTATAGCACCTACAAAATAGGGGACAGAATTATGATTTTTTTTTTATATTTTTTTTTTACTAGTAATGGCGGCGATCTGCGATTTTTATTGGGACTGCGAAATTGCGGCGGACACATCGGACACTTTTGACACATTTTTGGCGCCATTCACATTTATACAGCGACCAGTGCTATAAATATGCACTAATTACTGTATAAATGTGACTGGCATTGAAGGGGTTAACACTAGGGGGTGAGGAAGTGGTTAAATGTATTGCCTGGGTGTGTTCTAACTGTGTGGGGGGAGGGGGGTGACTGGGGGAGGTGATCGATGCTGTCTCCCTATGTACAAGGGAAACAGCATCAGTCGCCTCTCACTGACAGGACGTGGAGCTCTGTGTTTACACACAGAGCTCCATGTCCCTGCTCTCTCACCGACGATCGCGCGTACCTGACGGACATCGCGGCCGACCGGGTACACGCATCAAATCCTCGGTGATGCGTCGGGACTGTTTTTCCCCGCGGGGAATTACAAGGAAATCACGTCCAAAGACGTGACCCCGGCGCCTCAGGTCCGCGCTGTTGAAGTATTCTGTCAATGGCGCGGACCCGAAGTGGTTAAATCAAAAGGGTAAATTAATACTTATCTTTACTAAGCATTGTAGAAGTTAAAAAGGAGGAAAAATTATTTTAAGACCAACTATTATTGTATGAATTTGTACACATGAAGGTGCCTTTACATCCATCCATTAGGCCAGTGGACTAGTCCATTAAAAAGACAGTTTAACCACTTAAGACCCGGACCAATACGCTGGTAAATGACCCAAGGTGTTTTTGCGATTCGGCACTGCGTCGCTTTAACAGACAATTGCGTGGTCGTGCGACGTGGCTCCCAAACAAAATTTGCGTCCTTTTCTTCCCACAAATAGAGCTTTCTTTTGGTGGTATTTGATCACCTCTGCGATTTTTATTTTTTGCGTTGTATACAAAAATAGAGCGACATTTTTGAAAAAAAAACACTATTTTTTACTTTTTGTTAAAAAAAAATCAAATAAACTAAATTTTAGTCAAACATTTAGGCCAAAATGTATTTAGCCACATGTCTTTAGTAAAAAAAAAAAATCGCGATAAAAAAAAATTAGCTACCTAGCGGGAACAGCGACACTAATACAGCGATCAGAAAAATGATCGCTTAGTGACGCTGGCAATAGGGAGTGAAAGGGTTAACTAGGGCGGTGATCAGGGGGTTAAAACTTTATTAGGGGGGGTGGGGGGGCTATCCTGAACCTAACACTAACTGATTTTACACTGCCTGTCACACTGACACTAAATGCAGTGATTAGATCACTGCATTCAGTGACACTGTGACAGGGGGGGTGGGGGGGGGGCAGATCGCAAGGGGTTAAGTGTGCCTATGTGTGTGTATGTCAGTGTAGTGTTGGTGCACACTTACTGTGAGGTGTTTCTCCCATCGCAGCGGTTGGAAATACCGCTGCGATGGGAGATTACATCACTTCCCCCTTCCTGTGTTTACACAGGAGGAGGAAGTGACACAAAGGTAAACACTGACATCCGCCCACTCGTCCCGGATCGCTCCCGGAGCCAGGGGGACCCCCGCACGCCACGGAGGGGGTCCCGATGGGACCCCCGAACCGCACGAAGGCGGGGACGTATATTTACGCCCTTGTGCCTGTACAAGCCATGTTGTGGCCGTATATGTGCGTGCGGGGGTCCTTAAGTGGTTAAAGTGGTTGTAAAGTAAAAAACTTTTTTTACCATAATGCATTTTCTGCATTAAAGGAGTTGTAAAGGAAAACCTTTTTTTTTTGCTGAAATGACTGTTTACAGGGTATAGAGACATAGGGCCAGTTTCAGGTAGATGGAAGCATCTTTGCTCCAGAGTAACGCTTCTCATTTACGTTATTCTGACGACCCTTTCAGCGCAAGTACTGTTATTCACATAGCAGTTGCGCGTAAACTTGCGCCAGAGTAACGATAATGCGCTGGCGTAACCCGACGCAAGGGGAAGTGGGTGTGATCATATGTAAATGATGGGCGTAGTCCAGCGCAGAGGCTTACGTTCAGCGCATCAACCACGGAGCATGCGCAGTGAGTGAGGCTCCACTCGCCCCCTTTGTGCGCATGCTCACAACTTCCGTCGGCACCACTTCACGGGAAACGTCAGCGCAATGCCTTCCATTGGGCGTTTAAATGCGCCCGTAGAAGCGCCATTCCGGCACTAAAGTATATCCTGCTCCCCCTCCCCGCAGTGATGTTACTTTTGTTCTGAGATGGCTGCTCCCGTTCCCCGCAAACACACAGGAGAAAGCTGAACTTTAATGGCCAGGAGCTGTCAGCCGTCATCTCGGCTATGGAGACCTATGATGTCTTCCTCCATGGCTGTAAAATTTGACAGACAAGCATGGACAGAGGTGTTGTCCTGCAAGTGGGGGTGCTCAGCTAGCTCTTATCGTCGGTAACGCTGCTGTAGCTGCTCTCCTGCTGACCTGTGACCGTCTGGAGTAAAGATAAAGCAGCCTTTTGTAGAAATAACGGACGAGATGCGCGCGGCGCATGTAGCCAGCGTATGGTGCTAATCCGTTCGTGAATTGGGAAAAATCCCTCATTTGCATATTTGC
This sequence comes from Rana kukunoris, assembly GCA_029574335.1. Taxonomy (NCBI): domain Eukaryota; kingdom Metazoa; phylum Chordata; class Amphibia; order Anura; family Ranidae; genus Rana; species Rana kukunoris. Next base: position 372,718,883 of record CM056049.1, read on the forward strand.
AGGGGAAATCAATAGGCGCGACTGATGCGCCAAGCGAAATTAACAAGAGCAAAGTTGCAGTGGTGAGTCTACGACAAGAGCTCTACATGTCACAGTGACCCCCTGTGGTGGAATGACTATTGCACAACATAACTGTACCAGAACTTGCAGAAAACTTGCAGAATGTTTGCAAAAAAAATTGATCTGGAGTCATGCATTGTGGCCTTGCTGCAATTGTGCAACAAACTTGTGAAGCCTGGCAAGTCTAGCAATAGCTAAGCAAGACATTTTCAAAATTGCAGCTCAACTGCTTGCTATCTGGGTACTAGGAGTTCACAAACCCCCTTACAAGCTGAACTATTACCTAGAATTCTGGTAATCTATCAAATGACTCTGTACTTAAACCTTTGATTTACCAAACTGCCATTTCCATTTTATGGTTCCCTTCTGTCAAAATTACTAATATTTTCATAACTTTAACATGACCCAAAAATTAGCAGGAAACCCAAGACATTCCAACTTGACTTCCTAAGGACCCATAGGTGGTATTTTATTTGCATCAGACGGATTGCAAAAGAAGGTCCAAATTAGGTCAGAAGCAGATAAATTGTTGGTCAAATGCACCTGTCAAATTCTTAATGTTCTCAGAAGAGTCTCAAACTTGTGTTAAACTGATGCCCTTGACACATGCCCAAAGCCCATCAACAACGGCCTTATTAGTCATGGTAAATGGAGGAGGGCTCAGAACTTTGGCTGTTCGCTAGAATCTCATGGTTAAAATTCATGAATCAAAATGATGGATTCAGCCCTCCAGTGTCCACCATACACTGACATGCTGTATCCCTTTTGGGTAGGATTACACATTGAAACAAAGATCAGGAATAAATATTACGTATATCATATGACACTTTAAATTTTAGTATAAAACTAAATATTACATCTTTTCATCTTAAATCCTTCTTCTCTTAAAAGGTTCCCATCAAGGTGAATACCAAAGGAAACTTTACAGAGAACTTTTAAGGAATTACAATCGCCTCGAAAGACCTGTGATGAACGACTCCCAGCCTTTACTTGTAGAACTACAACTTTCTCTTCTTCAAATAATTGATGTGGTAAGTAAAACTTATATTTTGCAAGTAGGTAATAGAAAAAAAGAAAACTGACACAGAAAAGCAATTTCTCCATTGATTGATTTCCATTACAAGCTTTTATTTTATTTTGCTTTGTGCTGTTATTGTGATGCTGTCGCTTAGTTAAATTTCGATTTGGTAATTACACTGAATCTTGCAGTGAAACTCATTTACATATTCACAAACCTCTTTATGGAAATATTTTGTAATTGGAGTTGATGAATATCTTCTTGGACATTAACATAAACTGTAGCTCAAAAAACCCATATTACAAACATTTTACATGTTGAATATGTTTTTCTAAAGCAGCTGCATGTACTGATGACTCAAGTAGGAAATCCAAGTTTTGTGTTAAAAGTCTCCTGAACTGATATGAACTTTGAAGGTTACACTATTACAATTCTCTTATGTACTGTTACAGATACAATTTTAGATATATAAAAAAAAGAACAGCACTTGCAACTGCTGCCATAACCGAGGTATCCATCTCTTCAGGCGGCCGTCTGGTTTATGATAATGTTGGTCTCTGTGGCGCAAGATCACCATTATCAGCGGAGGGAGAGGTCCCCCCTCCCGCCACTCTCCCGCACCCTCCGCTGCTTACCAGAGCCATCGGAAGCGAAGGAGACGATCGGCCCTGTGTCCTGTTGGGTATGAATACAAGTGAGGGCAAGATGGCCCCCACCCGTCTCCATACCATAGCAGGGCGGAAGCGACGTCAAAACGTCACTTCCGCTCATAGCTCTTAAAGGGCCATTTTTTTTTGTAATTTTTTCAAATGACAAAATTGTGAGTAGCGTCCGCATATAAAAAAAGGCGTTCAAACCACACATGTGAGGTATCGCCATGATCGTTAGAGCAAGAGCAATAAACCTAGACCTCCTCTGTAACTCAAAAACATGCAACCTGTAGAATTTTTTAAACATCACCTATGGAGATTTTTAAGGGTATGGAAAAAATCGAAGTTTTCAGCATGTAGAAAAAACAAAGTTTTTCCAACTTCATCATTAAAAACGATGTTGCCCACACACCATTGTTTCAAAAAAATGATGAGCAAAGCGCGGTGACGTACAACACGTACGACGGCACTCTAAAGGGGAGGTTCCATTCAAGCTCTTGTCTCATAACTTGCTTATCCCACACGATCATTTTTTACAACCCAAAAAACAACATTTTTTAAAACGACGTTAAAAAATGCAGCATGCTCGAATATTTTTTTTGTCGTTTCTCAGAAGATGAAAAACTAAGCCCACACACGATCATTTTAAATGGCGTTTTTAAAAACTGCGTTTTTTTTCATGCCGAAAAATGATCGTGTGTACGCGGCATAAAAGTTTGATGTCATTCCACGAGCGGGTGCAATTTTGAAGCGTGACATGTTGGTTATCAATTTATCTTTATCTTTCATAATATAAAAAAAGGGCTAACTTTACTGTTTTATTTTCTAATTCTAAATTCTAAAAAATAAATAAAATAAAAAGTGCGCTTTGCAATGACTGACATTTTATTCTCTAGAGTTGTTCAAAAAAAATGATAATGTTTGGGGGTTTGAAGTAAATTTCTAGCAAAAAAATTGTTTTTAACTTGTAAACACCGAATCTGAAAAAGAGGCTCGGTCCTTAAATGGTTTTAAATGGGTTTACTGCTTTCCTGTAAAAGTACCAGCTGCTTTAAATTTTTTAGGGGAGTGATTCTGAAGTTCTGTATCTCTTCTATTAATCTGAGCTTACCTGCTCTGATTTCCCAGCACACTTACCAGCCAGCCTGCAAAACAACCGAATTGGGACTGACAATTTACGGTAAAAACAGAGGCCCAGATTCACAGAGCAATTACGCCTGTCTAACTGGTGTTAGACAGGAGTAATTTCAAATTTCGCGAGCGGTATCACTAGTTTGAATCCTCAAACCATGATACGGCGGCTTCGGGCTTCGATCCGAGAGGCTGACGTCTTCGTAAGCCTTCGGATCTACGCTGCAATATTTTTGCGGCCGCTGGGAGGAGTCCGCGTCGTTTTCAGCGTCGGGATATGCAAATGAGTTTTTACGGCGATCCACGAAGATACGAGCGGTCTTCGCAATCGCTTTCGTCTATTTTTTTCTACGTACTGTTAGACCAGCTTTTTGCTGGTCTAACGGTGCGTAGCCCATGTTAAGTATGGCCGTCGTTCCCGCGTCGAATTTAAATTATTATTATTTTTTTACGTAACTCGTTCGGGAATAGGAATGTCCGTAAACGACGCTACTCAAAAAAAAAATGACGTAACGACGCGTTTTCGCGCAATGCACGGCGGGAAATTTCTGAACGGAGCATTTGCAGTTCGATCGCTGCGGGAACGCGCCTATTTTAAATGCTTCACGCCCCCTACTCGCGTAGATGGCTTGCGCCGGGAGAAATACACTACGCCGCCGTAGTTTACTGGACAAAATCTACCGGGATTCCACGTAGAGCCAGGTAAAATACGGCGGCGTAGTGTATTTCAGATACTCTACGCGAATCTAATTGTATGTGAATCTGGCCCAGAGGCTTTTGTTTGCACACATTTGCAAATATATAAGTAAGCTGTAGTGCCCATGTCAAGGCTCCTCTGTATATACTGCTGTCCTAACTCAATCATTTTCAGAGTCTCCTAAGTAGGAGCACATATAGCAGTGGATATTCTATCCACTGCTATATGTGCTCCTACTTAGGATACTCTGAAAATTATAGAGTTAGTACCGCACAGAGGAGCTTTGATGTGGGCATTGCTGCTTACATATACTGTATTTATTGGCGTATAACACTCACTTTTTTACCCTGAAAATAGAGGGTAAACTGTGCCTGCGTGTTATACGCAGGGGGCTGTAAAAAGTTTTTTTCCTGAAACTTCCCTCTTAAAGTTAGGGTGCGTTTTATGCCCCTGGGCGTGTTATACACCGATAAATACGGTACTTACAAATGTATTCAAACAAAATCCTGTTTTGAATGTAAATTGTTACACAGGGAAAATGTGGTTGTTTTGCAGGCTGGCTGGTAAGTGTGCTGGGAAATCTTTTGTTTGTTTGTGATGTGTGTTGCCCTTCCATGTGCACCTTACTGCAAAGGCTAGTTATAGGTTGGAGTGGTTGCCACTTTTTTGTACCTGTTCTGATATCCAAGCCCAATGTAGAAGAATAAATATTCTAGTGATCAAAATGACAAAGAAGAATTGTGCAGCAACACATTGGGGCAGATTTACTAAAAACACTTAGGGGCAGATTTACTAAAAACACAGATTCTCATAGAATTTCGCTTGCGTATCGTGAGCCATTTACACTACGCCGCCGCATCGTACTAGAGCAAGTGCCTTATTCTCTAACCATTTGCTCCATAGTTTGCGTTGGCGTAGCGAAAATGGCCCAACGTAAGCCCGCGTAATTCAAATGAGGCGGCTTGTATTTAAATGAAGCGCGCCCCCGCGTCGAACGAAATGCGCATGCACCGGCCGGGGAAAAAGCCCAGTGCGCATGCTCCAGCTCACGTCGGAAAGCGTTGTTGAAACCGACGTCAAAACGACATGAGCGTCACTACACAATGCCCCTATTCGCGAACGAGTTAGTAAAACGACGTAAGCGACGGAAAAAGCCGACGCTGACCCGACGCCATACTTAACATGGCATCCGACGGCACCCGATGGCATCCGACGGTACTTCGTAAGGTTACTCCACATAGAAGCTGGGGTAACCTTACGCGGACGAAAACGTCGTACGCGACGACGGGGCGGCGTAAAAGCGATCGGGAATCGGCGTACTAGCCTCATTTGCATATGCAAATGAGAAAACAACATAAAGGCCACCTAGTGGCCGGAGTTGTCATTACAACTACGATCCGCAAGTGTAATGGTTTTACACTTGTCGGATGTTGAAGCGTATCTATGCAAAAGTGATGCTAAGCATCACGCGCATAGATACGAGGCAAAAAAACGGCGATACGACGGGGTATCTGAGATACTCCGTCGTATCGCCGCTGAGGATCTGGCCCACAGACTGTTCACTTTGCATAGGAATGTTCCCTAAGCTTAGAAAAAGGGTGAAGTTCTGCTAACTTCCATCATCCAATCACGTGTCGTGCTACTCATGTAGGAGCCGCTGGTTAGGATGAGTACTCTGTTCTTTGCCTCAACCTTCTTAAGAACTTCATCCCTTTTGACACACTAGGTTGAGTGTACAAAGCATGCAGTATCACAGAAAACCACTGAAAATAAGGCTGGTCATACATTATACAACTATCATTAAATTTCCGTTAGATGTAGTGTGAGGGCCTTCCTGATTGCAAACCAATTGAAAGTGTTTAGGTTTTACCTCATGTTATATGGTTTTGCTAAATCTAAAGGAAAATTGTACAATAAAATTGTATAATGTATGGCCAGCCTTACACTTAGGACCAAGTACTGGTGCTATATAATTTTTTTTTTTTAAAACAGACACCAAACCAGGGAGCAAAGACAAACTTAATATATTGTCAGCCAATATGGTTGGTAGCTAGGAAAGCATAAAATGAATTAACAATGGAAATAACACAATATAGCATACAGACTGATTTGAATCCCATGATACTCAGCATTCTGCTTAGAATTCCATAGGCTCTTCTGGCTATAGTTCTCCCTCTGCTGGCTGGAGGGGATAATGCAACACAATATTCAGTATAACAGCAGACAGTAAAAATAAACTGATTGTGAAGAAGGAAATGTCTCTTCTTCTCCATGTTTCTGTAGCGCAGCACCTGTCTACATATGTGCAAGAAAAATAAAAATAAATGTTTTTATTTTCTTCCATAGAGGCTTCTTCGGACAGTATTATTGTCAGTCTGGGGGGAGTGGAGTGTAAGGCCGCGTACACACGATCGAATTTATCTGCTGAAACCGGTCCGACGGACCGTTTCAGCAGACAAATCCGATCGTGTGTACGGGCGAGCAGACAGGTTTTTCCAGCAGACAAGTTTTAAAGCATGCTTTAAAACTTGTCTGCTGGAAACCCGTCCGTCCGACATGTCCGCTGGTTAGTACACTAACCAGCAGACATATCTGTCTGCACATGCGTCAAATGGATTTGACGCATGCGTGGAAGTATTTTACTTCCTGGTTTGGTGACGTGGCGGCGTCGACGTCACCGCCACCGCGCTGTCTGCCGGCGGGGATTTTGTTTTGATCGTGTGTACACGATCAAACCAACATATCCCAGGAGACAAATCCGATCAAAACGGTCTGTCAGACTGATTTGATCGGATTTGTTTAGTCGTGTGTACGCGGCCTTAGATGGACTAGCAGATTTAAATACACTGACAAACTGAAGCCAAACTCCAGCTAATGCCTTTTTTTTTTAAATAAGCAGCTACCCTTTGGGATAAAGCTTTTACATAAATGAAAAAAGGTGGTAATTGTAAGCACCCCTGTCAGTAGTAAATGGTTTGTTTCAACCCTCTAACTGCTACATCTGCAGGACACCTTGTTCTGCTTGTTCTTACTGGCCAGATCAAAGGGTTAAAAAAAGGAAAAGAAGCCTAAAAAAATAAAACAAATGTAGCCACAACATCTAAGAATAGGTAAGCTGCATTATAATAAATATTTTCTTTTGGGTTTAATATTTCTTTTAGTTCATCTTTTAGATACACAGTCTTCTAATAGATAAAAATGTAATTTGACAATGCGTAGTTAGTTTTTATCTGTAGTCAACTTGAATGTTGTATGACATTGAATTTGGAACATCTTACTTGGTCAGTTAAGCTACAGCATTTGTACATTCATTTATCAGCTTGAGGTGCTTAAGAAATACAAGAGCTATTTCATTTGTAAATTTACACACTTAACCTTGTGACACATAAAGGTCTTATTTAATTAACTGTATCCTTCAACAAAGATTTTCAGTAGAAATGATTTTGAAGTATAAAGCTATGCATTAATGTTAGATCAGGGGTCCTCAAACTTTTTAAACAGGGGGCCAGTTCATGGTCCCTCAGACTGTTGGGGGGCCAGACTATAGTTAAAAAAAATATGAACCTATGCACACATCTTATTTGAAGTGCAAAAAAAAAAAGAACAGGAAAAACCAATACAATATTTAAAATAAAGAACAATTTTAATCAACATAAACTTAGTAGTATTTCACAGACTCCCCTCATCACAGAATCCCCTCCCCAACACCGAGCCCCCTCATCACGGAATCCCCCATCACAGATTCCTCTCCATCACAGATTCCACCCATCAAAAATGTCCCCATATTCTCTCCATCACAAAGCTACCAATAACTGACCCCCCATTACAAAGCCCCCAGCACAAACTCTTCTATATCACAAAGCCCCTAATAACAGACCCCCCCACCACAAATGCTTCTCCATCAAAAAGCCCCCATAACAGATCCTCCCCATCATAAAGCTCCCCAACACAAACTCCTCTCCATCACAAAGCCCAGAATAACAGACCCCCATAACAGATCCCCCATCACAGACTCCTCTCCATCACAGATTCCCCCCATCAAAAAGCTCCCATATTAGATCCCCCCCATAGCAGATCCCCTATCACAGACTCCCCCCATCACAAAGCCCACCCAACACAAACTCCTCTCCTCACATAGCCCCCCATAACAGACCCCCCATCACAGACTCCCCCATCACAGATCTCCCCCCTATCACAGATCCCCCCAATCGATATTACACTGCCGCCCCTTCTATAACATCCCAGCACTCCACCTCTTTGCTACCTCAATCACACAAGATGCAATCCATGGCGGGTCCAGAAAAAGGGCGGGACTTTGCTAGTGAAAGGCAGGTGTTTGATTGCTGAAACCGCCCCGATGCTTAATTTAAAAGACCCGCCTTTTGTCCGCCCCTGTCGTGTTTCTCATCTCGTGTAATAAAAATGTAGCAGAGGGGAGGGGGATTGCTGCTATATTAAAGAAGCAGTCCGGGTAAATCACACTGGCGGCCCGGATCCGGCCCGCAGGCCTTAGTTTAAGGACCCCTGTGTTAGATCTAATGCCCCGTACACACGATCACTTTTTGTGATGAAAAAGAAAGTCATTTTTCTTCATGAAAAAAAACAACATTTTTCAAACTTCATTTTCAAAAATGACTTTGCGTACACACCATCATTTTTGGAAAATGATGAACAAAATGACGGCACTCTAAAGGGGAAGTTCTATTTGCCTTGAGGCTGCTTTTAGCTGGTTACTTGTTAGTAAAAGACGATTCCTGCTTTTTTGTCTGTTACAGCGTGATGAATGTGCTTACTCCATTATGAATGGTAGTTTTACCTCCCGTCTCCTAACATGCTTCTGGGCATGTGCAGGTTTAAAACGTCATTTTTTACGTCATTTTGCCCACACACAATCATTTTTTATGACACAAAAAGTGACATTTTTAAAAATGACATAAAAAATTCGAGCATGTTCGAATTTTTTTTTGGTAGTTTTTCAGAAGACATAAAATGACGTTTTGCCCACACACGATCATTTTAAATTACATTTGTAAAAATGTCATTTTTTTTCATCACAAAAAGTGATCGCGTGTACGCGGCATAAATCAGGCAATGCAACAGCTTCAAGACCACTTTGTAGACATCAGTTTGTAGTGCACATATAAAGTATGTGTATAAAGCTGTGAAGAGATACAACATAAACAACATACTAGGGGTTCATTGGTTGCAACTTTGGACCGATCTAACAATTATTCTTCCTATGCAATCATACCATGCATTGTCTTAAACAAATAAACAGTTTGTGGCTTGTGCAGTGGATGCCTGCAATGCCGATCTGTGTATGCAGAATGTTTGTCTTCTGAGAGTTTTTACAGGTATCATTAATACATATGGCCCATTATGCACAGCCAAAGACTGTAGCACCTTAAAGTCTCATTAACCACTTAACCCCCTCTGCCCAATGACCAGAGCACTTTTTGTGATTCGGCACTGCGTCGCTTTAACTGACAATTGCGCGGTCGTGCGATGTGGCTCCCAAACAAAATTGGCGTCCTTTTTTTCCCACAAACAGAGCTTTCTTTTGGTGGTATTTGATCATCTCTGCGGTTTTTATTTTTTGCGCTATAAACAAAAATAGAGCGACTATTTTGAAAAAATGCAATATTTTTTACATTTTGCTATAATAAATATCACCCAAAAATATATAAAAAAAACATTTTTTTTTCCTCAGTTTAGGCCGATACGTATTCTTCTACATATTTAGCGTTTATTGATTGGTTTGCGCAAAATTTATAGCGTTTACAAAATAGGGGGTAGTTTTATGGCATTTTTATTAATATTTTTTTTTTTACTAGTAATGGCGGCGATCAGCGTTTTTTTTTCAGTACTGCAACATTATGGCGAACACATCAGACAAGTTTGACAAATGTTTGGGACCATTGGCATTTTTATAGCGATCAGTGCTATAAAAATGCATTGGATTACTATAAAAATGCCATTGGCAGTGAAGGGGTTAACACTAGGGGGCAGGGTAGGGGTTAAGTATGTTCCTGGTTGTGTTCTTACTGTATGGAGGGGTGGCCTCACTAGGAGAAATCACTGATCTTCCATTCATACATTGTATGAACAGAAGATCAGCGTTTCTCTCCCTGACAGGACCGGGAGCTTTGTGTTTACACACATAGCTCCCGGTTCCCGCTCTGTAACGGCCGCAAAAAGAGCGGACGTATAGCTACGGGCTCTCACCCAGGCGTGCCGACTTCCCGCAGTAAAATGACGGCGGGCGGTCGGCAACCAGTTAAAGGCAAAACTTTTTTTGGTGGAGTGGCGATGGATTAGAATATCTATAAGGTAATATTTATTGCTGTTGGTGCCCCCAGTAGGGAGATTCAGCATCTCTATTTGTCCTGTTTACCTTTATCATTGAAAAGGAAAGCAAAAGAAAATCACACATTTTGGGTTGTCCTCCAAAAAGTAAGAGAGGGTAAATCTTCCAATTGTGACACTAACTCTACACCCTGTTCTAAATTATTATGCCAATGATATTTTTCTCATTAACCTAAATAATTGATGTAAACAACAGTCAGCATAATTCTCATGTTATCAACTATTAAGAGTACAATTCAAATTATTTAAACAAACCTCCTAATGATAAAAAAAAATCGAAATAAAAAAACGTACAATGCTCTGTTCCAACTTATTACGCACAGTAAGTTTCAAAACACTTTATAGGTTGTAAACAACTAAAAATTGTCATTTGTTCTGTTTGCAGCATATTTACTGAAATAATAATTTAAAAAAAAGCTTATTCAATCAAACTTTAAACAACATTTTAACTTTTTAAACATTTTAAAGGTCACGTTACATTATAACATAGGAGCCCTTATTTGATAGCAGCTTCACAAGTCTTCCATCCATTGAACATGTGAGTTCTTGGAGAGTTTCTGCTTGAATTTGTTTGCAATATGTCAGAATAGCCTCCCAGAGCTGCTGCTTGGATGTAAACTGCCTCCCACCCTCATAGATAATTTGCTTGAGGATGCTCCAAAGGTTCTCAATAGGATTGAGGTCAGGGGAGGATGAAGGCCACACCATGACTTTCTTTCCTTTTATCCCCATAGCAGCCATTGATGCAGAGATATTCTTTGCAGCATGAGATGGTTCATTGTCATTAGGGTTGTCCCGATACCGATACTGAGCATTTGTGCAAGTACTTGTACTCGCACAAATGCTCCCGATGCCAGATCTGATACCCGGAAGTCGGCGGACGGAGAGGGGGCAGGGCCAGTGGGGTAGCGTGGGGGTAGCGTGGAACTGGGTGCAACATTTAGGGATGCGCCAGGCAGTGTGTCACTTCCGGATCTGTCCCCCTAATGTTGGCTTCCTCAGTCCCTGTGGCTGGTTCCCTGTAATTTGCGAATGGTCATGTGCGGCGGCGGGGCGGGGCTATTGGCCTCTCCTTGATCACAGCAGGGCTAGGCTGGCCTATCCACGATCACAGCGGGGCTGGTCCCGCCTTAGCCTAGCATCCAGACCAATGTCCCGGACACAGATTTGCTCTCTTCCCAATATCCAAGCTCTCCCTCTCCTCCAGTCCCGAACACTGATGTGCTCTCTTCCCGTCCAGGCTCCCCCTATCCTCCGGACACCCTCTCTTCACCTCCTCCAGGCTGATGGAATACGCAAGCTGCAGGGGAGACTCAGTCAGCCAGAGAGAGAGATTAGAGAGTTTAGGCAACTCAGTATAGAAATAGTGTAGTGAACAGAGCAGTGGTCAGTGTAGTGTAGTGGACAGAGCAGTGGTCAGTGTAGTGCCATCCATCTGACAGTGCAATCCATCTGTCAATGCCCCCTGTCAATGCCATATATCCATCAGTGCCCCCTGTCAGTGTCCATTATTAAAATTGTCACATGACATTAAAAAAAAAGTATCGGTATCGGTGAGTACTTAAAAAAAGTATCGGTACATGTACTTGGCCTTAAAAAATTGGTATCGGGACAACCCTAATTGTCATGCATTTAGATGATTTTATTACGGAAAGCATAGTTCTTCCTTCTGTACCAGGGAAGGAAGTGGTCAGCCAGGAACTCCACATACTTTGCAGGAGGTCATCTTTACACCTTCGGGGACCCTAAATGGGCTGACCAGCTCTCTTCCCATGATTCCGCCCCAAAACATGACTCCACCACCGCCTTGCTGACATAGCAGCCTTGTTGGAACAGGGTGGCCGTTCACCAACCATCCACTTCTCCATCCATCTGGACCATCCAGGGTTACAGAGCACTCATTAGTGAACACAACTGTTTGAAAATCAGTCTTCATGTATTTTTTTGTCCAATGCAGCCGTTTCTGCTTGTGAGCATTGGTTAGTGGTGGCCGAATGGAAGGTTTATGCACAGTTGCAAGACTCTGGAGGACTCTACACCTTGATGGCAGTGGGACTCCAGAGGCACAAGCAGCTTCAAATATCTGTTTCCTGCTATGTATTGGTGTTTTAACAGCTGCTCCCTTGATCCGATGCATGGATCTGGTAGAAATCTTCCTCAATGTGGCTTTATCTGCACGAAACCCGTCTGTGCTCTGAATCAGCCACAAATCTCTTAATAGTGAGATGATCATGCTTAAGTTTTTATGAAAATATCTAATGTTTTCATACCTCGTCAAAGGCATTGAACTATTTCACTCTTTTCGGCAGCAGAGAGATCCTTTTTCTTCCCCATGTTGTTTGAAAATTCTGCTCTGCTTAATAATGTGGAACACCCTCCTTTAGTAGTTTTTCCTTTAATTGGGCTCACCTGGCAATCTAATTATCACAAGTGTCTGAGATTGTTTTCAGTGATCAAAAGAGCCCTGAGACACAATGCCATCCATGAGTTACACTGAAAAACAAAATATTTAATCTTTGTGACACTGAAATATCATTGCCATAATAATTTAGAACAGTAGTGACACAACAGGATTTCCTCACTTTGGAGAGAGTTTCTCGCACTTCCTGTTTTGGCTATGGGGCAGAAAGTGAAGAGAAATCTCCCCAATGGGACACAGATGGAAAAAAACTGGAGTTATAATGCTTCCTTACTCTATCCAATAAAAAAGTTTTGCCTTCATTTACACTTTAATTATGTGCAGGGCCGGCCTTTGGGGTTTGCAAGCTGTGCGACCGCACAAGGCGCCATGGGCAGCAGGGGGCGCCTTGCGTATGGTTGCCACATGTTCCGTTTTGACCCCAGCAGTCCGTATTTTGATACATGTGCCCGAGTTTCCACCCACCCAAAACCTGGGCACACATTCCAGCATCATGTGGTAATTGGTAATGGATCTCTGGCCCCGGCTGAAACATTTGGATCTGGAGTGGCGCCACGCATTCCTGTGCCTGCTACAGGTTCAGCATCATACAGTGGAATTGCGGTCTAAACCCAGCCGGTGCCCTGTGATTGGCCGAACGGGTCATAACATGAGGGTTTTCGATTGGCCCGGCGGAGGCTGCTGGTCACATGTGGAGGCGGGGCTGGACTGTGAAGAATCGTGCCTGCTTGTTACCAGAGTCCAGCCTCACGCTGTGTGTCTCCCTGCTCTGTCAGCCCCCTTCCTGTCAATAACCCCCCTCCTCTCTCTATGTCCCCCTCTCCTCTCTTTCCATCACCCCTCTTCTCTCTGTCACCCTTGTCACCCCCTCTTCCCTCTCTCTGTCACCCCCCACTCTCTCTGTCACCCTCTCCTCTCTCTGTCACCCCCCCTCCTCTCTCTGTCACCCACCCTCCTCTCTCTGTCACCCACCCTCCTCTCTCTGTCACCCTCTCCTCTCTCTGTCACCCACCCTCCTCTCTCTGTCACCCACCCTCCTCTCTCTGTCACCCTCCTCTCTCTGTCAACCACCCTCCTCTCTCTGTCACCCACCCTCCTCTCTCTGTCACCCACCCTCCTCTCTCTCTGTCACCCACCCTCCTCTCACCCACTCTGTCACCCTCTCTTCTCTCTGTCACCCCCACTCTCTCTGTCACTCTCTGTCACCCACCCTCCTCTCTCTGTCACCCACCCTCCTCTCTCTGTCACCCACCCTCCTCTCTCTGTCACCCTCCTCTCTCTGTCAACCACCCTCCTCTCTCTGTCACCCACCCTCCTCTCTCTGTTACCCTCTCCTCTCTCTGTCACCCACCCTCCTCTCTCTGTCACCCTCTCCTCTCTCTGTCACCCTCTCCTCTCTCTGTCACCCTCTCCTCTCTCTGTCACCCACCCTCCACACTCTGTCACCCCCCCTCCACACTCTGTCACCCTCTCCTCTCTCTGTCACCCCCCCTCCACACTCTGTCACCCCCCCTTCTCTCTCTGTCACCCACCCTCCTCTCTCTGTCACCCACCCTCCTCTCTCTGTCACCCACCCTCCACTCTCTGTCACTCCCCCTCCACTCTCTGTCACCCCCCCTACACTCTCTGTCACCCCCCCCTACACTCTCTGTCACCCCCCCCCCCTCCACTCTGTCACCCCCTCCACCCTCTGTCACCCCCCTCCACTCTCTGTCACCCCACCTCCACTCTCTGTCACCCCCCTCCACTCTCTGTCACCCCCCTCCTCTCTCTGTCACCCACCCCCCTCCTTACTCTCTCTGTCACTTGCCTCCTATCTCTCTCTGTGGCAGGCTACAGTCAGACCAGAAGGGAAGTGCCTCTGTAAATGTCCACAATGTCAACACAGCAGCATTTAAACTCCCCTCCATCACATCTATGAATGTTTCCCTAGACAGAGATGAGGCGTTGGATCTTCGGGCAGGTATAAAGTAATTTATAAAGTTACACCATTGATAAAAGATATCACCAAGAATGTATTATACATGTAACATAGGACATACGTTTAAGAGGTTCAGTGCAGAATATGTGATATAAAATGTGATTATTACTATAATTATGCTTTAAACAGTATACTTACGGATACCTTCTCTCCCTGACTTTTGCTGCTGGGACACACTTATATTTTGAAGCATTAAGCAGTATGCAGTATTGGGACAAGGTTGTGCATCGCACTAGGCAAAGATGCCAAACAATGCCCTAATCTCCACTGGGCAGACCAGGTGGTGTGAATTTTAGCAGTGTTGTTATGCGTCACAGTACAATGTACAGTTTGTAATGCTTACTGCATTCACTATAATAATGCCAATGGTTGTGGCATGCTGTAGAAAAAAACTGAGTAGCTGTGCACATACTCTTCTGCAGTAAAATATGGCACTAACAGTGGCAAGGAAAGAAATACCTCAGCATCAGTGTGAGGGTGTAAATGGTGGCATCTCTGCATGTAAAAAAAAGTGTCACCGGAGGGAGGGGAAAAATGCCATGCACATGTAGTGTCTTCGGAAGAAAAAAAGGTTCCAGCATTGGTGGTGTCACTGAAAGGATAAAATGTTGTTGTACCAGTGTTGGTGGGAAAATAAAATGCTGCTGCATCTGTGTCAGTGGAGGGTAAAAAATACCAGTGCGTTGGTGGTGTCAGATTAAAGTGGCGTTCCACCCGCACATTTTTTTCTTAAAGAGTCAGCAGCTACAAACACTGTAGCTGCTGACTTTGAATAATGACACTTTCCTGTCCAGGGAGCCCGCAAAGTCAGCCCCCTGAGGCCGATCTGTACACTGGATCGGGTGCAGGCGCCGTCATTTTAACTAAGGGAAACCATCAGTGGAGCCTTGCGGCTTCACTGCCTCTTTCCTACTGCGCATCCGTGACTCGTGGTCATTATGTATCGGTTTGGGGGGGGGGGGCGCCACAGGATTAGCTTGCACAGGGCGCCTGAACACCTAAGGCCGGCCCTGATTATGTGGATTCTTGCAGATTATTGTCAGCCAAAAAAGGAGTATAATTGGAACTTGCTGATAAGATAGAATGAGTCTAGAGATGGGTAAGAAAATTGGTAAAGGGTCTGAGGGATAAAACATATCAAGAGAGACTTCAAGAATTGAATATGCACAGTCTGGAGGAAAGAGAAAGTGGAGAAATTATTAAAACCTTTAAATACATTAGGGGGGTGAACAGTCTTTAATAGGGCAGTTTTTCAATATGAAGCCAAGATCAAGAACATGTTGACATGGAAAAAGAGAGACACATATAGAGAGCATAATTAGGCTACTCGCCCTGGATTTGCAAGAAAAAAAGAGAAAGGTTCCCCAGATGGGCTTTTAGGCAGCAAAGTAACAAATTGAGGTATAGTGAAGGTTGTATAAAGCAATATTTATTGCACAATTTCCAAATATTCACATGGGTCAGAGATCATAGAGACAAATGACAAACGTTCCTGTATAACATGTACATAGGTAGTATATATATATAAGGTTGTAACATTGAGCCCCGACGCGTTTCGACCAATTCGGTCTCTTCAGGGGGCAAATGTTCTAAAGAATAAAAATAATAATAATATTGATAAACATTCAGAATGAGTAAAATAACACATAACAGCATAAAAGCAGTAAAATGCCATAATGATGTAGTTACCACTGAGACAGGAAATGAGTAGCGTGAGGGACCGCTGTAAGATCCAGGGGGGCCCTGAGCTGCCCCCGCCCTCCCATGGGTGGAGGGGCCTACCCTGGAGAACCTAAAGGAAGCCACACGAAAAAATGCCCAATGGGAGCGGAGGAAGACTGCCCACCTGCATGTGATCTAATGATCACCACACCCACCTAGGGGCTTATATAAGGCTAGCTCATTTAGCAACCACTAGGTTACAATTAGGTCAGATTGGATGCTACCGCATCTCTGTTCCTACATACTGGGTCCTTTCCTAGAATGCATACTGCAGTCTGGCTTACAAACATCTAATCTTTGATTCCATCAGGTAAATATCCCTCCAATTATGCATTTCCATACTTTTTCACTCCTCACTATATTCACCCCACCATCTCCTATTTCCCTTGGAGACTTATTCGTCTACTTTTTCACTCCCATTATACACTTATATTTTTCCACCATATATTTTAGTTTTCCATTTTTTTTTTCTCACTTTAACCCCCTATTTTTAATTATTTCACATACCCACCTTATTACTGCTTTTGTCCCAATATGGCAACTACTCACCCCTATAGCGTACACTCTTCACTGTATTCACCGCATAATTCAGTATTATTATATTTAATTATTACTTCCAATACCCCTAATCTCATAGGACCCTTTAGTATGCTATGACTCTCCATAGCTATGCTAACCAGTGGCATTCGCCCCCAGCCCATGTACTATTATATTACTTTAATATATTTATTTTATGTGTCTACGCACTTGATTGTCTGCTATTCCAGCAATTGATTTACATATCAATGTACTCCCACTATAACAAATATGTTTACTAACTATGGGCCCATTGGGTGTTCTTCTGCAGGTGGCTGCCCCTCCGTCACTCCCCGGGGGGGCATTTTTTCGTGTGGCTTCCTTTAGGTTCTCCAGGGTATTGACTCATCCCAAAAAGTGCTTTTTTCTCACTATGAATTCTTTGAACTGGCTTTTTAAAACCAAAATGTGATAATAAAAAGGCTTGTTTAGAAGGTTTAGTGTAACATTTTTGGTAGTTAAGTATTGCATTTATAATAAAGGTCTACGCATCTGTTCAAAAAGAGGGACAACTAGAAGGAAAAAGGAACAGAGAAATTTGGTTCCAAACAGGCTTTGATAGGTCTAAAGGCAAATCTTTTAATATGGCCACTCCTACCACTTAAGTGTGGATAGAGTCAACAACATGCCAGCCTTATCTTGATGGAAAAAATGTGATGATGGTGTGTACAAATGCCTAATAACATGATTATAGTTTCCAGATTTGACCTCAATTATCCAAATGATAAACCATTCTTTTGTTTAAAGGAAACCTGAGGCCCAGTACACAAGATTTACATTTTTGAGATCAGTAGCTGCAGACATTACGATGCAATTGATTCTCAAAGTTCAGAAGCTCTACAGTCATCAAGTCATTCACTCAGAAGATCAGTTCACCTTGCTCCTGCCCCCTGTGACTTGGCTGATCTTCAGCCTTCTGATCTCTAATATAAATATAGAGTAGGTGCTTGTTCATAATATTCAAATATTTGAAAGACCATAGCCTGACCATACGTTTACTTTGGTCAAAAACCATAACTGTCTTTGCACTAAAGCTTGTGGAGAGCCTCAGAAAAGGCTTAATTCGCAGTGAACCTTCCATCCTTAGTCCAAATACAATATAAACCACACAAACCTGCAGCAACAGTATAACTTCTCCCCTATCCCCATATGCTGTAAGGTCAAATTTAACACAAGGTGAGGGGGTGTTATATTGTCTCCTCACTGCCTATTTTACCCCTTAAACCCAGACCAATGCACCACAGCTGATTACATTGCATGCAGTTGTGGGGCGTTTGTCGGGTGCCCCAATTCGGTTGAATGGGTTGGTCGTACTGCCTGCCAAACAAACCAGCGGGAATAACTTTTTTGTGCTGTGAACAAAACATCATGGCTGTGATCTGTCTGGAGAGGCAGAATGCGGCCTGGCCATCTCATACTCAAACAGGAAGGCAACTTACTTAAACACGGTGGAGCCATGCTAGCAGTGGAGTCAAGTGAAATATGGAGTGCTAAAGAGACTGTGGTGGCCTAGGAGGGGACATCTGGGTGGGGGGGGGGGGGTTCTGCCTCCAGGCTGGGCTCTGGAAAAATCAGCCTCTTGAGGAGGAATTTTGCCTAAGGAGCAGCAGGGAGAAACGAGGACAGTGTGAGTACATTAGCACACTCAGTGATTTTACAAGGGAAGAGACTGTCATATATAGCAAGCTTTTTAGGAGGACAGCGTGCTTGACCATTGCTATCCCTTGTCCTGGAAGATCTTTGGTGCAGCCAGGTGGGCTGGTAGACAAGCAGCCAGGAGAGCTGGTAGAACCTGCATACAGTGGAGCTGGGAGCAGTTCTATAGAGGAGAGAAGATACTCCTGCATGCATTTTTGCCACATTTTGTGCTATTTTCCAAAGGGGACTACGAGCTCCTAGTCCACAAGTCCTTAAACAAAGATTGTGTCCAGGAAGGGGAACAGTCCGGGATATTTTCACTTTACATAGGAAGGAAGTTGTCCCAAACTGTTGTTTCAGTCAAGTTGGGCATCCCATAACCCCTCTATCCCATCCAAGTTGTTATACTTAATAAAACATATACCCCATTTCAGCTTTCAGCACTGTCACGCTTTGAATGACAATTGCGCGGTCGTGCAACGTGGCTCCTTAACAAAATTGCCGTCCTTTTTTTCCCACAAATAGAGCTTTCTTTTGGTGGTATTTGATCACCTCTGCGGTTTTAATTTTTTGCGCTATAAACAAAAATAGCGCGACAATTTTGAAAAAAAAACAAATTTTTTATCTTTTTGCTATAATAAATATCCAATAAAAAAATAAGTTTAGTCCGTTACGTATTCTTCTACATATTTTTGGTAAAAATAAAAATCGCAACAAGTGTATAGTGATTGGTTTGCGCAAACATTATAGAGTCTACAAAATAGGGGATAGAATTATGACATTTTTTTTTATTCTTTTTTTTTTTTTACTAGTAATGGCGGCGATCTGCGGTTTTTGTCAGGACTGCGATATTGTGGTGGACACATCGGACACTTTTGACAAATTTTTTGACCATTCACATTTATACAGCGAACAATGATATAAATATGCACTGATTAATATATAAATGTGACTGGCAGGAAAGGGGTTAACACTAGGGGGCGAGGAAGGGGTTAATGTATTCCCTAATTAGTTATTCTTACTGTGGGGGGAAGGGCGGTGACTAGGGGAGTTGACCGATGGTTGTCCCTATGTACAAGGGACACATCATCAGCAGGGCCGATCCTAGGGTCACAGGTGCCTGGGTGCAGAAATATTTCTGGCGCCCCCACATGGGCATCATCATTTTACTAACTCCTCCCCTTTACAAATGTTTCTATGACAATGACTCAACCACAGAGTTGCTCCCCCACAAAGTCTTCATTAACCTGGGATCCTTACATGATCTCTTAACAATAAACAAAATACAGGAAGAGAAGCAAAGTACTTGGACATGGAGAAGGGCCTCTGTGATGGACACAGAGAGGGCTTCTGTTAGAGGGTCTGTTAGATGTTTGGCGCCCCCACCTCTGCAGGCCCCTGGGTGCAATGCACCCTATGCACCCTGCCTAGGATCGGCCCTGACCATCAGTCTCCTCTCCCCGACAGGACGTGGAGCTCTGTGTTTACACACAGAGCTCCACGTCCCTGTCTCCGTGACCGCCGATCGTGGGTGACTGGCAGACCTCGCAGCCGCCAGGCACGCGCATCGGCACCTGACTGACTGACTGTGGCCTGGAGGCCGGAGGCCGTATATAGACGGCCTTCCGGCAATTCAGAGCCACAATGTGCCCGTAAAAACCCGCCGTGCGGGCAGGAAGTGGTTAATAAAAAAAATCTCTTTCTTTTCTTCTTTTTGATTGTTTGATTGGTCTTTGAAGAATTTAGTACTGGCGACTCATCCATTATATGAGTGAGTTCAGAAAAGAGTAATGATGTGGGACTTTGAGGAGAATTTTATTGGCTGGGTTCACTATAGGATTCTTACAGCATGTAGCATGTAGCACATCACACTTCACCTTAGCTAGAGTTGAAAGCCTGCGGCCATAATCTTCTATGGATGAAACGCAATCTATGAATGGAGGGATCGAGCCTTTTAATCATCTACTTGTTCTCCATTCTTAGATCGTGTTGCATTCATGTGTGCTGAGGGGGGTGAATGGACTGAGGAGGATTTCAACTAAAAGAAGAGGCATCAGTACAAGGGAAACATCATATTGTATTTTATATCCCCTGGGCTGCTTTTTTGTTTTTCTCATTTTTTTTTTATTTTGACTGCACTTAAGCTTTAATAATGTTTCTGAAATCCCCTGGGGCATGAAAGGATAATTTATGTGTTTTTTCTAAGCAAGTGTAAATTCTTGATTCAAACCCTTATATTGGAACACCACAAAGCCCTTTCCCACAATGAAATGTGCTTTAATAGCCCACCTATACCTATAAACCAGCAGTTCTGTGACTGCTATTACAGCATGGGTGGATTTATTATCTTAGACATGTCAATCTGGTGTTTTTTTTTATGTTGCTTGCTGCCCTCATATTGCTTCTTTTTAGCCCTTCGGGCCGTTTAATCATTTTAATTGAATGAGGCTCCATGCTGTTCTATGGCTCATAAACCTTACGCTTAATTATATAATTTTGCAGGTGAATAGTTCAGAAAATGCTTTCCTTTAACCTTTATTATTAAATAAATATTGTGATAAATATTGTGATGGCAAATATTATTATGTTATTGAACAAAGTGCTTAGACTTTGCGACCCCTTTGAAATGGTATTCTATTAAATTCAACCTTTTGTAGGCTGAATTTAACACATTTGAGTATGACAGATTTGCAATTGCTATTAATTTTAAGTCATTATAAATCTTGATAGAATGAGTGCCTCACAAAAGCTTACAAGGGGGTGAAGAAGGGGATTCCTGTTAGTTGCTAGTACATCAAAGGGTCTGTGCAAGATGTCAGCAAGCAGGAGATCTCTTTAAATGTATACATTTCAGAAGATGGTAGTATAGGTGATAGTATATTGTGAGGGATTAACTCAGTAGCGGGTGTGTGTGACCCCCTGGATGGGTTCACTACACGCTGAACTATACAGAAATGCAGTTGGGGATGGTTAAAAACAAAGGATATGGTTTATTCTTCCATATTGCTGGATACAAGTGCAAGCATCAAAACAGCATAAACAAAACAAAACATAAAATAAACCCTTGCCACTTGGGGCATCTACCTTCACAACACAGGAACCTACCTATGGAGTCTGGCACAGCCTACTACTGGGCAGACACTGCTGGTCATACAGCAGAAAAACAATAGTCTTTTTGATTTTTATCACACAGAAAAATCAACAACCACCTCACCTCCTCAGAAGTCTTTCTGACTGCTCTCCTTAACTCAAAAAGCCTCAGGATGCAGCAATCAGTAGTCATCCTTTGGATAACTTATAGAAGCTTTAATTGCCTCATTCTGAACAGCTGAAGTTTTCCAACGCCCTAAACCTTTCTGGCTATTTCTGCAGCCAACACCTAATAGTAATTGGTGAATTGTCTAAACAAGGCAGAAATGTATCTCCCGTCTGTGACAACACCCACAGATTTACCTGACTTCCTGTCACAATATAAAATATAGTAATTCTATGAACATGCATATCTATAGGGTCTAGTCTATAGGGTTCTGCCCACTTGACCACGACATTCATTTACAGTCCTCTGTGAATGGGAAACTACAGGTCCCGACAGCCTTTGTGGCTTTTGGCTTTTAGTTTCAATGAACTATCTTGGCACTGTTGAGCTCTCAACAGTTATTTATTCTTCTGGTCAGTGTGTATCTGTCTACCCGTTTGAAGTATGAGCAGACAGATACACTGAGAACAAAACAGATTATAGCGCACACATGCAAAAATGACATTTATCCTGCAAAGCTAGTTAAAAACACCTGAACATATTAAAAAATACGGGGGTTTGGCCACACTATATGGTCATATAGTGCTAAGCCCACTTACTGTAACAAAGTACCCCGAATTAGATACACTGAGAATTCTGCAGGACAGGAGTCCTGATTGGTGAAATGCTTTGCAGGCTCCATGTAAAAAAAAAAAAAAAACATTTACAATAAAATGTAGTCCCTGCAAAAATATATGCATTTATTCTTTTTTTTTTGTAAAGGTGAACTCGGTGGGCTCGGTGTGCAATGCTCTGCGCTTTCTACCCACTTTTTTTAAGCCTATTCGAGCCTCTGGCTCTAATCACGTGTTTCAAAAAAACACCCTCCCGCATTGGAATCCATGGTCCGATGCCCTGATTTGTAGATCAGGGGGCCAGATGCATGGATAGGGGGGGCGGCACTCATGCACCCTAACGGGCCGCCACTGTGATATTTCTAAAGGAGCTGAACTCTGTAATATTTAGAATATATTCCCCTGCCATATGGACTAATATGTTTAACCCTTTGGCACTATTGGATGAGAAATGTGAAGATTCATTCCTATAGTCAACAGGAATTATATTTCAGTGAACATAGTCTAGGGCAGGAATATGCAATCAGCTGTTGCAGAACTAAAAGTCCCATGAGGCATAGCAAAACTCTGACAGCCATAAGCATGGCACCCAGAGGCAGAGGCATGATGGGACTTGTAGTTTTTCAACAGATGGAGGTCCGCTAATTGCATATAGCTGGTCTAGGGCAGTGGTCATCAACCATTCCTGCAGGGCCCACTAACAGGCCAGGTTTTATGTTTTACCTTGGGGAGATGCAGACTAGAATACTGCAATCACTAGAGCAGCAAATGATATCACCTGTGATGTATTTCAGTTATCTTGCAAACCTGGCCTGTTAGTGGGCCCTGCAGGACAAGGTTGATGACCACTGGTCTAGGGGATCCAATAGGACACCATCTTAGCAGCATTCCAGCTCAATCTCCCAAGGGAATCCACACACATGAGCTGGTACCAGATATTTTTCTGGTTACAGGATTATTAAGAATATAGCATCGATTTTGCCCTGTGTGTTGAGAAACTTGGCATCCAGACATTTTTGTATTGCTAGGTATGCAACATGTTGTTTTGTCTTTTCTTGTTCTTTGTGTGTATCCTTGGATGCTTGGGGTTAATACATTTTCAGAAATGTTGTAAGTAATTTTGAGTTAAATGTAATAAATTACTGTTTTTGAATAGTTTCCTTCTCATTGACATATCTGCTTTGTTACCCTGCTACCTAGTTCCAGGGTTTTTTGTGTCTGGGCAAAGCCTCAGCCTCTTATGATTAGCCCAGTATAGATGCCAGCTTCCTGGCTAGGATCCAAACACACCTGCGCTCATCCCTAATAAAAACAATCACAGTGTAAGTAAAGCAGGGTAACTAAAGCTGTATGCTGTATACTCTGCTTCACACTGAAAATACGGCAAGCAAACTAACATTTGATATTTCCTTTCCTTTGAAGTCTGACTCCTACTCTCTTCCCACTAATATGCTCCCTCTACTCTTCCTTCTCACATTAGTGTTCTCTGTCCTTAAACTATCCTTACTTTACTCCTCCTCCCTACCCCACAGCTTACCCACATCACCTCACTCCTACCTTCTCCCTATTACTGCACCAATCACCTCCTGCAAATACTGAACCCACAAGCGGACCTAAACTCCAGGGCAGTGAAATATGTGCGCTCATATACATCTCACTTTCCTCACCCTCCTTCTCCTAATCTCTGGAAATATTTCCCCCAATCCTGGCCCTCCATTTTCTTAATGGAAACCCCCATATCCAGCACTTTTCCTCCTTTGGCAACAGTGCAACCCACTTTGTTTAATTTCTACCCCCCTGATTCCAAAAACCAGCCCAATCTCATGTGCCCTGTGGAATGCTTGCTCCATCTGTAACAAACTCACACCAATGCATGACCTTTTTATCTCCCATTGCTTTAACATACTTGCCATTACTGAAACTCAACTTCTTGCAACTGAAACCGGTCAGGAGGGCGACAGTGTCGTTGAGGCCGGGCATCCAGCGATTCGGGACCGGAGAAAACAGGGCTGGCTGGAATGGGTACCGGCGGGGCCAAGAAGGGATCCCCCAACTCAGAGGGTAAACAGACCTCCGGACCAGAGCTGGAGGGCTCTGCTGGAGCTGAGTTCAAAAGTTCAGAGTCCCCACAATCATCAGTCTCTGTGCATCCTGATCCGCTGGGAGCAGAACCTTGAGACACTGGTGGTTCAGCCGGGATCAGGGATTCGGGCAGTTGAGAACGAGGACACAGTTGATCCGCATGACGTCTGCAAATGGAACCATCTTCCAGGCAGACCTTGTACATCTTGGGTCCCAAAGTCTCTGCAATGACAGCAGGAAGCCAACGGGTGTTGGAAGACCTGTATGATCGGGCCCATACCTTTTGTTGGGCTGTGAATCCGGGAAGCTCATTGTGTTTGACCATCTTGTCTTGGGATTGCAGTACATGTTCCTGGACTGTTTGAGGGCGGAGCATATCCAAAACAGTCCATGGCTGCCGACCGAGAAGGAGTTCTGCTGGAGTTTTCCCAGTGGTTGCATGTGGTGTGTTTCTGTAAGCAGAAAGGAAGGAGTCCAGCTGCTGGGGTGACAGAGACTGTTGTTTACTTGCAGCCACTGTAGCTTTGAAATAGCATTTGAAAGTCTGCACAAACTTCTCTGCTTGACCATTTGTAGCTGGGTGGTAAGGTGCGGTCAACTTGTGCTTGATGTTGTGGGCAGTCAGGAAACGCTGAAACTCCTGACTGGTGAATTGTGCACCGTTGTCCGTGACAATTTCTCTGGGGTATCCAAACGTAGCAGCGAGATGTAATAGTATGGAAACCGTTGCCTTAGTCGTTGGCTGAGTAACAGGAATGACTTCAGACCACTTTGAATGGGCGTCCACTATGATCAAGAAGGTGTGTCCTCTGATCGGGCCTGCAAAGTCCAAGTGTAGGCGAAACCAAGGAACCGTGGGCCAAGTCCAGGGCTGGACGCACCCTCGAGGAGGGTCTCTTGCCGTTTGTGCACATCCAGCACAAGCATTCACATATGTTGTGATATCTGAGTCTAGGTTTGGCCACCACACATAGCCTCTGGCCTTTTGTTTCATACGTGTGCCCCCGGGATGACCGGTATGTAGCAAGTCCAGAACGTGTCTCCGGAGGGTCTGTGGAATGATCACTCTGTCTCCCCATAAAACACAGTTGCCAGCAGTTAATTCCATACGCCTGCGGAAATAAGGTTCATACTCCTGTGTGACGGTTGCAGGCCAACCGGACCCTACCAAGGCGAGTATTGTTTTCAGAAAGGTATCCTTGGTTGTATGGGCTGCTATCTCTCCAGAAGACAAGAAGGACAGGCTGGTGTAACGACAACTCTTGACCGGTGGAGAAGAGTCCATGGACCTCCCTGTCAGTCGGGACATTGCGTCCGCATTAGCATTGACATCGTGACCACGATACTGAATTTTGTAGCTGTATGCCCCCAAGAATAGGGCATAGCGTTGGAGGCGGGCCGCAGTAGTCTGGGAGATTCCTTTGTCAGGGCTAAAGATCTGAAGGAGTGGTTTATGGTCCGTCAGTATGGTGAATTCCCTACCATACAGGTAAAGATGAAACTTCTTAATTGCCCATATCAGCGCAAGAGCCTCTTTGTCAATGTGTGAGTAATTGCTTTCTGCTTTTGTCAAAGACCTGGAGGCAAATGCCACTGGTTTTTATGACCCATCTGGTAAGATGTGGGATAGTACCACCCCCAAACCATAGGGTGAGGCATCACAAGCCAAGGTGAGAGGCTTCTGGAGGTCATAGTGCACGAGCATGCGTGACGCCAACAGCTTCCGCTTAGAAACTTCAAAAGCACGTTGGCATGCAGCCGACCAGTCCCATCTGGAGTGTTTCTCCAAAAGCTTGTTCAACGGAAACAAAGTGTGTGCCAGATCTGGCAGGAATTTGTGGTAATAGTTCAGCAAGCCAAGGTATGATCGCAGCTGGAGATTTGACTAAAGCATCAACTTTGGCTTCCGTGGTGTGAATACCTTCTGCATCCACAAGGTGGCCACAAAACTCCAATTTAGGCACCATGAATTGGCATTTTGCTAAGTTCACTTTCAGACCCTGTTCTTGGAGTCTCGCCAACACAAGCTCCACATTCTGCTTGTGTTCCTGGTCAGTCCGTCCCGTGATGAGCATGTCATCTAGCAGGCACTGCGTGAAAGGAATGTCCGCCAAAATCTCGTCCATTTTTCGTTGCCAAATGGCTGGGGCAGAGGCTACCCCAAACACCATCCGATTGTATTCATACAGTCCCTTGTGGGTGTTGACGGTCAGAAACTTGCGGGAAGAAGGATGGACCTCAATTGCCTTTGTAAGGGTAAGGTCTTTCTCTGTTAACAGCCTCTTTTGTGTCGACTCACAATTCAGTCCCATAACAAACTTATCTCTCAGTGCAGTAGGTAGGTAGTCCCCAAAAGAACAGGTAGAGGCTAGTCTGCGAAGGGCGAGCACATAAGCTTTAATCTCTTCACCTGTCTGCTGCTGCCTCTGATAGAAGCAAAATCTTTCTGCTATTTCTAGTGGTTTGGGCTGGAAGTGATCCTCTAGCAGTGTCAGCAGATGTTTATAGTAAAGCCGGCGGCTGATCGTCCTTCTCCTGCTCGTTTTCGTTCAAGCTTCCTCGATAGGACCAGCGTGATGGCGTCAATACAGCAAGCCACGCCTACACGTTTCGTCACCACAGACGACGTCCGTGGTGACGAAACGCGTAGGCGTGGCTTGCTGTATTGACGCCATCACGTTGGTCCTATCGAGGAAGCTTGAACGAAAACGAGCAGGAGAAGGACGATCAGCCGCCGGCTTTACTATAAACATTTGGATACACTGCTGTTTGACAACATATCAAATGTGAGTGCACCAGCTTTTATTTTTCTACATTAAAATTATCTCTGGTATTACGCTATGGTCCTTTTTTTCTCTTATGTTTTGTCAAACACCGAGCTACATTTGAGAACGCCATAGTGACAGTACAGAGGGTCAGGAGGGAGACCTTAAACCCCCGCGCCCAGAGTGACCCACATAGCGGTCAAGACACATGGTAAGGATAGTACATCACCACTCCTGGGTGTTTTCTGCGGTGGATTAAGTTCATTCTATCCCCACCCTTCACACATGGAGGATTAATTGGACTTTCTTTTGGGACTTTTTTTCTTTTTAACTGATTGGATATCATTGAAGGACTTTTTTCACTATATGTATTCTCAGCACATTCACATTGTTCACGAGCTACATGAGTGCCTTTCTTTGTCAACCATATTCATCTGTTTTCTCCAATTTCTCTTAGGATTGCAGTGATTTATCTGGCTCCTCAGCCAGTATTGCACTTTTTATATGACTTCTCTGCCTGGCTACCCTACTTTCTCTCCTCTAAAAAATATCCACTATCATTCTTGGTGACCTTAGCATCCCCAATTAATGTTAACACCCCAGCTACAGCTCAACTTCTCAACATAACCTCATCTTTTGACCTAACACAATGGACTACTTACTCTGATGGCAATACCCTTGACCTTGTATTCTCTCATCTCTGCACTTCTGTTAACCTCACCAACACCCCCTTTCCTCTCTCTGATCACAACATCATCAGTTTCACATTATCCTTGACTTCAACCACCTATCCTTCCAAGCAGCAAACTGTTAATTTTAGAAATCTTCACCATTCTCTTCTCTATTCTGGTACTGACCGACGCTAACAAAACTTTATAGTGTCAATCTCAATTTGTGTTTTCTGCAGTTAAAAATATATCCCACCCTAGAGTGGGGTAAACAAAAGAAAGAAAAAAGCTGATAACTGCGCTAACTATCATATACAGGTGAAATTTGAAAAATTTGAATATTGTGCAAAAGTTCATTTATTTCACTAATGCAACTTAAAAGGTGAAACTAATATATGAGATAGACTCATTACATGCAAAGTCAGATAGTTCAAGCCATGATCTGTCTTAATTGTGATGGTTATGGCTTATAGCTCAAGAAAACCCCAAATCCACAATCTCAGAATATTAGAATATTGTGAAAAGTTCCAATATTCTAGGCTCAAAGTGTCCAACTCTAATCAGATAATTAAGCCATAACACCTGAAAAGGGTTTCTGAGACTTTTAATGGATTCTCACTCTGGTTCAATAGGAACCACAATCATGGGAATCATAGGAAAGACATTACAGTTGTGCAGAAAAGCATCATTGACACCCTCCATAAGGAGGAAAAGCCTCAAAGGTAATTGCAAGTTGGATGTGTCCCAAAGTGCTGTATCAAAGCACATTAATATAAAGTTATGTGGAAGGGAAAAGTGTGGAAGAAAAAGGTGCACAAGCAGCAGGGATGACCTCAGCCTGGCGAGGATTGTCAGGAAAAGGCCATTCAAAAGTGTTGGGGACTTTCACAAGGCGTGGATTGAGGCTGGAGTCAGTGCATTAAGAGCCACCACACAAAGGCGGATCCTGGACATGGGCTTCAAATGTTGTATTCCTCTTGTCAAGCCACTCCTGAACAAAAAACAACGTCAGAAGCGCTAAAGAAAAACACACCTGGTCTGGTGCTCAGTGCAAAGTCCAAAGTCCTCGTTTCTGATGAAAGCTAATTTTGCATCTCATTTGGAAACCAAGAACCCAGAGTATGGAGGAAGAATGGAGAGGCACACACTGCAAGATGATTGAAGTCCAGTGTGAAGTTTCCACAGTCTGTGTTGATTTGGGGAGCCATGTCATCTGCTGGTGTTGGTCCACTGTGCTTCATTAAGTCCGGGGTCACCTTAGCCGTCTACCAGGAGATTTTGGAGCACTTCATGCTTTCTTCCGCAAACAAGCTCTATGGGGATGATGACTTCATTTTCCAGCAGGACTTGGCACCTGCCCACACTGCCAAACGCACCAAAACCTGGTTCAATGACCGTGGGATTACTGTGCTTGATTGGCCAGACCTGAACCTCATTAAGAATCTATGGGGCATTGCCAAGTGAAAGATGAGAGACATGAGACCCAACAATGCAGAAGAGCTAAAGGCCGCTATTGAAGCATCCTGGTCTTCTATAACACCTCAGCAGTGCCACAGGCTGATCGTTTCCATGCCACGCCGCATTGAGGGGCCAAAACCAAGTACTGAGGGGCCCAAACAAAGTACTGAGGGGCCCATGTATATGTACTGAGTACATATACATGCTTCTACTTTTTACAGGTCCGATATTGTTCTATGTAGAATCCTTGTTTTATTAATTGCATGTAATATAAAACATTTTGGAGATTTTGGATTTGGGGTTTTTATGAGCTGTAAGCCATAATTATCACAATTATGACAAATCACGACTATCTTGCTTTGCATGTAATGAGTCTTTTGCATATATTAGTTTCACCTTTTAAGTTGCATTAGTGAAATAAATGAACTTTTGCACAATATTCAAACTTTTCGAGTTTCACTTGTATATATTAAACATTTCTAATTCAACAGTAAATGTGCAATAATTAAATAATTTAAAAAAAATTGAATTGAAGTGTTCCCCTATAGTGGTTTGTGCACCAAGCCTCCCTCTCACTCGGGTACTAGCAGAAAGTGATGTTGTAGTATCCCTTACAAGTGTTCCCCTATAGTGGTTTGTGCTCCAAGCCTCCCTCTCACTTGGGTACTAGCAGAAAGTGATGTTGTAGTATCCCTTACAAGTGTTCCCCTATAGTGGTTTGTGCACCAAGCCTCACTCTCACTCGGGTACTAGCAGGAAGTGATGTTGTAGTATCCCTTACAAGTGTTCCCCTATAGTGGTTTGTGCTCCAAGCCTCCCTCTCACTTGGGTACTAGCAGAAAGTGATGTTGTAGTATCCCTAACAAGTGTTCCCCTATAGTGGCGTGCGCACCAAGCTTCACTTTCACTCGGGTACCAGCAGAAAGTGATGTTGTAGTATGCCTAACAAGTGTTCCCCTATAGTGGTTTGTGCTCCAAGCCTCCCTCTCACTTGGGTACTAGCAGAAAGTGATGTTGTAGTATCCCTTACAAGTGTTCCCCTATAGTGGTTTGTGCACCAAGCCTCACTCTCACTCGGGTACTAGCAGGAAGTGATGTTGTAGTATCCCTAACACGTGTTCCCCTATAGTGTAATGCGCACCAAGCCTCACTCTCACTCGGGTACTAGCAGGAAGTGATGCTGTAGTATCCCTAACAAGTGTTCCCCTATAGTGGCGTGCGCACCAAGCCTCACTCTCACTCAGGTACTAGCAGGAAGTGATGTTGTAGTATCCCTAACAAGTGTTCCCCTATAGCAGGGATATTCAATTAGCGGACCTCCAGCTGTTGCAGAACTACAAGTCCCATGAGGCATAGCAAGACTCTGACAGCCACAAGAGGCAGAGGCATGATGGGATTTGTAGTTTTGCAACATCTGGAGGTCTGCTAATTGCATATCCCTGCCCTATTGTGTCGTGCACTAAGCCTCTCTCTCACTCAGGTACTAGCAGGAAGTGATGTTGTAGGTTCCCTAACAAGTGTTCCCCTATAGTGGTTTGTGCTCCAAGCCTCCCCCTTACTTGGGTACTAGCAGAAAGTGATGTTGTAGTATCCCTTAACTATTATTATTTTCACGATCACCAAGTGAAAGTAAAGGAAAAACCTGATATCAAAGTACTTGTATGCTGCAATTTATTAAATTTTTGTTCCTGGGTTTAGATATGCTTTAGGCTTCTAATATCTACTGACAATTGAACAGCATTATTTAAAAACATATAAATCACAACCTTATGGTGTATCATTTATGATTACTTTAAAAATAAACTAGTGTTACAATTTGTTATATGTATGTAAGGAAATTGTGCATATTTTGTGAATATTAGAGAGACTTCAGTAAGCTTGTAATAGAGTGCTGGTGCCTGAGGGTCAATCCTGTCTGCCACTTAAAATGCGTTTTTTTATGTGTACATTCCCATACCAATACCATCTGTTATTTAAAAGACTTTTTACATAACATTATCAACGCTTAACTTATTTTACTCCATAGCAAAGTGAAAAGTGAAGTGACCACACGTTATGTAAGCTTTATTTTGTGCCAGAGTCATTGCTCATGTCTCCACAAATGGGCTTACATTTTGAGACAATAATGCCTTTATATTTACAATGCTACATTCCTTTGCTAGACCTTTTACAATTGAAACACACAATAATGTGTACAATATTGTAATATTGTTAGGCAGAGTAATTGCAGCTAGCATGTTATCTGTTCCCTTTTCGTCGCTGCACTGTATTTATTGGATCAGCTTTAATATGCTCCAAATGCTCATATTTTTAAAGCTCAATTTTGCAATTTTTTTTTTTGGCAATAGGAAATCCAAAGAGCTTGACTGAGAAATGATTAAAGTTAAAAGATAAAAAATCTATAGCTTTTAGCTAAGAGTACTATATGCTATTGCTAAGCATCCTTTTAATCCATAAGGATAGAAAAAGCCTGTAACAAAGACAGATTTGTTTCTGTTGAGTTATACAAGAGATGACACGTAAATAAAATAATTCTTCATCAAGACCTGCAGCCAAAAACAACAAGATAAAAATGAGTAGTCCATTAAAAAATACAATTTCAAAACCAGCTTTTGCAGAGATATTTAGCTTCAATCCAGAATGTCACAATACCCCGCCCCCGTGCTAGTAAATGATCTCTGCTCAAAGCATAAGTTAACTTTTTACCAAAAAATGATGAATGCACATTTTTTTTGCAGGATCCTTTAAAGCCTGCAGCAAACACAAGCCTGCAGAAAGCACAAATTGAGATTGATGCCTCATACACATATACGACCGGGCTTTCTGACGGGAAAACTGCGAGGAGAGATTTTGTCTGGGAATCCCGGCCGTGTATATACTCCCTTGCAGTTTTTCGAAAAGAAAAAATAGCCAAAACCTGCCGGCAAAAAAAAGAGAACCAGCTCTCTTTTTTCCCGCCGGGATTCCTGACTGACTTAGAAAGTACGGGGCTCTGCCCAGCCATGTTATCTATTCACAGTTTTTTGTGAATGGGAAAACTACAAGTCCTGACAGCCTTTGCAGTTGTCAGCTTGTAGTTCTTAGCGAACTACCAGGGCACTGTTGAGCACTCTAGTAATTAATTCGGTCTTCCTGTCACAGTGTAACTGCCTACCCATATCGGCTGTATGGGCAGACAGCTGCAATGACAGTTTGCAGGACCATAACATTACTCCCAAAATCTGCTGATCATGTGTGCAATGCTTTAAAGGGTCCTTTTATCTATTCACAGAAAACTGTGAATAGATAACACGGCTGGGCAGGTTCACATACAGTATGTGCGAGTTGGATGCTGGTTTCCCTGCATCCAATTCACATGGCATGCAAGTGTGACTGGCTCTTATTGGAGCCGGTTATAGCACATCCTGGTCGGCTGTGGTCTGCATTCCGGTCTGGTTTCAGGTGCGCATTCAGTCACAAATTCGGACCTGATTCGCACTTGAACTGGTAAACAGAAACATACTGGACCCAATGCTGGGAACTGCGGATGCACATATGTGAAGCCAGCCTTAGATTGTGACAGCAAGCGGGGACCGGTACATCTGTAACATGTTACATGTTACACCCTGAATATGGGCGTAACATGTAACATGTTACAAAAGACCTTTAATGGTCAGCATCATAAATCACTTCTTCTGAGTCTAGTTGACCCTGGACCTGCGTCAGTCTGTGACTGCACAGTAAAGGAGAAGCAGCACAGTGATGATCTTGTCTATCTGTCATTCTTCTTTCTCTTCCTATCAGCATGCTTCTACAAGCTACATAAACTTACTGGCTCCTTGTGCTGCATCTTTCTCACAAACTCGGGCTGTACAGGGTCTGCAAGAGGCTAATAATGGGCCAAATTTGGGTACTTACATTTCTTGCATTTAAAAATTACATTTAAAGCTGAACACTGGGCAAAGCAGAAAAACATATTAATTCTCTTATTCCAACCCTTTTCAAAACTTGATAAGAATTCCAAATTTAAACAGCTCCTTTATAGAAATAATCCAAGTTTTATTCCTACTGACATCATCACAGGGCTCCCTTTTCACAGCAGCAGCAGCAAGTCAACAGAGAACTTACCTGACTTTCTGTACTCTAATGGCATAATTCTGCTGTTCTCTTTAACAATGATACTTCACTGTCCAGCAGGTGTGTACAGGGTCTGTAACTTGCCTTTTCCTTGAAATGCCCTGTTATGCCCCATACTCATGATCGAGCTTTAGCCCGACCAAACTCACATCGGAATTCTGAAGGAATTCCATCGGAGGAAAAGAGAACCTGTTCTCTATGTAAACTCAGATGGAATTCATCAGAATTTTTGATGGAATTACTCTGATGGGGCATACACACGGTCGGAATTTCTGATAGAAAAAGTCAGTCAGACTTTTTCCATAGAAAATTCCAATCGTGTGTATGGGGCATAAGAAGCTTAATTGCAGAAGGAAGTGTTCAAATCGTTAATGGGCAGGCTGAATGTACTATTGTGCAGGATACTCTTGCGATTATCTATCACTATAGGCTGCTATAGCGGTAGTTGCAGTAAAGAAGTTTGCTCCATGTATGGCCGGCCTGAGGAACAGTTGTAAAGAGCTGGAGTACCTAAAGAAAGTCATCCCTTGTTTTCTTCTCGAATCCAACACTGCTGCCTTGGACTTTACAGTCAGCATCTTAAGCTGGCCATATCCTATACAATCTTATTGTACTATCTTTGTACATAGTTACATAGTAGGTGAGAATGAGATTGAAAAAAGACACAAGTCCATCAAGTCCAACCTATGTGTGTGATTATAGGGATGTACAATCTCATTTGGTTTACAAAAATTATGTAATGGTAGGACAAACCTAAACAATTAACTACTTACCGACCGCCCACTGTAATTATACGTCGGTACTTTAAAGATGGATATCTCGGTAACGGCAGCAGCTGCTGCCACAACCGAGATATCCATCTCTTCAGTGTGTGGTTCTGTCAGCGATAACGGCGCTCTCCGCGGCGGATTCACCGCGAGATCGCCGTTATCGGTGGCGGGAGAGGGCTCCGCTCTCCCACACCCTCCGCCGCTTACTGTAGCCGTCGGTAGCGGCGGAGGCGATCGGGTCCGCTCGGCTGCTGTGTGGGGATGCGAGTGAGGCCAACATGGCACCCACCTATCCCCAAAGCTCTGCTGGGCGGAAGTGACGTCAAAACGTCAGTCCCGCCCAGCGTCTTAAAGAGACAATTTTTTTGTTTACCTTTTTTCAAAAGGTAAAATTTCTTTTTTTTTTTTTTTATTTAAGCCTAAATATGAGATCTGAGGTCTTTTTGACCCCAGATCTCATATTTAGGAGGACCTGTCATGCTTTTTTCTATTACAATGGATGTTAACATTCCTTGTAATAGGAATAAAAGTGATAATTTTTTATTTATTTTTTTATTTCAGTGTTAAAAATTGTAAAATAGTAGTAGCGAGTAGCGCCCGCATGTGAAAACGGTGTTCAAACCACACAAGTGAGGAATCTCCATGATCGTTAGAGCGAGAGCAATAATTGTAGCCCTAGACCTCCTCTGTAACTCAAAAAATGCAACATATAGAATTTTTTAAACGTCGCCTATCGAGATTTGAGGCCATGACACAAGTGGGCGCAATTTTTAAGCGTGACATATTGGGTATCATTTTACTCGACGTAACATTATCTTTCACAATATGTAAAAAAATTGGGCCACATTTATTGTTGTCTTATTTTTTTATTTAAAAAAGTGAATTTTTTCCAAAAAAAGTGCGCTTGTAAGACCGCTGCGCAAATAAGGTGTGACAAAAAGTATTGCAATGACTGCCATTTTATTCTCTAGGGTGTTAGAAAAAAATATATATATAATGTTTGGGGGTTTTAAGTAATTTTATAGCAAAAAAAATGTTTTAGTCTCGTAAACACCAAATCTGAAAAACAGGCTCGGGGCTTAAGTGGTTAAAGGTTTCACTGATTTCACTCAGTGCTGCCCAGCATTTATGCGCAGGAGCTAGTGATGCGACTGTACAGTACACTTGTCATAGGAATGGGCTGCCGTAACGGGTCGCCATTACAGGTTGCTTCTTATTTCTTCTGCCTGAGGTTCAGCTTTAATGATTTACTAACGATTACAGAACTACATGAATTTGTGTCTTTTATATCTGGCCCAGAAAATCTGTATTTATTACAAATACCCAATCAGAATAGAAATGTTCTCAGGGCATAGCCAGATATTTAAAGTGAGTAAGGTTTGTTGAATATGTTTCCTAAAATCAATTACAGAGAAAGCAATGCTACAGTGGTACCTTACATTATGGACTGTCGCAGTTGGTGGTGCTGGAATTAATAAAGCATTATAATATTTTTGGCAGGGAGTTTAGAGTGACAGTGTATTGGCATTGATGCAAATGACATGGTCATGAATTATTTTAAGCTACATAAGTACAACCACGTTTTGGAATGCTAATGCTGCAGAACAGAAGTTCTTGGCGCTATTCGTTTTTGCTACAGTTTGTGGAGTTGATCATACTTCCAAACTTAAATTGTTACTAAACCCACAACAGTAAAATCAGGTGTATATGCAGTAACGCATGCTTGGTATACATACTGTGGAACCTAAAGGGTTAATCCTCTGCATTGTGTAAAAAGGCAGTTTGACCCTGTATGCACAGATCCTCCCCTTGTTGCATCTCCCCCAAAACTTGTCTGAAAAGACAGTGTTACTGGAGTCAGGCTGCACATGCTCAGTTTTGTGTGTGTTGCTAGAGCGTTTTCTTGGGAGAGTGCATGTGATCCACACAGGACCTAACCCTAACCAGGGTTAGGGTTAGAGTTAGGGTTCGGCTTAGGATTAGGGTCAGGGTTAGGGTTAGGGTTAGGGTCAGGGTTAGATTCAGGGTCAGGGTCAGGGTTAGGGTTATGGTTAGGGTGAGGGTTAGGCTTAGGTTTAGGGTTAGAACAAGTCTGGGAATGAACAAGTCGGGTTAAGCGTCTTGCATCTAAGTCTTGCGTCTAGGTCGGGGGTCCTACATCCTGATAGGACAGCCAGTGCAGTATGAAAACTTCTCCTACAAGCTTTAACCAGGCACTAATAGAAGTCACAAGACCTCGATATACTGCTGATGAGAAAAGGTATTTGGCAGTTTACATTTGCTAAAATTATTGCATTTCCATGTTCTGTGTACTGTGGGAGATCAGATCTAGTAGATGCAGGGTCCTGGGTTTAGTAACATTTATTGAAGTTTTAAACATAGTACAAATATGACACTTGTAGAGGGACAACAAAAAAAAAAAAAAAGTAAAAAAAAAATAGTCATACAAGAGCACAAGTCCCTAGCATGGCCCTGACTAGCATGGAACAGTAGAGGACTCTCTCAGGAGAAAATTAACTACATTTCCACATAAAGAATTATTTTCTTTTCATAAAAGTATTATATGCAACCAATTAAGGCATCCTGATATACTGTACAATCAACTCTTCAAAGATAAATCCCACATGTAATATTGACAGATAACTATCCCCAGTCAAATTATAAACCTGGACCACTACAGGCAGTTTTATGGCATTGGTAAACAATTCAACTACATATTTAAAGAGAGACAGCTATTACTCTGATGCAGTAGATGCATTATTCACCCAGCCTCCCCACACTTTGTCAAATGTTGCCGGTACCCCTCCACTGGCATATGTAGCTTTATAAAAAAAATAGGGCTTTGTTTGTTAGAGCCCTCTAGGCCGTTATGTCCAAGAAAAAATAATGCTTTTTCTAGCATATTAGAACAACAAGGTTAGGAGAGTTAGCCCTTACTCTTCAGTGAAATTTAGTGGGAGATAGCGGCAGCAACTTTTCTCATAATGCTCTTCTTCAGGATTCTCTTGTTTTTATCCATTGGGAGGCCTCCTATAATATGAAGTCCCATACCATAACATACACCAACAGTTTGAGGATATGTTAGTCCTCATTACAAAGATGGTGGACAGAACAAGATGAATGGTCCCAACACATTGCTATACTATCAACACATACCAACTGACCTCAGGTTAAAGTCAGCTGACTGCCTATTTGAAAATGCAGGGCAGCACAAACACATGTATAACTTAGACTTACAATATATGATATACTAAATAGTAATTAGGGATGAACTGACAGTTGTTGGCTGTCTGACCCCCTGTTCAGCAGGAGCCGTGCATCATATGTTGAAGTGGTATTTCTATACATGACAGCTTCCCGCTTTTACTGGTTCCTAAGGAAACCCCAAGTGCTTGCAACCAAGGTGTCCCTAAAAACTAGTGATGAGCGAAACTGCCCTGGATGTGGTTGAGCAGATGTTCGGTGAAGTTTGGAACAGGAAGTTTCCGAAACCGAGCCCCATTGAAACCTACAGGATCCCAATCTAGGCAAGAAAGTGTTGTAAAAGTAGCATGGGGATTTGGGCTGCCCTTGGTAATATGTACCAATGCCAAAATAAATCTTAAAAATTCCATGCACCCAGGAGGAGATTTTTTAGCAGTGACATTTAGAAAGGAAAAAGTTTTAAAATTGCAGGCAAATAACTATGGCAGATGTCATTAACAGCTTCTTTAAAAAAAAAATAGCACACAGCCCCCCAGATTGTGTTCTATGTATTTTGGGGGACCTTTGTAAGGGTTTTGCATGCTTTTTGTTAAGTTGACAATAAATGTAATTTTCCAGCAATTTAAATTGTACTATTTTCTTCTTTGTAAATGTAATTTTTGATGTAGCCTATCCTACATCCTACATTAAAAAAAGAAGGCATATAGTCCTCCTAAAAAAATGATACCAGATCCTTTGAGTCTAGTATGGATTGTAAGGGGGTACCTCACACAAATATAAACAAAACATGTGTGAAAGCCCTAGAAATAAATACCAGACCTCTCAGGTCTGGTATGGAATTTAAGAGGGATTATACACAAAGCAAAACAAAAAAATATGTGAGGTCCCACTAACAATCAATACCAGACCATTATCTAAACATGCTTCCTAGCTGGCCAGGAAAAGGGGGTGGTGGGGTGAATGATGAGCATGTGGCTTCCTTCCCTTCTGAGTCATATGAGGCCACATTCCCTCAACATGAAGGTGGGTGCCCTGCTGGGGGGGGGGGCACCTGGCAAAGCACCTTGTCCTCATGTTGATGAGGACAAGGTGCTTATGCTGTGACAAGAGGTTGAAGTAGTCAGTAAAGAAATGTACCTAATGGTTGGATGATGCTACTTAATTTGTAAAATATGGGCCAGAGTTTAGGTGAATGTAAACCTTTGGGGATTTTCAGTAATCCACAAATCACCAGAAATACTGGATGCTCCATCAGGATGAGCATGTAACTTTCTTCCCTTCTAAACAATACCAGGCCACATTCCCTTAACATGAAGGGGGGGTACTTTGCTGGGGGGGGGGGCACCTGGCAAAGCACCTTGTCCTCTTGATGAGGACATGGGCCTCTTCCCCACAACTCTTGCCCGGTAGTTGTGGGGATCTTTGGGTGAAAATGAACAGAAAATAAGTAACCCTCCAAGTAACACAAATATAATCTCTGCAGCTATACCATGCTTGCACAAAACAACATATTTCTGCTCAAGAAAACCTACTAAAAGGTTGGTAATAACAGGAGCCATATACTTTTCTGTGTACCCCAAGTTTGTATATATGTTGTTGTATCCCATGTTTCTTTATAAATAAACAAACTTGAAGTAGTTATTTTTAAGAACAAACTCAAGGTCTTGGACAATAAACTCTGGAGAGACCACGGCTGTATGTATTGAGAGAAAATGTTTGGTTGCAGCAACTCTCAAGGCTTGAGAAAGGAGCGCATGCTCCGAAAACGCATCGCCTACTGGCTCCCCCACATTACCCGGAAGTATTGCCATCCATCTGACCTGCCTACTGGCTCCCCCACATCACCCAGGGGTATTGCCATCCAACTGATCTAGCCTCCATCTGGAACGGACGTCACAGCTCGGCTCCCAGAGTATCAGAGACAGAGGAAGCGACGGCATCCACCACCGCCAACCGCTCCACAACACAGCCGCATACAGTGACAGCCGCGGACGTTTCTTTGGTTATACATGCCTAATCTCACCAACGTTTGTGAGTAAGCTTGCTGCTGTTTTTATCAAATAAATGTTACACTATATATTACACTTAGAGTGGCACCTTTGTGTTTTCCTCTTCTGCCTTCAGATTCGCTTCCAATCTTCACTAGGCTGCCTGCAAGTGTTTTATTACGAACTCAAAGGACTATATCAACAGTCTAAAGTTTTAATTAGCTCTCATGAGCTCGCCTGTTTATATTTGTTTTAGCTGCATTTCCACTGCTGCTGGTTCTAGTGCTTACTCTCTCTTATGTGCATAGTACCTCCTACCCACCTACACCCTCTTCCTCAGTCAAAGTGCATCTCAACCACCTCACACTTCCTGTGCTAACACCCATTAGTTTCCCAAACCCCAACTTACTCCCATCTTTGTTTACAGCACCTCTCATCTTCCCCCCAGACAGGTCACCCCTTAAACAATGTCCTAATGCCCATATTTTGGTCACAGCACCTCTCCACTGACCTAACTCCCAATGTACGATGTGCCTCTCTGCCAACCTTGCCCCCTGTGTTAACAGTGCTGTTCCACCTACTTATCCAAAAAGCCACGACCCACACATCTAATCCATCCCTGGTCACAAATTTCCCACCCCCTTCCACCCACCCCCAAGCCAATGTGCACTTCCCCACCTTACCTTCTATGGTCACAGCGCCTTCTCTTTATCTTATGCACCCATCCTGTCCTTCCTATTACATTGTCTATCTGCCATTCACCTCACCACCCCCCCCCCCCATCACAATGTTTTACTCCATTTTAACTGTACCTACCTGCCACTCATCTCACTGCTTAGGTAACTCCTCCTAGTGGCTTCCAACCACCCACTTTACTTCCCACTGATAGTACAACCCTCACATCTCATCTGTTTGCTTACAATGCATCTGTTCCCAGGCACAATGTATCACTCTTAGCTCACAGTCCTCACACCTCTGTCATAACCACCACCTCTGCTTTATCATCTAACAAACAAAAAAAATGCCTTTTTTCTCCACCAGTATCCCCTGTATTTATTGTTCTGGAATGGTCACACTTTTGCTAGAATGATAATACAAAATGCGAGGTCTTGCAGAGATGAATGTACTTCTTAAAATCAAGTCCATTGTGGATTCACTTTTGCAGTTCGCAGCATGAAAATCCACACAATCATTTATGGATTTTCTCCCTATAGGTGTTTACTGGCTTATTTAAAACAGTAAAGGAAACAGTTTGAACTGAACACAGTCCTAAAAAGATGTTCAGACAAAATGACCCTATTAAGTCCACTGCTATTTTCTGCTTTATATATTTTTTTTCTTATAGATTTTTTTTATTGGGGCCAGTAAATAGCATAAGGAAATACAACTGTATTGCCTCTAACAGCACTTTAGGTTCTGGGATGTCTTGTAGATTTGTTAGGACATTAGATTCTTTAGTGCAGTGGGTTGTTGTACTGCACACAGAACAAGATACAAAATAGTCAGGATTTTTCTAAATCTAAACCAAATCTGATCCTTGTTCATTGACAGACCCTCACAGCGCGCAATGACCCTGCTTAACCTCCCTGGCGGTATGATTCTTTCTGATTTTAGGTGCTGAAAGCGGTACCATTATTTGCAAGGAAATTTGGCGTTTTATACTGTAGGCTTGTAATTCTCATGCCGCGTACACACGATCACTTTTTGTGATGAAAAAAAACGACGTTTCAAGTGATGAAACAAAACAAAGTTTTTCAAACTTCATTTTCCAAAACGACATTGCATACACACCATCGTTTTTCCAAAATGCTCTAGCGTACACCACGTTCGACGACACTCTGTTCCATTGAAGCTCCGTCTCATAACTTGCTTCTGAGCATGCGCGGCTTTAAAAACGTAGTTTTCAACATCGTTTTGCCCACACACCATCACTTTTTATGACACAAAAAACAACGTTTTGAAAAACGACACAACAAATTCAAGCATGTTCGAATTTTTTTTTGGTTGTTTTTCTGAAGACATAAAACAACGTTTTGCCCACAAACGGTGATTTTACATGACGTTTTTTAAAACGTCGTTTTTTTTCATCACAAAAAGTGATCGTGTGTACGCGGCATTAGGAATAACTCA
Source organism: Rana kukunoris (assembly GCA_029574335.1). Classification (NCBI taxonomy): domain Eukaryota; kingdom Metazoa; phylum Chordata; class Amphibia; order Anura; family Ranidae; genus Rana; species Rana kukunoris. Next base: position 372,760,192 of record CM056049.1, read on the forward strand.
CTTAAATCTGACCAAACACGAGTCTAATAGGCATCCCGGGTATGAATTTTTTTTAAAACAAAATTATAAATTATAATATAATAAATAATTATAAATAATTATAACAAATAATAATATGATTATAATAAAAAATATTCAATAATGTAATCAACTCAAAAACACTGAAATTTGCTCAGTTGCAGAATTGTCGCTGTCATTATTATTATTTTTTTATGACGAATTTCCCCACAAATCGCTATCGCTCAATTCTTCAAGTGATTATAATTTATTATCGCTGTTTTCTAGCTGATCTAAAACCATTTTTGACATAAAGGGACACTTTTGGTTGCTATGGACAATCTACAGTTTCCAGGCAGAATGAACATTTTTTATTATATAAAAGAACATGCAGGGCACTGGGCAGACCACTAGGGACAAAGGGGGTGTGTATTTTCTACATACAGTACTGTAATCTATAAGATTACAGTATACTGTATGTAATGTGTTTGTTTACTTTTTGAATTTGGCGCTATTCTCTGCCCCGTGCGTCGTAATGTCGCAGCGAACGGAGATCAATGGCACACGGGGACAATGTGTGAATCGAGCGAGTACCCGCTCGCTTACACAGCGCAGATGGATCGCTGGATGCAGGAACAAGGTAAGCCAGCGCACGCTGCATGCTCTGCATAGCTACCCTGAGCGTGACTCGGGATACCGATTTTAGCACAAAAAAAACACCCCGAGTCACGCTCGGGAATACCGCCAGGGGGGGTTAACAACTGCCCCTGTGTGAAGTAGTGTGAAAACAGCAGTGTTCGATTATACTACAAAGTAAATGTTTGATAAACTTAAAATCACAGGCCCGGATTCACAGAGCACTTACGCCGACGTATCTCCAGATACGCCGAAGTAAGAACAAATGTGCGCCATCGTATCTATGCGCCGACCCACAAAGCAAGATACGTCAAAAAATAGGCTTAACCGCCCGACATAACTTTCCTACGCCGGCGTATAGTGGGCGCATATTTACGCTGGACGCATTTGGCACTCTCATTGATTTTCGATGCAAATATGCAAATGAGACAAATACGGCGATTCACGAACGTACTTGCGCCCGGCGCATAATATACGCGGTTTGCGTAAGTCATACGTCCGGAGTAAAGTTATTCCCCATATAGGAGGCGCAACTCATGCAGAGGTATGGGCCAGGGATTGAATGCCGTTGAATTTTTACGTGAATAGGGCTGGGCGTAGGTTACGTTCACAACGTAGGCAGTGATTCGACGTATCTTAGGCAGTTGTTTCGACGTAATTGTGAGCATGCGCACTGGGATATGTCCACGGGACGGCGCATGCGCCATTCTTTTTAAGTACTTGCCTAGCACTCGGCACATCATTTGCATGGGGCCACGCTTCATTACCATGTATCATGCCCACTTCCAGCCCACTTCCACCTACTTCCACTTACGCTGCCTTACGCCTATGAATATACGGTACGCCGACGCAGAGTTGGGAGCATTTTCTTTTTGAATTCCATGCTTGCCTCTCCGTGCTGCGCCGGCGTAGCTTAAAAGACATACGCTATGGCGGCATATATATTCGCCGATTGTATGTGAATCCGGGCCAATGTCTTTAAATGTGATGAAAATGATGATGATAACATTAAGTGCCGGTTTACACATGAAAGTCAGCACGACTTTGCGAGGCAACTTAAGGCAACTTCAAGGGAACTTCAAGGCAACTTCAAGGCAACTTCGAGGCAAATTCGAGGCAACTTTGAGGCAACTTCAAGTCGCCTCCAGGACAGGCAACTTTGCCAGAGGCCAATCAAACAATAATCAGCTCTGTGGGAGGACGGGGTTTGCCTGAGAAAACAATTTTCTCTTCCTGTAAAGTTGGATGTGGACCATATTACAGTGGGGGGATGTCTGTGGATTACAGTGGGGAGATGTCTGTGGATTACAGTGGGGGAGATGTCTGTTGATGATACAGTGGGGGAGATGTCTGTGGATATTACAGTGAGGGTGATTGTGGATATTACAGTGGGGGAGATGTTGGTGGATATTACAGTGGAGGTGATTGTGGATATTACAGTGAGGGTGATTGTGGAAATTACAGTGGGGGTGATTGTGGATATTACATTGGGGAGATGTCTGTGTATATTACAGTGGGGGAGATGTCGGTGGATATTACAGTGGGGGTGATTGTGGATATTACAGTGAGGGTGATTGTGGAAATTACAGTGGGGGTGATTGTGGATATTACAGTGGGGAGATGTCTGTGAAAATTACAGTGTGGAGATGTCTGTGGATATTACAGTGGGGAGATGTATGTCTGTGGATATTACAGTGGGGAGATGTATGTGGATATTACAGTGGGAAGATGTCTGTGTATATCAGTGGGGAGCTGTCTATGAATATTACAGTGGGGAGATGTCTGTGGATATTACAGTGGGGAGATGTCTATGAATATTACAGTGGGGGAGATGTCTGTGAATATTACAGTGGTGGAGATGTCTGTGGATATTACAGTGGGGGAGATGTCTGTGGATAATACAGTGGGGAGATGTCTGTGGATATTACAGTGGGGGTGATTGTTGATATTACAGTAGGGAGATGTCTGTGGATATTACAGTGGCGAGATGTCTGTGAATATTACAGTGGGGGAGATGTCTGTGGATATTACAGTGGGGGAGATGTCTGTGGATATTACAGTGGGGGTGATTGTGGATATTACAGTGGGAAGATGTCTGTGGATATTACAGTGGGGAGATTGTGAATATTACAGTGGGAAGATGTCTGTGGATATTACAGTGGGGAGATTGTGAATATTACAGTGGGAAGATGTCTGTGGATATTACAGTGGGGAAATGCCTGTCTGTGGATATTACAGTGGGGGAGATGTCTGTGGATATTACAGTGGGGAGATGTCTGTGGATATTACAGTGGGAAGATGTCTGTGGATATTTCAGTGGGGAGATGTCTGTGAATATTACAGTGGGGAGATGTCTCTGAATATTACAGTGGGGGAGATGTCTGTGAATATTACAGTGGGGAGATGTCTGTGAATAGTACAGTGGGGGGATGTCTGTGGATATTACAGTGAGGGAGATGTCTGTGAATATTACAGTGGGGGAGATGTCTGTGGATTTTATAGTGGAGACTATAATTGGTGGTAATTCCAAAAATGTATGTGTGTTATAATTAATAGAAATTAGTCGATCGATTAAAATAACGATTAATCGAACACAAAAATTTTAATCAGTAACAGCCCTTTAAAAAATATAGGAATTCCCCTTACTTTCTGTCTATGGGACAGTAACTACAAGGACAAATAGAGGAGTAAATCTCCATAGCATGGACACAGACCACAATGAAAAACTTGGTAGAGAGTCTAACCCTTTCTTACTCTATCCAAAACAAAAAATGTTTTGCCTTTACATACACTTTAATATCATTTGTTTAACATATTCTAGAACTGTATTTCATAACAAAAAGGAAGTATCGGTGTTCTCTATCTGTAGATGCAAAAAAATGCAAAAGAACCCGACAACTCAACACATCCCTGAATAAGCCAATTGCTATACCCCCGAAGGGGGTGTGTTTCCTCGGTGGGACTTTAAGTGTGTGAGGCGGGTTCGAGTATAGGACTAAATTAGTCAACAAGTAGGTATCAAAAGTATTCAAAATGTATTGGTTTAAATAATGCTGCTCATTCGAACAACGTATCAAAAGAAGGTTTGTTAACAGCATAGGTTACAAAGAAATTTCCCAAATGACCAGTAAAGAACAAGAGAGCGCGACCTGGGTGGGACAATTAACAACGGTACCTCACATTATACATGGTGAGACAAGACAATCAAAATTGTATATACGTGTACATGCGACAAAGGAGCAACAGGAAAAGCCCTCAAGACTGTCTCATGGGTATAGACAGGGATGCCAACGTTTCGAGGCTTTTTTTCTAGACCGAGTATCGCCTCTTCATCAGGGCGAGGGCGGTGCGCAAAGTGTCGCTGTACCGTCGGTAAGTTCAAAGGTAGGTATATAAGTCTCAGATGGAGACCATGAAAAATGCTTGGTCGGTTGTAGCAGAAATATGTCCTGGGTCATTAAAAGTACGGATTATTCACAAGGTATTGCCATACGATGTGACCAAGGTAACAAGGGATGTTTGTAAAACAGGAAAGACAGAGGAATTGGGAAACCAAAAATCTCCTCTCCTCTGTGTAAACTTCTCCCTGTCAGGGAACAGTGTGGACAGCTGAAGCTCTGGAGATGCCAGGAGCAGTAAATTGCTCATTAGAAACAGGTTCTATCCAGAGCGTTCTACGCAGGTTACTGACCATAGGGAGACTCTCCCTATGGTCAGTAACCTGCGTAGAACGCTCTTGTTACCTTGGTCACATCGTATGGCAATACCTTGTGAATAATCCGTACTTTTAATGACCCAGGACATATTTCTGCTACAACCGACCAAGCAATTTTCATGGTCTCCATCTGAGACTTATATACCTACCTTCGAACTTACCGACGGTACAACGACACTTTGCGCACCGCCCTCGCCCTGATGAAGAACCGATACTCGGTCTAGAAAAAAAGCCTTGAAACGTTGGCATCCCTGTCTATACCCATGAGACAGTCTTGAGGGCTTTTCCTGTTGCTCCTTTGTCGCATGTACACGTATATACAATTTTGATTGTCTTGTCTCACCATGTATAATGTGAGGTACCGTTGTTAATTGTCCACCCCAGGTCGCGCTCTCTTGTTCTTTACTGGTCATTTGGGAAATTTCTTTGTAACCTATGCTGTTAACAAACCTTCTTTTGATACGTTGTTCGAATGAGCAACATTATTTAAACCAATACATTTTGAATACTTTTGATACCTACTAATTTAGTCCTATACTCGAACCCGCCTCACACACTTAAAGTCCCACCGAGGAAACACACCCCCTTCAGGGGTAATAAATTCATTATTACATAATGGTTTTGTGTTAGTATTGAAGCCAGAAGATAAGAATGACAGCTGGGCAATGGCATAGATATGCTTTAAAGAAGCTCCAGGATTTTTTTTTATGTACAATCTGTTGGTTAACTAATGGTTAAGTGTAATGAGGTGTATACCAAATCCTGTGTGTTCTCTGGAACATACACTTTTATTCACGCTGACAGTTAAAGCTATTGCTCTCTGACGAAAGGCTTGAAGCTCTCCTATACGCAAGCCGCATACAGTAGTCTGCTTATTCTCCTCCCTGTCCAGTCACAGGATGCTTTAAATTTTGTTAATTCATTTACAGAATATAATACCTTCTGCGAATTGGACAGGAGGAAAGGAGGGACAGACAAAGAACAGTGTGGCTTTTATGTAGGAGAGCCGAAAATCTCCTGTCGTATCACCAGAAGTATAGTGATAGCTATAGTTCCCAGCGTGAATAAAAGTGTAAACTGTAAGGAACCGCCAGCAATCCAGAAGTTGGCATGCACTCGATTGCACTTAATTATTTGTTAACCAGCAGATTTTACCCACTTCCATACCGGCCTATTGTCATATGACGTCCGAAGGAGCACTCTGCCATCCTAGGTAGGCATCATATGATGTCCCCTGCTTCTCGCCGCTCCCGTGGGCTCCTGGGGTTTGGGGATAAAGCGCGTCCCTCGGACACAGCCCCTCCCAGGTCAGTGTAAAGAGCCAATAAAAATAGTCTCTTTACCACGTGACCGGCTGTGTCCAATCACAGTCGGTCACATGCATTGTCCTCCTGCATAGTGCTTGTGCGCGCTCTCTAGGGACACGTAGAGTGGCGACCGGGGAAAAGGCTTGTCACCCTGACACAGCTCATCCCCGATTGCAGTAAAGAAATTGACGCTTTACCACATGACCAGCTGTGTCCAATCACAGCCGATCACAGAATGTCAACAAACCGCGGTAACGAGCTGTTACTGGGTTCTCCTCCTTACACTCTGATGGTGTGTGAGGAGGAGATTGCAGCAATAGCTCTTTACTGCCTACAGTATACACCAGTCGGACTGATTGTCCCCCCTAAAAAGAGGACCAGCCCATCAAAGTACCCATCACCAGCCCATCAAATTACCTATCACCAGCCCATCAGAGTACCCGAGTACCTGTCACCAGCCCATCCGAGTACCTGTCACCAGCCCATCAAATTACCTGAGTACCTGTCACCATCCCAACAGATTACCCGAGTACCTGTCACAACCCATCAGAGTACCTGTCCCCAGCATATCAGAGTACTCGAGTACCTGTCATCAGCCCATCAGAGTACCCGAGTACCTGTCACCAGCCCATCAGAGTACCCGAGTACCTGTCACCAGCCCATCAAATTACCTGAGTACCTGTCACCATCCCAAAAGATTACCCGAGTACCTGTCACAACCCATCAGAGTACCTGTCCCCAGCATATCAGAGTACTCGAGTACCTGTCATCAGCCCATCAGAGTACACGAGTACCTGTCACCATCCCATCAGAGTAATTGTAGAAAGAAATGTTTGGGCAGCCGCACTCTGGAAAAACCTTCTTGGTTGCCTTTTATTGATAAAAGTTTTCAAACACCACACATCACAGCAAAGACAGGGGCATACAGCTGACGTTTCGCACTTTTGTTTGATACTATATATTTTTTGTGCATTTTCTTACATGCTAGCTATGAGTAAGCACTGATTGTAGTGCGAAACGTCAGCTGTATGCCCCTGTCTTTGCTGTGATGTGTGGTGTTTGAAAACTTTTATCAATAAAAGGCAACCAAGAAGGTTTTTCCAGAGTGCAGCTGTCCAAACATTTCTTTCCACAATTGCTTCGTGCATTGCCGGCACCAGGGTTTCTCTGAGAGGATACGGATTCATCCACATACATAATTGGAGCAGTTACTATCTTCTCTCTATTTCGTTTTGGACATTGCATCCCATCAGAGTACCCGAGTACCTGTCACCAGCCCCATCAGATTACCTATGTACCTGTCACCAGCCCATCAGATTACCTGTGTACCTGTCACTAGGCCATAATATTACCTGACTACCTGTCACCAGCCCATCAGAGTAACCGAGTACCTGTCACCAGCCTATCAAATTACCCGAGTACCTGTCACCATCCCATCAGATTACCAAGTACTTGTCACCAGCCCATCAGATTATCCAAGTACATGAGTACCTGAGTACCTGTCATCAACCCATTTGAGTATCCGATTACATGTCACCAGCCCATCAGAGTACCCGAGTACCTGTCACCAGCTCGCCAGAATACCCAAGTACCTGTCACAACCCATCAGAATACCTGTCACCAGCCCATCAGAGTACTCACGTACCTGTCACCAGCCCATCAGAGTACCCGAGTACCTGTCACCAGCCCATCATATTACCCGAGTACCTGTCACCAGCCCATCAGAGTACCCCAGTACCTGTCACCAGCCCATTAGAGTACCTAAGTTCCTGTCACCAGCCCATCAGAGAACCCGAGTACCTGTCACCAGCCCGACAGAGTACCCGAGTACCTGCTGCTAGCCCATCAGAGTACCCATGTACCTGTCACAACCCATTAGAATACCTGTTACCAGCCCATCAGAGTACCCAAGTACCTGTGACCAGCCCATCAGAGTAACGGAGTACCCGTTGCTAGCCCATCAGAGTACCCATGTACCTGTCACAACCCATCAGTGTATCCGAGTCCCTGTCACCAGCCCATCAAAGTACCCGAGTACCCGAGTACCTGTTACCAGCCCATCAGAGTACCCGAGTAACTGTCACCAGCCCATCAGAGTACCCGAGTACCTATCACATCCCATCAGAGTACCTGTCACCAGCCCATCAAAGTAACCGAGTACCTGTGACCAGCCCATCAGAGTACCCGTCGCTAGCCCATCAGAGTACCCGTGTACTTGTCACAACCCATCAGAGTACCTGTTACCAGCCCATCAGAGTACCCAAGTACCTTTCACCAGCCCATATATATATATATATATACTGTGTATATATATATATATATATATATATATAGATTGTGGTTTAAGATTGTAGATCGGGAGGTGAGGTACATGGGACACTTGGCATGTATGCTGCCCCTGGGATTAGTCCTGCTGTTCCCACATCAGTCTCAGCACCTGCCTATGCCTGCTGCACTGATGGTAATAGCTGTCAGCCTGCTCTGAGCCTGCCACTCATTACCTCAGCCGGAGTCTGTCCTGTGCTCAGCGCTTACTTTCTGAAGGAGGCAGGCAGTGGAAAAAGCCAAATACAGGGGACCCCCTAGTTACAAACGACTCCTACTTACAAACAGAGGGAGACCACAGGAAGTGAGAGGAAATCTACCCCTAGGAAGGGAAATTCTCTACTGTAAGAGTTATTATGGGAAAAAGGTGTCTCCTCCCAACTGATGCTTTATCACCAATCCTTGTTTCCCTAATAACCCTACATTTTCAAAATCCAGTTATCATTGGGACAGAAAGTGAGGTGAAATCTTCTGAACAGGGGCACAGACAGCAAAACAAATGTTACAGGTGAGGTTGTCCCAATACCACTTTTTTAAGACCGAGTACAAGTACCGACACTTTTTCAAGTACTCACCGATGCCAATTACAGATACTTTTTTTAAATCTCAAGTGGCACATGTATCAGTATTTTTTTTTATTATTATTTATTTATTTACAATGCTTTCTTTTTTTTTACAATAATTTTTATCAGCCCTGTTATCAGTCCCGGGGGCCAGGGCGGGCGACTCAGATCCACATTACACCCGACGGCAGCTGGTGAGGACACACACACAGCGTGCAGCCACTCTGCCTGGGAGTAAGCAGTAGTGAGAGGGTGCTCGGAGGAGGAAAGTAGTGACAGGATCAGCAGATAGCAGTAGTGAGAGGGGACTCGGAGGAGAAAAACAGAGACAGGAGCAGCTCCAGCGCGCTCGGGATGGTGTCACCCCTCTCTCGGGTGTCATCCGGGTGCGGACCGCACCCCCAAAGCAATGCCTCTGTCTGCAGCCTATTAGATTACCCGATTACCTGTCTCCAGCCCATCAGATTACCCGATTACCTATCTGCAGCCCATGCCTCATAAAAGATACGTTGGGGTGTTTTCTTTTAAAAATTGGGTAATTTTGTGGGTAATTCCACTGTCCTGGTGCTCTAGGACCTTCAAAAGTGTGATAGAAAAAAATGAAATGATATGTGTAATTTATGCTCCTAAAACGCCTGAATGTACTATTTCAATGTTGGACCTCTGTATGTGGCCAGGCTGTGTAATATTCTCACATATGTGGTATTGCCATACTCAGGTAGCAGAATATATTTTGGGGTGTCATTTTTGCTATGTACAGACTGTGTGTTAGAAATATCTTATAAATTGACCACTTTCTGTAAAAAAAAAAAAGTTTTCACTTTCTTTCCACGTTGTCCAAAGACTTGTGGAAAAAAATAAACCATTCAAAAAGACTGATTATACCTCATAGTTTATACGTTGGGGTGTTTGCTTTACAAAATGTGGTAATTTTGGGTGTAATTCCATTGTTCTGGTGGTCCAGGGCCTTCGAAAGTGTAATAAGCCATTAGGAAATTTTATGTGTAATTTATGCTCCAGAACGCCTGAAGGTGCTCCCTATATGTTGGACCTCTCTGTGTGGCCAGGCTGTGTAAAAGTCTCACACATGTGGTATCGCCATACTCATGACGGGTAGCAGAATCTATTTTGGGGTGTAATTTTGTACATGCTGTGTGTTAGAAATATTTAATAAATTGACCACTTTGTGTAAAAAGAAATACATTTAAATTTTCTTTCCATGATTTTCGAAGACTTTTGAAAAAATGTACCATCCAAAAGACTCATTATGCCTCATAGAAAATACCTTGGGGTGTTTGCTTTCTAAAATGGGGTCATTATGTGGGTTGTTCCATTCCCTGGTGCGCCAGGGCCTTCAAAATTGTGATAGGTTGTTAGGAAATGTTATGTGCAATTTATGCTCCTATAAAGCCTAACAGTGCTTCCTACATGTTACACTTGGGTGGCCAGAAAAAGACACACACGTGTGGAAAAAAAAATAAACCATTCAAAAAGGCTGATTATACCTCATAGTTTATACGTTGGGGTGTTTGCTTTACAAAATGTGGTAATTTTGTGGGTAATTCCATTGTTCTGGTGCTCCAGGGCCTTCGAAAGTATAATAAGTCATTAGGAAATTTTTTGTGTAACTTAAGCTCCAGAACGCTTGAAGGTGCTCCCTACATGTTGGACCTCTCTGTGTGGCCAGGCTGTGTAAAAGTCTCACACATGTGGTATCGCCATACTCAGGACAAGTAGCAGAATATATTTTAGGTTGTTAGGAAATTTGCAATTTATGCTCCTATGGGTGGCCAGACTGTGAAAAAGACACACACGTGTGGTATCGCCATACTCGGGAGTTGCAGCTGAATATATTTTGAGGTGTAATTGGATGTATGCATATGCTGTGTGTGAGAAATAACTTGTTATTATGACAATTTTGTGTTAAAAATAATAATAATAAATAATAATTTCTTAATTTTCCCAAGAATTGTGGGGAAAAAAAATCACAAGAAACTCACTATGCCTCTTACTAAATACCTTGGGTTGTCTACTTTCCAAAAAGGGGTATTTTGGGGGGTGTTTGTACCCTCCTGACATTTCAGGGCCTCAAGAGAGGAGATCTGTCAGTGCATCAGGTGTGATCAATTTTCAACGATTTGCACCATAGCTTGTAGACTCTATAAATTCCACACAGACCAAATAATATACAATTATTTGGTTTATTTTAACCAAAGATATGTAGCAGTAAAAATTTTAGGCCAAATTTCTTAACAAAAATTACTTATTTGAAAAAAATAAAAAACCCAGTGGTGATTAAATACCACCAAAAGAAAGCTTTATTTGTGTGAAAAAACTATAAACATTTTGTTTTTCAGTACAGTGTTGCATGACTGAGTAATTGGCATTCAAAGTTCTAGAGCGCTGAAAGCTGAAAATTGATCAGGAAGGGTGTATAAGTGCCCTGTATTGAAGCGGATAACTAGATGCCGACCGCCCGCCGTCATATTACTGCGGGACGGTGGCAGTGCTGGGCGAGAGCCTGTAGCTATACGTCCGCTCTTTAGCGGCCGCTAGGGTCCGCTCGCCCCGAGTCCCGTGCGCATGCCCGGCGGTTCGTTACAGAGCGGGGACCGAGAGCTTTGTGTGTAAACACAAAGCTCTCGGTCCTGTCAGCGGGGGGAAACGCTGATCTCCTGTTCATACAATGTATGAATGGAAGATCACTGATTTCCCCTAGTGAGGCCACCCCCCCATACAGTTAAAACACACCCAGGAACACACTTAACCCCTTCCCTGCCCCCTAGTGTTAACCCCTTCACTGCCAATGGCATTTTTATAGTAATACAATGCATTTTTATAGCATTAATCCGAGGACCATTTCCATCGGATATATTCGATGGTGTGTACGCGGCCTAAGGGTGTAAATTTTTTATTTCACTCCTCACTGTCTATCACAGTTTCGGAGGCCATGGAATGCCAAGATGGCACAAATGACCCCATTTTGGAAAGTAGACATCCCAACCTATTTGCTGAGAGGTATGGCGACTATTTTGCAGATCTTGCTTTTTTGTCACAAAGAATTGAAAATTGAAAAAAAATATATATCTATCTTAATTTTCACAAATAAATGAGCACTGTAAAATACTCACCATGCCCTTAGAAAATAGCTTGGGGTGTCTACTTTCCAAAATGGGGTCATTTGCGGGGGTTTAGTGCCATCTGGGAATTCCATGGCCTCTGAAACTGTGATAGGCAGTGAGGAGTGAAATCAAAAATTTGCGCCCTTAGAAATCCTAAAGGTGGTGCTTGGATTTCAGGGTCCCGTACGCGGCTAGGCTCCCAAAAAGTCACTCACTGTGGTATCCCCGTACTCAGGAGAAGCAGTAGAATGTATTTTGGGGTGTAATTCCACATATGCCCATGCCATGTGTGAGCAATATATCATTTAGTGGCAACTTTGTGCAAAAAAAAAAAGTTTGTCATATTCCAGCAACTGGTGGCAAAATATAAAATGTTCCATGAACTCAACATGCCTCTCAGAAAATAGCTTGGGGTGTCTACTTTCCAAAATGGGGTCATTTGGGGGGGTTGTGTGCCATCTTGGCATTTTATGGCCTTCAAAACTGTGATAGGTAGTGAGGAGTGAAATCAAAAATGTATGCCCTTAGAAATCCTGAAGGCGGTGCTTGGTTTACGGGGGTCCCGTACGCGGCTAGGCTCCCAAAAAGTAGCACACATGTGGTATCCCCGTACTCAGGAGTAGCAGCAGAATGTATTTTGGGGTGTAATTCCACATATGCCCATGGCATGTGTGAGCAATATATCATTTAGTGACAACTTTGTGCAAAAAAAAAAAATTGTCATATTCCAGCAACTTATGGCAAAATATAAAATATTCCATCGACTCAACATGCCTCTCAGCAAATAGCTTGGGGTGTCTACTTTCCAAAATGGGGTCATTTGGGGGAGGGGGGATTGTGCTATTTGCGCCCTTAGAAATCCTGAAGGCGGTGCTTGGTTTTCGGGGTCCCGTACGCGGCTAGGCTCCCAAAAAGTCCCACACATGTGGTATTCTCGTACTCAGGAGAAGCAGCAGAATGTATTTTGGGGTGCAATTCCACATATAACCATTGCAAGTGTGAGCAATATATCATTTAGTTACAACTTTTTGTAATTTATGTTCTTTCTTTTTTTTTTGTCATTATTCAATCACTTGGTACAAAAAAAAATATTCAGTCGGCTCAACATGCTCCTCAGCAATTTCCTTGGGGTGTCTACTTTCCAAAATGGGGTCATTTGGGGGGGGGGGGTTTGTACTGCCCTGCCATTTTAGCACCTCAAGAAATGAGATAGGCAGTCACAAATTAAAAGCTGTGTAAATTCCAGGAAATGTACCCTAGTTTGTAGACGCTATAACTTTTGCGCAAACCAATAAATATAATTTTACTAAAGACATGTGGCTGAATACATTTTGGCCTAAAGGTTTGACTAAAATTTAGTTTATTCGATTTTTCTTATAACAAAAAGTAGAAATATAATTTTTTTCAAATTTTTCGGTCTTTTTCCGTTTATATCGGAAAAGAAAGAAAGCTCTATTTGTGGGGAAAAAAGGACGCAAATTTTGTTTGGGTACAAATGGTCTTTAGGCTGTCAAATGGTCCGGGGGTAAAGTGGTTAAGAACTTCTGTGCTAGAGTGTACACATTGGTGCTTGAAAAATAAATACTAAACAGCAGTTTTAAAACATTGACTAATTCGCCATTTTTTTTCTCCTAGGATGAAAAGAATCAAGTCTTGATTACAAATGCATGGCTTCAGATAGTAAGTACAGATTTTTATTGTCATTTATGTCTTCAGAGCAGAGTTTTATTACACTAATGAATGACAACATTGCAGAATAAATAATAATGACCAACCATTCCATTCAAGCTCTTTACATAATATACCAATTAAATAATGTAATTTATTTTAGTTCCAAACTGAGTTGCTTATGTGAGAGAAGACATTTAGGCTGCACCACTTAAGAAATCTAAGCACTCTTCCTTTAGCACGTGCATGCTCTAACAGGTTGGTAAGGCCCCCCTTTCTTCTAATTCGGTTAATATTTCATACATTTGAGAAATTCCATGCCTCATAGGCTTTTTGACATTGCAAAGTTTTTCGATTCTTCTCTCTAATTGGTTGAGGGATTGTGCTTACTAAGTGCCTAAGTTGCAGGTACTCCCACCCACTCACCTGCCGCCACCCATGCATTGTTATTAAATCTAATCTTGTCCTAATTTGTCCTTGTGACATTATATCTTGTGATTGTGCATTTCCCATATTTCCCATCCGTGTCCTATTACCTGGAATAAAAAACTTGTTCCCAGTGAGATTAATGGGGAATTATATTCCCAGTTTTCCGTCTGTATATTCTATCCCATACTTTAAAACAATTTTAGTTAACTTGTGCGTGTCAGTATTAAGTGTTCTATTTTTAGGTGGTATTTTAGGTGCTATCCAAATATTTTTCCCTAACTGTGCCTTCTACAACGTGTTTTTCATTTTTACCCATCTCTTACTTGTGTTTGTGTTTGCCCATTCCACTAACCTTGCAATTATTACTGCCGTATAGTATCTTTTAATATCAGGCACCGCCAAGCCTCCTTTCTTTTTATTTCTAAGAGCCCGCCGCTTATTCTAGGTTTTTTATCATGCCAGATATACAGTACAGACCAAAAGTTTGGACACACCTTCTCATTCAAAGAGTTTTCTTTATTTTCATGGCTTTGAAAATTGTAGATTCACACTGAAGGCATCAAAACTATGAATTACCACATGTGGAATTATATACATGACAAAAAAGTGTGCAACAACTGAAAATATGTCATATTCTAGGTTCTTCAAAGTAGCCACCTTTTGCTTTGATTACTGCTTTGCACACTCTTGGCATTCTTTTGATGAGCTTCAAGAGGTAGTCACCTGAAATGGTCTTCCAACAGTCTTGAAGGAGTTCCCAGAGATGCTTAGCACTTGTTGGCCCTTTTGCCTTCACTCTGCGCTCCAGCTCACCCCAAACCATCTCGATTGGGTTCAGGTCCGATGACTGTGTAGGCCAGGTCATTGGGCGCAGCACCCCATCACTCTCCTTCTTGGTCAAATAGCCCTTACACAGCCTGGAGGTTGTTTGGGGTCATTGTCCTGTTGAAAAATAAATGATGGTCCAACTAAACATAAACCGGATGGAATAGCATGCCGCTGCCAGATGCTGTGGTAGCCATGCTGGTTCATTATGCCTTTAATTTTGAAAAAATCCCCAATAGTGTCACCAGCAAAGCACCCCCACACTATCACACCTCCTCCTCCATGCTTCACGGTGTGAACCAGGCATGTAGAGTCCATCCGTTCACCTTTTCTGCGTCGCACAAAGACACGGTGGTTGGAACCAAAAATCTAAAATTTGGACTTATCAGACCAAAGCACAGATTTCCACTGGTCTAATGTCCATTCCTTGTGTTCTTTAGCCCAAACAAGTCTCTTCTGCTTGTTGCCTTTCTTTAGCAGTGGTTTCCTAGCAGATATTCTACCATAGAGAGAAAGGAGTCACCGCTCCAGGTGGGATCACTAAATGGTTATAGGTGGTGCAGGATACCGAGGGTGCTGGCGGTGCACTAAGCAAAATGAAGACAAAGAAAAATGGATAGCCGCACTCCAAAACCTGATGGGTGGTCTTTTATTCAATAGACAGCATGTACAAAAATAGGGTCACAGCAGTAGAAACAAGGAACAGCCGACGCGTTTCGCACTGGATCAGTGCTTATTCATGGCTCGAATAAGCCATGAATAAGCACTGATCCAGTGCGAAACGCGTCGGCTGTTCCTTGTTTCTACTGCTGTGACCCTATTTTTGCACATGCTGTCTATTGAATAAAAGACCACCCATCAGGTTTTGGAGTGCGGCTATCCATTTTTCTTTGTCTTCAGATATTCTACCATGAAGGCCTGATTCACACAGTCTCATCTTAACAGTTGTTCTAGAGATGTGTCTGCTGCAAAAGGTGGCTACTTTGAGGAACCTAGAATATGACATATATTTTTTAGTTGTTTTACTCTTTTTTGTTATGTATATAATTCCACATGTCTTAATTCATAGTTTTGATGCCTTCAGTCATGAAAATAAAGAAAACTATTTGAATTAAAAAAAGGTGTGTCCAAAATTTTGGTCTGTACTGTATATATATATATATATATAGTTTTAAAGAAACATTGGGGTGTCTCTATCGGGAGCATTTGAAATGTATATAAAAGTTTTGGTAAGATCACCATTTTTAATAGATTCATTCTTCTCATCCACGAAATGGGTCTCCTCGTTAGATTCTTCAAATTTTCCCTTACTTCATTCAATAGTGGAATATAATTGGCATGATATATTCTTCTTATAGTAGGGGTTAGTTCAATTCCCAGACATGTTAGTGCTTCTGGCACCCAGGAAAACGAAAATTCTTGCTGTAAAGCTATTTCTTTTTTCCTTTCTGTTCCTAAATTTAATATTGTTGTTTTTGTGGGGTTTATCTTAAAGTTTGTGAGCTCACCATAATCCTTCAAATCTTTTATTACATTATTTTCTCCAAAAGTGGCTCCAAAGCGATTACATATAGGAGTGGTGAAAGTGAACACCCTTGCCTTGTTCCATTGAACATTTCAAAGGCGGACAGCATACTTCCATTCACTTTAACCCTTGCCGTGGGATGTTTATATAGATTGTCGCTCCAACTCATGAATCTTGGGCCCAACCCTATGCTTCTTAGCGTATTCATCACAAACCCCCAGTCTACTCTGTCAAATGTAACAAGTTCTGCCAATACAGTATATATAACATTTTGAATTTTTCAAAACAGCATATTAAATTTAAAGTCCAAATAATACTTTTGCAATTGTGCAATTTTTTTGTAAATACTTGTGTGTTGGCAGCTTATTCCAAAATAATGGGCTGCTGTATTGCATTGCACAATTATGGCAAAGTGTGAATGGTTCCTTATTGGGAGGTTGCTATTATTATACCTCATGATGGTACAGAATTTGTTTTTAAGTCTACGATTTACCACTGTGTCTTCCATAAAAATTAACAACATAATTATCAATGTCATGTACACAAGAGGTTCCTTTTTTGATTGTTGATTTTTATGGAAGGCATAGGGGATGAATCATAAAACCCGGAAAACACAAAATGAGAAAAGAATTCTTGACTATCACAGCCGTTCAGAATTTTTGTGTAACAATTTCATAAAATGTAAAATTAAACATGAAACCAAACTTGTTGTAAGTGAACAAATTACCAATAGACTGCAAATAAATCATATACTGCTTTAATAAAATACATTGTTGGAAGGATTTTTCATTCATGTTGCTTGCAATGATAAATCACTTTCTCTTTATCAATTTCTAATCTGTCCTAGAAACATAAATATGATTCACTGCTAAAGGCAACACAAAATATTCTTCTTTCGGACACTTTAATTCATCTGGAGTTTATAGTAAAGGCTCAACTGATTTTCTGCATTTTTATTGGGGCCTATCAATAGGCATATACTGACATCTTTTAAACTTCTAAAAGTAATTATCAATTTTAACCACAAAAATAGTGTAGAGTAATCCACTTACTACGTTGAGCATATATTGTTGCAGAGAATTACTATATTTTGCATAACATCATTGGTCCTTGCACTGCCTTAAAACTTTGATGATATTTTATGCTCACAAAACTATTTTTTTTTCCAGTACTGGAATGACGTCTACCTAACATGGGACCAATCTGAATATCCTGGAGTCCAAACTCTTCGTTTTCCATCTGATCAGATATGGGTTCCTGATATACTATTATACAACAGGTAGAGTTCATGACACCTTTTTAATGCAATATCTTAAGTTCTAGTAAATAGTATTCCATTCCTTACATGGCTCTATATTGAACGTTTTGCACAAGTTTCAGTAACATGTTAGATATTGTAATTATACAGCATTTGTTATAAAATATCTGTGTAAACAGAAATTTGTTCTGATGATAGTGAAAGTGCATCCCTCACTAAATGGCAAAATCACTTATACACTGTTTTGTTAGTGCCGGTTCACACAGGGGCAACGCGACTTCAGCGCGACTTCAGCGTGACTTGGAGCAACTTACAACGTGACTTAAAGTTGCCTCCAGGACAGGTGACTTTGGCTGTGGCGAATTACAGAATAATCAGCTCTATGGGAGGGGTTTGCCTGAAACTATTTTCTCTTCCTGTAAAGTTGCTTCAGTTAAGACAGTGATCCGACTTTGGAGGCGACTTCCAACTTGCCTACAAGTTGCCTAGAAGTCACCTTGAAGTAGTAGAGAAACCTTTTCTGAAGTAGGAGCGACTTGAGTAGTGTACATTAAGATGGCTCTCATTCACTCCAATGGAATTTCTCATGACGCGCAACTTGGGGCAACACAAGTCGGATCTCAAGACGCTGTAGTGTGAACCGGCACTTTGTTTCTACAAGGTTGTTCTCGTCTTCATTTCCCCATTCAGCATTACAGCATCCCTAGAATTGTCCCCATCCTTTACAGCACATTGTACCCAGAAATGTCCACCTCAGTAGTCTTCCTGCAGGTGGCTCTTCTTTCCATTCCCAGCTCAGCTACACGGCAACACCCCTGCTAATGCCTCTATGCCCTAATTCCTACCCCAGTAGCACATTGTACTGTATACCACTTTCACAAACCAGTATCCAATTCATCACCACAGTGTCCACGGAAATAACACGTTTGGCTTACCACCATATTGCACCTAAAATATTACTTTCTTTATAGCTGTCCCAGCAGTGTACCATCCTAGATAAATACTTTGATTAGTCCCCAGATCCCCTGCATATACCCTTCGTAATCCACTGTTCAGCAACCCCTTCAGGGAGTGAGCAGTGCAGTATAACTACAGATATCATTTTGTATCACAAAAAACACAGGCCCAGATTCACATAGCGATTACGCCTGCGCAACAGGAGATGCGCGTGCGTAAGTCGAAATGTGCGCATGCGCTTCGATGCACGGCATCCCCAGAACGAGATACGCAAAAAATCTATTTTTTTTTGCCCCGCGTAATTTCGTTAGACTGGCGCATCCGTCCGCGCAAAAGTGCGCTACACAGACCATTGATTTGCTAGTCAAATATGCTAATGAGGGACTTACGGGGATCGACAAAAGAACGTTGGGGCAGCGCAGGCGACGCAGTGTGCGCAACAGCAAAATGTCCTGTCTAAAATTAGACCATATAAAAGCTGGTCTAAAAAGAGAAAAAAAGTCTACTTGTTAGATAAAGCAACACTGTTAGTGAGGAGCTCAGCAGTCACACGTGTTGCACAACAATCTGTATGCCAACATGCCAGGGGCATCGTCGCACATAGCTATACTACTGACTTTAGATGAACAAAGAAGGATGAGGGCACGGAGGATGGCACGGAGGATGGCACGGGAGAGGATATACCGCACCCCGCATAGACCTGTTTGGCATGAGTGATTCTGAGGTGTATCGCATCTTCAGATTCACCCCTCATGTCATCCTGGAATTAACCACAACCCTGCAGGAGGACATCACCAGCCCAACACACCGCTCACATGCAGTGCAGCCACTGGTCAAGGTCATGGCAACACTCCATGTCCTTGCCAGTGGCTCTTTTCAAAGAACAAGTGGAGTAGTGGCTGGGATGTCACAATCCTCCATGAGCAGATGTGTGCACCAGGTTGTCCCTGCAATCCTTTAGACGCATGGCCAACCAAATCATCAAACCCACCACTGAGGACCTGCGACTGAAGGCAATGACAGATTTCTACAGAATTGCCAGATTCCCACGCACTGTGGGGGCCATTGATTGCACACATGTGGCACTCCAGCCCCCCCAGGAGACAGAGCACATGTACCGCAATCGGAAGCATTGGCATTCCATCAATGTACAGGTGATAGTCGATGTCCAAGGCCTCATATGGCACGTCCGTGCCAAACACCCAGGGTCCAGCCATGACAGCTACATATACAATCAATGCCACATCCGAATGGAATTCGAACAGAATGTGTATGGGGACACCTGGCTGGTTGGTGAGTGACATGGGAGTCAGGCATGACTATCGCCTCCCATGATGCACACTTTACAAGGGCCACATGCATGACTAACATCCTCCTGTCTTTTCCCTTACAGGTGACTCTGCATATCCACTGGGACCCCATCTCATGACTCCTATCCGGAACCCCCAAACTCCAGGAGAGGAAAGATACAATCAAGCACATGCCCAAACACGAGCAGTGGTGGAGCGCACCTTTGGCCTCCTGAAGTCACGTTTCCGATGCCTGGATAAGTCTGGGGGTACCCTCTTTTATTCCCCAAACTTTGTGTGCCAGATCATCGGTGCATGTTGCATGCTGCACAACTTTGCAGTAAGAAAGGGCCTGCAGATTGCCCTACGTGATGACCTGACCCCTGAACCAGACAATCCCCCCCTAACCGAGGCTACCCCGTCTTCTGAGGGAAGAGCAGCCAGGAGACAGCTCACATTGGGCATCTTTGCACGTTAAACACACACATTAATCATGGCACAATGAGAATGCATGCATGCACACCACTGTGGTCCCTAGCACACACACCCCACATCCACATCAAATTGGCACCAGTCCACCATGCTGGACTTGTGAGCAGCAACGCCACGCCAAGGCTCCAATTATATCACTGTACATTCATACGCCATTCACACGGACCTGGGGATCACTTCTCCCTGGTCCTGGGGAACCCTACTCCACCAAAATTGAGGGTGACACCCCTTTTCCGGCAGGAATGTCACCCCCACATTCAAACAGCATTCACAACCCAAAAAAGAAAAAAAAATTGCCTGCAAAAGCAAAAAATTTCCAGCAAAAAAAAAGGGGGAAAAAACAAATTAATGCCCTTTGCGTGAGCCACGCCTGGGGCGCCCCCGGCCACGGCCCTGGCTTCTCAGGGGAGACTCATGGGGGAGGGGGAAAACCGGGGAAGGAGGAGCAGCCCCTGATCTCTGCCCACCTGGCGGCCTGCCCTCCAAGGCCACGGCTATTCTGTCCAGGGCAGCACCAAGTGTTGCCGTGTTGGCCTGGATAGCCAGGGTAAGGGCCCTCACATCCTGCCCAACGCCTGCTGATGTCGTCTGCAGTTCGTTTAGGCAGGTTGTGAAAGCCCGGGAGTGGGAGTCCAGGTTCCCCAGCGTATCCTTGATGGAGGACAGGCTCTCCTCCATCCGCACCAATGTCTGGCTGACCTGTCCCAGATGGCGGGTCTGGAGGAACTGGTCCCTTCTCAGAGTGGCGGGCAGGAGATCGGCCATCCCCCTGGTGTTCTGGGATGAAATCCTGCCTCCAGCTGATGCTTGTGGCCGGGGAGAAGGGGAGGCCCTTGTGAGGGGAGCCATGTTTGGGGAGGAGGGGGGCTCCCCCTTAGGGAGGGCTGCCTGCTGCCAGCCAGAGGGGAAGAGTCCTCAAAAACCAAACGTCCAGTGCCTGACATGGACTCCTCCTCCTCATGATTCTCCTCCTCCTCATGATTCTCCTCCTCCTCTTGAACCTCCTCCGCGGACTCCGGCCTTGTTGGGGGGGCCTCATTAGGCTGCTGTCCTGGGGTTGGTGTGGTCAGGCCAGATGGCCCTGCACCCTCCTGCACATCTGTGGATGACACAAAACATTCACAGGTTGGAGGATCCACACACTTGCCACATATTCCCTTTCACCCCCTCCCCCACACATGCTACACACCTGATATTAAAAAAAAAACTTACCTGGCACCACGGGCTCCGGACTTGAGTCAAAGCCGGGCAGGCCCTCAACTTCATGCCGATGAAAGGTCAGGGCCACCGCACGCTCCTCCGCTGTCAGCCTAATACGGCATGGTGGGCCCCCTCCTGTGCCCCTGGCATGGGCATGCATTCTGGCCAGCTTCTGTTTGACCAGACGCCGGAGGTCATTGATTTTTTTGTCAATCCCAGACCGGGTCCGTGTCTCCCCCTGCCCCGCTGAATTGACCTGCTCAGTGATCCTATCAAAAATCTCCCTCCTCCTGGCCGGGGTGGTGTTGGCACTGTCCGGGCCATGGAGGAAACGCCCATACTCGCTAATGGCCCGGGCAAGAATTTGTTTTTCCCCAACTGTAAAATTGAGCTTTCTCTTTCTCTCTGTCATACTTCCCAAAAAACTCACTCCCAGTCAACAAAATTCACTCACACAAACAAGCACAACCAATCAAGCAAGAACACACACAAAGAGAAAAATACTCAGCAAGAAACAGTCACAAAAAAACAAAACAAAAAAACAGCAGGAAAACAAACGAACAGAAATATATCAATCAAACAAACAGTCTCTCAAACACTTATCTAAAAACACTTTCAAAGATCTACTAACAAACACTTGATCACACAGAACACTAATCTGACAACTACAAAACACACCGCAACGAACAACAGGACAAAAGCACTTAGTTAAATGGGAAGGGACAAAGGGATGTACTTTTGCAATGCAAGTGCGTTTGTGTGTGTCTATTTATGCTGTTTGCGTAGTTCACAACGTTGCCCTAGTCCATTTCCTATTTCACTGATTGCGCCGCTCCCGAGTTGTGAGCATGCGCACAGCGGAGCTGACATGGTCTCCTTCAAGCGCGCATGCGCGAGCCGGCCGGCCCTTCATTTGCATGGGGTCACGGCTCATTTCAATGTAACACGCCCACGTCCTTCCCAATTTGTATTACTCCTGCTTACGCCTCTGAAAAAACGTTACGCATGCGCAATTTCCTGCGCAAAAGCTACGAGAATAGGGGGATTACGCGGCAAAATTGCGCAAGTCTAACGTAAAGGTGGTGCGCTACGCCGGTCCAATAATGCGCAGATGTACGTGAATCTGGGCCACAGACTTTATGGATGATTTAAAGTAGCACAGACTGCTTGAACAGTTTAAAGAAGAATTTTTGAATTTTTTCATGAAAAATAAATAAAAAAATGCACCCATATTTTAAAAAGTAAAAATGTGCATTTATTATTTTTTACATTGTAGCCTGCAAAGCATTGCAACTGCGATTGGTGGATCCTGCAGAATTCTGCAGACTCTTTCTCCAGCTCAGGTCTGTAAGGAGGTATGGACCTCCAGTTTCAAAGCTTTAGGGGAGTACCATTAGACTACAACTGCGGTAATATCACTTGTGCTCAACTGAGAAATATTAGTCCCTCTACTGTGGGGGAATATGGGACTTGTAATTTTTTTCATTCGCAATTATAACAGGAGTTGGCAGGGAGAAGAGCCCTGCAATTGGGGAGTGGGGAATTTGTGGGCCGAGGGCTGTGGAGTCAGACCATGTTTCATGTTACATGCTAAATATTGGTATAATATGAAACATGGTCAGAAGGATTGACTTAGCTTCTATTTACAGGCATCAACGATTGGCTATAGGAAAAACAAAGGACTGTTTATTCCTTTTAGAGCATCCATCATGCATTTGGAATGCCAGGATACTCACTTTAAATGCAAGGGCTTCTGATATCCATAAGTATTTTCAGTAGGTTTGGCATAATGTTAGTGGGGTTGATTTACTAAAACTGGAGGGTGCAAAATCTGGTGCAGTTGTGCATGGTAGCCAGCTTCTAACTTCAGCTTGTTCAATTCAGCTTTGCCAAACAAAAAAAAAAACAGGAAGCGGATTGGTTTTTATGCAGAGCTTTACCACATTTTGTACTCTCCAGTCTTAGTGAATTAAGCCGACTGTTTTAATGCCTTTTGCCTTGACATAATGCCTCAACAGGTTTCTTAAGCAAATAATTTTTTTGTGACTCTATTTCAAAGTTTCTTGCCTGGAGATCTTGCTAGCGTTAGCACTTCCTATTTCAGGATGACAAAGCAAAGGCACTGCTATGCAATTAGCAGCAGCACTGTTAGCCTGCTGTGTGCACATCTTCAGCTGTTAGGTTCCTTATTAGATAGGCAGCCCAACAGTCAACTATGGAAATTTGCATTATTTTGGCATATTAGAACTACACCCATATTTATGTTTGTTTCATACATTTAGGGTGGTAATTAAAAAGCAGACCTGGTAGTTTTTTTTTTTATTGCAAGACCAGCTCAGTTATAAAGGTAAATAACAAATAAATGCATATTGTCTTGTTCAGAATAAAAATACAACTTTGCTTTACAAAGGGAAGTAAGAAAGGAAAATTATTCATATAGCGCAAGTTGCAAGAGAATTAATACAAGGCTATAGAGGAAAGCCATCATAAGATGCAGATACCATTAAATGACAGATATTCTATAATTAGTTAGTCAGGAGTGAGATAAACACTACAGGGCTGAGTTATATAAATTAGAGCAAAAATTGAGTATCTGTCCAGAGCAATCTATAACATTCTCTGCTTCATTAGAAATCTCAGCCCTGACTGGCTACTCTTCCCTATTTTGCTTTTGTTTTCGTTGCTTTTGTTTTTGTAGTTCAATCCTCTTGAAGCTTATACATGATATCTAGATGGGGACAATAATAGGTCAATCGCCTATAGATCCAATAATCCTTTGTCTGATATAGGCTAATGAAATATCTATACCTAATTGAGTATCTGATTCTAGTCATCCTTGCAAAAAAATAAAAAATTCTACGTTATCACTCAATTCATAATTATGCCTTTTTTTTTATCTGATTTTCTTTATACCTCCACTGTGTTAATTTGTGACACATCTCTTTCTCTTTTATGTCTTTTTCCTGCTTTTTGCTCTTCTTGCTTAGGTTAGGTTCTAGTAAAAGTTTTTAAGATATATAGTGACTGAATAAGTAGTTTTCATAGCCTTCACACAGGTATATTATACTGTGCAAGTATGAGTTTTTCTTCATCTGGTTCCACCCGTCTAGCCATTGAGAGCAAATGAAACATATCAGCCTTGAAAAATACTTTTCTTTAAATTTTCTTTCTACCTAAAAGAGCTAAAAGAGAGCGATGCAGCTTTAGTCTGTCAGATCCTTTGTATATGAGTCTACAACATCACTGTTAAAAAAAAAAAAGAGAGATATTTTAAATCAAACCAGCAGGGGCAGACACTATTCCCACAATTTGTCTTTCTCCAGAGAGCCATATACCAAAAGCAAATGGTGTAAAATTGTGTTTTTTTGGCATCATACAAATAAGTTTCACATTTTATCTGCATTTATTGACTCTATTTAATCATCCAGTGAAAGTTATCTTTCGGTAATTCCATGAATGCTGTTTGTGCAAATAATTTTAGGCTTTCTGGTTCTTGAACATGGGTTATAGTATGATGAATGCTTTAAGTTTGATACTAACTCATCCAAAAAAACATTCTGGATTCTAACAACCCTATATATTCAAAATCAAAAAGAAACCATGAATTGCATTTAACATTTAGAAAAATAACTGTTTTAAAAAGACATGGTATTAATTCAAAAGCCTCTGTGTTTTGTCGCAACCGCAACTGGTGGAAAGCCCTTTTGATGCTGTCTTTGAGACATTGTATTTTGGTCACTGGTGATGGTAATTACTAATGATACAGATACATATTGGAGGTATTTTTAACAATTATTGTCATATGTCTAATAAAAAAAACTATTATTCTGTTAAATGTGTTTCTTGCTTTGATTTTGAGTATACAGAACTGTTATGTACACACGACCGTTTCTCATGACGAGAATTTAAATTTTTTTAACCACTTAAGCCCCGAGCCTGTTTTTCAGATTCGGTGTTTACGAGACTAAAACATTTTTTTTCTATAAAATTACTTAAAACCCCCAAACATTATATATATATTTTTTTCTAACACCCTATAGAATAAAATTGCAGTCATTGCAATACTTTTTGTCACACCGTATTTGCGCAGCGGTCTTACAAGCGCACTTTTTTTGGAAAAAATTCACTTTTTTAAATTAAAAAATAAGACAACAATAAATTTGCCAATTTTTTTACATATTGTGAATGATAATGTTACGCCGAGTAAAATGATACCCAACATGTCACGCTTAAAAATTGCGCCCACTCGTGGCATGGCGTCAAACTTTTACCCTTAAAAATCTCGATAGGCGACGTTTAAAATATTCTACAGGTTGCATTTTTTTTAAATTACAGAGGAGGTCTAGGGCTAGAATTATTGCTCCGGCTCTAACGATCGCGGCGATATCTCACTTGTGTGGTTTGAACACCGTTTTCATATGCGGGCGCTACTCGCGTATGCGTTCGCTTCTGCGCGCGAGCTCATCGGGACGGGGCGCTTTAAAAAATTGTTTTCGTATTTTTTTATTTTTATTTTACAATTTCTAACACTGAAATTAAAAAAAATTATCACTTTTATTCCTATTACAAGGAATGTAAACATCCCTTGTAATAGAAAAAAGCATGGCAGGTCCTCTTAAATATGAGATCTGGGGTCAAGATCTCATATTTAGGCTTAAATGCAAAAAAAAAAAAATATTGAAACTGTCATTTTTTCAAATGACAGAAAAAAAATGTTTCTTTAAGACGCTGGGCGGGACTGACGTTTTGACGTCACTTCCGTCCCAGCAGAGCTATGGGGACGGGTGAGGCACATTTTTCCCCCATTCGCATTCCCAGTCAGCAGCCGACAGGACCTGATCGCCTCCGTCGCTACCGGTAAGCGGCGGAGGGTGCGGGAGAGCGGCGGGAGGGGGGGCCCTCTCCCGCCACTGATAACGGTGATCTTGCGGCGAAAGCATAATGGAAAGTATGTTAGGGTATATTTGGCTATGTGTTCAGGGGTCATGTAACACCAAAAGCGAACTTTAAATGCATTCTCTTGGGCTTGTATGTTGGTGGAGCATTTGCCTGCATTTAGGGACTCCCAAGGCCGCGCTGCTCCCCCATGTCTGTGTCTGGTCTGTGTTATTCTGGAAACGGGAAGTAAAGAAATTAGATTTGGTTGAAACAAAAAAGAAAGAAAATTTTCCAAGGATGGGGACAGCTCTCCAAGTCTTAGACTGTGAGGAAATATTGACATTGATGAACACAGAACAGAAATGGGAATTCTTCAAAAAGACTGTATCTGAACACACTGCAAAATATATTCTCATGGGCGAAAAAGTTTTACAGGCTAATAAACCTTTGCTTTAAGTCAAAATAGCTATAAATATTTACAAAATAGCTTCTAAATAATATAAAAATGAAGGAACACTCATCTTTTAAATGTTACAAAGAATTTAACAGAATATGTAAAAAGGAAATCAAGGCCTCAAAAATACAAAATGAACGACAGATTGCAAAATGACAAACCCCCAAAAATGCTTCAAATATATTAATATATTGATGGTAAAAAGGTCAGGTCTGAGCATGTAGGTCCTTTACAAAACAATCTTCAGTGGGTGAATTTTATTAAATACCTTCTTCAGTTCTGTGTATACAACGGAGCGTGAGGAAGCTCATGTCCATAATGGGAATAGTATTGACACAGCTCCAAATGATCCACTATGGCTCACAATTAATATGGTCCAGGAATACTTAGAAAGCATAAAGCTGAATAAAGCACCTGGACCAGATGTCATCCACCCTCAGATCCTAAAAGCATTGAGCTCTGTCATTTCAAAGCCATTGTTTCTAATTTTTTGAGACTCTTTAACCACTTAACCCTCGGACCATATTGCTGGTCAAAGACCAGAGCACTTTTTTGCGATTTGGCACAGCGTCACTTTAACTGACAATTGCGCGGTTGTGCGACGTGGCTCTCAAACAAAATTGGCGTCCTTTTTTTCCCACAAATAGAGCTTTCTTTTGGTGGTATTTGATCACCTCTGCGGTTTTAGTTTTTGCGCTATAAACAAAAATAGAGTGACAATTTTGGAAAAATAATAATATTCTTTTACTTTTTGCTATAATAAATATATAAAATATAAAATATAAATATAAATAAAATATATAAAAAAAAAATCCTCAGTTTAGGCCAATACGTATTCTTCTACATATTTTTCATAAAAAAAAATCGCAATAAACGTTTATTGATTGGTTTGCGCAAAAGTTATAGCGTTTACAAAATAGGGGGTAGTTTTATGGCATTTTTATTAATATATTTTTTTTACTAGTAATGTCGGCGATCAGCGATTTTTTTCGGCACTGCAACATTATGGCGGACACTTGGGACACTTTTGACACATTTTTGGGACCATTGGCATTTTTATAGCGATCAGTGCTATAAAAATGCATTGGATTACTATAAAAATGCCACTGGCATTGAAGGGGTTAACACTAGGGGCGGGGAAGGGGTTAAGTATGTTCCCTGGGTGTGTTCTAACTGTAGGGGGGGGTGGCTCACTAGGGGAAATGACTGATCGCTGTTTATACATTGTCAGGCATTTCTCCCCTGACAGGACTGGGAGCTGTGTGTTTACACACACAGCTCCGGGTCCTCGCTCTGTAACGAGCAATCGTGTGTGCCCGGCGGCGATCGCACCTGCCGGGCACACACACAGGCCACTTAGAGAGCCGACGTATAGCTATGGACTCTCGCGCAGGGGAGCCGACCTGCCGCCGTATAACTGCGGCGGCTGGTCGGCAAGTAGTTAATGACTGGAGTAATATCACTGAATTGGCGTAAGGCTAAGGTAGTGCCTATAGTTAAAAAAGGATCAAAGTCATTACCAAGTAACTATAGACCTGTTAATTTAACTTCTATAGTTGAGTTGAATAAAATACCACATTGATGAGTTCTTGCTGGAAAAAAAATAAGCAACAGACAGCATGGATTCATGAAAGACAAAAGTTGTCAGAACAAATCAGATTTTTTTTATGAGGACCATCTAAATTCGAAAGTAAGTAATATTTGACTCAAGGTTCCCATATTTTTAGAATTTTGGTATAGTATCTGTGGCAAACCTAGCCACTTCTGGAACGCTGGACGTTACATGTCAAAAGGTTGTCTGTATTATATGCTATGTATTCTGCTGGGTCTTATGTGGGCATAGTAATTCATATGCTGGCAGCTGTAAGCCACTAGCATTCAAGTACTTAGTTTTATGTTGCCCAATCAGTGTTCGGCAGTTTTAAACCGAACTCCCACAACACATAACCCCAGACCCCAGCTATCAACCGACTTTTCCCTTGTGCAGCAATGCCTGATGGGAGAATTATCCAAACTGTTAAGTTCCCCATCTGGTCCTCCCTGTATTACCCCTGTTAAATCTATTTGGCTGTTTGGAAACCCCTTGCATGGGGAATTATATAAATATGGAAGCCTGTGAATAAAAAGTCAGTTGACTCTCAGAGCTGTGTGTTGTCCGGTTACTGGGGAGATTTGGGACATTGCCTTACTTTTCAATGCTGACTGTGGATTTACCCTGGTTACCAGCGGAGATCGCGGAGTTTAATATTGTACTCCGCTACATTTGGTGGCAACCGACGGGATCCAACCTTACAGCGGATAAGCGCAATTCGTGCAATGTGAACTACCGATGTAAATGGAGACGGATTATTCTAAAGCGGCAGACATTAAAGGAACTGCTAGAAGCCAGGGGTAAGGTAGCCAGCAACAAATCCAAAGCTGTACTAACTGCCGAGCTGATGGAGGGAGACAGAGCCCGCAGCGCTACACCACCAGCAGCCATGGAAGAAACCCTCTACCAGAGAGAAATGAGGACCAGGCTGGAATTTTTGCCACAGCCTATATCAGATGCCATGCTGCATATGGTAATGGCGAATGTGCAGGATTACGTAATGGCACACAGTCCGCAGTATACACAGTCTCGAGCAGAATCCACTACTGGGTCACTCTACAACCAGGTAAAACCCAAAATTCCCTATCATGCCTTTAAAATGTTTTGCGAGGAGAAGGATGAGATTGATGGGTATTTACAGGATTTTGAGAGACTGTGTGATTTACATGACTTGGAACGGACAGTATGGGTCCCATTGCTAGCAGGCAAGCTGGCAGGTCGGGCAGCAGAAGCATATCGCGCTGTACCCAGTGAGGACAGCAAGGATTATGATAAAGTGAAGCGAGCGATATTAGAGAGATACGCCATTACTCCAGAGGCATACCGGCGCAAGTTTAGAAACCTGCGCAAACCAGAAAAAGATTCACATGCTGAATGGGCACACAAGCTGGACCAAGCTTCCCAAGGGTGGATACAAGCCAGCCAAGCCACTACTATGGAGGAACTGAGACAGTTAATGCTGTTGGAGCAATTCTTCAACGGTTTGTCCCCAGAGGCACAAGAATGGGTGCGAGACAGGAAACCTCTCACCCTAACCGAAGCGGCTCGATTAGCGGATCAGCATTTTGATGCAAGGAGACATCATGGGCCCCTAACCAAGAGTTATCCTCGACCCGCGGGACCACCCAGTACTCTACCACCCCCCGGTCTCATAGCCTCCCCTTTTCGTCAATCCCAAGGGACTTTACCACCACCCTCCAGATATAACGGACGTGCCAACATCCAATGCCACACCTGCAAACAGTGGGGACATATGGCACGCGAGTGCACCCAAAACCGGGGCAGACCCGCCTGGAACCAAGGCCGACCGAACCCGGCACCAAGGGCTGCTGCCCATCATTATCAACGGGAGCCGGCCACTCAAGAGATGTTGAGCATTCCAGCGGAAGAACCCCTGGGAATCTTGCATGAGGTGATGACAGTCCGAGCCACGGATAACCGGCAGCATCATCGACAGCCAGTGACCTTGGAGGGGAAAGAAGTCCAGGGACTTCGGGATTCAGGAGCTACTTTAACCTTGATAGCACCCCATTTGGTCCCTGACTCGGCACACACTGGCGGATCAGTGGCAGTACGAGTGGCAGGGGGAGCAGTGTACCGACTACCCATTGCCAAAGTACATTTGGATTGGGGTGTGGGAGGGGGGACGGTAGAAGTGGGCCTCATGCAAAATTTACCAGCAGATGTTATGCTGGGAAATGACTTGGGCCAGATGACCTCTGCTTTTGTACCCCAGGCCCCATACCAGGAAGCCCATCCAGTGACCACACGGCAACAGGCTCGCACCACGGTTCCACCGACACACTCTGAGGCTCCGGTAAGAGACCATGACCCCCACACGACACGTATGTCCTGGGATACCCCGACTAAGTTTGAGGCCGAGGTGAGGTCAGACCCCACGCTACAGGTATACAGGGACAGGGTACACGCTGACCAGGCTGGGCTAGAGGGGGAGCGGTACACCTGGGAGAAAGGGCTACTTTACCGCATTGCTGAAAGAGGAGTGGGAGGGTCGGCCACAGTAACGACTAAACAGTTAGTGGTTCCCCAGAAGTATAGGCAAGAACTGCTTCGGATTGCCCACGACATTCCCCTGTCTGGGCATCTGGGGATGACACGTACCCCATACAGGTTGACCCACGCTTTCTTCTGGCCAGGGATCTCCAAGGATGTGAGGCAATACTGCACCTCCTGTGACATTTGCCAGCGAGTAGGCAAGCGAGGTGACCGCCACAAAGCCAAGTTATGTCCTCTTCCTATTATTGAAGAACCCTTCAGTAGGGTGGCCGTAGATATAGTGGGGCCCTTACCAAAACCCAGTCCCTCCGGGAAAAGATATATTTTAACTGTAGTGGACTATGCCACCCGGTACCCCGAGGCTATAGCCCTCACCAACATTCATGCCGAAACTGTGGCAGAGGCCTTAATGAAAATATTTTCCAGGGTGGGGTTTCCCCAAGAAATCATATCCGATAGAGGCACCCAGTTCACCGCCGAGGTAACCCAACAACTATGGAAGATATGTGGCATTAAGCCAATAGTAAATTCGGCGTACCACCCCCAGTCCAATGGTCTATGCGAAAGGTTTAATGGTACGCTGAAGCAGATGCTCCGTACATTTGGAGAGGCTCATAAAGACTGGGAGCGCTTTCTACCCCATCTGCTCTTGAGTTGAGTTGAGTTGAGTTGAGTTGAGTTGAGGTGCACTTTCTATAGCGTGGTCAATTACCCCGGAGGATCCCGACACGCTGGCAACGTCCCTGGGTGAACCCAGGGACAGGTGGACAGCAAGATGGTATGACTTGGACTGATGGTCCTGCTCAGATGATACACTCAGGTTAGCCGACGCCTTAAGCCGGGTAGGCCTGAAGGAATAGCCAGGTTTTTAGGCCCCGGCGAAAGGCCGCCAGAGATCCTGCCTCCCGGATTTCCTCCGGGAGGGAGTTCCACAGCATGGCACCCTGGTGGGAGAAGGATCTGCCGCCTCGACGAGTCCTCCTAGGCACCGGTATGCTCAGGAGGCATTTCCCGCTGGATCGCAGAGTCCGCCCCGGGGCTCTCCTGAGGAACCTTCTCCGCAGGTAGCCAGGGGCTGTGCCTTTCAAGATTTTATACATAAGGCAGCCGGCTTTAAACAGAGAACGTTGGGCCACGGGCAGCCAGTGCAAGGCTTTCCGGGCGGGGGTGATGTGTTCCCTCAGTGGGACACCCGTGAGTAACCTAGCCGCTGCATTCTGAACAAGCTGCAACCTGCGGGTGGATTTCCTTGGTAATCCCAGATAGAGAGAGTTGCAGTAGTCTAGGCGACTACCGATCGTGGCACAGACCACGGTCTTTTTATCTGGTGGCTCCAGGTACTTGAAAAGCACCCGAAGTAGTTTGAGCTGCCAGTGGCATGAACTGACAACCCTGCCTATCTGCGGTTCCAGCGTCAATCTGGAGTCCATGATGAAGCCCAAGTTCCGCACCTGGGTACCAACCACTGGTGGAGCGCCAAAAGAGGCGGGCCATGGGGGAAGGTTAGGTGGACAGGACGAATCGCTGAAGATGATACCCTCAGTCTTATCTCCATTCAGTTTTAAAGAATTGGAGGCCATCCATGTGTTGACATCCCCCAGACAGGAAGCTAGTATGAGACTGGGAGTCTGGTTCCTGGGCAGCCTCAGATAAATCTGGGTGTCATCTGCATACACTTGATACTGGACTTTATGGGTCTGGATGACATCGGTCAGTGGCTTCATATAGATGTTAAAAAGTAAGGGCGACAGGGACGAGCCCTGAGGCACCCCGCAAACCAAGGCTGAGTTGGTGGAAAAAAAGGGGCCAAGTTTGACCTTTTGCACTCTGCCCTGGAGAAATGAAGCCACCCATGCCAACGCTGCGCCATCCATACCCAAAACCGATTGCATACGTCGCAGTAAAATCGTGTGATTGATGGTGTCAAAAGCAGCCGACAAGTCCAGCAAGACCAAGACTACCGAGTCTCCATCATCCAGGCTGTTGAGGACATCGTCATAAACACATAGAAGACTTGTCTCTGTACCACGCCCAGGGCGGAATCCAGACTGATGTTCATCCAGGATGTTAAAGGACTCCAGATAACTCTGCAACTGGATCACCACCAGTTTTTCCATGATCTTAGCCAGGAACGGTAGGTTAGAAATAGGCCGATAGCTGCCCAAGACAAGAGGGCTTTTTCAACAGGGCAGAAACTACTGCCTGCTTTAGGCCATCTGGGACCACACCCGTCAAAAAACAGCTGTTGACTACATCCCGTATAAACGGGGCAAGGGACTCAGCGGCCTCCTTGATCAGGGTGGCCGGGCAGACATCCAGGGGGGAGGACGATGGCTTCAAAGAGGCCATCGCCCTGACCACCTGGGAGACCGTCACCAACTGGAAGCAAGAAAGCCCCGGGGCCGACCCGGAGCAGCCGGGTGCCTCCTGAGCAATAGCGGGCGAGATGATATTGTCTCTAATGTTCTCAATCTTAGAGATAAAGAAGTCAGCGAGCTCCTGGCACCAGTCCTGTGACTCCACAGGATTTGGTTTGGTAGCCAGGGGCTGGGAGAGCTCAGATGTTATCTTAAAGAGCTCGGCCGTGCTGTTAGAAGCCTCCCGGATTCTGTCCGTGAAGTAGCATTTTTTGGCCTGCTTGATGGCTCTCTTGTAACCATTGAGAGCCTCACGGTAGAGCTTTTTGTCTAAGTCAGTTGTCGACTTACGCCAGCGCTTCTCCCTGGCACGAGTGGTCTGCTTGAGGAGCCGTAGCTCCTCAGTAAACCACTGTGGATTTTTTCCTAGGGGACGGGGGTTAGATCTTAGCTTCCGGGGTGCCACGCTATCAAGTGCACCTTCCAGAGCCAACTCCAACAGCGCTAATTTAGCGCTGGGGTCGGTCAACCCGACGAAGCCCGTTGCCCGTAACCTCTCACCCACCTGGGTCCCGAAAGTCCCCGGACATACTTCACGGAGGTTCCGGGAGTAGATCCTAGGGCCCGATCTGTCTGGGATATGAGGCCTCTTCTTTTGTGGCCTCATAACGGAGAATGGAATGTAGCAGTGGTCTGACCAGGGGACAACCATGGGGGGGCCACAGGCTAGAGGGGCCTCGTGGTTCAAAACCCAGTCCAGGGTGTGGCCGGCCCGATGGGTGGAGCCGGTAACCAATTGATGAAACCCCAAGTCTCTCAGGCCTGTAGTTATGTCTTGGGTGAGGGGGTTGGTGGAGTCTTCCCCCCATAGGTTGATATCACCCAAGATACAGGCCTGTTTACCGGACATAGCCAGATGGGAAGCAAGCTCTGTTATATCCATAAACAGAGTGGATCTGTGATTGGGGGGGCTGTAGATCACTGCGAGACCCATGGTATTGTTAGGAGCCAATTCCCAGTTGACTATCAGGGATTCAAAGGAGCCAAAGACTCTGTCCTGACCAGTGGCAGGACAGACTCTTAGCTCCTTCTTAAAGATAACCCCCAGCTGCAACATCTCGTCATCTCAGTCTTCATATGCGTCCTGACTGCTTCAGGGACACGATATGGGGTTTGCCGCATAGGTAGCTGTCCCGGGGTCTCGACTCGGTGAGTGGCCAGCGGAGTGTACCCAGGTAAATTGGAGAAGGTAGCCCCTTTAGCTACAATCAGCTCTTGTACCTGGGCACGCTCCTGAGGGCTTAGCCGCTCCCCCAGCTCTTCACTTATAGAGAGGTACCCCAAGAGTCAACAGGGTTTTCCCCTTTTGAATTACTGTTTGGGAGAAGGGTGCGAGGGCCACTAGACCTAATTAGAGAGCATTGGGAGGGGGAGAGTAGCCCAGACGGAACCCCTATTGTATCCTACGTACTGGAGTTCAGGGACCGTCTGGAGGCGCTAACCCAGGCTGTGCGCACCAACCTCCGGGCGGCCCAACAACGTCAGCGCCGCTGGTACGATAGGGGAGCCAGAGACCGCAGCTTTCAGGTGGGACAAAAGGTTTTGATTTTAAAACCGGTCCGCACAGACAAGCTGCAGGCCATCTGGCAAGGCCCATACCAGGTGGTGGAACAGAGATGTGACACCACCTATGTGATTGGCCCCTGCTCAGGGGTAGGGGAGAGACGCATGTTCCACGTGAATATGCTCAAACCATACCATGAGAGGATAGAGGACGTGGCCGCCATATGCGTTTCCGCCTCGGAGGATCAGGAGAATCTGCCACTACCTGACCTCTTAGAACAGGAGGGACAGACGGAGCCCTCCAAGGGGGTTCAGCTGGGGGAGCGGCTAAGCCCTCAGGAGCGTGCCCAGGTACAAGAGCTGATTGTAGCTAAAGGGGCTACCTTCTCCAATTTACCTGGGTACACTCCGCTGGCCACTCACCGAGTCGAGACCCCGGGACAGCTACCTATGCGGCAAACCCCATATCGTGTCCCTGAAGCAGTCAGGACGCATATGAAGACTGAGATGACGAGATGTTGCAGCTGGGGGTTATCGAACCTTCCGATAGCCCCTGGGCATCACCAGTAGTGCTGGTACCAAAAAAGGATGGCACGACACGTTTCTGTGTCGACTACCGGAGGCTAAATGACAAAAAGGTGTCTGATGCCTATCCGATGCCCCGTATAGACGAGCTGCTGGATAAGATGGCACGGGGCTGGTATCTCACTACCATAGACTTATGTAAGGGATACTGGCAGATTCCACTGGCCGAGGAGGCCATCCCCAAGTCGGCGTTTGTCACCCCGTTTGGCCTGTATCAATTTCGGGTCATGCCATTCGGGATGAAGAACGCTCCGGCAACTTTTCAGCGGATGGTCGATCGGTTATTGGACGGATTCCAGGAATACGCATGTGCCTATTTAGACGACATCGCCATATTTAGCCAGACCTGGGCAGAGCACCTACAACACATAGGGGCCATTATAGATCGTATTGGAGAGGCAGGGTTAACACTGAAACCCAGCAAGTGTCATATAGGGATGGCTGAAGTGCAGTACTTGGGCCACCGGGTGGGGAGCGGGCGACAGAAACCCGAACCAGCTAAAGTTGAAGCCATAGCTAAATGGCCCACCCCCAGGACGAAAACCCAAGTGCTAGCGTTTCTAGGTACTGCGGGGTACTATAGAAAATTCGTACCCAATTATAGTGCCCTGGCCAAACCCTTGACTGACTTGACACGCAAGAACCTGCCCCGACAGGTTGTCTGGGCCCCAGAGTGTGATCAGGCATTCCAACAACTAAAGACTGCTCTAACTAATGCCCCTGTACTTGCTGCTCCTGATCCAACTAAAAGATTCCTTGTCCATACGGACGCTTCAATGTTTGGATTGGGAGCAGTGCTGAGCCAAGTGGGAGCGGATGGCGGAGAACACCCCGTAGCTTACCTGAGCCGAAAGTTATTGCCACGAGAAGTAAGCTACGCCGCCATTGAGAAGGAATGCCTGGCCGTGGTGTGGGCCCTCAAAAAGTTGCAGCCGTATTTGTATGGACAACCTTTTTCGCTACTCACAGATCACAACCCGTTGGTGTGGCTAAACCGTGTGGCGGGAGACAATGCCCGGCTGCTGCGCTGGAGTTTGGCGCTGCAGCCGTTTGACTTTACAATCCACTACCGACCAGGGAAGCAAAACGGTAATGCCGACGGGTTATCTAGACAAACTGAACTTGAAAAGTGATCTGTGAAATTACACCCGCGGACATCCCCAAGCCGATCCGTTGGGATCAGACTGTGTATGCCGGCTTGGTTCTGGGGGAGCATTGTGACAAACCTAGCCACTTCTGGAACGCTGGACGTTACATGTCAAAAGGTTGTCTGTATTATATGCTATGTATTCTGCTGGGTCTTATGTGGGCATAGTAATTCATATGCTGGCAGCTGTAAGCCACTAGCATTCAAGTACTTAGTTTTATGTTGCCCAATCAGTGTTCGGCAGTTTTAAACCGAACTCCCACAACACATAACCCCAGACCCCAGCTATCAACCGACTTTTCCCTTGTGCAGCAATGCCTGATGGGAGAATTATCCAAACTGTTAAGTTCCCCATCTGGTCCTCCCTGTATTACCCCTGTTAAATCTATTTGGCTGTTTGGAAACCCCTTGCATGGGGAATTATATAAATATGGAAGCCTGTGAATAAAAAGTCAGTTGACTCTCAGAGCTGTTTGTTGTCCGGTTACTGGGGAGATTTGGGACATTGCCTTACTTTTCAATGCTGACTGTGGATTTACCTTGGTTACCAGCGGAGATCGTGGAGTTTAATATTGTACTCCGCTACAGTATCATTCAATTTTGCAGTCAATTTTATCATCACTATTATATGTGTGTTTTTACATCTGCAACCTGCAAAGTAGTGGTTTTCCATGACTTGACAATTAACTAATGTATTGCACTGGCAGCTCTAGATTCTGCTAAGGCAAGCTAAAACAAGACTGGTTAACAAGCTAAAGCAAGCAACATGGATGGTATCATACTTAGATGAACTATTTCAAGTGGATTTTTTTTTTATTTAATATTTACTGGTATTTCCTGGTAAATTTCCCTGTATACTTTATTTTATATTTCCAGCTCAAGGCAGATCTTCTGTATGACGTGGCACTAGATAATCAGAGCTGTCATTTGAATGTTCATATAAAGCTGTATTTCTAATTGCTGATCTATTTGTTCATGCTTGATATATGCATTAAATCAGTTTGATAAAACTATCACTGTGCTTATCATTTGGAGCTTGTGACAGCTGACAGCATGACCGAGATGGCTTTCACATCACATTAGGTAATTTGACCAGCCTATTATTCACAGCACAAGGTTTGTGGCAATTGTAATTTAGATGCATATGAGATTTGGCACCATCAAAAATGATTAATTATTTTCAGTGTTTATACTGCAAAAGAAGGTCACGTTACTTTTGATATGCACAAATGAAATGATTTATCTAGGTAAGGAATCTCAATTTTAATTATCATGCTGTAGGGATCTATTGAACTTACATGTATAGATAAAAAAAAATGTACTTGCCTTAGATAACTGTATATTGACATTTCAGTATTTTATTACTATATAATCATTCTGTAAATTGAAAGTCCAAAATCACAACTATGGAGAGACCAGCATCAGTACCACTAACCATATCTATGGCAATCACCATACCACAGGCAGTCTAGGCTAAATTATTATTAAGGCTTAATGTACCCAAGACTATCCGGGAATATAGCATGGTAGAAATGTACAATCATTTATATGGGAGACACCAGCCAAAGCATAGTCAACTTTATCTTAGTGATGTTGAGCTGTTTTGAAATGTCGAACCTCTTTGCTTTTGGAATCTGTACGCTGTTATAATTGTTACATACTTGATTACATCAAAAGAATGTCCAATTGGACTATTTTTTCTTTCTCTGCAAACTGAAATTTGTCTTTTCAATAAAACATTTATGGAGAAAAAATTTAATTTGAAATAAAATGTTTTAATGCCTATTGATACATACAGTAAATCCTTTTCTATTAGGCCGCGTACACACGAGGAGACATGTCCGATGAAAACGGTCCACGGACCGTTTTCATCGGACATGTTTCCGGGGATCTTTTGGTCTGATGGTGTGTACACACGATCAAACCAGAATCCCCGCGGACAGACAGCGCGGTGATGTGGTGGTGACGTTGACGCCGCGACGTCCGCAAACTAGGAAGTAAAATGCTTCCACGCATGCGTCGAATCCATTTGACGCATGCGGGGGATTTCGGTCCGCTGGTCCAGACAGGTTTCCAGCGGACAAGTTTTAAAGCATGTTTTAAAACTTTTGTCCGCTGGAAACCTGTCCGCTAGGCCGTACACACGATCGGATATGTCTGCGGACCAGTTTCAGCGGACATGTTCGATCGTGTGTACGCGGCCTAAGAAGCAGCAAAATATTACATTTATTACTTGGCTGATGAGCTCTACTGTACATGGAATTCTTTGTAGGATGCAGTTTATTACTATTATTACTACAATGAAGGCAACAGTTAATAGAAACGGGGGGGGGGGTGAAACATGGTTACCAAAAGAGAGAATTAGAATGTATACTAGAAACTAGGGTTGTCCCGATACCACTTTTTTAGGACCGAGTACAAGTACCGATACTTTTTTCATGTACTCGCCGATACCGAATACCGATACTTTTTTTAAATGTCATGTGACAGTTTTCAAACCACAATACAGACTAAGGATATTTTCTTTAGAATTATGAAGAACTCTAACTCAAGACATTATAAAAGAATAAAAATGAGTAAAAATGAATAAAAATGTTTTATTTTCTTGTCAGGCAGTAGTAAAAAACTCAAAGAATTTTCACAGAACATGTTGATAAATACAAAAAAAGTATTCTATTTAGGTATCGGGAGCATTTGCGCGAGTACAAGTACTCTCTGCAAATACTCGGTATCAGTCCCGATACCGATACTAGTATCGGTATCTGGACAACCCTACTAGAAACAATTAAATCATTTACTTCTAATTACTGAGTAAAGGAAACCCATATGGTATTGAGTAGAACATTCAAGTACAATACACAGAGCATCCAGTTCAAATATACTTTTAGAACTCTAGTTCTATAATGACACTGCCCCTATTTACATCAACTGAAAAAAAACTAATGATGGTTTATGGCCTATATCTATGGGAAAAAGCATCTAGATTTCATGTGCATTCTGCTTGCATTTGAGATCATTCTGAGTTCATTTACAGGTGCATTTGACATGCAGTTTACTTCCTTCTGACCTGCATTTGTTCTCTTTCTAAGCTGCATCAACCTGCTTCAAGCTACT
Source organism: Rana kukunoris (assembly GCA_029574335.1). Classification (NCBI taxonomy): domain Eukaryota; kingdom Metazoa; phylum Chordata; class Amphibia; order Anura; family Ranidae; genus Rana; species Rana kukunoris. The sequence continues at coordinate 372,799,706 of CM056049.1, forward strand.
TTTGCATCCCTATTGATTTTGAAGGGGATTCTAATGCAAACAAAAGCCTGTCAACACAGGCCCTTAAAAAGGTTGTGTCAACTGAGTAGCTTAAAGTGGACCTCTACTCCTACTTTTCCCGCAGCTGGCCCATTCACAGAGCGCAGCGTGCTTTGCACCTCCACAGTAGGGAACCGGCTGTAAAGCCACAAGGCTTCATTGCTGGTTTCCCCTAGTGAAGATGGCGACGGCAGTACCCAAAAGCCGATTCAAAAATCGGCTCAGGTGAGGACACCGCTGGATTCCGGGACAGGTTGGTGTCCTAAAATTAAAAGTCAGCAGCTACGTCTATTTTTCTGTAGGAGCCTGGAGCTCCTCTTTAGGCCAATCTTTTTTTTCTTTCTTGTCTTTTATTATTATCAGTAACAATAAATATTTATTATTAGTTAATTTTGCAAGTTTATAGTGGAACTCCAGCCGAAACTGTGCAGAAGGGTCAGTCACCAGAATAGAGCAGAAGACAATGGTTTCCTCCACTGTGAACACTTATTCCACTGACAAATATCAAAAGGGGGGATTTCTTCTCAGTTTGAGGAAGTTGTTTCTTAGCTCCCGTCATACTTTGTCACTATGTTTATCAAAGTTGTGGTTCTTAACACTGTGTAAGTTCGCTGAGGCCTCCTACACACGACCGTTTTCCTCGACAGAATCCATCAAGAAACTTGGTGGCAGAGTTTTTTTGCCGAGGAAAATGGTCGTGTGTATGTTTTTCATCGAGAAAACTGTTGTGGAACTCGATGAGAAACACGATGAGGAAATTGAGACTCCCGACGAGCAAAAAGACAAGTTCTCTTTTTCCTCGACGGGAGTCTCAATTTCCCCGTCGTGTTCCTCGTCGGGCTGGTTTTCGACAAGAAACACATTCGTGTGTATGCTTAGAAACCCGTGCATGCTCAGAATAAAGTATGAGATGGGAGCGCACCTCCGGTAAAAGTAGCGTTTGTAATGAAGATAGCACATTTGTCACGCTGTAACAGACTGAAAAGTGCAAATCGTCTCTCACCAAACTTTTACTTAACGCAGTAACATGAGACTAGCAAAAGCAGCCCCAAGGGTTGTGCCAGTGGAATCGAACTTCCCCTGCCGTTGTATGTGTTGTACGTCACTACGTTTGAGAACGAGGAGATTTGGTCTTGACTGTGTGTACGCAAAGAAAGCTTGTCAAGTTTCTCGACAAGCCTAACAAGGAACTCGTCGAGGAAAACGATGTTTCATTTACGACGAGTCCCTCGGTCGTGTGTACGAGGCCTGAGACTGGTGATTGGATCTTGGGCTTTAGTCACAACAGGATGTCTCACATTGTGCAGCCAGCTTGATCCTGGGGAAATCTTCTGTACAGGGATGCCCCGTCCTCTTCCTGAGTCTGAGGTTCTGGCGCTGCAAAGGTTAACTGCTTTGGCTCTTCATACAGAACAGCAGTACAGATGGTCTGACTGGGATACACCCCCGCCTTCCTCCTCTTACATTGAGAAAAGTTATTTTGCTGATTATACTGCTTGTAACATTATCTGTGACAGGGAGAGAACATCATGTGAATGATTAGAATCTCCCTCATTCACAGATCACATTGCAAGCAATATAATCAATGAAATGTATATATATGTATTTTTTTCAATGGAGGAGGACCATCTGTACTGCTGTTCTGCCGAAAGACCCAAAACTTCACCAGAAGTTCAGTGGCAGGAAGAAGACTGGTATCCCTGCAGTGAAAATGTCTCCAGGATCCATCTGCCTGCACAACATGGAACATACTTCATTACAGGTAAGTGAATAAATCTGTATGGATCTTTTTGTTTTAGTTAAACTGCGGCTTTCATCTAACCAAGTCTGTCTTTTGCCTTAAAGAAAGCAGGGAATGTTTATGAACGGTTTGCGTAAGCAAGTGTTGTAGGTGGATTTTGACTGTGACTAAATTAATCATATCTTACCCAGAATTGTAACTAACCAGGTAGTAAACTCATAGGTCTCTCTGTAATACATTTCTTCATTCTAGATAAAAATATAAAAGCACTAAAAATCTTATAAGCGTAAAATTAGAAATTCTAATCAAGGTTTGTCAACGACACTACGAAGCTTTAGGGATATTAATGTTAGCATTGCTGTGTCACTAAAGGACTAAAGACAAGCACAATTATTTTTTAATATGTGAAAATGTTATGCTTCAGCAAGCAAGAGGTTTATTCTGCACACTCTAAAGAAAAAGTTAACTTTAGAATATGTTTTTACTGACATTTGTATCCTCGACTTTAGTTATGTTTTTCATGTTATAACATGCTGATCTACTTTGACAGGACACTGTAAACTGCTACAATGTTGATATCAGTGGGAGAGTGCATTGTTATCTCTCAGTTTGCATACAATAGGACAGAAAACATCCATAGCTAACAGTAGGATACCTGTCAACCTTCAGATGAATATAGTGTAATTGTGAAGTGTAAATATAATTTCAATGAGTTACATAACCCTTTATTGCCCTGTTGCATTTGAATGTTACACAAACACTACCAATGCCTGGGAACAGCTAGGACCAGGGACAATACTTTTTCATGGCCCACTGGGTCAACTAGCAATTATAACACACAATGACAGAAGGAAATTGTAACAGTGCTACAATTGCAGCATCAAACTAGAAGCTCACAGCACCTTGAAACTCAATACCAGGTATATGCGAAGGTCAAAGAGATGACAAACATAGCATCCTAATACCATAGCAACCAAGAGGCATCCAACAAACAATACCTGAACAGAATACATAAAATTCTTATGGGCATAAAGTGACCAGGAAGATGCACTCTTATGAGATTCATAAAAATACGAGACTTTGTAGACAAAAGAGAAGAGCAAATAAGAAATCACTTGCTCCACCAGCAATATACAGATTTTACAGTCTAACGTTTCTCAGCAAAACTCCACTCCAGGTACACAGACTTTGACACACACAGCCCTATGCTAGAATTGTATTATTTGGTTGGCAGTAGAAGACCTTCAAGGTTGACCCCAAAGAAACAAATGAGAAACAAAGGGGAAAAAACATCACACACATTTTAAAAGTTTAGACCATTCTTGTGGCACAGTGAGCTTAAAGTAAAACTTCACTCTCTCAATCAACATTGACTATTTTTAATCCTTATGTTGCTATCATTAGTAAATAGATATGAAAGTATATCATTATTTTTTTTTATTCAGTTACTTCTTGGTTTACAGGCCTAGGCAAACTATGTCATATTCCCAGGAGTCTTCAAAAGGGGAGGAGGGATTCGATCAGCTTAGCACACCCTCCTGTCTGCACGCCTGTGCTAAGGGCAGATGGACTCCAGGAAGTAAATGCCACATGAATCACCTGCCCTTACTCAAGATGGGCACAGCCATGAATGCTAGGGGGTATTTTTCTCAATAAAATAAAGCATAGAGACATGGATGAATAGGTGTGCTTGCTTTTAATATAAAATTTAATCAAATAGCGTTTTTGGTTTGTGGTGCTCATTCCGTGTGCTGAGAGGCTGTGACGAGTCTGGTGTGGGCCTTTAGGACATCAGATGTTTTTACTCTCTCTCTCTCTAGACTACAATTAACAGGGGCAGCCCCACTGCAGTTTTCTGGAATTGGGCTTTAAAGTGGTTCTGAAGCTAAAAGGTTTTATACCTTAATTCATTACCAGCATTCAGGTAAAATAAAATTCCACTAGTTGTTACCCCCACCCCCCTCCTTAAACACTTGCCCGAGTTTAAACCTGTGCCTGTCTACAGCAGTGCTGGTTATCTCTCCCTGCTCTCACAGGCACAGAGACAGCAGAGTGAGCCATTGTCTCCTGCTGCTGTCAATCAAATCCTGTGAGGAAGGAGGGGGGCAGGACAGAACCACGCTGTTTGTGTCTATGGATACACACAGCCCAGCTTTGGAATATACCCTCACAAGTGTTATGAGGCACTCAGAGAACAGGAGGAACCAAGATCAGTCGCAGGGGAACCCAGGAAAGGAGGAAAAAGGGCCACTCTGCGCAAAAACATTGCACAGATTAGATAAGCATACATCTCTTGTTTTATTTTAGGTAAAACAACATAAACCTTTAGTGTGACTTTAAGAGTTCTGTATAACAAATTGTACAAACCAATTGTGTGATATTATTGATTAACTTCCAGATCTATTAAGCATTAGATATTGTAAATGTTCAGGCATATAAATATTTCCCAGTTATATATTTATAAATAATCTGTACTTTACTACATTCTAACATTGGTACTATTCTGTGGAGTTATTGTTTCTTTAGTACCAATAGACCAGTCAGAGAATGTTCTACAATATAGTATTTTCATGAGGTCAAATAGGTAATTCTGGTTTCTATGGTTTGCTGTACTTTGCACCAGGGGCATTGCTAAGTCTACAAAAGATCTGGGACTAGAGCCCATAGCAGCAAAGTAAACGCAACAAGACTTAATAGACATAAATAGACTTGAACTGTGCCTTGGTCATCTGATCGGTATACCAAGAAAAGGGGGGCATAACCAAGATAAGTAATGGGTGATTATGGAGAATGATGTGCTAAAAGTGCCCTAAAAAGGGGGAGGGTATCGGACACTGGAACTGACAAGGAGCATGAGTCAGTGGGCTGCTTAATTACCCCCCGGACTCCTCTCATAAATACAGGCTACCATACTGGCCTTCTAATTTATGGTCATGGCCCTATGACCAAGACAGATGTGGTTCACATAAACACACGACGAGACTTACAACATAAATAGACCTGAAGTGTGCCTTGGCCATCTGGTCAGTATGCCAAGAAAAGGGGACAAAAATACTCAGATAGAGGAGAAACTCTTTATTGGTTCTGTCATTATTGAGCAAGCTTGGTGAATTTCCACCTGGGGATGCGGTATGTATGTAGCGAAGCAAGCAGTCTTCCATCTGCCTAATTTCTTGATCACATGGTCTGGTACTCCGTGCTGGGATGCAGCTGAGGCTGCTCCAATCTGGAAGGAATCTTGACCGGGGTCAAGACCCAAGTTGACTAAAAGTATACAATGGGCTAGAGTGTGATTGGCTGGGTAGATGGGACAGTAGTTGGTCGAGTACTGTTACTGGGAATCAGGAGTTGTTAGTCTGAACTGGTTTGTTGAGTTTTGAAGATTGCAAGATGAAGGATGTAATGGTTTTTAAAACGAGTCAGGTGACGTCTGCACAGTATCTGACTGCTGTTGCCATTAAAGGTGAATTCACTAGGTCGCCAAAAACGTAGAAGGCAAAGTAGATAGCTGCTTGGATGACTAGACTGCGTAAGACCCCAAACTGGGAATTTGTCTTTTAGACATGTCCTCTGTGCTGACGTAAGTGAATAACTCCACATCAAGTTCACTATATGGACCCCTTATATATTGTACATGTTAATCATATCCCCCTTTAATCGCCTCTTCTCAAGAGAGAATGAGCGAGAATAAGCAAAGTTCATTGGAGAACCTGCTTTTGACAAGCATGATAGGACTGACTCGCCAGGTCTGAAAAGGTGGCTGTGAGAAGGGGTGTGCTAGTAATGGGACTGTGAGGTCAGGGAGGGCCGTGGCTTGGTGTACTTCCAGAACTATAACTTTGGTCTGGACATCAGACTTCTGGGGATAAGGAGAAGACCAAGGAGTTCAGCTGGGAAATGGGCTCAGAGATGGACTGCAGGGATGCCCATTGGGAGCTGGTCCCTGCAGTGGCTGGTGGCGGGAAGAGGAGCCTGAATATCTCTGCCTTCCTGGCCATAGTGGGGTAGAGAATGCCCTTGCATCTCAGCTCTGCTGTGAAATTAGGGATGGTCCATCCTCTGAAGAGGCTCCACATTGTTGCTTTCTGAGCCTGCAGAGGGTGACAAAGGGGCAGGTGTGAAGTCATCACTGACGGCCTGCGACATTGCTCCGGCTATAAGACAAACAAGGGGGTGCATGTGTTAAGAAGAGGCATAGAAGTAGGATAGTGAGCGGAGTTTCATACAGAAACTTAGATAAGATGAAAAAGGAGAAGTACAGGGTAAGAAACGACATGCGCAGGGAGGCCGACTGGGTTCTATTGTGTAGAGCCCTGTATAGTAAACATTTTGAAAACTCTAAAGAGTGCGTGGCAACCGATGTGAGCCAGGAGGTGACTGGCCAGGTAACCAATGCTCGGGTGCCTGTCTGTGCTGAGCACAAACCTATAGACCAGAGCCCCAGGCTGTACTGGGGCAAACAGCTGCAGTCTGGTACAGCCTACGTAGGAATGTTGCGGTCTGTAGTCTGTGACATATTCTCGACCTGCTAATGCTTGCACTGTCAGCAAGCTCAATGTATTAGCAATCTTGTCTATGTAGGTGAAGGGTCACACTTTGAAAACAGAATGTAACGCAGAGACACATGTGACAGTAACTAATGCCTGATGATCATGTTAAATTGTGTATGTGAAGTAAACATATAGTTAAAGGGTGCTGCAAGATAATGTGACAGAGGAACCTGTGAACTAAACACCTGACTGACTACCTAGTAGCGAGGTCCTCGTAGGAATCAAAACTCAGTCGACTGGAAAACCTGTAGAGAGGGTGACATAAGTGTAATATAGATTTTCCTTTTACCTGCAACAAACTGCCCCCCCCCCTGCTATGCAACTGGCCCTGGTGAAGATGAGATCCCTATGTTCTTTTTTTTGGGGGGGGGGGATAACGTCCAACCTGGTGCAGGATGGAACCTGAACTTGACTGACCTAAGGGAGAAATGAGAGAGAAAACGATGAGTGACTCGCATGCCACTGGAGATGAATGGCCAGTTTAAGTGCCACTAAATGATTTGTGGCTGATTGTGTGCCACTGGGACGGTGCTTGCAACGATTGCAAGAAGTTATGCTTGTATACATGCTTATAAGAAATGGTAGGTAGGGTAAAAGACACGATCCTATGCAAATAGTGTGCAAAGTGTTCAATGCAAAACCATTTTGCCGCCAACACAAATAGGTTTGAATTGGACTGTAGGAAAGGTAACTGTCAGCGCAGATACAAAGTACATGTATGGTAGGGGTATGGTGATTAGTCCATTAGAAGTAATAGTAACAGGCAGTTCAATGGTTAAAAATGCAGGTGATTTAGTTGTTCAATGGCGGCTGCTGTCCTCAGAGAGCTGACTCTGTGGTAAACAAAAGAGGGGTAGAGAAAGGAAGCGCCACCTAAGTGCAGTATTATAGAGGTTCTTTTAATGACACATTGTACAAAACACACTTACAAGAATGTAAGGAAAGAAGGCTCATCTGTAACATCCTGTAGTCCTCGTTCTGGATCCATGGGCTGCTTAGAAGTAAAGCTAGCAGAATGTGTTGAGTCTTCAGGCTTGTCCTGTGGCCATCAGGATGAGGCCTGTTCCAGCCTCACTGGTCACGTGACAGGTCACGTGGTTACTTCCGAGGAACACCTCCAGGAGGTAGGTCAGACAGGGAGGACAAAGGCTGATTGGGCTACGCGCTCGGAGCCACTGCTCCTTCAATAGGCCAATTGAAGGAGCAGTGGCTGCGAGCGCGTAGCCCAATCAGCCTTTGTCCTCCCTGTCTGACCCTCCTCCTGGAAGTGTTCCTCGGATGCATGTGATTGGTTGTTCTTTGACTCATTTACTATTCTCTGGAGCAACTGCACTTGTATTATGCAACTGCACTTTGCAGAGTGCCCAGTCTATTTCCTTTTAGTAAGCCAATCTTATTTTTTCTTCTGTGTTTATCTTGTCTTCGTCAGGGAGCAAAAGTCTGGGAATGATTATATCTCTGTGCACTATTCTAAAATACCAGTTTAACAAAAACATTTTATTCAGTTTTAACTGTTCTGCATGCTTTATTTTCAACACAATTGTTGTTAACTCAGTAATATAACTGTTACCCTTCATCATTTAGTTCATTATTTACATAAGCAGGAGCCTACAGTGCAGATTTGCACAATAGTCAATCCTCCATACAGCATTGTCCACCAAGAGAATTTGTTTTACCTTTCAATCTATTCATCTTCTGAAACAAACTCCTCCGCTAAACCCAATGGTTTGACATGGTATTGTCAATGCAATGGCATGGTATGTGAGTGCCAGATTGACAGTTGCCAATTATTGCTGATTTCAGATAATGCACCTACTTTTTATTACTGCTTGGCTGGGCGTTTTTGTGTAGGTCACGCCTGTTTAGGGTGACAGTTGTGAGATAAATTATGGATTTTTATGTCTAGGGATTTAACAGATGTCTCATATCTGGCAGGGTTTGCGTGTCTCTTGTGTTGCCTGTGTGGAAAGGATTTTGCAATGTCCTAGTTGTTACCTATCAGGGATGTCTGCAGATCACCGTTGTAATTTGCCCTGTGGGATGTAGTTTCATCGCCTGTCTGTGGAGCTGTATGACTGACAGGTATCACGTGTTGTGCAGGATGTGAGTATAATTTCATCTGTGTGTAGCTATGACTCCCTAAGGAGCTGCTGGAACGTTTTTTTTTTTTTTCAATCCTGCCTAGTGATGACCTGCCCGTAACTGGATCTGACAACTCACTGACATACCAGTACTAATAAAATAGACTATATTTAAGCAGGAATAAGCTCTACAAGAGCGGTTCAGCTTAAACCAATGTAACAATGTTATGGCTAATCCAATTTCAAAAACTGAAACAATCATAAGGGTAACAGGTAAATGTTATTTATCCCAGCTACCTGTGTAACAGACCCGCCAAGACACACTAGATGAGCAACAAAAAAAAATGACACTGCCACAGCAATAACAGCAGTAACAACAATAAATACCAGATAGCTCAAATAACAGTAAAGCCTATCTACTGTGTACAGGCCATTTGCAACTACTGGCTAATGGAAGAATAAACCAATCTGATAGTGGTGGGACCCTTATGCCCCGTACACACGTGTGGGATTTCGACGGGAAAATCCCCAGGGGAAAGCCGAGAACCTGCTCGGTTCAGTCTTTCCCCTACACACAGTTGGTTTTCTCAACAGGAAAACTGTGGTGGAGCTTTGGCCAGGAATCCCGGCCGTGTGTATGCTCCATCGCAGTTTTTCCTATAGGAAAACTGCCAAAAACCGCTAGGCAAAAGCCTGCCAGTTTTCCCAGCAGGAAAAAGGAGAACTGGTTCTTTTTTTTGTCTGGCGGTTTTCGGGCAGTTTTCCTGACGGAAAATCTGCAAGGAGCATACACACGGCCGGGATTCCTGGCCAAAAGCTCTCCTCACAGTTTTTCCGTCTGGAAAACTGATCGTGGTACGAGGCATAAAACTTGAATAGGAGTGATCACTCTTAAAACAAGGATACCTGTAATCCGCAAACAAGAGAAATGTGATGCAATCTCCTCTGGCAGAGCTCTACTGGTGGCAGCAAAGCTTCAATGTTAGCAAACCAGTACAATACACAGTGGTAGCCAAAAGTCCACCAATGCTGGGTATATGTCCTCCTGACATTTGTCTGCCCCCTGAGATCAATCCATGTATTGCTCCATTGCTTACTATTTCTGCAAGAACCCCTAACAGGGATCTCGATCCATGTGTATGTGCTCTGGTGGGCTTACTGATATGCAGTACAACTTAGGTCATCCACTGGGTTGATTTATTCTGTCTGAAACTACTTTATATGTACTACTGTCATTGCAATTGGCTTCACTATAAGCTTTAACCATAGAATGGTGTGTGGTTTTATCCTTATGCAGCAAATGTATTATTAAAAGCTATATATTATGAAATGTGTATCCCTATATCTCATGTAGATGGTACCTGACAAGTAATTAGCTGTTTATTAGTCTATATCAGTGTTTCTCAACTCCAGTCCTCAAGGCGTCCCAACAGGTCATGTTTTCCTCAGATAAAATGGCTGTGGTAATTACTAAGGCAGTAAAAATGATTTAATCACATGTGCAAAATAATGGAAAGCCTGAAAACATGACCTGTTGGGGCGCATTGAGGACTGGAGTTGAGAAACACTGGTCTATATCACTCAGCATCGGCATATTGCCCCTAATCGCTACCACTGTCCTTTAACTCCTTATCTCTGTTTGTGTTTCAGTGCAGATGAAAGATTTGATGCAACTTTTCATACTAATGTCTTGGTCAACTCTACTGGTGCCTGCCAATATATTCCACCAGGTTAGTGCTAATCTTTAGCCACCACAAAACAAACTTTAACTTCATTGGAAGATAAGATTGATTTTTTTGGACATGTGACTAGATTTTAAATCTCAGGGTTTTTTTGTTTTTTAATCATGTAAAATGTTTAGCAAGAGTACCTTAAAGCAAACCTGTCATCGGGGGAAGCATGGACGCTGCCATACCTAGCCTCTCTTCCTCAAAATGCTAGTTGTCAGGGTGCAGTTCCAGGAAAAGCTTCATCAGCACTCAAGGTTTTCACTCTGACATAGCCTATGCTGAGTCAGGATTCTGAGGGACCTCTCTTCTTGAGTGTATTTTTCAGACACATAGGAACAATGCGATCTGAACACTGCTGCCCATACACAGCCAGCAACCCAAATCATAGTAAAGCTAGCGCGTCCTATCTGCCCACTTTGTGCCTTAGTGCACATGTATCACTCACTATGGCCCCAGAACTACCAATCTGCTCCTAGCTTCCTTGGTCTCAGTGCAGTTTTTGACCCTACTTCCTCCAAGATCCCTGTTCTTTTGAGTTGCTCCTAGATGATATAACTTGAAAACTATAAACTTCCTTTTTAATTATAAATGCTGAGTTGACAAACAGTTTTACTTATGAATCTTAAGCATCATTTTAATAGAAAAAAAGATTACAATGATAAAAACTCAATACAATAACTTAAATTATCTTGACTTACATTTTTTCAGGAATTTTAAAGAGCACATGCTATATAGATGTGCGGTGGTTTCCTTTTGATGTGCAAAAGTGCAAATTAAAATTTGGATCTTGGACTCATAATGGATGGCTACTTGACTTGCAAATGTTGGAAGCAGATATTTCAAATTACATTTCTAATGGAGAATGGGATCTAGTAGGTGAGAAAGCTAAACAAAGCCTTTTTTTGATTAAGATAACGAAACACATACTTAAGTAGCTAAGAGAATGTTGTACCTTTCCAATATTTGTCACTTTTGGGTCAACTTACCTGCAGCTATTTGACATTGTCATCATTAGAAATTATACAGACCAGTGGCGGCTGGTGCGCAATTTTCTTGGGCCAGCCAATCTACCACATAACTCAACCCCAAACCCCCCTCCGGCACTCACTCAATCAATCATTGCCCCAGGCGCTCGATCGATTGCATGTCACCTGCCAGGCCCCCCCGGCATTTACACCATCTAGGTGGTGGCTTTGTCCCCTGTATCTCCTCTCGAGTCACAGCGGTTATTTCTTCTCCTGGCCAATCAGGAGTAAGGACTAATGGCCTTCTAAACAAACAAAAAAACATTGGAATCCATACGTTCGGCACCCTGCATGTAGATTCTGGGCCGGGCGAATGGATTAGGGGGGCGGCGCCCCTGTGCCACTAATGGACGGGCCGCCACTGATACAGACACAACATTTGCTTATGGTTACAAGCAAAGTTCTGCCATTGTCTGAAAGAGACAAAAGATACTTCAAGTGTCTGTTCACAAACAAGAAGGAAAGATATAAAAGATACTGTAATAGGTAATTGTTGTTATTGAGAAAAGAAAAATTTGTTTGAATATATGTTTCCTTCTTTTAATAGGGTGATACTGGTTCATGTTAATGCATAAAAATTACATCTCTCTTGTTATTCTAACTTGAATTTATGGTGAATTCATATTAGTTCATTATTACTATATTTCCTTGTGCATTCATTTGTTTTTATAACTGGGCAGGTAATGTTCCAGGATTTCTTTTACCTTTGACACATAGTTAAGTCAATGCATATACATTTACAAACCCAGATTTCCTTGAATGCATGTTTACAATTCTATACACTTCATAGCATTGATTTGAAATGTAACCGAAACCCTTTTAGCACCATCTGTCATTTAGAGCCTAATTCCTCAAGAGAAGGAAGGAGATCATTTTCACATAACCTATTTTAAGCTGTTGAACACTGACTTCCATCAACATATATACAATAAGTAACTGAGCTGTATAGAAGATCTCCTATATGCTGTATACACAATTTTAGGTGTATTGCCTTCAGAATGATCTTTTTAGCATTAACCTCCCTGGCGGTATGATTCTTTCTGGTTTTAGGTGCTGAAAGCGGTTCAATTATTTTACATGAAAATTTAGCTTTTTATACTGTAGGCCTGCAATTCTTAGAAATAACTCACTTAAATCTGTCCAAACAAGAGTCTAGTAGACATCTCGGGTATGATAAAGTTTGAAAAACAAAATCATAAATTATAATATAATAAATAACTATAAATAACTATAACAAATAATAATGTAATTCAAATAAAAATGATTCAATAATGTAATCAACTCTAAATCACTGAAATTTGCTCAGTTGCAGAATTGTCACTGTCATTACTTTTATTTTTTTATGACGAATTTCCCCACAAATCACTATCGCTCAATTCTGCAAATGATTATAATTTATTATCGCTGTTTTCTAGCTGCTCTAAAATTGCTTTTGACATAAAGGGACACTTTTGGTTGCTATCTACAGTTCGCAGGCAGAAAGAACAGTTTTTATTTTATAAAAGTGCATGCAGAACACTGGGCAGACCACTAGGGACAAAGGGGGTGTGTATTTTTTACATACAGTACTGTAATCTATAAGATTACAGTATACTGTATGTAATGTGTTTATTTACTTTTTTTAATTTGGCGTCGTTCTCCACCCCCATGCATCGTAACGTGCAGGGAACAGAGATCGGCGGCACACGGGGACACTGTGTGAATCAAGTGAGGACGCCACTCGCTAACACAGCGGGGATGCATTGCTGGATCCAGGGACAAGTAAGTAACTATGCCTGGAGAAGGTAAGCCGCGCCGCTGCAGGCTCTGCACAGCTACCCCGAGCGTGACTCGGGATACCAAAATTAAGCTCACTTCTGCATAGAAACCAATGAGCTTCTAACCCCAGCTTGTTCAATTAAGCCTGGTAATAAAACCTGGAAGCTCATTGGGGATTCTATGCAGAAGTGAGCTTGATTTTGCGATAGTAAATAAACCCGAATGTGTACTTAAAAGTAAGGTATGCCTGTACATAAAAAATACCTACAGAAGTTCAGATTCAGAAGGCCAATGTGTGCTATTGATGAGAAGATATGATTATTGTGACAGATTCTGCTGTTTCTATTCCACCCCACTTCCTCAAAGATGATCTCCCAGAAGCTAAACACCCAGCTGAAATACTTACACTGGAAATGTTTAATCTATGCTGACAAACACAACGGATGTGCAACGTTCACTGTAGCATTGGTTAAGATGTCAATACAGTGGGAGCATACAGATGACATCAGCCCTCTGATCACTCTCCTTTCTCATCCAGCACTGTCAACATGTTTTTCTGTAACAATTAAAAATACATTTAATGTTTTAACTAATTGCATTTATCGGTCATTTATATACTATGAGCAGCTCTGTATAGAAACCAATCCGTTTCCATTTTTTTTTTTTAAACCTATATGAACAAGGTGAAGTTAGAAGCTGATTGGCTACCATGCACAGCTGCACCAGATTATGCACTCTCCAGTTTTAGTAAATAAACCCTTGGAGATCATATTACCATAGCAGAGAGAATGTCCAATGGAAATCTAATCTCAATAGGTTTTAGCTATCCTCTAAGCCAGGGGTCTCCAAACGTTGGCCCTCCAGTTGTTCAGGAACTGCAATTCTCATCATGCCTGTGAATGTCAGCGTTTTACAATGCCTTAACCTCCCTGGCGGTATGATTCTTTAAGATTTTAGGTGCTAAAAGCGGTACCATTATTTGCAAGGGAATTTGGCGTTTTATACTGTAGGCTTGTAATTCTTAGGAATAACTCACTTAAATCTATTCAAACAAGAGTCTAATAGGCATCCGGGTATGATTTTTTTTTTTTTTTTTAATTAAAATTATAATATAATAAATAATTATAAAAAATGATCACAAATGATAATATAATTATAGTAAAATTTATTCAATAATGTAATCAAATCAAAATCACTGAAATTTGCTCAGTTGCAGAATTTTTTGCTGTCATTTTTTTTTTTTTTATGACAATTTCCCCATAAATCGCTATCGCTAAATTCTGCAAGTGATTCTGATTTATTATCGCTGTTTTTTTAGCTGCTCTAAAACAATTTTTGCCATAAAGGGACACTTTTGGTTGCTATGGGCAATCTACAGTTTGCAGGGAGAAAGAACAGTTTTTATTATATAAAAGGACATGTAGTGTACAGGGCAGACCACTAGGGACATGGGGGGTGTGTATTTTTTACATACAGTACTGTAATCTATAAGATTACAGTGTACTGTATGTATAGTGTTTGTTTACATTTTTGAATTTGGCGCCGTTCCCCCCCCTACGTCGCGACGCTCGCAGGGAAGGGAATCGGCGGAACACACAGCATCAGGCGGACATCCGCCCGCCGTGTACTGCGGGGATTCATCGCTGGATCGCAGAGAAAAGGTAAGTAAACTTTTTCTGCATCCAGCGAGGTAAGCGCGTGTGTGGCACGGGGTTACCGATATTAGCTTAAAAATCTCACCCCGTGCCACACACGTGAAGACCGCCAGGGAGGTTAATGGGACGTGTAGTTCTGCAGTAGCTGGAGTGCCATAGTTTGGAAGTCCCTAAGCCAAAGTATAAGCCAAATGTAATAGCCAAATACAGTATAATAGCTGTGGGTGGTATCTGTGGAGAAAGGTCTTTAGCAAAAGACTGCTTCCACTGAAAAGACCTTAAATCTTCTAATGCTGTGCTACTATTAATGATCTTTTTTTTTTTTTACAATATCTTCTACATTTCTTAGATGTGCCGGGGAAAAGAAATGAACTATATTATGACTGCTGCAAGGAGCCATACCCTGATGTTACCTACACAGTGACAATGCGTAGACGCACTTTATACTATGGATTAAATTTACTGATACCGTGTGTCCTTATATCTGGGTTAGCATTGCTTGTGTTCCTCCTGCCTGCTGATTCAGGAGAGAAGATATCTCTAGGTGTGTAATGAATTATTTAAGTAATAATGGAAAAGATACATGAAATATGTTCTTAGTTTCAGAATTGTGTCTTATAATATTGTCTGCTTATTATTGCTTCAGCGTCTAGGTACAGTATTATAGGTTTGACTAATTTGCTAAATAACAATTTACAAAAACCTTAATGTTCTTTGAAATGTTTCATAGGTAGAAAGATAGTAGTGCAGGAAATTAAAATTGAATTAAAAGTCAGCATGTAAAAGGTCCATACCTTTTCCATACATGTATACCATATCCATACATTTAAAAAAAACTGAAATCAACTTCTTAAAATACAGCAAGTCACGCTCCCCTTAGGGCAAATTTCACTCCATCCAATCCCCTACCCCTCTTCAAAAACATGTCTCAGTTTGACTATAGTTGGACAAATCACACCTACAACAAAGACAGGATGCAAGACCTGAAGATCATGGCAATCACACAAAAATTGGCACTGTTAGAAGGTATGAGTTTGATCTGAAAAATAAAATCGCCAAGTCTAATACTTAAGCCCTGTACATACCGCCGGGAATCCCGACGGGAAAACTGCGGGAAGAGCTTCGGCCGGAAATCCAGGCCATGTGTACAGGGCTTATGCTCCCTCGGCACTGCCTCACATTGGCAAGTGTAGTAAATCTGGTGGAAAAAAACAGCGGGAAAATAGAGAGCAGGTTCTCTATTTTTCCCGCCGGGATTCCCAGCAGTTTTCCTGGTGAGGGAGCATACACACGCCCGGTTTTCATGGCAAAAAGTTCTGCCAGCAGTTTTCTTGCTGGGAAAACTGATCGTGTGTATGAGGGTAAACTGTTAACAATGTTTTTATATTCCATTGTACATGAAAATAAATATGAAATGCACATTACACAAAAGTGCTTTTCAAAGTTACAAATAACAAAGCTAAAATAATACTACTTCTAAAACTCCTTCAAATTGTGATTGCATTTTCTTTGATAATTGATTTTTTTTTCTTTTCGCTGTGCTAATATGGTATTGTTTTAAACCTCTTTTCTAATGAAAATCAAGGAAATATGTAGGATAAAGCATGCAGTATACATGTTCAAACTGACCAATTAGATGCCTGCAATACTATGCAAAATATTACATTTTATTAAAAACGGGTAAAAATGACTGAACTGGATGACAGGAAATTATATATTGGAGCCAGACATGTGCATGGTGAAAAGAGATGTTTAGTTTTGATTAGTTAATCTAGTTATTTAGTTTAGTTAAATTCAGTTGGAAAAAAAGGAAAGAAACTGCGCTAAAATTAACAAAAGAAAAGGGGAACTACAACGTAATAACAATGTGCTCGCCCAGGTGCTGCGATTTTCATGTAAACAATAAATAAACAATAAATACAAGAAATAAACATAAGAACAAATATAAATCATGCTACCTCAAATGCATTAACAAACACAAATAAATGCAAGTAAATAATCGCAGATAAGATGTGTAGAAGGCTGGCTGCTAGGTCGAGGAGTGACCTGTGATGGCCACTGAACAATAGCAGTCACCTCAAAATCGTTCTGATATTAGTGATGGTGATGAATCAAAAACAAAACACAAAAAATATAAAAAAACAAAATATATGTGATGATATACAAATATATAACCATCAGCTAGGTGTAACATTTAGCTCTAAATTAATACACAGTCCAAAGTGTTAGCAAAAAAGAGTCTGTGAATAAAGATTAATAAACACCCGTGCTTCTGGATCATGACGAATTGATAAAACGTCACCAAAGGCAAAAAAAGTGTCCTCCACCAAACTTATGGATTGGTCTCTTACCAGAAACCCACAGTCCCTTATGACAGGGGATCAGAAACAGCATATACTGGGTCCCAATCTCGTGGTGTCAGGTCTGCAGTCCTAGTGGATCTCGTATCCCAAAGTGTTGCAGCAATTTGGATGCCCACAATGCAAAAAAACATCAATGGCTCCACATAGTGTGTTAAACGTATAACATTTATTAAAAAGAAATAAAAATGCACTTACAGTCATGCAATGTTGTAAACGCCTTGAATTTTAATGTTCTGGCCAAAACACAAAAATCCTCAGGCACTCGTACACTGGGTGAACATTCAGGAACTTGGGTGACAACAGCACGTATACCTATAGCTGATCTCAGTCTGGGTGACAGCTCTTTGCTCAGCCCAAGGCTTCCTGCACATTCATGATCAGTACTCAATTCGGTTGATTCATTCAAATTCATTTTTGGAATCCATATTCGGAATTCATATTCGGAATTCGTATTCGAAATTTGTATTCAGAATTCGTATTCGGAATTTGTATTCGAAATCCGTATTCGGAATTTGTTTTTGGAATTTGCGATTTTTCTTCGAATTTACCTTTTGTTTTATTCAAAGCGATGAAATCATTTTTTTTTTATATATTGTTTTCGATTTGAATGAAGCAAAGTGTACAAACAAAAGAAAATCTTCATCAAATGATTACAATTTTACACGTGCATTAGTTTTCGTCCAAATGCATTTTCGTCCGAATTTCGGGTATTTTCATATAAAAAAAAAAGGCTTTATTTTCTTTTTCGATATAGATTGAAGATTCGACATGATGCTGACAATAGCAATCAGTATCAAATCTGCGGTCGAATGTGCCTAACCTTAACTCTATTAGTCCAAGATTATTATTATACATAGAGAGGAAAGATTTCACATAGAGAGGAAAGATTCAACGAAACAGCGAAAAACATACAAATGACGAATCTGTCATTAAAAGCTTATGGTGTCTGTTGAAAGTCCTAAGAGGATTCGACAAGCAGCTAAACTGTACGTCGCCGCGATCATACATTTCCGGTTAAATGCTCGGCCCATAGGCTATAGAAGAATTTGAAAGTTGGTTGACTAGTAATAATAATTTATAAATATAATTATTACTAGTGTCATACAACATTAGAATTCTTCTATAGCTTGTAGGTGGAACATTTGACCTGAAACGTACAATTTTGGCGTCGAACAGTTTAGCTGCTCCATCGAATCTTCTTAGAACATTTGACAGACACCATAAGCCTTCAATGACAGATTCAACCTTAATTAAT
This sequence comes from Rana kukunoris, assembly GCA_029574335.1. Lineage (NCBI taxonomy): Eukaryota > Metazoa > Chordata > Amphibia > Anura > Ranidae > Rana > Rana kukunoris. Next base: position 372,817,903 of record CM056049.1, read on the forward strand.
TTGGATTTTCGGACAAATGCATTTTTTAACTAAATAAATAAAAACGAATTTCGGGAGAAACTCAATAAATAAATTTTTCGTACGAAAACGAAATTCCGAAACAAAATATTTCAGTATGCACATGTCTAATTACAATGACTCTTTAATTGGCATAACAAAAACAGCATTAATTCGAAATGGTACTCTAATAACATACACAGTCTTTGATTTCAGCAATATGTGTAGTGAGTATTCGACTGGAGTAATGTAAAATTAGATTTAAATTTCAGTCCAAATTTCCGAAATTCGGACAAATTTTGTTACGTTATTCGGAGCATTCGGTAAAATGTATTTATATTGTAATTCGGGTATTCGAATATATTCATGTCTGCTTGAAGCATACTGTCTGAAACTAACACTGTGCAGTCCCTTAGAGGATAGCGCTGTAACTACAGCTTTGCACCTAAAAATTTGTATCACATGCACAGTTTCAATCTAGCTAAAACATACTTGGCTTAAGCCCCATACACACTATCAGTTTTCCTGCAGGTTTTTCTCTTCAGGTTTACCAAAACCATGTAGTGCAAGGGCCTGCCTGATTGCATACAAATTTAAACTCTTGAGTTTACCTCATATTAGATGGTTTTGGTAAACCTGAAGACAAAAACCTGCAGGAAAACTGATAGTGTGTATGGGGCTTAAGGCAAAAAAAATGTTCACTTTGCAAGGGCAGTTAACTTTACATGAGACTTTTCCCCAGAGCTTAGTGAATGAAGTCAAGCTCTACTGACTTTCATCGTCCAATCATGTGCAAAACATGTTTTTTTTCTTGCATATTATTGGGTATTTTTTGTAAAGTAACATTTTACCATTTTGGATTTCCCATGCAAAGTGCAATTTCTTTTGCAAGACGTAACTTAACTTGCAAAGGGAACAGCCAATTTTCCTTTAGTAAATCAGAACATTGTGGGGAGGACACATTCATCTGACACCCATTAGTATCAGATGCAGAAGATTCTAGTGGTGGCTGTAGCTCTGCAAGAAAGCAATGATAGGTATCAATGGAATCCATAATGGTAAGTAATACACATACTTATGTACTTTATGCTGTCTTTCGTTATATATTTCCTTTTTCAGTGACTTTGTATCTTTAGCTGAAAAAAAAAAAACTAGGATTAAATATTGTTTTTGTTTTTCTCTGATAACCTAGGCATCACCGTTCTGTTGTCACTGACTGTCTTTATGCTGCTTGTAGCAGAAATTATGCCTGCAACATCAGATTCTGTACCGCTAATTGGTAAGACTGTTTGGCTTTGTCATTGTGTACCATTTCATACCTAAAAGTAAAACATTGTATAATAGATATAGATCATGAGCAGATTTTCTTAGATCTTCTGTACTTAGCAAAAAGTATTTTAGACTGAACTGTATGCAAACAACTAAATACACTAATGAGAAAAATGAAAGCTGTTTTACCTGCCAATGGTTTTGCATTTTTGTCCATTTATTCTGGAGGTTTACACAGCTATGGCAAACAGCAGAGCCAGGCTGGAGACCTGACTTTTATCTGCTGCAGTAAAGAGTAAGATTAGGTCTTGTCACTGCCCCAGTTTCTGATTAGGACAAATACAGTAAGTAGAAGCAGCAGTGTGATGCCACTTTGCTTTTCTGTTTTTCATTACTTAGATTTACAAAGCCTGGCAGTCTACGGAGTCCAAATTTCTTTTTTCAGTCTACTGACTGCCAGGCTTTGTAAATCTTAAAGAGGAACTCCGGTTATTATTATTATATAGCGCCAACTCTTTGCAAAGCACTTTACAGCATGAGGGACCCAGTTTGTTTTTTAAATAAAAGTCAACAGCTACAAAAACTGTACTGTAACAAAACAGTAGACATTCACCAGCCCTGCCTTTATCCCGGTCAGTTCTTTATTGGTCTTCGGTCCCCCGATGCAACCATCTTGGCTGTGGGAGCCGCCTGTGACTTCCGCTGATTGGTCACGCAGTTCCTGGGGCATGTAATGTGTTTCAGGAGGTTGCATGCAGGGGGCTGGTGGCTTTAGCCAAACTGCCAGAAAAAGGTACCTGCCCCCCCCCCCCAAAAAAAAAAGTGGAGGGGGAGGAGAGGCAGCATAGTAGTACATTCACTTTTAAGTAATACAGCTAAGTCACCTTCCTGAGTATGACTGGACAGTGAAGAAGCAACAGCAAACCGATGAACCCATTCCTCTGTTAACTTCTCAGTCAGCATGTTCCTTACTGATTTACTTTTATGCAGCATACTATTGCTTCTTCTACATCTTACATTGTGAATTTTTCTGTTTAAGGGATAACATTTGTCTCAAATCAAGTTAAATTAAGTACTCATGCTACTTGCATTAAAATTATGTTTAATGATTTGTACTGAATATATTAACCACTTCAATACCCAGCCATATACAATTGACGGCCTGAGATGGGATCTACCATCCTAAGTGGCCGTCGCATTGCAGGCGAATATCTGGATGATGCCTGCAGCCAGAGGCATCATCCAGATATCCTCTTCTTCAGCCGACGATTCTGCACAATGTAAGAATGATATAGCATTACAGTTGCTTCCTGCTATTGCCTTGGGGGCCCGGAGAACGAATCAAAAGCATGTTCTATGACCGTCGGAGGACCCGGCGCGATCTGATGACGTCACGACCGTGTCCCCGTAAGTAAAACAAAGCCGCAATTGCGGCTGTAAGCCCCATTCATGAGATCGGTGAATTTTTTTTCACCGATCTCATGGTTTTCAGCCTGGAGGAGAGATGTGAGGTTTATTGACCCCACATCTCTCATAAAGAGACCTGTCACACAACATTTCCTATTACAAGGGATGTTTACATTCCTTGTAATAGGAATAAAGTGGAAAAAAAATGAAAAAAAGTGTAAAAATAAATAAAAAATAAGTCAAAAAAATAAATAAAAGATAAAAAAAAAATTAAAACGCCCTGTCCACGATAGCTCTCGTGCAAAAGCGAACGCACACGCAAGTCCCGCCGACATATGTAAACGCCGTTTAAAACCACATAAGTGAGGTATTACGCGTGCGTTAGAGTGCCAGCAACGAATCTAGCACTAGATCTCCTCTGTAAATCTAAACTGTACCTGTAAAAAATAAATAAAGCGTTGCCTATGAGTCCGAAGTTTGGCGCCATTCAATGAGTGTGCGCATAATTAAAGCATGACATGTTGGGTATCTATTTACTCGGTGTAACATAATCTTTCACATAATACAAAACAATTGGGCTAACTTTACTGTTTTGTTATTTTTTTAATTCATGAAACAATTTTTTTTACAAAAAAAAGGCGCTTGAAAAATAATTGCGTAAATACCGTGCAAGATAAAACTTTGGAATTTTATTCCCTAGGGTGTCTGCTAAAAAAACATATATAATGTTTGGGGGTACTGTGTAATTTTCTAGCAAAAGAATGATGATTATTACATGTAGGAGAGAAGTGTCAGAATAGGCCCGGTATGGAGGTGGTATAAAAGCCTGGTATTGAAGTGGTTAACTGATATAAAAAATATATATTTGCCTATTTTTGCTTTACCATATACATTACAGTTGCTTCCTTATTTTGTAAATGTTAAGTCACTTTTTACACTGAATACTATGCAATTGTTGCAACATAATTTTTTAAAATGAAAAAGCTTCAATAATGTTGGCCTGTCATAGCGCAAGAAATATATTTTGTATAGTCTGCTGGAACAGATTTTAAAATCTGATGAGTAGTTCAATCTCAGTGGTTATGATGCTGACATACTATGACATACTATGAAGAGTATCCATCAAGCAAATGAGGGAATTTTTAACCCATTCATCTATATTCATAGTACATTGTATAATCATTATGTGTTCCACATTGAATTCTGTGCTCCTCTATTTGTATGTAGGCAGTTGGTTGTTATGCCTCTGTTTTAATTGTTAATGTTATTTATGTACACAGGCAGCCTTTAACATTAGTTTATTAAAGGAGTACTTTCTCTTTTGCATTAAACAGCCCAATGCATTTAAGGAGTTAAAAGTAAATGCATCCTCTTGCTTATTTAAGTTGCATGCCTGTAGGCCATGTTGGTTACCCCTAAAGCCTGTCAAAAATCTACTTATAGCAGCTTCCCCCACTTCCCCATTCCAAGGTTGCTACTGCATTTAAATGCTTCCCCTCAGGCCTCGTACACACGACCGAGGAACTCGTTAGAGAAACTTACACAGTCAAGACCAAATCTCCTCGTTCTCAAACACAGTGACTTCAATACCTACAACAAGTTTGGCTCAAGTTTATTTTGGCGCAAAGCCGGGCTCAGCCATCTCCAAGTTACAGCAGGAAGGATCAGGGGCTGATTCCCTCCGATAAGAGACCGAAGCCCCAGAGGGGCCCCGTTTACAGGCGTAATCTTCCTGATAAGTACAGGGATGTTAGATCCTACCATCCCGGCAGAGAACTCAAGAGGGACTGGAAGAATACTCGACCCTCCTTCACAAGGGTACAGAAAGCCAAGGCCATCACAACTGGGGAACAGCAGAAGTCCCTTTGAGGGTTTGCCCGTCCACCTAATTCAGGTGGGCGCCAGGCTCAAGAGAGTCGCTCAAATATGGGCAAGTCATATAATAGATCCATGGACACTTTCCACTACCAAGACTGGTCACAGACGGAAATACAGGGGCACATTGCCGAAGAACACATTCCAGCCTATCAGAGTACCATCTTCCCCAGACAAAAGAAGGTTACTTCTACAACATGCAACAGAGCTGTCACAAAAGGGAGCAATAATAGAAGTACCTCCGCACCAAAAAGGGAGGGAGTTTTATTCCTCTTTATTTCTGGTATGGAAAAAAACAGGGAACCTACGTCCAGTCCTGGACCTAAAAAAAGGGCTCAACAAGAAGATCAAAATAGAGACCTTCAAAATGAAAAGCCTTCAGCCCATTTTGCTGGCGGTGAACTTTGGAGACTGGATGTGATCGGTAGATTTACCGGATGCCTGCCTTCACGTCCCAATTCTTCCCGCCTTCCAAGAGTTCCTTCGATTCTCTAGCAATCAGTCTCATTTGCAAGTTCTCTTACCCCTGATTGCACTTCTCAGAAAGAAGGGGTTGCGAGTGCATCATTATTTGGACCACATCCTGCTCCTGGCAGAAAATCAGGAGACCTTGACTGAGTCATCACCGGAAGATATTGCTCACGGCCCTGCAAGACTTCGGTTGGCTAGTCAAACTGAAAAAAAAAGGGCAGTCTCCAGCTCAGCGCAAATCATGGTGTTCCTAGGAGAAGAATGGAATTCCAGGCTTAACCAGGTACAATTCCCTCAAGAGAAGCTGAAGCCCTTAGTCCAGAAGATGCAAAATCTGCTATCATCCAGACGCCTACCGGCCAGAGCCTTCCTCAGTATTTTGGGGTCCATGTCTGCAACAATACCCATAGTGCAGTGGTCCCAGTGGCATGTGGGTCTTACAAAACTCCTTTTTAAGGCAGTGGAATGGAACGTCAATGCTCCAAACCATTCACATCCCCAGTTGGGTAAGCAATCAATGTGGTAGTGGACGCATCCGTCCAACCTCAGAATGTTTAGACCGATAGTTCCCTCAAGTCTAGAAGCAGCAACATCGGATGCCAGCCAGAAGGAATGGGGAGCACACTATCCGGACCAAGTAGCCCAATGCCAGTGGCACCTTTGAGCCCAGGGCATAGTGTCAGATATTTTAGAGCTCAGGGCAGCCTTTTTATGCCCTCAGAACCTTTTGCCTCGTCTAGGAGGGGAGGAGCGTCTTTATCAGGATGGACAATAAGGTGGCGGTGTCATATATCCAGAGACGTTCGCCCCATGTTGGAGTGGACACAAGTGCACCTGCTAGATCTGAGGGCAGTGTATGTCCCGGCAGCACAGAATTTGTTGGCCGACTACCTAAGCCGAGAGACACTTTAAACATCGAGTGGTCCCTGAACCAGCAGGTATTCTCCGTTATTACGAAAACTTGGGGAGTACCAGAAATCAACCTAGCGGCCATGCCAAAAAACTCCATGTGTCAGAGGTTCCTGTCCAGACTCCACTTTCCATCAGCCGAAGAAACAGACTGCCTAGTCCACCCATAGAACTTCGAGCTGGGGTACATTTTCCCTCCAACTCCTCTGATCACGAGATTCCGATCCTGACTTCGGAAGTCCACAGTTTTTGCAGTAATACCGTTCTGGCCTAGGAGGCCATGGGTTACGACAATGCTATATGCAGCCTCCAATTCATCTTCTAGTAACCAGGGATCTCCTAAATCAAGGGCAATTTTTCCATCCAGTCCCAGAGAAGCTGCATCTGGCAGCTTGCAAGTTGAGGAGGCTAGGTTAAGGGAGCAAGGATGCTCTCAGGAAGTAATATCGGCCCTAATGCAAGCTTGAAAGAACTCCACTAATGTCACCTACACTAGGATCAGGGAGAGGTTCATGTTGATGTCGCAGCAAAGAGATTGGAATCCTATCTTACCAGAACCATCTTAAATTCTTGAATTTCTTCAGTCAGGACTTAACAAGGGCTTGAGATCGGGTACCCTGAAGGTGCAAGTATCCGCCCTTTCAGCCAAGACGGGTACTAGATGGGTTCCTTATCCTCTGGTCACTCAATTCCTCAAGGCCTACGTAAAGATCAGACCACTTAAGAAGCCAGCCTTTCCAACATGGAATCTTTCAGTAGTACTCGAAGCCTTGTCCAATCCACCCTTTCCGTTCAACTTAGTCTCACTATGGAACCCGACTCTGAAGATGGCTTTCTTTATTTCAGCTAAAAGGGTGTCGTAGATTCAAGCACTTATGGCTCAGAACCCTATTTAGTGTTCTTCCCTGACAGAGTGGAACTAAAGCCTTCAGACCAATTTAGACCAAAGGTAGCTTCCTCCTTTCATTATAACCAGGACATCGTCCTTCCATCTTTTACTAATGAGAGGGGCGAGCCCCATGCCTTGAATGTTAAGTCAACCATCTCCAGTTACCTCACAGCTACATCTCACCTGAGGAAGAAGGATTCTCTCTTGATTATCCCACACGGGAGCAGACGAGGTCAGGCAGCTACCTCCCGTACCTATTCCTCTGGCTTAGTTAAAACTATCAAGGAGACCTATTCCATCCAGCAACTTAGGGCTCATTCGACAAGGGCAGTGGCCACTTCATGGCCAGCCTATTGCGGGATTTCACCAGAGACCATATGCAGAGCAGCAACTTGGTCTTCCCGACACACATTCATTCCTCACTACAGAGTGAATTCTGCTCACCTGGCTACTGCCAACTTCAGCAGATCTGTTGTTAGAGCCAATTCCTCAGCGCTATAAAGAATAAATATTACTGTTTTCTTGCACCCTCCCGACTGGCGAGTTATTTCCCAGTGTGTGCTGCCATGAATGCGTCAGGAAAACGGAAAATTGTATACTCACTTTTCCGTAATTTTCCTGGCAGCACACAGATGCACACCCTGCTGTTTTATGATGATATATACAGAGAATGGTGTGGGGCATCTCCCCTTCAAATTTATAGCTAACCAATACTGTCAGGTTGTGGAGGCGGAGTCACAACCCAGTGTGTGCAGCCATGAAGAAAGGAAAATTACGGAAAGGTGAGTATACAATTTTCCACTTTCCCATTGGTTCTGATACAGGAGGGTCTTGTACTTGGCACACAGCCTTTTGTAGACAAATTGTCTGCGTTTGTGGAAAAAAGCTTAAGTTTAAGCTTAGTATAAAATGAATATGTGGAAGCATGTACCTAATGGTAAGGTTAACATTCTCCCAGTCTGGTGCATTGTTTTAATGCATGTGAGTTAGCAAGTTCATGCATTGTGTTACAAGTGTTATGGGAGCCAGTTCAACCGAATAGCCTGACAACACAAAACCTTCATGCACCAAGACATACACCATTTTTGACAACACAGCACACCACATAATACGGTAGTTCAATAGAGTGGGGGTTATTTACCAAAGGCAAATCCACTTTGCACTACAAGTGCACTTGAAAGTGCACTTGTAAGGGCAGTCGATATAGATCTGAGGGGAAGATCTGAAATGAGGGGAAGCTCTGCTGATTTTATCATCCAATCATGTGCAAGCTTCACTTGCATGTCCCCCTCAGATTTACAGCGACTGCACTTTCAAGTGCACTTTCAGTACACTTTCAAATGCACTTGCAGCACACTTGTAGTGCAAAGTGGATTTGCCTTTCATAAATAACCCCCAGTGTGTTGTCGTGTGCTTTAACACATGTGCACATTGCTGCATTAATGCTACATTTCATTAGTACAAAATGAGTGACACCACAATGTGCTAATGTATGTAATGCATGTTGCATTAATCCATTGCAGTGGAAAAAATGTGAATTCAGACTAACTATACTGTACACAGCATATTTTCATATTTTTTTTTTTGTTACTTTAATTATTAGTAAGTGTATGCAAATATACTGTATTAAAAGCTTTGCGTAAATAACCCAAGAATAAACATCTTTAGTTTAAAACCGAGCTCAAGAAGATGAAAAATGGCTTCTCTTTCATATAAACATGAGATTTGTAAATAACTTACGTAACAGACTTAGGGCCAGATTCAGGTAGAGTTGCGCTGGAGTATTTCGATATGCGCCGCGTAACTGTGTATATGCGCCGTCGTTTCTATGTGGCCATACCCACCAAACTAGATGCGACAGAAAACGGGCCATTTCCGGCTTAACTTTCCGACGCCAGAGTCTCGTCAGCGCATAATTTCGCTTGGCGCATCAGTCGCGCCTATTGATTTCCCCTGCAAATATGCAAATGAGGGAGATTTCCCGATTCGCGAACGGATTAGCACCATACGCTGGCTACATGCGCCGCGCGTATCTCGTCTGTCCGGCGCAAAGTTATTTCTACAAATAGCTGCTTTATCTTTACTCCAGATGGCCACAGGTCAGCAGGAGAGCAGCTACAGCAGCGTTACCGACGATAAGAGCTAGCTGAGCACCCCCACTTGCAGGACAACACCTCTGTCCATGCTTGTCTGTCAACTTTTACAGCTATGGAGGAAGACATCATAGGTCTCCATAGCCGAGATGACTGCTGACAGCTCCTGGCCTTTAGAGTTCAGCTTTCTCCTGTGTGTTTGCGGGGAACGGGAGCAGCCATCTCAGAACAAAAGTAAGTTCACTGCGGGGAGGGGGAACAGGATATACTTTAGTGCCGGAATGGCGCATCTACGGGCGCATTTAAACGCCCAACGGAACGCATTGCGCTGACGTTTCCCGTGAAGTGGTGCCGACGGAAGTTGTGAGCATGCGCACAAGGGGGGGAGTGGAGCCTCACTCACTGCGCATGCTCCGTGGATGATGCGCTGAACGTAAGCCTCTGCGCTGGGCTCCGCCCATCATTTACATATGATCACACCCACTTCCACTTGCGTCGGGTTACGCCAGCGCATTATCGTTACTCTGGCGCAAGTTTACGCGCAAGTGCTATGTGAATAACAGTACTTGCGCCGAAAGTGTCGGCGGAGTAACGTAAATGAGAAACGTTACTCCAAAGTAAAGAAGCGCCCATCTACCTGAATCTGGCCCTTACTGTATAAATACTTTTGTTTTTGGCAATCTTTTTCTTTGTTTTCTGCATCCCAGTACAGGGCCGGACTGGGAATAAAAACCAGCCCTGGAAAAAATGTCATACCAGCCCCATAGCATAACGTCATTTTCTTATTCACAAAAGGGAAAACTATGCAGATTTGAAAAGTGTATTATATATACAGAAGACAGATATAAAAATCACATAGGGCTATATATATATATATATATATATATATATGCAAATGGCAGTTAAAAGTAGTCAATCATCAAGGGGAACCCCAGGAAATCTGGGAACGTGGGGGGGGGGGGCATTGAAATCAGCAGCAGTGCTTTTTGGGGGCGATTTGAACCGTTTTAACCTTTTTCGGCCACTAGCGGGGGTTAAAAGTGCACCAATGGCGGCTGAAAAGCACTGCAAAAAAGTCGGTAAAGCACCGCTAAAAATTGCAGCGTTTTACCGCCAACGCCCCCAACGCCTCAATGTGAAAGCAGCCTAAGGTAAGGGGTGGGTTACTGATATAAGGGGGGAAACCTTTATATCAGTGTCCCTTTATATTATTGTATTCACTCCCCCTTACATCAGTGACCCCCCCCACACTTAGGCTGGCCTTGCGGTGCTTTCACTGACCTCCATTTAGGTCCACCTTGCAGGGATCAGTCAATCGGCTCCAGCTTGGTGGCTCTGGTTTCTCTGACTTCTCCCATGGTCCCCATCACAGCGACACTCCCACTCTTGACTCCTCTTCAAACTCCCTCAGAGAATGCAGACTTCACAAGATACAAGAGATGGTCAGAGACTGCGGACATGATACAAGAGATGGTCAGAGACTGCGGACACGCTACAAGAGATGGTCAGAGACTGCAAACATGATACAAGAGATCAATGCAGAGAGAACAGGCAAAAAATATATAAATGCACATTTTTTTTTACCTGAAATTTTTTTTCATTTATTATTAAAATAAATACATTCACATTTTATTATTATTTACAGTATATTATTTTATTATAATACATAACTTAGCTTTTTTTTTAAATAAAGAAATCCATGAGAGAGGAGCTGAAATGGTGAGAGAGAGAGAGAGAGAGAAAGGGGCTGCAATGATGAGAGAGGGGCTATAATGGTGAGAGAGAGAGAAAGGGGCTGCAATGATGAGAGATAGAGGGGCTGCAGTGGTGAGAGAGAGAGAGAGAGGGGCTGCAATAGAGAGAGGGGGGCTGCAATGGTAGGGGGGGGAGAGAGAGAGAGAGAGGCTGCAATGGTAGGGGGGGAGAGAGAGAGAGTGAGAGGGCTGCAATGGTGGGGAGAGAGAGAGAGGGGCTGCAATGGTGGGAGAGAGAGAGGGGGGCTGCAATGGTAGGGGGGGAGAGAGAGAGGGGCTGCAATGGGGGAGAGAGAGAGAGGGGCTGCAATGGTGGGAGAGAGCTGAGAGAGGGGGCTGCAATGGTGGGAGAGAGAGAGAGGGGCTGCAATGGTGGGAGAGAGAGAGAGGGGCTGCAATGGTGGGAGAGAGAGAGAGGGGCTGCAATGGCGGGGGAGAGAGAGGGGTGCTGCAATGGTGGGGGGAGAGATAGAGGGGGGGCTGCATTATGGTGGGGGAGAGAGGGGGGGGCTGCAATTGGTGGGTGAGAGAGGGGGGCGGGCTGCAATCTGGTGGGTGAGAGAGGGGGGCGAGAGGCGTGCTGCAATGGTGGGGGGTGAGAGAGGGGGGCTGCAATGGTGGGGGAGAGGAGAGAGAGAGAGCGGCTGCAATGGTGGGGGACAGAGGGGGCTGCAATGGTGGGGGAGAGAGGGGGGTGAGAGGCATGCTGCAATGGTGGGGGGTGAGAGAGGGGGGCTGCAATGGTGGGGGAGAGAGGGGGGCTGCAATAGTGGGGGAGAGAGGGGGGCTGCAATGGTGGGGAGGGGGAGAGAGAGGGTGGCTGCAATGGTGGGGGAGAGAGGGGGGCTGCAATAGTGGGGGAGAGAGGAGGGCTGCAATAGTGGGGGGAGAGAGGGGTGCTGCAATGGTGGGGGACAGAGGGGGGCTGCAATGGTGGGGGACAGAGGGGGGCGAGAGGCGTGCTGCAATGGTGGGGGGTGAGAGAGGGGGGCTGCAATGGCGGGGGAGAGAGGGGGGCTGCAATAGTGGGGGAGAGAGGGGGGCTGCAATGGTGGGGGGGGAGAGAGAGAGAGCGGCTGCAATGGTGGGGGAGAGAGGGGGGCTGCAATAGTGGGGGAGAGAGGAGGGCTGCAATAGTGGGGGGAGAGAGGAGGGCTGCAATAGTGGGGGGAGAGAGGGGTGCTGCAATGGTGGGGGACAGAGGGGGCTGCAATGGTGGGGGAGAGAGGGGGCGAGAGGCGTGCTGCAATGGTGGGGGGTGAGAGAGGGGGGCTGCTGCATGGTGGGGGAGAGAGGGGGGCTGCAATGGTGGGAGGGGGGAGAGAGAGAGAGCGGCTGCAATGGTGGGGGAGAGAGGGGGGCTGCAGTAGTGGGGGAGAGAGGAGGGCTGCAATAGTGGGGGGAGAGAGGGGTGCTGCAATGGTAGGGGGGGGAGAGAGAGAGAGAGCGGCTGCAATGGTGGGAAAGAGAAAGAGATTAAAATGCTCTGCAGACCATTTACCGGCAAAAAAAACATAATTTGTTTGCTTTAAGAGAGAGAGATGCACCTTGCAAATTGTAAATGGTATAATCTCTCTCTCTCACAACACCCATTGGACTGTGCACTCCCCCCCCCCTCTCTCTGAGATTATACAGACAATTTACAATTTCCAGGGCAGCAGGGCAGCAGGTGATCGTGACAGAGAGAGGAGGGGAGCGGGGGTGCACCGTTATATGGTGAGAGAGAGTCGAGATTCAGGATGGAACAGCATGGATGGATTTTATTAAAATCTATTTGTTTACCTTGTGGCTTGTGCTCCAACTCCAAGGCTGGCCGAGGCTGCTCACTTTTTCTCCTCTGCGGTTCTGCCTTCACACTTGATGACTGAAACATAGTGGGCGGTGCTGGCGCCGCACGGGATGATGGAACTAGATCTATCATCCGACGTTCAGTTCTCCTGCTCGGCTCCTCCCCCCCTCAGACACATGATCGCTCCAGCCTCCAGTAAACACAGCGCAGGAAGGAAAGTGCAGCGGCGCCGGCGAGCATGGCGGCCGCAACCCGCCGGCGGCCGGCCGCCGCTGCTTTTTATTAACATCAAGATGACACTGTGACTGGTGACTGGTGTGACTGCAGCTAGGCATGGTCGCATGGGGCAGGCGTACAATAGCAAAGTGCGGCCGCAATGGCGGCCGGCCGGCCGCCGCCGTGGCCACCACAGCTGATTAGTTTGACTGACAGCAGGCGGCCCACCGGGAATTTTCCCGGTATCCCGCTAGGCCAGTCCGGCCCTGTCCCAGTATGACCTGATAACACCAAAATGCATGCACACCACTGAAAGTTAGTGCTGCTCAACCACCTCTTTACTAAGACAAGCATGCTTGGATGTTCCGTAAAACCTCCCCTTGTGCAGTTCAACCATCTCCAAACACCAGCACTCACCATCTTTGTCCAAAAATGAAGATGTCTTTGTTAAATATCCAGTACCATACAATATAAAAAATAAGAATCCTGGCTAATGCATTTACAGCCATACTTGGCCTTAGTCATAGCTACCATGGCTTAGCCCATCATAACTAAGGCTGGAAACACAACATCTTTCTATTGTATGTTTCTGGATTCATATTAAAAAATGTTTTCTATTTTTAGACATCGATGTTCAATGCTGGTGTTTGGAGATTGCAAAATGCTGGCATTCTTGTGGCTTGCCTCATCATGGGCTGACATACTGTATAGTTCAAACTCATTGAGACTGATTTACTAAAAAAGCTCAGAATCTTTGCACACTAAATTGTGAGAATGTATAAAAGATTTGTGCTACCGGCGCAGAAAACACAACCAATATCTTGCAATCAGCTTGCAATATCTTGCAATCAATATCTTTGCAATCAGCAAATATATATATATATAACATACATATACATATATATATACATATATATACATATATATATATATATATATATATATATATATATATATATATATTTATATATATATATGTGGGACAATTCCCTATTACTATAGGGGGTCCTTATGGGTAAACCTCCTAAATTTTTACTAAGTGAATGTGTTTGCCCAAACTCAACAAATATTGGATTATCCATTCACGTTCATATAGATGTTTATTTATATATTTCTTACCTATTTAAATATCTTTTAAGAAAAGCACGTATTTAGACACAGAAGTGTGTTGAGTTTGGGCAAACACATTCACCCGTAAGGATCCCCTATAGTAATAGGGAATTGTCACACATATATATATATTCATGGCAATAAATAGGAGTGGCCACACACTTATTGAAATTGAAATTTATAAGTTAGTGCAATCCACACACCATTTAATAAACTGTGAGAATGCCCATTTTTTTGGCCATTCATATGAAAAGTCAATTACTGCTCACTTTGAATACACAATCATGTGTAAATGAAATAAGTAAACACACAAATATTTAGTAAATCAGCCTCATCATGTTTTATAAAGGATCCTGTCTAAGTTGATTTGAATGACAAAAATGCAACTTGAAGGACTTTTTCCAATAAATAGATGAGCCATTAAAGTTAATCAAAATGTTATTTTCTTTAAAGACTTTGTATGCACATAAATCATATTACAAAGCTGAAGAATTAACAGTTAATCATTCAAAAATAAAATGAACTGAATGAGACCAATTTCAGTCATGGTCCATAACTGTAGATTCCTCAAGAAAAACATTTTGGCATTTCTTTGGAAAGATGAACTGAAATGTTTCCAATTTGCTGGGTTTAAAATATTTGATCTCTATTCCAATAAGGACTGATCTAATTGATGGGACTAAACAAGTCAGATTTCCCGTGTTTGTTGTAGTTACACTAAAAGATAATCTCAGTCATCTTATTAGAGTCTTCTGCAACACAGAACTCTTGGTGACACTAAAACAACCAGACTTCTTTTGTTTGTACTGTAATAGTTACATTGAAATATAAATCGAGGTTTTCCTAGCTTGTGATGGAAAATATTAGTTATATGAAGACAGGAGGCGAGTATCTTGCATTAATCTTTCTTTATTTAATGACCATAGCAGAAATGTTTTCTCTATATTTATGTAATTATTCAGAACTTTTTTCACCTAAAATGGTGGAGAAAGGAACTACAATTCCCAGCAGTCCCAGCAGCTGTGTTAGCCACGCCTCCAGTTGTCCTGTATATATGGGACTGCCTTGGTGTACTCCCTCCTCTTTCTTGAAGCGAATGCCAGAACAGTATAACCCAGAAAAGAAGTCCAAACGTGACTCTTCGGCCAGCCGGCCCATCACGTCGTGATGCTGTAGAAACAATGGTGAACGGACTGCAACCCTGCCGTCAACAACTCCAACCGGGAGATTTCTTGGAGATTTCGTCCCAACGGGGATTCAGAGAGGAACTTGTTAAGCACCAACTGGAGTTTGGAATGGATATTCAGTATCCTGAAAAATAATAAAATATCCTTAATAGGGTGGGGAGGGTGGGAACATACTCACCTCCTGTCTTCATATAACTAATATTTTCCGTCACAAGCTAGGAAAATCTCGATTTATATATCAGACAGGAGGCTCATATCTTGCAGGTTCAAAGCTCTATCTACATATAAACCTCATGTAATACAAACACAACTCAGATATGTATCTATACAGTATCTAATACACACCCTGACGTAAATGTGGGACAGTTAGAGAGTAGGACAGTTAAGAGGTAATGACAGATAGAGAGACATGATTTTCAGGTCTAAAGTAAAATTGACGAAAGGTCGATTCTGACGACCAGTCAGCTGCTAATAGGAGGTCTGATAGAGAACCCCCTGAAGTAACCACCTTAGTGGCCATAGCCCCCCTGGTCGAGTGTGCGCCAAAGAGGGATACGTCTATACCCGACATTTCCATCACCAACCTTACCCACCTAGCCAAGGTGGCCGAAGCCACCGTGTGGTGCGGTTGTACATATGAGATTAGCAGTTGTGAGAAAATTGGCGAACGTAGAGTCGTTGTGCGTGATTCATAGGTCTGCAGACAGCAGACGACGCATAGACGCGGATGTGATAGGAAGAAAGGGTTAAAAACCGAGTGTAATTGAGTCATGGTTCTGCGTACTATCGAGAATCTAACCCCTTCCGGCGAGAATTGTCGCCTAGAAATATCCAGGGCTCTCACATCCGATACTCTTTTTATCAAAACCAGGCATAATAGTGTAATAAGTTTCAGGGAAAGGATCTTTAAGGAAAGACGATCGTTGTCCTCCCAAGAGGAGAACAACTGAAGGACCTTGGAGACATCCCATGTCGAGTGGTAGCGAGGACGTGGGGGACGGTTATATCTAACCCCGCGGAGTAAACGACATACCAACGGGTGTTTGCCAATGGGTAACGACTCTACTGGACAATGGTATGCCGAGATAGCGGATCTGTAAACATTAAGGGAACTATATGATTTTCCCTGTCCCGTAGGATTCCGCTAAGTAGTTCACTACCGAAGAGACAGGAGCCTGAATGGGATTAATCTGTTGTTGATCACACCAACGAACCCATAACCCCCAGGCAGATCGATATGCCGATCTAGTCCCTGGGGCCCAGGCCAAGGCGAGGAGGTCTCTAGCCGATCGTGAAAGTCCTGTACCAGATTCTGGCACCCCGAGACCAGCCATGCAAGGAGAGGTAGTTTGCCTTCCAGAAGTAATGGGTGTAAACCCTTGGTCGGATTGTTCAACAGGTGTGTTGAGTGGGGAAGGAGTCTGGGATAGTCGATCGACATCCCCAGGATCAGAGGGAACCACGGTTGTGTTGGCCACCAAGGGGTGATCAGAACCACCGTCGCCCACTGATTGAGTACGTGGATGAGTAGTCTGGTGATCATTGTGAAAGGAGGGAACGCGTAATGTAACCCTTCGGGCCACATTTGAATGAATGCGTCCACTGCTATTGCTTCCGGATCCGGCCTCCAGCTGTAAAAGCGGGGTAACTGCCGGTTGAGTCTCGAGGCGAACAGGTCCGTGTGAAGCGGACCCCAAAGATCCTGTATTGCTAGAAAAATCGATCTGTCTAGTGTCCAGTCGCTGGAATCTGTCAGATAACGGGAATTCCAGTCTGCCACACAGTTGGACACCCCTGGAATGTATTCCGCCACTGGGATAATGTCGCGGGATAGACAGAAATTCCAGAATTCGGACGCAATGTCCGCTAGCATTTTGGATTTTGTGCCCCCTAGGCGATTGATGTATTGGACTGCTGCCACATTGTCCATGCGTAAGAGAACGCAACAGTTGGATCTCCGTGATAGAAAACTCCTGATGGCGAAGAATGCCGCCAGGAGTTCCAGCGCGTTGATGTGGAGGGAGGATTCGTCTACGGACCATGTCCCTCCTGTAGAATCCTGGCCACAACGGGCTCCCCAGCCCTGTCGGCTCGCATCCGATTCCAGGATGACGTCCGGCCGAGAGTTGAAGATTGTCTTGCCGTTCCATTCGACGGCATGTTTGAGCCACCATCGCAATTCCTCCTCCGACTCCGGGCAAAGGTCGACTTTGTCCGAATAACGGAGGCCCTGCCGTAGGTGGAGGGTTTTGAGGCGTTGTAAGGCCCGATAATGTAATGGAGCAGGGAAGATTGCCTGAATGGAAGCTGATAGTAGTCCGACTATGCGTGACAGGACTCTCAGCGAGATCTGACTCTTGCGCAAGACTGCTCTGATTTCTTTCCGAATCAGGGCCAGTTTGGACCTGGGTAGGCGTAACACCGCTTGTCTGGTGTCCACAGAGAAACCTAAGAACTCCATCTCTTGAGCAGGGGAGAGTATAGACTTTTTGTGATTGATGAGGAAACTCAGTTCCTCTAGTAGTGACACTGTCCAATGTTTGTGCAGCTCGGCTTGCGTTTTTGAACGAGCCATAATCAGGAGATCGTCTAGATAAATTATCAATCTTACTCCCCTGCAACGTAGTGCAGCCACCACGGGTTTCATTATTTTGGTGAAGCACCACGGGGCTGATGATAGGCCGAAAGGCAGGCAAGTAAATTGCCACATACGGCCCTTCCATAGGAACCTCAGAAATTTTTGGGAGGAATGATGCATTGGTATCGTTAGATACGCATCTTTGAGATCTATTTTGACCAGCCAATCTCCCTGGATTAGAAGGTCTCTTAGGAGATGTATTCCCTCCATCTTGAAGTGTTGGTAGGTCACGTATTGGTTCAGTTCCCTTAGATTTATTACCGGTCTGTAGCCTCCGTCTTTCTTCTTTACTAAGAAGAGGTTGCTTACGAAACCGGGAGATAAGGGGTCCACTTCTAACACAGCGTGTTTTGAAATGAGGTCCTGTAGTTCTATGTCTATGAGGTGTACATTTTGTTCTGAGAAATGTATGGGGTGTGGCAGCACAGACCTGACTGGTTGTGAGATGAAGTCTATGCGGTAGCCCGCTACTGCGGACAGTATCCAAACGTCTGTTGTAATTGTGTACCAGACATGGGTAAAATGGCTCAGTTTGCCCCCTACAGGTATATGATTATGGTAATTCAGCGATACACTCACCGGTGGGTGGCCGGGATCTTGGGAAACCTCTGCCACTGCGTCCTCTCCATGGGCGTACTCTAGGAGGGAAAAATGGAGCCGGTTGTGCCACTGGAGCAGAGTACTGCTGCTGCACGGGTGAGTAGGATTGAGCGGTTGCCCTAGGATAGGCCCTGTAGTAGTTGCCACGGCCGGCAGATCGGCCTCTCCCTCTGCCGGCCCTGTTAAAAACCTTAGGTCCAGAGCCTGACCTTTTTAGAGAAGTTTGGGCTTTGTCCAGACTATTAAATAAACCTACAAACCTATTGATGTTTTTCATCAAGTCTTCTCCAAATAGGAGGCCTTCTGCTGAGGGGCCTGGTTCTGACTCCGCCAAATGTGATAGTTGCAGGTCGAGTCTCATCAAAATCGATCTGCGTCGTTCAATAGCGCAGGTCGTATTGGCTGAGCCTAGTAGGCAAATGGCACGTTGTGCCCATCCCCTCAGTTGCACTAAATCTACAGGTTCATCAGTGGCGGCTGCCTGTTCAGATAAATTCAAGATTTTGGTCAGAGGACCTAACAGATCTAAAACACGATCCTGGATCGTTTTAAAAGATCGTTCTATGCCTTTCTTTGCATACTTGCCTGATTTGGTCAAGTATTTGAGGAGTACCGGGTAAATTTCAGGTGTAGATGCCACCTTATTAGGAATAAACGGTCTGGGGCATTCCGCCCTTAACTTATTGCTATTTGTCCTGTCCAAGATTCTCCTTGTCCAGTGTTCCACGTATTGGGACACTTGTGGGAGGGGTGCCCAGTCCCCTGATCTGGGGTGGGATATGTTTTCCGGGTTAAAGAATGGCTCCCCTAGGGAGTCTACAATTGCATCAGGCGGCAATCCTGGATTGGCTTCCTTTTCAGTAGCCATTTGCCCAGCTTCCTCTTGATCAGAATCAAAATCGTCGGATGCTATTATCAGCGATCCTTCGGATACTTCCTCCTCAGACTCATCATTAAATGAGTCTGGTTTAGCCCTGTGGCCCGATTGAAATTTCATCCTGGGAATCTCATTGGGTATCAAGGGTCGCTCACTATTAGGATGGCTGGGGCGGCAGGCCGAGGAGGGTCCTGCCTCGTGCATAGATTCTACTTCCCCTGCCGGGGAGTCGAGACAAGCAGTCAGATGTTTGCGCTTGTAAGGGGCTTTGCCCATTTTAACCATCTCAGGTTGAGTCTTGGAAGGGTTAATAGAAGCAGACAAAGCAGCTTGGATGGAGCTATTTATGAGCTCCTGAATCTGGGCAGCAGTTAATAGTTGAGGGGTCTCAAGGGTTAAGCCTGTACCTGACATCATATTAATAGGAAAACCGGATTGCTCTGCCATGCTAAACCAAAAGTGACCACTCTAGTGCTGTGTATTGTCTAATCCTAATTGTGGATCTGTCTATGCTATCTGCTAAGCGAATTCTGGGGTAACAGTACCGCTCTCCTCACCACTGGTAGCCGACTGACAATGCGGTGAGGAGGAAGTAAAGTGTATTCTCTGAGCGGCCGTAGTCTCGCGAGATGACGTTTGAATCCGACGATTGGTCGAAATTGTTGAAGGGAGTGGAGGAGTAAGCGCATCACGCGTCACGCCCCCTCCTCCGTTGTGAGGCGCGAAGTACAGTGCGGGAAGAAACCGGGAACATGGCGCCCGCAGTAAAGGGCGAACACGTTGAACAGGGAAGGGGAAGCGAAAGACGCGGTCTTCCCCAATTAAGTGTCAGACACCTGTGACTCACTGCACCTGGCGTAAAATGACATTCGCCATGAGAGAAATAAGACGAGCGCCGCGTTCCTGATGTGAGAAAGGAACCGCAGCGCTCATAATTCTGAAATGGAAGTTAATTAACAATAGAAATGCAATAACAATAAATGACCATAGACAATACTGTAAACAATCTAAGAAAAAAGGTTGTAAAACAATACTTATCTCTGTCATGAGCAGAAAGAAAGAGGAGGGAGTACACCAAGGCAGTCCCATATATACAGGACAACTGGAGGCGTGGCTAACACAGCTGCTGGGAATGCTGGGAATTGTAGTTCCTTTCTCCACCATTTTAGGTGAAAAAAGTTCTGAAGAATTACAAAAATATAGAGAAAACATTTCTGCTATGGGCATTAAATAAAGAAAGATTAATGCAAGATATGAGCCTCCTGTCTGATATATAACTACAATCATCTCATTAATGTCTCCTGTGGATAAAACTATTTGATAACATTAGAACAATTATATGTATATTGTTGGCAGTAGTTACAGTAAAATATAATTTCAATTATATCACAAAAGTCTTCTATGGCATAGAACTTTTGGTGAAGCTTCAGCTTGGTCAATGAAGCGTTGACAAAAAACCTGGAAGATGATTGGTTTCTATGCATAGCTGCAATCAGATTTTGCACTCTTCCGGTTTTAGTAAATCAAGCCTATTGTGTTTTCTTTTTATTTGTTTGTTTCGAATGCTACTGGCACAACAAGTAGGGAACCATTGGTGTTTGAGTGTTCTGCCTGAGGGTGGTTAATTGTGTGGGTTAGTTTGTAAAAGTATACCCAGTCACAAAATCAAATGCTAAATTGTTATTCATTTAAAAATTTCAATATTTCATAATTGTCATCTATCATTACAATAATGCCTGGCAATCCCATGATGACAGTCTTCCTGTTATAGGCAATCTCCCAGTTGTGCTGCTTTGTTTTCACCCTGTCACGCAGGCTTCGGATGGAGACTACAAGTATATGTTTCAATACACATTTTATTGGTATGGTCTACTGTTGTCACCAGAACGTCATTTGGCTATTGCTGGAGCACATGCATTTATACAGGAACTGGCTGCAGGACAGGAAATGCTAGCAAGGATGCTGAGGGAGAATAGCAGTTGTTAATATTTTATAGGGATTTATTCAGTTAGCATTTATGTCTAATTTTAGATTGTCTCTGATGTCTGATGTGACGTTTCTGCTTTTGATCATTTCTCATCAAAAGTTCTTAGTGTATTGCAATCTCCTACTTTTTGAATGTTTTGAATTTTCCTGATGAAGTCACATGACCTGTGATGAAACATGTTGGGCGGGGCTTAATGACGTCATTGCACATAAACCAGGAATTGGTGGGAACTACAGGTTTTCAGGTTGCTAGAGGCTGTATACTGTTTGCATTGTATTGATGTGGTTTACCTGTGTGCACTTTGGAATAGGTACACATTTTAGTGTGATTGTTATTTTTTTTAAGCCTTTTAATAAATGTGGATTTAAGCAGTACACACTATGTGGTATATGTTTGTTTGCCTTGAGTGACGGTGGAGTAGATTGGTACATACTGAGTTTTGGAGGGGAAAAAATATTTATATGACCTCTGTGATATACAGGTCATCCTTTTAAGTTAAGAGCACATCTGCACTTGTGGTGGAGGAAGAGTGGAGTAAATCATTAGAGATACTGCACAGAGTATCTGCACAGAAGAGGTTCTGTGTCACCTGGGGTTGATTTATTTTTTGGACAACACAGATGGATCACCAAACCCCTGCTGTGTGCCGCTTGTGGCGGCGGTGTGAACTCAGTCTTAAGGTTACAACCTAAGAACAGGTTTTCAAAAACATATAGCTTTAATTGTAAAGAAAACAATTTAGAGAAGATTTGGCTTACAGAGAAGGTCTAGTCTAGCTTTTTGATAAGGATAAGGATTGTCTTGTTTTTTCTAAAATCTCATATTCTTGAGGCAGTGTGTACCAGGACCAATTACATTCTGGAGCACCGTTGGCAGATTTCCAGACATTCTAAACAAGGTTGGATGACAGCAAATTTCTTTGATTATGCACCCCACCATTGTATGCCTGCATTTTCTATTTAATCTGGTAGATTTAAGGTTCCAAGTTATGCAGTCATTACCCTCTTTTCAACAACACCATAGTACCAATCTACATACATGCACACACTGACCCAGAGACCCAACTTGCTAGAATTCTGATAGGCAACCATGTGTTCAATCGTCAATAAGAGAATGACAGGGATGCTTTAATTGTTTGGTTTGAACTGTTGCTTGGCATTTAGAAATCTAATACTGTCTAGAGAAATCTTCTCCACAAAAGCAAGGGTTAATTTACTAAGCATTCTTAAACTTGCTTCCTAACAATTTTCCATAATACCCTTTACATTTTGCACCTTACATTCTTTTCTCTGCAAATAATTAGAGCATATAAAATAGTATATTAGATATACAGCTTTTTGGAAGTTGGCATTTAGGTCAGAACATACTTTGTTCATCTGTTCATTAGATTCTTTTTTCCCTTGTGAAATAAGAGGATAAAGCTTTTCATGCCCTAGAATGTAAAAGCCTTGGGGGTTGGATGGAGCAGCTATCTGTAAACGACTTTCTAAAACAATCCAAATGATATCTCCTTTCTGTCACCTAATACCAACGCTGGAAGTCTGGCAATATAAACATTGATGAAAATTAGAAATATTTTGACAATTGGTTTAAAATACTTTTTAATATTCATCTTGACTTGTTTCAATTTCAGAGCTGATATGGGATGCATGAGACGTGAATGATATTGTCAATCATTGAAGTGCTTTGCATTGTAGCATACATTTTAATGCATGACAGATTCTTTGCTCAGATTCTTTAGTTTCTGTTGGGGGTTAGCAATTATCATTTGATCTTTAAACAAACTGATAGAAATCCCCATCCTCTGTTCCAGATTCATCCGCAGCACCTCAAGACATCATTATGTCAGTCTTAACATTGCAGGTTACAAGTTTCATAGTCAGGTTAAAAAAAAAAAAAAATACCTTACTCCCTCAGAACACTAACGACACAGTTAAAGTAGAACTATGGTCTCCCATTAAAAAAATATTGAATTTAATTAAAAGTGCTTGTGCACTTGCAATGCCCCAAACACTTGCTGATCATATCACATCACGTAGCTTCCTTTGAGGGAGGAACAACACTGCTGCACTCCTACCAAATTAGAAGCAGCATGATACCTCATGGAGGCTGTGGCCGCTTTTGATACAGTGATATAAGGGGGGCAGAATGTTTCATGGGGCATGACTACCAGCTATTTTACTGCTAATCTTTTTGTCCAGTGAAATAAATACACTCTAATTTTGTTGTCTTAAATAGAGTCTGGTTGTGTCTTGTTCAAAATGAGACCTTGTGAATGTATTTAAATACTGTGCCTGAAGTCACAATAATAGGTTGTAAGTTTTTACATTTAAATAAACACACACTGGAGATTTTTTGGTTAAAATCTGGTTGACATGTCTCCTGATAAAAATGCGGAATAATAAAAGTGCTTCTATACTGCGCATGGAGTCACTACATTACAGTATGCAAAATATGTATGGAGAAAAACCAGGACGGCTGTACTCCAAAAAATGTTCCTTTATAATAAAACAGATCACAACATCAACATGTCACAGCAAAAAAACAGAAAAGAGCTGACGCGTTTCACACCAAAATACAGTGCTTAGCTATGAATAAGCACTGTATTTTGGTGTGAAACGCATCAGCTCTTTTCTGTTTTTTTGCTGTGACATGTTGATGTTATGATCTGTTTTATTATAAAGGAACATTTTTTGGAGTGCGGCCGTCCTGGTCTTTCTCCATACAATTTTGCATACTATTGCAGTGCCTGCACCCAGGGGTTGGATCCTACCTTTCAGCTTTAGCTCCTTGGGACCTCTGAGTGGTTAACTTTTTCTCTCACACTACATTACAGTATGTATACATTTTTCTGTGAAATAATATACAATATATTATTATTGTTCATTGAGAATTATTGCGCTCGTTATAAAAAATATATCAAAAAATGAAAGCTAATAATAAAAAGGTTATACAACCTAAAACATTAACAAAAACAAAATCCTAAAAATTACAAATATCACTAAACAGGTAATATTAAGCCATAAGTATAGTCTATCTAAAAAGAGGTGAATGCACAGGATCACTTGTGTTCTTAAAGTTCAGTTATAGGATGAATGTCCGTATGGCCCCAGGTGTGAACATTAAAAACTTTAGGAAATAGTGTTGAAAGTAAACACCTCCACCATAGGTATGAATGGCTTACCAGATAAAATACAAATGTTATGCCAAAACCCAGAAATCACCGAACACCTCCAACGTCCAGTTTATACACAGACCATCCTCGGTGTCACAATGCGTCAGGATGTTGAAAGGACAGAAAGGCTTTTTAAAATTCTGGTTTTAATAAAATAAAAAATGGTATGCACTTAAAGAGATCGTTTCAAAAGCAGGCATAATACAAATAAGCCGGCCGGCTAACTTTCCGCCCGTGTCTTCCGGGTAAAAAATTTTTCGCGGTGATCAGCACGTCGCCTTACGTTGAAAAGGGACGTGTTCACGGGATCAGGCGGCGCGCTGACACCGCATGTACACAGAACGTCGCGCAGCCTGATGTCAGTCCACCAGCCGCCCGCCCGCCATCTTAGGTACTGGAAAAAAGACTCTTAGTTCTAATGTTGGCGAGAGAAAAATTTCTGCCAAAGCTACAATATTTTTAAGTTTGTCATACCACTAGAATCGCAAAGACCTTATCGACAGTATTACCATTAACACTATTTGCAAGACAGTGAACCAAAGCACTCCCCTAATGATGGTAAGCAAGCGTACATTCTGAAGTGGGCAAGCTCAATCCAGTGTACTCAGCCCACACCTCCTCCAATACAAATGATACAAAAAATATTCACAATAAATATTCCATGTCATCCATATGTTGTTATACACAAATGAAACAAAATTGATGGTTTACCAAAAAATAATATATACCAATTGGTGACGTGCAGCCTGTATCAGTACACCGGGCCACACCCCCGCCATTTAAATACTAAAAAGAAAATAGGTCATAAAAATAAATGCAATTTATTCACCTTCCAGTGGCCTGGTCATACCACCAAGTTTAAGCATTGTACCCTTATTGGAAAAAATAAAAAAAGAAAAAAGAGGAAAACAAAAAACGGCACACCATTTCATGCTGTGGCTTGTCAAAAAAAATGTTGGGGCTCACATCGAATGCTCCCAACCGAGGTATTACAAATAGAAAAGAAAACTAATGCGATCTCCATATATAATCCTATATAGACATGACACATACATTTGTGGTTTGTACAAAAAATTAATACACAGAAAAAATACCTTAAACTTTCTGTGTTGGAAAAATGCAAGGAGATACTATGGTTGGTGAGCCTGTTTTTATGAATTATTAAAACAGCACATCCACTTCTATGGAGGCCAAAGGGAGTGTAACATTTTAGTTTATGGACCCATGACATTTCTAACTTGGAGATGGTTCAAAGATGCTGCCTCTCCATGGGGATCAAATTTGTCAATACCCAAGAAAATAGTATTCTTCGATCCAGCTGCGTAGGTAGTGTTTTGACACAGATTGTTTGGTGTATCCCAACCTAATATTTTTTATGTGTTCATTTACCTGATACCTTCCATGTCAGTTCACACCACCATAATATGGCATGTATTACTTGTTCAGCACAGTGTGGTGTGGTACATCTACGCCAATGCTGTGGCCAATAGAATGAATGAAATAAAGTTTCACTAAAACTTGTGCAATACCATTTATTGCGGTCCATTGCAATGCATGTGTGTCGAAGCGTTGGTGTGCTGAGTAGATTGATCAACCTATGGCTGCCACATGGACATTAAGGGTCAAAACTAGAGTTGTCCAGTAGTGTTGCTCACGAATATTCGTATTGCGAATATTCGCTACGAATATAGAATATTCGAGTATTCGCGAATATCTCGAATATCGCGGCGAATATTCGCTATTTCGAATATTCGTATTTTTCAAATTTCGCAAAAAAATCGCAAAAAAATCGCAATCAATTTCGCATTCGCGAATTTCGCAATGGCGAAATTTCGCAATAGCGAAATTTCGCAATTTTTCTTTTTTTTTTGTTTCCATAATATCACGAATATTCGCGACCGCATATGTGAAATTTCGCTTTTTTTTTTTATAAAATATACCGAATATTCGTAAATATCGAATATTCGTGATATTTTATAAAAAAAAAAAAAAAAAAAAAGCGAAAATTTGCATTAGCGAAAATTCGCATTAGCGAAAATTCGCAATTTTTTTTTTTTTTTTTAATATCACGAATATTCGATATTAACGAATATTCGCGAATATTCTTCGAAATATTCGCGAAATATCGCGAAATCGAATATGGCGTATTCCGCTCATCACTATTGTCCAGATACCAGTATCGGTATCAGGACCGATACCGAATATTTGCAGGAGTACTTGTACTCCCGCAAATGCCCCCGATGCCTGAATAGAATAGAATGCCTGAATGGATATATGTGGGGGGACATGGCTGGATATATGTGGGGGACATGGCTGCAATATGTGGGGGGACATGGCTGCAATATGTGGGGGGATGGCTGCAATATATGGGGGGACATGGCTGCAATATGTGTGCGGGGACATGGCTGAATATATGTGGGGGGACATGGCTGCAATATGTGGGGGGACATGGCTGGATATATGTGTGGGAATAGGCTGCATTTGGGGACACAATTTCAAAAAGTATCGGTATTTGGTTTCGGCGAGTACATGAAAAAAAGTATCGGTACTTGTACTCGGTCCTAAAAAAGTGGTATCGGGACAACCCTAGTCAAAAACCACTTTTGTGATGCAGTGCATTTTGCATATTGACCTGTTATAGCTTGGAGCACCGCTGAATTGTTAACCTCCCTGGCGGTATGATTCTTTCTGAAAGTGGCACCATTATTTGCAAGAAAATTTGGCGTTTTATACTGTAGGCCTGTAATTCTTAGGAATAACTCACTTAAATCTGACCAAACAAGAGTCTAGTAGGCATCCCGGGTATGATTTTTTTTTTTAAAACAAAATTATAAATTATAATATAATAAATAATTATAAATAATTATAACAAATAATAATGTAATTATAATAAAAATTATTCAATAATGTAATCAACTCAAAATCACTGAAATTTGCTCAGTTGCAGAATTGTCACTGTCATTACTTTTATTTTTTTATAACGAATTTCCCCACAAATCGCTATCGCTCAATTCTGCAAGTGATTATAATTTATTATCGCTGTTTTCTAGCTGCTCTAAAACCATTTTTGACATAAAGGGACACTTTTGGTTGCTATGGACAATCTACAGTTTGCAGGCAGAAAGAACAGTTTTTTTTATTCAAAAGTGCATGTAGGACACTGGGCAGACCACTAGGGACAAGGGGTGTGTGTATTTTTTACATACAGTTCTGTAATCTATAAGATTACATTATACTGTATGTAATGTGGTTGTTTACTTTTTTGAATTTGGCGCCGTTCTCCGCCCCGTGCGTCGTAACGTCGCAGGGATGCATCGCTGGATCCAGGGACAAGGTAAGTAAACCCTGCCTATGGATGCTGCGAGGCAACCCCGAGTCAGACTCGGGAATACCGCCAAGAGGGTTAAAGTGCTGAATGTTGCTTCTCCAGTGATCCACTACTTAAAGGAGTTGTAAAAGAAAAATGTTTTTTCACCTTAATGCAATCTATGCATTAAGGTGAAAAAAAATCTGCTGCTGCCTGCCCCCCCCCCAAACCCCCGTTATACTTAGCTGACCCCTCGGAAGTCCCGCGCGGTCCTGATATCCTCTTTGCTGCTCAGCCTGGCCGCTGATTGGCTAGAGCGGATGGATTGAGAGCAGTGCAGCCATTGGCTGGCGCTGCTGTCAATCACATCCAGTGACGCGGCGCGCAGAGGGGCCGAGTGATACAGTGAGCAGCTATCACAGAAGCGTGCCCGCAATTAGTGACCACCATGCGAGCTCTCGCATGGCTGTGGTTACTAATTGCGGGGAGGACCAGAGGCAGCCACCGAGGGACCCCAAAAGACATGGATCAGAAGACAGGTATCACTACCAAAAAATATGCTGCAACTGTGATCCATTTTCTTTGTGCACAGTGTTAAGCTGATCGCATCCAATCCGAGCAGTCACTTTTTAAGTTGTTTATTCATGTGACATGTCTTGTTTAAGTAGAAGTTAATGCTTGCTCCACCATTTCAAAGTCATAAAGGTATGACCAAGCCCTGGAGGCAGGGTGAAACATGTCAGGGGGCATGGCTTAGGAGGAGGTCTTTACTCACCATTATTTTACATTAAGCTGTTGGTATGCAGTGTCTTTGCACTATGTGCATATTACACAGTTTCATTCATTTTGAAGGGTACTGCATTAAGCTAACACATAATTTAACCATGAGGCCTCGTACACACGACCAAGGAACTCATCGTTTCAGACACATCGTTTTCCTTGTCGAGTTCCTTGTTAGGCTTGTCGAGAACCTTGACAAGCTGTCTTTGCGTACACACTGTCAAGACCAAATCTCCTCGTTCTCAAACACGGTGACTTCAACACATACAACGGCAGGGGCTGCTTTTGCTAATCTCATGTTACTACGTGTTAGGAAAAAGTTTGGTAAGAGAAATTTGCACTTTTCAGTCTGTTACAGCGTGACAAATATGACAAATGTGTTTGGTAAGAGAAATTTGCACTTTTCAGTCTGTTACAGCGTGACAAATGTGCTATTTCCATTACAAATACAACTTTTACCGAAGGTGCGCGGGTTTCTAAGCATACACACCAACGTGTTTCTCGTGGAAAACCAGCCCGAGGAGGAACACGACTACTCCCGTCGAGGAAAAAGAGAACTTGCTCTCTTTTTTCCTCGTCGAGTTCCTCGACAGTTTACTCGATGAAAAGGATACACATGACCGTTTTCCTCTGCAAAAAAGGTCTCCCACCAAGTTTCTTGATGGATTCTGTCAAGGAAAACGGTTGTGTGTACGCGGCCTTATTGTCCATGTGGTGTTATAGGTTGCTCAAACCACTCAGAAATTAAAAGGTCAAGTTGCTAGTCATAAATTCTGCATTAGAAGAGCTTGTATTCAGGATATTAAGATTGCATTCCATTTTTTGTGAAGCTTAACAGAGCATATGTTAAATAATGGTATATTAAATCCTACATACTGTAAGATTATAGAGAATAAATACAGATTATGTTTTTATTTATTACATTTGATTTATTTTAAAGATATTCTAAAGATAATTTTTTACTTCCAGCGTTTGTATGGTTTATTCTATTTTATATTTACACATTGTCATATGTTATTACAGATTTAATATTGTTTTTTTTACTTCCATGATTGATGAAAGACAATTCCAGTGCCTACTATTTGTTAAATCAATAAGGCTGTCCTTATATTCCACTATTGGATCATTATTATTACATCATAAAATTTTCAGAAATACAATTAAACTTAGATAATGGAAATGTATCATCTAATGTTAATACCCATCAATTAAACTTATAAATTACATGACAATATTGCTACAATTCATATAGATACTGTATCTACAGGGTTGCATTTCCATCATTTGAACCTGTGGGTATACAACCTTTTGCATTTTATATATATATTCTTGTTTTACTGGTATTAACCTGGCAAAAAATTATATTACAACATGTAAATACGTTTATATTTTGACTGCATGTTTTAAAAGTAGTATATCAAAGACAAATTTCTAATGTCAATGTTTTTTTCTCATAAACTCTAATGCCCGTACACACGATCGGAAATTCCGACAGCAAAAGTTCGATGTGAGCTTTTGAATGGAAATTCCGACTATGTGTATGCTCCATCGGACTTTTGTTTTTGGAATTTCCACCAGCAAAAGATTGAGAGCTGGTTCTCAAATTTTCGGACAGAAAAATTTCCTGTCAGAAAATCCGATTGTCTGTAGCAATTCCGACGCGCAAAATTCTGATGCATGCTCGGAAGCATTGAACTTAATTTTCTCGGCTCGTTGTAGTGTTGTACGTCACCCCGTTCTTGATGGTCGCAAGTTCAGAGAACTTTTGTGTGACCGTGTGTATGCAAGCCAAGCTTAAGCGGAATTCTGCCGGAAAACCATTATTGTTTATAAATAATAATCTGTGATCCAAATGCTGCAAAAAATTACAACTGCTCAGAACAAAACTGGACTACATACCAAATACTGTATTTTTTAACTTCCATTTTGCACTGCAAATGTTCACAGGGGAGAGTAGGGATAAGCAAAAGTGAAAGTTTTCTTCCCCAAAAATTTCTTCAACATTTGAGAGATTTCAGTAAAATTTTACCTTATTGACAAAATGCATTTGGCTGAAAAAGATGACAATAAGGGGTCGATTTACTAAAACTGGAGGCCTAGCATGCATCATAGGCCTGCCTAAATTTACCTGCCTGGCAGCAATCACAAAAATCATCACCTCTAACACCTACCTATGGTACAGGGCGCTACAATTAAATACATTATTTTAGACCCAATATTGTCATTATTGGGTCTCTGTGTGCAAAGCAGGCAGTCATAGCTGTTGGGAGGGGCTGTACATAGCTACCTGAAAACATCACAGCACCTTTTCTCAGTACTTAATTTATGAGCCCTGATGCAAGCAGTGGTGAAGATGCATTCGGCAGTATCAAAATGCTTGAAGGGTGGATATCAGGCTGGAGAAGTGGATATTACCCGGCAGGCTGCATTTACATGCAGACTGCCTTAGGTAATGCCCACATGCCCACATGCTACAACTTCCATAAGAGAAACAACTGAAATCCAATTATTAAAAGGAGTCGGCTTTGGAAGGAAAAGGTTAGATGATGCTGATTGTTCTCCATTCAAAAAAAGAATGTGGGCTGACCTGCTGCAGCTTCTAATAAGCTGACAATGTTCAGTATATTCAGACTAAGCAATTACGGTGCAGTAAAAAAGAGGAGCCTGTACAAATGTGCAAGACTAAAGTAAGGCAGGATTTCAGCATTAAAGCAGAGTTCTGCCCGGGTAAAAAAAAAAGTCAGCAGCTACAAATGCTGTAGCTGCTGACTTACTATAAAGACACTTGCCTGTCCTGGGAGCCCACAATGTCGGCACCCAAAGCCACCGTAAGTGAGGCCTTCTTTCCCCAGAAGTGGGAGCAGATACCTGGTTTTAACATTTTTAACAGGTATCTGCTCCCCCCTGAAAGGTGCCAAATGTGGCATCGGGGGGGGGGGGCAGCACAAGTTTCATTTGTGGGTGGAACTGCGCTTTAAGGTGGTGCAATAGGTTTATTGACTTTTGAGGGTTATGAAAGTCACTTTCAATGATTTCAGACTTGTTCTCATACAAACAAATGCCCCTCATTAGCCTCATTATTTTTTTTCTACAGATGGGGGGGGTGGGGGCTTATATTGACAAATCACACATACTGTATCACATACCAAATACATAAAAAAAAAAAAAAAAGAAAAGCAAAATTACAAAGAACACAAAAAAAACAGTACCCTTCAGACAAGACAACAGTAGATTTTTTTTCAAGTAAATTTAGCTTAATCACCATAATGAAAGCAGTTAATAATTTCCACTTTCGGGTGGTGGTCCGACAGAAACATTGGCTCTATAGTAGACTGCTGGAGAAGGGAGAGGTCCGACTGGGAGAGGAAAATATAGTTGATCCTG
The DNA here is from genome assembly GCA_029574335.1 of Rana kukunoris. Classification (NCBI taxonomy): domain Eukaryota; kingdom Metazoa; phylum Chordata; class Amphibia; order Anura; family Ranidae; genus Rana; species Rana kukunoris. The sequence goes on from CM056049.1 coordinate 372,849,617, forward strand.
GAGTATTTTTGATGTGGGGCTGAAAAGAAAGTGTAGTCCTTATCCGAAGAAAACATTGTGCGCCAGACGTCGTGCAGGGTCAAAGACTAAATGTGTAAGTTGATCTGCCTCAACGATTTGTAGGTCAAGGTGGAAGATCCCTTAGAAGAATCCAATAGAGGATTCAAGGGGCATTGAAGTCCCCTCCTAGAAGAAAAATACCCGACTGGAAAGAAGCTAATAAGTCACCCGTTTTCCTAAAGAAGGCCATCTGGTGTTCATTGGGGCAGTATAGATTAAGAGTCTTTAAGAAAGATGTACTTACCCTCCGGGTCAATAAGGGAGTCAGATAGGTGAAAGTTTTCATTTTTAGATATGGGTATAGAAACGCCCTTCGTCTTGGAGGTGGGATTAGTATCGTGAAATGCTGAACGGTAGATGTGATTGGAAAGTTTAGGAACGGCGTCCGAACGGAAATGATTTAAATGATTAAATTCATTTATTTTTCTACACTTTACTTTTTTCTCTTACCTAACCTTGGTATTGTCATAAGAAAACTGACAAGCCCCCTGTCTAATAGTATAAGCAACTGATGCCCTTCATGGAGACATCAAGATCCATACAGATACTTTATGTCTTCTATGTGTGTTACAAATACAGCTTAGGGACATATGACCCCTAATCTTCTGTACTTTCTTTCACCCCTACCTTTTTATCCCTTGAACCTTTATGTTTACATTACACCCCTTATTTTGGCTAAGTACTATATTCAATTTGTACTTGTCCTCTAAGCATTACATAGTTGCACTCTATATTTTATTACTGCTATATAGCTTCAATTAATTTCTAAAAGCTGCAGCTAACAAATTCATTAGTGAACATTTTCAGTGATTAATATGATTCACGTCTCTTCATTAAACATTTTTCGCTTTTGATTATTTTAGCTAGACATAAGTCATTAGACATAAGTATGCATGCTGCAGGCATAATTAAATAGTTTTGTTTCTAGCAAGTGGACCATTCCAAAATTAATAAATTAATGTTGACATTGCTGTATTTTTGAGAAACCATTTATGGTTTAGGAAGTCTTTACAGCATTTTTTTTTTTAGTATGGTTAAAATGGACGTTTCAGTTAGTAGGTTAAAGAGGTTGTAAAGGTTTGTTTTTTATTATCTAATAGGTTCCTTTAAGCTAGTGCATTGTTGGTTCACTTACCTTTTCCTTTGATTTCCCTTCAAGTGACACACACAGATCAATGGCCGCCGGGCACGCGCACCGGGTCCCGGGCTCCCTAGATGGCCGAGAAACCCAGGACGTAACATGACGTCCACCAAGAATGGGAGATCCCTCCTGTGGACGTCCTTTGTCTATGGGGGGTATTGAAGTGGTTAAAGTGTACAATTAATACTACTCTTAATATTTTCACTAAATATTTTACTCCTATTTATTCTAAGTACATGTTGGGTGTCAGGGACATAAATGTTTTATTTCAGGATCACTGCACACCATCTGACAGTTGACTTATATGTGGACCAATATAGTACAGTTATCGTGGAGACATTACAAATAAAGTGTAATGCTGGGGAACATATTGGGGTTGATTTACTAAAGGCAAATAGACTGTGAGGCAAGTGCAGTCGCTCCAGAACTTAGTAAATAAGTTCTGGAGCAATGTGATTGGATATTCTTTGTAAAGTAAAGCTTCACCTCACTTACTAAACTCTGGAGCAACTGCACTTGCAGAGTGAACAGTCTATTGGCCTTTAGTAAATAACCCCATTGTGTGCCTTAGCAAAATATTCAGTTGAGCAAGTTACATTTGCATTTTTGGGTTTTTAAAGAAGACTATCTTGACTATCTTAGAGGAGGCATGTGCTTTTCTTTCCGTTATATAATTAGTAAATAAATATGTTTTTTGGAATGTAAGAGATGTGCTAGAGTAGACAAAGGAGATGAAAGGAATATGGAAACCATACAAGAGGAAACAGTAAAACATGCAGTCAATAAGGAGTTTGGACAGTCCAAGTTAGACTTTTGGGGTTTAAGTGGAAAAAGGTGAAAAGGTGCACAAAAAATGCTAGTTTCTAGTATACTTTATTGTGAAAAGAAGACAAAAGAAGGTGCAGAATTTTTCTTTAACCACTTAAGGACCGCCTCCTGCATATTTATGGCGGCAGAATGGCAAGGCTGGGCACATGCACGTACAGGTACGTGCTTGGCTAGTACCCAGCCGTGGGTCTCGGGTGCACGCCCACGCCGCGCTCCCGTGACCCAGTCCAAAGCTCCGAGACCGGGACCGCGGGACTCGCGGACCCGATCGCTGCTGGAGTGCAGCGATCGGTCCCTGGAGCTGAAGAACCGGGAGAGCCGTGTGTAAACACGACTTCCACGTTCTTCACTGTGGTGGCAGCAGCAGCATCGATCGCGTCATCCCTCTTATAGGGGGACACAATCGATGACATCACACCTACAGCCACACCCCCAACAGTTGTAAAAACACTTCAGGTCACACATATCCCCATCAGCGCCCCCCTGTGGTCCCAAACTGCAACTGTCATTTCCACAGTAAACAATGCATTTTAAAATGCATTTTTTGCTGTGAAAATGACAATGGTCCCAAAAATGGGTCAAAATTGTCCAAAGTGTCCGCCATAATCTTGCAGTCATGAAAAAAAACGCTGATCGCTGCAATTAGTAGTAAAAAAATAATAATTTTAGACAATTTCTAGATCAAGTTACCGTAAAAAAATAATAATAATAATAAAAATGCAATAAAACTATCCCCTATTTTGTAAACGTTATACATTTTGCGCAAACCAACCGATAAACGTTTATTGCAATTTTTTTACCAAAAATAGGTAGAAGAATACGTATCAGCCTAAACTGAGGAAAAACATTTTTTTTTAAATATATTTTTGGGGGATATTTATTATAGCAAAAAGTAAAAATTATTGAATTTATTTCAAAATTGTCGCTCTATTTTTGTTTATAGCGCAAAAAAAAAGAAAAAACCTCAGAGGTGATCAAATACCACCAAAAGAAAGCTCTATTTGTGGGGAAAAAAGGACGCCAATTTTGTTTGGGAGGCACATTGCATGACCACGCAATTGTCAGTTAAAGCGACGCAGTGCCGAAACGCAAAAAGGGGCAAGGTCCTTTAGCTGCATTTTGGTCCGGGTCTTAAGTGGTTAATAAATTAACAAAAAAATTCATAGTAAAATAGGAACCACTTAGCTCCCAGATAATATAAGAAAGTTATGTGAAAGATTAAGAGTAGAATGGTTCCTTTTTCCAGTGTTATACAGAAGTCAGGAGACTGAAGCCTTGTACAGACGTCCAGTTTTCCCGGCAGGAAAACTGCCAGGAGAGATTTTGGCTGGGAAAACCGGATGTGTGTATGCTTCCTCGCAGTTTTCCCGTCAGGAAAACATCCGGGTATCCCGGCGGGAAAATAGAGAACCTGCTCTCTATTTTCCCGTCGGGATTCTCAGCATTTTTTTTCTGCTAGATCTACTACTTACCTACGGGAAACACAACTAGGCAGTGCCGATGAAGCATACACGCGGCCGGGGATTCCCGGCCAAAGCTCCATGGCAGTTTTCCTACCGGGTTCTCAGCTTTCCCCTCAGTTTTCTCGGTGGGCTTTTTACCGCAGAGAAAACCAAGCGTGTGTACAGGGTTTCAGATGTATAGTTCTATAGAAAAATTACCTTTGCATACATAAAGAGATCATGTATGCAAATTCAATTTCTAACAGAGGACTGCAACTCTCAGATTAGCAAGGGCAGAAGCATAGGGAAAATTGGAAAAGAGAAAAAGCATAGAACGTGATTTAACTAAGAAAAGATGTTACAGTTGCTTTTAATGGAGAAAAAGTAAGACTCACTAGGCAATTTACACAAAACTATAACGAAAAGAAAATTGGAAAATAATGGCAAGATCACTTAGTTGGTTAGTATGTTTGCAGAGGAAGCCTAGACAGCAGCATAAAATAGAAACCTGTTGCGCTTACTTTTGGTCAATTTTATATCAGTTGCTTTTAGGGTTACACATTGGTACACTGTTGTTTTATATGTTTTTACAGTAGATATATACACATACCCAAACATACATTTGTACTCTCTCTTTATATATATATATATATATATATATACTAGCTGAATACCCGGCGTTGCCCGGTCTTCCTATCTTAACCTTTTGGGGAGGAAAATCATAGTTATATAAATATAAATAAAATAAATAAATTTAAATTTAATTTTAGAAATTTGACAGATAAAAATATGAATATTTACTATTTAATTAAAGAGTATTGTATTTCATAACTTTTATAACATTTTCCTTTTCAGTTTGTGAATGTTGAAACAGAGCAAAATATGGTACAATGAAGCAGATTAGTACCAACTCACAGACCTTTAAAAAGTGTGGTTAACTCAACTGACATATTATTGCAATACTTGTTTGTATACTATATTCTTAGTTTCTCCCGCATTTGCTAAAATGAACAAATTATTTGGGGAACCCACCCTGGAGCACGCTACATAAAGTTGCCCATGTGAAAAACATGGTGATCTTAAATCAACTCCGCAGTACCAAATGGACTGCCCTTGTGACTTGTTGATCGTGATGGAAAATGCAAGCGTCACTGGGAGTTGTAGTCTCTTGAAACTAAAAGGCAGATCTGTTGGAATAAGAGGTATTCGTGGAATAAAAACTGTTTCTCCCTTTCCCTTTCCTGTCAAAATAGTAGCTTCCAAGACATTAGGCAACAAGTTTTTCACACACAGCCTTGTTCCATTGCACAGTTTTGGTGGGTCAAGGTTTCGTAATAAAATGATAGGACATCCAACTTTAAGTGATAGGCGATGTTGTGGCAATCCAGCTGGATCAAGGGAATTCAGGAATTCTGGTGGGAAATCCACAGCCTTAGTTCTGCAACTGACGATACCAAAATCAGAGGGAAGTTATGAAGTAACATGTGTTTCCCATAGAGTTGAATGAGACTTTAAAGAAAAACCCTTTCCCATAGAGTTGAATGGGACTTTAAAGAAAAACCCCGACCATGGCAAATGGGGTGGGTAAGGGTTAAACCACCTATCCTATGTTTGTTGCTGACATATAAGTAACATGTGTGCCAAGTTTCATGTTAATATCTTTAGCCGTTTGGACGTGATGCTGGAACATACATACATACACACACACACACACGTTGAGTTTTATATATATAGATTTATATTTATAGCTATATATATATATATATATATATATATATATATATATATATATATATATTACAGTGGTTTAGCAGTGGTTTAGCAGTGGTTTCCTAGCAGATATTCTACCATGAAGGCCTGATTCACACAGTCTCCTCTTAACAGTTGTTCTAGAGATGTGCTGCAAAAGGTGGCTACTTTGAAGAACCTAGAATATGACATATATTTTCAGTTGTTTCACACTTTTTTGTTATGTATTTAATTCCACATGTGTTAATTCATAGTTTTGATGCCTTCAGTGTGACGCTACAATTTTCATAGTCATGAAAATAAAGAAAACTCTTGGAATGAGAAGGTGTGTCCAAACTTTTGGTCTGTACTGTATATATAACTATATATATATATCTGCAGTGCTGTGCAAAAGTTTTAGGCAGGTATGAAGGAATGCTATAAAGCAAGAATGCTTTCAAAAATATATATTTTAATTGTTTACTTTTATCAATTTACAAAAATACAAAGTAAGCGAACAGAAGAAAAGTCTAAATAAAAGCAACATTTGGTATGACTACCATTTGGCTTTAAACCAGTATCAGTTGTTTTAAAGTATAACAAAGGGCAAAACTTTTTCGTTTAATTTTGGATAGAGGGGTGATGGATTAGAACACTGGTCAGATTGTATCACTGTCTGTGCCCCTGTTAATAATGTTGATCCTCTCTATTTGTCCTGCGTATCCTCATAATTGAAAGTGAAATTAAAAGAAAATACCAAATTTTGGGTTGTCCCCAGAAAAGTAATAGGGGGAGTCTTCCAATGGGGACACCTATGGGTCACCAAGAGACTCCCTTAATTATCAGGGATTTCCTCTCACTTCCTGTTTTGGCTGTGGGACAGGAACTGAGGGAAAATCTCCCCAATGGGACAAAGATAGCAATAATAAACCTTCCTTACTCTATTCAAATGAAAAAATAAATTAGTTTTGCTATAGTTATACTTTAAGAACACTTCAGAACTAACCACAGATCTTCTGTTGATTAAGGCTGTCTCAAATCATTCTGTCTCTTCATGTAATGCCAGACAGACTCAATAATTGAGACCAGGGCTCCATGGGGGCCAAAACATAATTTCCTGGACTCTTTGTTTTTCTTTACAGAGAGAGATAGTTATTAATGACATTGCCTGTATGTTTGGGGTCATTATCCTGCTGCAGAATAAATTTGAGGCCAATCGTACTCCTCTCTGATGGTATGGCATGATAGATAAGTATCTGCCTGTATTTGTAAGCAGGTGCACTGCTTACAGGATGTTTAGAAACACTGTTAGGTTTGACTGTATTCTGTGTTTTTTGTGTACTGGCTGCCCAGAGAGCTAGGAAAGAGTAATGTAAAATGTAATTTTTCTTTTCCTGGGTATTCAAGGTCCTCAGGGCCTCACTCTTCCTACACATGGGAATGCAGAGGAAGAACTGCTGTACCCCTTCGTTCCTTTCAGAGTACATGGCCCCCCGTAATGGGTTACACTGCTTGAATTCTCCCTAGAACCAGGAACCTACCACTATTGCATTTTAGCTAAACTTTTCTCTTTGGAAGGTATGCTATGCGTATCCTGCATTATATAGCGTCAAGGCTGTGCTGAGTGTTCTATCAGAGACGTGTAAACAAGGGTAAGCAACTCAACTATGCATTAAAACATTAGAAATTGGGTGCAAAAAAATGCCAACACATACTCTGGACTGATGAGTCAAAATGTGAAATATTTGGCTGTAGCAGGAGGCAGTTTGTTCATGAAAGGCTGGAGAGAGGTACAATAATGATTGCCTGCAAGAAAACATGGTGGGGGTTCTATGTAAGTTTGGTGCTGTATTTCTGCACATGAAGTTGGATATTTGGTCCAGATCAATAGTATATATGTATATACGCCTGTTTTACAAGTAAACATTTTTTACACAATAAAAGGATTTTTATACAAATGCTTCAACACACATTAGGCAGGCACAGTCCACTGTTGTGCTGGAGATTTTCATGGAACATTTTATTTCAACTTTTCAAAAGTTACAAAGTTGCATTAAGAGCCGGTTCACACACAGGCGGCATGACTTTGGGGGTGACTCGGCAAGGCGAAATGACTTCTGTATTGAAGTCAATGAAAGTCGCCCAGAGCCACCCCCAATGTAGTACAGGAACCTTTTTCTAAGTCGAACCGACTTGCGTCGCTCCTATTAGAATGGTTCAATTGACTACTGCGGACCGCGACTTGTCAGGCGGCTGAGTCACCTGACAGGTCTCCCCTGTGTGAACCGGCTCTAAGAGAGCATACATAGGGTTGTTTTACAAAAGGAACATGAACTGGTTACTTTGTAAAGTGAGTGTGTAATAATTCTACTAACTAAAGCAAAGCTGTATACTAATCGTCCAATCATCTGTATGAAAATATCCAAATTTTGTTTTTCATTTCCCTAGCACATTATTGAGTATACAAAGCAGACATCGCTTCACCTTATTTTCCAAGCTCAGTGAAAATTTAGGTACATTTTAAACAGTCTCTTCTCCCTTATTAAATCAAGCCCTATATATTTGTATATTTGGTTATCTCCTCACCTAAGAATATATATCTATCTATATATATCTATATATATATATTATTTTTTAACAAGAAATATGTGTAGAAAAAAAAATTTTTTACTGTAAAATATAGCAGATTCGTTTATTTCTAGAAGGTATTATGGTAATTAAGAATGAATTTCCAAGTGACATTTACTCTTGTTTTAATTTGAGGTACGTTGATTATCTGGTGGAGAATGTGCAATTTAGGTTGAAATAATGAGATAATTTGATCTTTTCAAAGCATGTATATTCAAAGAATCTCACTATGAAAGAAATTTATCCATGCAGATTTCAATTTGTGAGAATCGAATGTGGTAATACATTTATAGCACATCTGCAGTGCATATTAGTGGGCATTAAAATGTAAAATTACTCATTAAACTAAAAAAAACTTTTAAGATTTAAAAATCAACCATTAATGAAGATCATTTTATCTCATTACTTTCCTTTACTCATTGTAATTGAAGAAAGTTTCAGGCATGGGAAATATTCACAGAGAACAATTTAACTATCCAAATATATATTTTTATGACTAAGAAAAATCTATAGATACATTTAGCAGTCATTAAAGAACATTTGGAAAAAGAGTGTTATTAAAGCCCAACTCCAGGAATTACAATAAAAGAAATACCCTTGCAATGGGGTCCCCCAAACTGCTTGTTAACCTCAGGGGATGAGAAATAAGGTGTAATACTTACCTTATTCTTAGCTCTGCCAGGCTATAGCCCTTTACGCTATTCTGGGTTGTGGGTGGTCTCTCGCTGCCCTCACACAATCTAGGTCCCCTAAAAGTGGAGTGGAGTGGAGTTCATGGTACTCCAATAGGATCAGCATGAGTCCTGTAGACAGTCAGTAGGCACATTGGTCTAGCTGACGGACGTGTGCCTAAGAGCTCCTCTCACCTGACCTCCAGTGACTCCATCCTCCATCCAGCAGGTCGCTCTCACGCGAGTCAGCTCTTCCCCCCAGGACTAGTTCAGCTAGGCAGTGTCCTCCCACCGGCTCTCCAGCTATCAGGTAAAAGCCATCCACTGGGATCACAGGTGGCCGTCCTTTTCAGGACAAGCCGCAGCAACTATCCATCCCCGTCGGCTCTTCCCTGCTCCTTTTTCTTCCTTCCCTGTGCCACCATCACCACTCGAGGCATCCCTTCGCCACCTCCCCGCTGCAATTTCCGCCATCCCCGCCATCTCTAGTGCGGTTTTTGACACTCCCCGTCTTCTCCCCTGAACCGCGCCAGCCACAGCTGATTCGCGGCCACCGCATCTTAGGAAAGGCCGCAGCTTCATCCGCGGCCTAGCGGCGCGCCGCACTCTTGGCCTAAAACATCACCAGAAACTTCCCAGGAGTTCACCCCCAGCCCCTGCAGGACTCATCCACCCCTGGTTTCAACAACCAGTCCCCCCCCTGCTCACCAATCCACCCAGCTGGCTACACACCAGCCTGGGTCCCATGTCCTGCTCCTGGTCGGCGGCCATCTTGGTATGCCCCAGCAGCAGTGACAGCTCTCACCCACCTTTTCACAACTTAACAGTACTTGATCCAGGGGTTTTGCCCGATCGCCGTTCAGGGATCAGGAAGGATTTTTTTCCCCTACCAAAGCAAATTGGCATAGCACGGCTAGGGTTTTTTTGCCTTCCTCTGGACCAAGCCGGGAGGATTCACCGAATCCTCTCTCCATCGCCACCAAAAAAACTACTTCGCCCCCGGTGAATGGCGACCATGGCTAATCTGCGGTACTCTGCAGAAACCATTTGGGATCTGAGGAGTTTCGCCGCAATACTGCCAGCCATCACCAAAAGGACCCTAAGAATTGAGCAACTTTTGAAGATCGATCGACGATCGACTGTCAAAAATTTTAGCCGTTTGCCCCAGTCTAAGCACATTTCATGTGCTTTGATCAACACAAGATCGGCAGTAAAACACTGACTTGAAATCCATGATTTCATTCTACAAAACGATCTAGACTGCCTCTTCATTACAGAGAGCTGGCTCACAGCCGACTGTAACACCATTCTAGGAGAACTGGTGCCAGAAAACTACCGTATTATAATGGAAAACAGAATAGGGCAAAGAGGAGGAGGCCTGGCAGTGATCCACAAGACTCACCTTGCGATCACTAAACCAGTCCTTCAAAACCCTCTTCCATTCATGGAAACCCTCACTCTGCAACTACAAACAAATTCAAAGGAGACCGTCCACATTCTGCTCTGCTATACTCCACCAGGCCCAAAATCGCAGCTGCTATCATCATGGACAGATTTCTTCTCCACTTACACCCTCAACAGCAAACATCTTTTGCTGCTCGGGGATTTCAACCTCTGGGCCAATTCCTCACAAGACCCCGTTGCCGATGCCTGTATTAACCACCTGGAAGATTTAGGGTTACAGCAACTAGTATGTGGGCCCACACATGCTTCAGGTCACACACTTGATCTTTTTTTCAGACAAGATCTGGAAATAAAAATAATTTGGGAAAATGAAAAGTTGCCATGGACAGACCACCATGCAACTAAATTCATTATTTCCACAATCCCCCCCGCAAAAAAAACATCAAATCCAGTGACAACACACTAGACTAGATGTCAGAAGAAGCTCCACTCGGAACTCTTCAAAACCACTTTAAGGAAAAAAATAGAAACAACTCAGCCGCATCAAACGGCCGTTGAAACACTGGATGCCAGCGCCGAAACGTAAAACCCGAATTCGGAAAAACAACCGCAGCTGGTTTAACAACCAGCTGTCGTTACTGAAGCAAGAACGCAGAAGGGCCGAATCTGCCTGGAAAATAAGTTCTTCTATACATCTACAAGGCGGCGACAAGAAAATACCACAAAGACATTTTCCAAGCCAAGAAAAATTATTTTTCGGAGGCTATCAACAGCGCCTTAAACCGCCCCCGCGAACTCTTCAAGATGGTCACTCAGACCATGAAACCAGGATGTATTGAAGCCCCAAATGCAGACACACAAGAATTTTGCAATGAACTATCGGATTGCTTCATTAATAAAATCGAGGCAATCCGTGAAAGCATTCAGCAAAACAATTCCCCCCTCAGTCCCCCCTGCAGCCTCTCACACAACACCCATAGTAATTCTCCTATATCAGGTAAGGTTACCCTGGAACCCATCTCCATCGAGACCACTAAGAATGTCATTTGTACTCTGCGTAATAGCACAGCGCCAAATGACATTATCCCCACAAAACTGCTGAAGGAATGCGCCTACATCCTGGCTCCTCCCATCACGCAGCTTATCAACCAGTCTTTCTTGGAGGGCATAGTGCCCTCACAGTTGAAAGAGGGTATAATCCAACCCATCCTGAAGAAACCCTCCCTGGACCCCAAGGACCCACTCCACCGCCGTCCCATAACAAGCCTCAATGTACTCTCAAGGTAATGGAAAAGTAGTGGTACAACAGCTGCAACAGCATCTAGATACCCACAAGCTACTTGACCCATTGCAATCAGGGTTCCGTCCCGGACATGGGACTGAAACCGCATTGCTCAAAATATGGGACGATGTTCTCGAGGCCGCAGACGAAGGAGAATCTTGTCTTCTGGTTCTGTTGGACCTAAGCGCAGCTTTCGACACTAGAGACCACAAACTGTTACTGACTCGGCTTGCTGAAGTAGCCAGAGTCGCAGAAGGCGATTTATCTTGGTTCTCCTCTTTTCTGGAAAACCGATCGCAAACAGTGAAGTTAGGACCTTTTACGTCTGAGAAACACACAGTATTATGCGGAGTCCCTCAAGGATCGCCTCTGTCACCGGTGCTGTTTAACATCTACCTTCGTCCTCTTTTTGAGATTATCAGCAGCCAAAAACGTCTTTATCACTCATATGCAGACGACACGCAACTGTATTTCCGCATCTGCAACAGAAAGGATCACCACCTCAATCTAGAGACATGCCTCTCTTTGATAGAACTTCTCCTGTTTCACGCCAAGCGCAGGAATCAACCTTCAACAGCATGGACACCCCCGCCTATTCTGGGCAAAATCATCACCCCTAGCGCCAAAGTCAAAAGTCTCAGGGTCATTTTTGACTCCTTTATGAAAATGGACGCACAAATAGAGTCAGTAGTCAGCGGATCTCACCATCTGCTGCGCCTACTACGCAGACTTACTCCGTTCATCCCCAAAGAAGATTTATCGGTCGTGGTGGGAGCAATTTTTAACTCCAGACTGGATTATGCAAATGCCCTTTACCTCTGACTCCCCAAGTACCAAATCGCTCATCTGAAAGTCGTTCAGAATACGGCCAGACTCGTGACTGGGAAAAAACCATGGGAATCCATCTCACCCTCTCTGAGATCCCTTCACTGGTTACCAGTTAAAGACAGAATTGCTTTCAAAGCTCTCTGTCTTACGCATAGATGTGTCCATGGGAATGCCCCCCTTTACTTATGCGAAAAAATAAAAGCTCATAATCCCAATCGCATTTTGCGATCCACCAATCAAAACCTGCTCCAGGTTCCGAAAGCCAACTACAAGTCCAAAGGAGAAAGAAGATTCGCGATCCAAGGTCCCAGACTATGGAACGCTTTACCAACCAGCATTCGGTTGGAGGAGAACCACCTAGCATTCAGGAAAAAGGTCAAGACTCATCTCTTTTGATATCAAAGGAGACAGGAACAACAAGCGCCCAGAGGCGATTCAGTTTGCATGTGCTGCGCTATATAAGTTTTCATTCATTCATTCATTCACATACAATGCAGGGCTTGATAATGTTGTCATGTTTCTCCAGCAGTGGTGTCCCCAGCTTTCATATTCGATTGTATGTACACCAGTAAGAGACTGGAAAACTCAGCGTTCCCTGCCCTGGAAGGGGTTAAGCCTGGCCAGCAGGTAAAACCTCCTCTCTTCCCCTATTAATTAACACTCACCTGGTAAGGAAGTGGGAAGTGAGAGCTCAGTGTGAGAGGTATGCTGAGCTGTACGGACAGGTTGGAAACTGTCTGCATTGAAGAAACAAGGTCTGTCACAGATTTGTTTATTTGGACTGTTATTCTGTTTGTTTTATACTGGAGGCTGGAATAGCCCCTCCAGTACAGTGTAGTGAGGGCCTCCTAAATTGGAGTAGGCCATTTTGTTTTGTATTATTTATTTTGAGTGCAATAAAGCCGTATTTATTGCTTAAGATCAGCGACTTTGCTGCATTACATTATCGCTATTTCTACGACTTTGTCACAAGTGGTGGTCAGAAGTGGGATGTTTGCTGTTGTACCGGTCAATTTACAGTTACAGTGGCCTTAAAGGTACAGGACCCATAAAATGGAAGATATTGTGAAAGCCCTGTTACAAGTTGTCTCTGCACAACAAGAAACTAATAGACAGCTAGCTGAAGCACAAAAGTCAGACCATGCTGTTCTCAAAGCAACCCTGGAGCAAATGACTACCCAAGGGTTTTCTAACCCACCAGCAAGGGGGGTAAGCCAAATACGTGCCAGCAGCTGTCTGCAGAAAATTACCCCGGATGATGATGTGGAGAATTACCTACTGGCGTTCGAACGGACCGCCACCCGAGAAGGCTGGGCCCCAGAACAGTGGGCTGGAATCATTGCACCCTTCCTCCTGGGAGAAGCACAGAAAGCCTATTTTGATCTGGATGAGGTGGCTGCTGCAGACTATCCCAAACTGAAAGGAGAGATCCTGGCTCGCTTAGGGGTGACTTCCACAGTGAGGGCCCAGCGTTTCTACAACTGGAGGTTTAAAGAAGGAAAGGCGCCAAGATCCCAGATGTTCGATTTAATTCATCAAGCTCGGAAGTGGCTCAAACCAGAGACTCAAACCCCTGCACAGATTATAGAAGCACTTGTACTGGACCGTTACGTGAGAGAGCTTCCAAATGGCCTCCGGGAGTGGGTCACTCAGGGAAATCCCCTGGACTGTGATAGTATGGTCGCACAAGTGGAGCGGTACCTGTCTACTAAAAGTTTGGACCGATCTCTCTCTAGGACGATCGGGAAAATACAGAGACCAGGAGACCGGATGAGTTGAGTGGAGTGGAAGCAGACTTCGGATCCAGAGCCCGTTTCTCCAAAACAGACTTTAGAAGTCAAAACCCTGGGAAAGAGGACCACCCTAGGAGAAACTCCATAACTTGTTTTGAGTGTGGCGCCAAAGGACATGTCAGGGCGAGATGCCCCAATCTTCCTGAGCCAATGCAGTGTGGACTAGGGGAAGATTCCTCTGACTTTTGTGGGCTCATTTGTTTAGCAGGCCTGGTAGAAGGGGGACATACCTTCCGAGTACCTGTCCTGCTGGACAAACAAGAGACAGTGGCCCTGGTGGACTCTGGCAGTGCACTGACTTTGGTAGCCAGTAAATTGGTAAAACCTTGTTGGATTCAGAAGCATAGAACCATGGGGGTCTTGTGTATTCATGGGTGTACTGTGCGGTATCCTACTGCCAACATAGAAGTGTTAGTACAGGGCAGTTTGGTAAGGATCGTAGCAGTGGTAGTTCCTCCTCTACCATATCCTTTGATAATAGGAAGGAATTTCTCTAATTTCCACGCTCTGTTACAGCCCCCTGTGATGGGAGAACAAGGGGAACCTGAAGTGGAGCAGAGAAATACAGGGGTCCATGAAGTATTTCCCTTTGCTCATCCTGACTTGTATATCTCTAATCCAAAAAGAGGTAAAACAAGACGGGAACGCAGGGAGAGCAAGCTAAGATTTAATAGGGCTGTCTAGGAAGTCCTGTTGAATCAGCGTGGGGAGCAGTCCAGGAGAGTCGGGGCCCCACGACATGACAGAAGATGAGGCAGAGGTTGGTCAACCGGAACCCGCCCCAGAGGCTACCAGTGAAGACGATGAGGGGGATACAGATATCCTGGATATCTCGGGTAGTGGCTTTGGCCGTGACCAGGCAGATGATCCCCTGCTGCAGGAAGCCAGGAGTAATGTTGTAGAGGTTAATGGGGTACCAGTAGAAGGGGTAACAGGAAAGGCCTATCCCTATTTTATCCTTAAAAACTATCTTTTTTACAAAGTAACCTCCGATGAGGGACAAGAGCTTGAACAACTGGTTGTGCCTTCATCATACACCCGAAAAATCCTGGATTACTCTCACTCTCATCTTCTGGGGGGACACTTAGGGGTGGAGAAAACCCAAGAACGGGTGCTCAGGAGGTTCTTCTGGCCTGGGGTATATGAGGGGATTAAAAGGTATTGTGCTTCTTGCCCGGAATGACAGCTGGCATCTCCCAGACCGAAGTTGAGAGCCCCACTCATACCTCTCCCCATAGTTGACGTTCCGTTTGAGAGGATTGGCATGGACCTAGTGGGTCCCTTAGAGAAAACAGCTCGAGGGCACCAGTACATACTTTTCATCGTTGATTATGCCACCAGATACCCGGAGGCCATTCCACTACGTAAGGCGAATGCTAAAAGTATTGCAAAAGATTTGGTTCAGATGTTTACACGGGTGGGGATCCCCAGGACATTGCTCACGGATCAGGGGACACCGTTTGTCTCCCGTATTATGAAAAAGCTATGTCAGCTATTTAATGTACAGACTCTGAGAACGTCAGTGTATCACCCCCAGACAGATGGGTTGGTAGAAAGGTTTAACCGGACCCTAAAGGGGATGTTGAGAAAAGTCGTTAGCAGGGATGGGAAGGATTGGGACTTGTTACTTCCTTACCTGTTGTTTGCAGTTCGAGAGATTCTCCAAAGTTCTACGGGCTTCTCCCCGTTTGAGCTTTTATATGGTAGGCATCCCAGGGGTATACTGGATATCCTAAAGGAAACCTGGGAAGAACACGGGGTAACTGGCACCAATGTCCTCCAATATGTTGAAGATATGCGGGTGCGTATGGCTCAGATTGCCCCTCTTGTTCGCCAGCATATGGAGCAGGCACAGAGTAGGCAGGAGTCCTACTATGACCAGAGGGCCCTAGTGAGACAGTTTGAAAGGGGGGACAGAGTAATGGTTCTAGTACCCACCGCAGAAAGCAAACTTCTAGCACAGTGCCAGGGACCCTATGAGGTCTTGGAAAAAGTGAGCCCAGTAAATTATAAAGTTAGTGAGCCGGGACGCCGGAAGAAGGAGGCCGTGTTCCACATAAACCTTCTTAAGCCATGGAGGACTAGAGAGGACTGCATGGCTGCAGTGGGGGACACCACACCTGGTCCACAGGCACCTAGTCCTTCGGTGACAATCTCTCCAGAGCTGACACCTGAGCAAATAAAAGAAGCTAGAAGCTTGGTTGAGAGGAATAATGATGTCTTCTCCCCCAACCCTGGACAAACCAGAGAGATTACCCATGACATTATTACAGAACCAGGGGTTGTCGTAAGAGTGATTTTTTACCGCATTTCGGAGGCCAAGAGGGAAGCTGTAAGGGCGGAAGTCAGGAAAATGCTTGAGCTCGGAGTGATAGAGGAGTCTCATAGCCAGTGGTGCAGCCCCATTGTTCTAGTGCCCAAACCTGATGGGTCCATCAGGTTTTGTAATGACTTCAGGAAGTTAAACGAGGTGTCTAAGTTTGACGCCTAGCCCATGCCTAGGGTGGATGAACTAGTAGAGCGATTAGCCAAAGATAGGTTCTTCACCACGTTGGATCTGACAAAGGGTTATTGGCAGATACCATTGACAAAATGCGCCCGAGAGAAGACAACCTTTGCCACTCCTGATGGCCTATTCCAGTACAGGATCATGCCTTTTGGCCTCCATGGGGCTCCAGACACTTTTCAAAGGCTAATGGATAAGTTGCTCAGGCCCCACACTGAGTATGCAGCCGCATACTTGGATGATGTGATCATTCATAGCCCGGACTGGGATCTGGATAAAGTACAGGCAGTCTTGGACACTTTTAGAAGAGCGGGTCTGACAGCTAACCCCTCTAAATGTGCCTTGGGTCTAGCAGAGGCTAGATACTTGGGTTACCTGGTAGGCAGAGGACTTGTTAAACCACAAATGAACAAGATAGGAGCTATACAGAGCTGGCCCAGACCGTTGAGGAAAAAACAAGTCAGAGCTTTCTTGGGGATTGTAGGCTACTATCGGAGGTTTATTCCTCACTTTGCTACGAGGGCTGCTACGCTCACTGACCTTATTAAAGCCAGAAGTCTAGACACTGTAAAGTGGAACAGCGAGGCTGAGGAAGCCTTTGCTGGTCTGCGGGCAGCGCGTTGTGCCCAACCTGTGCTTGTGGCTCCTGACTTTGGAAAGGAGTTCTTTCTCCAGACCGATGCCTCAGAGGTGGGTCTGGGTGCAGTTTTGTCCCAATATGTGGATGGTGAGAAACACCCTGTGCTGTATTTGAGTCGGAAGTTGTTATCTCGAGAACAGCGCTATGCCACAGTGGAAAAAGAGTGTTTGGCGATCAAGTAGCAGTAGAAACACTCCGCTACTATTTGTTGGGCAGGCGGTTTACCCTCGTCACAGACCATGCTCCGTTAAAGTGGATGCACACCAACAGGGACAAGAACGCTTGGGTCACAAGGTGGTTTCTGTCCATACAGCCCTTTACTTTTGTGGTACCACATAGGGCAGGTCTCCTCCACAGTAATGTAGATGCTCTGTCCCGAGTGCATGGGTTTGTAGAGGTGGCCGCTTCCCACCCAAGTGTTAAGCTGGGGGGGAGGATGTGTGACAGGGTACACGATTGTATGTACACCAGTGAGAGACTGGAAAACTCAGCATTCCCTGCCCTGGAAGGGGTTAAGCCTGGCCAGCAGGTAAAACCTCCTCTCTTCCCCTATTAATTAACACTCACCTGGTAAGGAAGTGGGAAGTGAGAGTTCAGTGTGAGAGGTATGCTGAGCTGGACGGACAGGTTGGAAACTGTCTGCATTGAAGGAACAAGGTCTGTCACAGATTTGTTTATTTGGACTGTTATTTTGTTTGTTTTATACTGGAGGCTGGAATAGCCCCTCCAGTACAGTGTAGTGAGGGACACTACTGTCAGTTAGCCTCCTAAATTGGAGTAGGCCATTTTGTTTTGTGTTATTTATTTTGAGTGCAATAAAGCCGTATTTATTGCTTAAGATCAGCGACTTTGCTGCATTACATTATAGCTATTTCTACGACTTTGTCACAATATATATATATATATATATATATATATATATATATATATATATATATATATATATCCATTGCAAAACATTGACATCTTCTTGATAAAGACAAGCGACATCTTGTCAAAATATTGATACATTAAGGTTTATGGTAATACTCTATATTTTAAGACCAGTGAGTAATATTTGCTTCTGATATTTGTTATTCAAACAGATTTGTCATCTGAGCTGTTATCAAATAGCCATTGTTCACAACTTTAACCATGCATGATATTCAACACAGAAATTCTCCAATACAAACGGTTATGCTTCAAAGACATAAACCTCTGCTTATACATCCGTTCATAAAGAGAGCTTCAAATTGCTTGAAGAGTCATAGCAGATTACACAGCTGTATGGCATTGTTAGAATATTGAACTATCTGTAATCATTATTACAATGTAATTCACAAAGAATGAAGTCTTATCTGCCATGCAAGGACACATTCCTCATTTCCCAGCAGATTGGAAAGATTTCATCTGCTTAAAGTAATCCATATGAAATGCAGAAAATTGAATGTTTGTATACTTTTGTTGTAATTGCTTTTCTGTTGTGTAGTCCTGTTCTGGAGTAGGGGGGGATCTGTGAAATGACCATCACTACACAACACTACACTTATCTTTTCGGGTATCAGTATAATTGAATCCCTAAGGCCTTGTACACACGATCAGTCCAATCTGATGAAACAAACTGAAGTTCAGTTTCATTGGTTCACAGACTGATGCAGGGCTGTCTTAATGAGAGGGCACACCTGGGCACTGCCCAGGGCCCCCAGCTGCATGGAGGGCCCCCTGCACTTTCCCCAAAGCAGCTGGTCCTTGAGCCCACGCTGCCTCAAAATTGGGGGGCCCCATGATGGCACTGAGAGTGATAGATACACAGGGGAGGCAGTGTGCCTCCTACCTACTTTATGTCTGTTTACCTGCACTGTCATCATTGTAGGGGCTCCAGAGCATTACTTTGCAGGGGGCCCATGATGCCTTTTAAGATGGCCCTGCACTGATGGTCTGATGTGCGTACACACCATCAGTTCAAAAACCGATCGTGTCAGAATGCGGTGACGTAAAACACAACGATGTGCAGAAAAAAATTAAGTTCAATGCTTCCAAGCATGCGTCGACTTGATTCTGAGCATGCGCGGGTTTTGAACCTAAGCTTTTGCATACTAACCATTGGTTTTGAGCGATCGGTATGCGTCCACCAGTCCGATTTTAAAGCAAGTTCTAAATTTTTTGACTGAAGGACAACAGACTGATGGGGCGTACACACGGTCGGTTTGGACCGATGAAACTGAACTTCAGTCCGTTTTCATCGGTTTGGACTGATCGCGTGTACGTGGCCTAATAAATGAAACATTGACAAAAGAGGTCCTCAGGAATATGGAGGGAGCTCTCCTACTGCTGTAGTCGCCAAATCATATTCTTAAGGGCAATTTCACACCAATTTGTGGATGAAAACAGGACATACATTGGTCCCTATGTGATTACGGGTGTTGGCGGATGACCATCCACTGACACCCGTAATTGTCCGCCTCCGCAATGATCCGATTTTTCGGACGGAAGAAAATCCTATTTTTCTTCCGTCTGGCAGATCGGATCGGATGAATACGGACATACGGTCCGTGTTCATCCGATCCCCCCCATATGGGGAGAGCGGAGGAAAGACAGGGCGGTCCCTGCACAGTGTGCGGGGACCGCCCTGTCAGCCGACGGCTCAGGGGGGATTTTACGAAGGATCCCTGCTGAGCTAAAGTGGACACACAGAGGCGGATCATTACGATCCGCCCCATGTGAAAGGGCCCTAAAACCCAAAGTGAGCTTTCAGTTTAAATCAGCTAAATACATTCCAGGTGCATCAAAACAACAGGTATGCAGTTTTTAGTCTTTAGAAAGTAGGAGGCATGTCAGACCTTTACATATAGACAATTTCTTCAACACAGGGAGCAATGGTTCTTCTTTGAAGCATACTGGCAGGGCACAGACTTTTATACTTAGGCAGTGACTGCTTTCTAAAGAGGATGAACTGTGATGCCGCGTACACACGACTGTTTTTAATGGTCTATTAACCACTTAAGGACCGCCTACGTCGGCAGAATGGCACGGCTGGGCACATCAACGTATATATACGTTGATTTTAGTACCCAGCCGTGGGTCACGGGCGCGCGCCCGCGGCGCGGTCCCGTGACCCGGTCCGAAGCTCCAGGAACGGGACCGTGGGATTCGCGGACCTGATCGTCACTGCAGTGCGGCAATCCGTCCCTGGAGCGGAAGAACGGGGAGAGCCGTGTGTAAACACGGCTTCCCCGTGCTTCACTGTGGCCGCAGCATCGTTCGCGTCATCCCTGTAATAGGGGGACGCGATCGATGACGCCACACCCCCCTACAGTTGTAAACACACACACAGGGTACACTCAAATTCACAGCGCCCCCTGTGGTTAACTCCCAAACTGCAACTGTCATTTCCACAGTAAACAATGCAATTTAAATGCATTTTTTGCTGTGAAAATTACAATTGTCCCAAAAATGTGTCAAAATTGTCCGAAGTGTCCGCCATAATGTCGCAGTCACGAAAAAAATCGCTGATCGCCGCTATTAGTAGTAAAAAAATTTTTTTTTCATAAAAATGCAATAAAACTATCCCTTATTTTGTAGACGCTATAAATTTGGCGAAAACCAACCGATAAACGCTTATTGCGATTTTTTTTTTATTTATTTTTTTATTTTTTACCAAAAATATGTACAAGAATACGTATTGGCCTAAACTGAGGAAAAAATATGTTTTTATATATATTTTTGGGGGATATTTATTATAGCAAAAAGTAAAAAATATTGCATTTTTTTTTAAATTGTCGCTCTATTTTTGTTTATAGCGCAAAAAATAAAAACCGCAGAGGTGATCAAATACCACCAAAAGAAAGCTCTATTTGTGGGGAAAAAAGGACGCCAATTTTGTTTGGAAGCCACGTCGCACGACCGCGCAATTGTCAGTTAAAACAATGCAGTGCCGAATCGCAAAAAGGGGCAAGGTCCTTTACCTGCATTTTGGTCCGGGTCTTAAGTGGTTAAACACAACATTTTTTTCAACCTGATTATTGTTAAGCCGCCTTGCCTACACACGTTCGTGAAAAAAAAATGCTCTAGCAAAGCGCAGTGACGTACAACAAGTACGACGGCACTATAAAGGGGAAGTTCCATTCGGATGGGGCTGCTTTTGCTCTGATTCGTGCTTTTCAGTCTGTTACAGCGTGATGAATGTGCTATCTCCATTACGAACGCTAGTTTTACCAGAACGAGCGCTCCCGTCTCATAACTTGTTTCTGAGCATGCACGTTATTCTCACACCGTTAAAGCCCACACACGACCATTTTTTACAACGTTAAAAACGACAACGTTAAAGACTACGCGAAAATTTAGAGCATGTTCTTCATTTTTAATGCCCATTTTTAATGTTGCGTAAAATGCTCTGGAGCCCACACCATTACATCATTTAAAAACGGTTGTGTTTACGCGGCATGAGACTTTGATTCAAGAAGGATTTCCTGATACCTACGAGCAGGCACTAGATCCACAACAATATTGCAGATATGGAACATTTCTGCCTAAAATCAAGTGGCGTCACATTATATCACACTGGTGTTCAATAGCAGACATTTCTTCTTGAATCAATCCTTTTACTGATGTGTTTCTTTTTAAAGTAGGCTATGGGTAGTTGTAGTACAGAAGTGGGGGTCAAAGTCACCGAAGAAACCATTTTTGGGTCTCTCCATACAACTAGTGGCCCAGTTAAAACATCTATTCACTGTATGTATTGAAAGCTAGATATGAGCTGTGTCTAGGTATATATGACAATGATAGGGTGTACATCTGATCCATATCTAGTACAAATCGATCCAAAAGTCTTCAAAGACCTTTTTCTATAGCTGCAAAATGGAATTCCCACTGTGAAGTACAACACTGTACACACGTATTTGGCTGGATCATAGTTAACCCAGACTGATTGTATAGTTTTTCACTCTGGTTTCTCACTGCTACCAGTAGGTGTCACTGGTGCTACTGACAATAGTATAAGATTTGTCACAAAACTGAGTTATGAATATTTATATTTTCTTCAGCCAACCCAGTAGAAGGTAAAAGACCACTGGTGCGTGCTGGGGGAGGACATAAATATCTGGGCAGGGCTGGTGATCGCTTTGTTCTACTAGGCTGAGGCCTGGGAAGGTGCTGCTAGATAGAATTATGCCAATAAGCCCTATAGGCTGTGTGCGAAATGTGGAGTGGTCTTAGAGCTCTCCTGCCTGTTAATGGGAGAAGCTGTACCAAAAACAAGACCGAGATGAGGACTCTTGTTGTCATAGGGACCTGGTGACTCGCTTGGAAAAGGATGCACTAAAGCCTGGAAAATAAGTCTGTGGACCAGCTTGGATGGTACTTTCAATGTTATTGAGCTGGACATGGAGGAAGTCTGTTAGAATTTTACTAGGGCAGGGTGTCCAAACTTTTTTCAAAGAGGGACAGATTTGATGAAGTGAACATGCGCGAGGGCCGACCATTTTGCCTGACATTCTTTGAACCATTAAAATTTGGTCTAAGTGTGTTCGTCCGAGCACTAATACACTGCCCAACAAGAATTCTCTTGCCTTTGTGGCTGTGTGTGATGAAGAGATCAGCTTGGGTGTGTTATTTTGATAAATCGTACTTATTGGGGTATAACACGCACCTTCACTTTAAGAGGGACGTTTCAGAAAAAAAATTAAAGTAAAGAATTGTGAATGCAGCCTCACCATTGCCATAAATGTAGCCCCCCATTGCCATGAATGCAGACTCACAATTGCCATGAATGCAGCCCCTCATTGCCGTGAATGCACCCCCCTATTGCCATGAATGCAGACTCACCATCACCATTAGTGCAGTCTGATCGATGCCCATCTGCGGCCTCAGATGGGACAGGGAGGGGGTGGGACGAGTGCCAACAGATTACATACAGGAGAATCACCTACTTACTCGGCGGCCTCTTTAATACAAAGTCCCGCCTCCTATGACAAAAAAGTTGTATACTGGCAGCCCAGGAGACATGACTTCCTATTACAGAGGCCGTGGTTTAAAAGGAAATTCTCCTTTGCCCCTTCTTTTCCATTCCGAAGCACAGATAAATACGGTATATATCTTCTGTGGCACTCAGGGATTCGTTGGGGGCCACAAAATATATATATATGTTCAAATCACCAGTAGGACTGTTTGAAACCGGGAACTTTGAACATGCCTGTACTAGGGTATCTGGGACCCCTAACCCTCACCTCCTTGTTTGTTGAACAATAAATCGTCCTGTATGGGTCAGTTGGGTGCTACATCTATTACTAAGGAAGGCCTTGATGATACACACAGAAGATGTTGTAAATGTATATTTTTATAACATGTTACGGCACTGTCATTTACAGTTTCAAAATACTTATTATAAGCTTGTTACCCTTCTGTAAAAATGTATTTTATTGTGGTAAAAATATTGTTGTTATTATGATGGATCATTTACTTTACAAGAAACCTTCGAACCAGAACAAATGCCACTGTAGAAAATTAGATGATTTTCTAGGGAGCATCTGTTATGCTAACTTCTGCAGAAAGGATGAGCATATTCTTTGACATAAAATTAGAGGCTTATTATTATTAAGGGGGTGAAAAGTTCATCATCTGTTATTAGAGCTTATAGCTTGCTTCAGAAAATGATGTACCCTTTATAGACAAATCACTGAAACCCTTTTTATTACGGTAGATGTTTCCTATTGACTGCATGAGCAAAAGAGGTTACATACTAGAACTTTTGGTCACTTAAATGCCAGTACATATTAAAAGGGCAATTTGAAAAAATAAGTATGTAAATAAACCGCCTGCCCAACAAATAGTAGCGGAGTGTTTCTACTGCTACTTGATCGCCAAACACTCTTTTTCCACTGTGGCATAGCGCTGTTCTCGAGATAACAACTTCCGACTCAAATACAGCACAGGGTGTTTCTCACCATCCACATATTGGGACAAAACTGCACCCAGACCCACCTCTGAGGCATCGGTCTGGAGAAAGAACTCCTTTCCAAAGTCAGGAGCCACAAGCACAGGTTGGGCACAACGCGCTGCCCGCAGACCAGCAAAGGCCCAGGAGACATGACTTCCTATTACAGAGGCCGTGGTTTAAAAGGAAATTCTCCTTTGCCCCTTCTTTTCCATTCCGAAGCACAGATAAATACGGTATATATCTTCTGTGGCACTCAGGGATTCGTTGGGGGCCACAAAATATATATATATGTTCAAATCACCAGTAGGACTGTTTGAAACCGGGAACTTTGAACATGCCTGTACTAGGGTATCTGGGACCCCTAACCCTCACCTCCTTGTTTGTTGAACAATAAATCGTCCTGTATGGGTCAGTTGGGTGCTACATCTATTACTAAGGAAGGCCTTGATGATACACACAGAAGATGTTGTAAATGTATATTTTTATAACATGTTACGGCACTGTCATTTACAGTTTCAAAATACTTATTATAAGCTTGTTACCCTTCTGTAAAAATGTATTTTATTGTGGTAAAAATATTGTTGTTATTATGATGGATCATTTACTTTACAAGAAACCTTCGAACCAGAACAAATGCCACTGTAGAAAATTAGATGATTTTCTAGGGAGCATCTGTTATGCTTACTTCTGCAGAAAGGATGAGCATATTCTTTGACATAAAATTAGAGGCTTATTATTATTAAGGGGGTGAAAAGTTCATCATCTGTTATTAGAGCTTATAGCTTGCTTCAGAAAATGATGTACCCTTTATAGACAAATCACTGAAACCCTTTTTATTACGGTAGATGTTTCCTATTGACTGCATGAGCAAAAGAGGTTACATACTAGAACTTTTGGTCACTTAAATGCCAGTACATATTAAAAGGGCAATTTGAAAAAATAAGTATGTAAATAAACATCATTCATACCATAATACTTGAATTGTAACTAACAGAATTACTATACTAACTCAACAATGGTTAATACTTTTAACGCAAATTAAACTGAACTCCAGGCACACAGATAAATGCATAAATTAAATCAGGGGTCTCAAAGTACCGCCCGCGGGCCATTTTTGCTCCACGGACCGGTTAGAAGTGGCCCACAGTCAGGGCCGATCCTAGGCGGGTGCACCGCACCCAGGCACCGCAGAGGAGGGGGCGCCAAAGTGCCTGTAATGTCAGGTGAAATGGCATCTCTAGGGGGGAACAATCGCCCCACCCCCAGTTTATTCCTTGTCCCAGCTAGTGTCAGGTGTGGCAGTGCGCAGCGGCTGGGAGCTTTCTCTCTCTGTCTCCTCTCCCCCGCATGCTGCTCGAGCCCAGCATGCACAGCACTGGATGGAGGATCCGTCCATCACCCAGCCCACCGATGCACTGATGATCAACCTCAGAGGCTGTGCCTGGCCCGGATCCATAGTCCTGCTGCCACCTCAGGGTAGAAGATTGGAGTTCTCTGGGTGCCCTGCTACTAGGCCTGTGATGAAACCAGGACCTGACAGGAGGAGAGGATTTGGGAGGCAGAAGATCAGGCCTGGCCACCATCACACAACGGCTGAGCAAACTCTTTAGTTGAGTGACTGGGCTTGACATTTTTGAAGAGGGGTATCTGTGGAGTGTAAATGTGTAGGAAATGTGTAGCGCTTTAAAGTGACTGTCTGTTAATGACAGTCAGAAGCACAAAAAAAGAATAAACAAATTTTGTGTAAAGTAAAGCAAATAAAGGACCCTGGAAAATCCAGGGACAAGCACTGTATAACTCGTGTGTGATGAACAGTGTGAAAATAATCTATTAGTGAGATGACACCCGTTGTTGGATACAATTAATCACATATAGAAACATATATACATTGAAAAACAACAGTGATTGTTCATTTCTTTAGAAAGACATGTGTAAATTATTAGCCACTGACTGACAAGTGCAATAATGTCCCGTGAAAGGAAAATAAAACAAATCCTGATATAAATAAGTAATAGTCAATCTGATGATTGGTGAATAACAAATAATGACTTCTCCACTGTGTTGTTCCCACCACCGAAAGCAATGCAGGCTTACCAGAACCAGTTGACTTCAGATGGCTTATGCCACTGAAAGTCAAATTAGGCTTGTAGTAGCTGATATCACAATGGGCTCCTTGGCAAGGCAATACTTTGAATGGTCAGCAGAACCTCCGTGGGATGGATGGATGAAGCCCAGCTGGGAGTGCGATCCACAAGTGAATATTCTCATAGAAAATGGTTTGTATAAGAGAAAGAAGTGGCCACATAGCGTAATCCCGTTTAAGTAGAAAAATAAAATATTTATTTACAGCTATCAAACTTACATTTTAGCTGAATAAAAAATGCTTGTATACAAGTAGGGCGGCAGTGGAGTCCTCTCGACGCGTTTCGTGGACCCCAGACGAAGTGCTCTGTCCACGAAACGCGTCGGGAGGACTCCACTGCCGCCCTACTTGTATACAAGCATTTTTTATTCAGCTAAAATGTAAGTTTGATAGCTGTAAATAAATATTTTATTTTTCTACTTAAACAGGATTACGCTATGTGGCCACTTCTTTCTCTTATACAAACCATTTTCTATGAGAATATCCACTTGGGGATCGCACTCCCAGCTGGGCTTCATCCATCCATCCCATGGAGGTTCTGCTGACCATTCAAAGTATTGCCTTGCCAAGGAGTCCATTGTGATATCAGCCACTACAAGCCTAATTTGACTTTCAGTGGCGTAAGCCATCTGAAGTCAACTGGTTCTGGTAAGCCTGCATTGCTTTCGGTGGTGGGAACAACACAGTGGAGAAGTCATTATTTGTTATTCACCAATCATCAGATTGACTATTACTTATTTATATCAGGATTTGTTTTATTTTCCTTTCACGGGACATTATTGCACTTGTCAGTCAGTGGCTAATAATTTACACATGTCTTTCTAAAGAAATGAACAATCACTGTTGTTTTTCAATGTATATATGTTTCTATATGTGATTAATTGTATCCAACAACGGTGTCATCTCACTAATAGATTATTTTCACACTGTTCATCACACACGAGTTATACAGTGCTTGTCCCTGGACTTTCCAGGGTCCTTTATTTGTTTTACTTTACACAAAATTAGTTTATTATTTTTTTGTGCTTCTGACTGTCATTAACAGACAGTCACTTTAAAGCGCTACACATTTCCTACACATTTAATTCTTTTTGCTTCTCTCATATGAGCCGTGTTAGCAGCTAACATTTAACCAAAATTGGCAGCGCGGGGTAATCATCTTCCTTTTATCTGTGGAGTGTAGGGGGTGTTTGTGAAGTGTGGGGGAGGGGTATTTGTAGTGTGTGTGTCGGGGGTGATATTTGTGAAGTGTAGAGGGGTATTTGTGGAGTGTAAGGGTTGTTTGTGGAGTTTATAGTATGCTTGGTGTTAATAGTGTGTGCGCTGACACTAATGCTGGGGAGGTTAATAGTGCATCCACTGACATCAATGCTGGGGGTTAATAGTGTGTCCGCTGACATCAGTGCTGGAGGTTAATAGTGCATCTGTTTACAGCAATGAGGGGAGTTAATAGTGCATTCACTGACACCAGTGCTGGGGGAAAGAAAAGTTTGCATGCAGCCCCCATGGGATAAGAAAACTTGTCCTTGTGGCCCTCAGGTAATTTGAGTTTGAGACCCCTGGATTAGATTATATGAGAGCTTTTTGTATTTTTGTCCACCCAGTCAGAGATTGACACAGTAAATTCGGAAAAAATACTGCGCAGGTCTATAGTAATAGGCTGTGAAATTAAATAAATAATGAATGAATGCTGCTGCAGCTAATATGTCAGATATAAACATAGAGCAATATAGAAAGGGAAAAAAAGCTGCACTGCATCAATGAAAACAAAATGTGTTGCATATAAATACCAATATAATGTTTAACTAGTGCATAAATACACCGGTTCAAAATTCAATAAACTCAGAAATAAATCAAAAGTCTGTGTAGAATAGAGAAAATAATCCCCAAAGTTCAGAGAAGGATGTAAAAGACAACAAAAAAGTCCGAATGGGTGTTGAACAGCTCCAATGAAATTGTGTGTAACAGCCAGATTGATACAGGTTATCCTCCACCACTTATGGTTAAAACTGCTTACCAGAAGGATCAGACCTCTAACGAGATCAACAACACATGGATTCAAATTAAGCCAGCACGAGAAATCCAGGAATCCTGTCACCCTGTCTGTATCTCCTTCTCCTTATAGCCAGATTAGCGTTCCTCCAAAAGCATGACCATGTCATCCGCTCGTCCTTCCGAATTGACAGCGTGGTACAATTCGTGCTGACGTCACCACGAATTGTACCACGCTGTCAATCCGGAAGGACGAGCGGATGACAGAGCCGGCCGGCTATTTTAGTTACACGCAACTTATGTTCTACATAAATGTGCGTGTACTTTACTTTTTAATAAAGAACCTTTTAGACGTTATTACGCCATGTCAATGTTTTCCTTCTGGGTGGTCATGCTTTTGGAGGAACGCTAATCTGGCTATAAGGAGAAGGAGATACAGACAGGGTGACAGGATTCCTGGATTTCTTGTGCTGGCTTAATTTGAATCCATGTGTTGTTGATCGCGTTAGAGGTCTGATCCTTCTGGTAAGCAGTTTTAACCATAAGGGGTGGAGGATAACCTGTATCAATCTGGCTGTTACACACAATTTCATTGGGGCTGTTCAACACCCATTTGGACTTCTTTTGTTGTCTTTTACATCCTTCTCTGAACTTTGGGGATTATTTTCTCTATTCTACACGGACTTTTGATTTATTTCTGAGTTTATTGAATTTTGCACCGGTGTATTTATGCACTAGTTAAACATTATTTTGGTATATATATGCAACACATTTTGTTTTCATTCATGCAGCGCAGCTTTTTTTCCCCTTCAGAGATTGACACAGCTCTGGCATACACCTAGCAGGGCAGGAGACCTAATTTGCTGCTCTGTTGCAGTTGAGTAACATTTTCAGGTTCTGTCCTTACCTCTAGCATGTAAGTGGGATAGTGAATGCAGAAGCAGCAAACTGATAAGCTCATTAGATATCAATAAATCTGTCTGGGTTAGATTTGTGAAAGCTTAAAACCTAAATTCAAACCGTATTAAAGTCTATGGGGGCAAACCTTGATAATAATTTGTGGTCATTTGCAAGGCTTAAAAACCTTTTTTTTTAATCTTGTACAGCAGAAATCAGGTACTTTTTGATGTGACTTTAAGAGTGACATGCAAAACAAACCAGTCCTTTAACCACTTCCCTATGGCCGTACGACTATATGCGGCCGCAGGGTGGTTCTAAATCTCCGGGCTGCCGTGTTTTCACGGCAGCCCCTTTCCTCGTTCCCAGCGCGCGCTCCAGAGCGCGCAGCGGGGAACTTGTGTACTGGCCACGTCCCTTGGACACAGCCAATCACAGATCGCCGCAAACGGCCAATCAGAATGGCCGTTTGCGATGCGATCTGTGCAGCGAATGTAAACATATGAGATCATCTCTCATTGCCGGCTCTCACAATGACAGCGTCCTGTCATAGAGAGAGCAGACCGATCTGTGTTCCTAGTACATAGGGACACAGATCGGTCACCCCCCTCCCCCCACAGTTAGAACACAATGCAGGAAACACATTAACTCCTTCCTCACCCCCTAGTGTTAACCCCTGCCAGTCACATTTATACAGTAATTAGTGCATATTTATAGCACTAATTGCAGTATAAATGTGAATGGTGCCAAAAATGTGTCAAAAGTGTCCGATGTGTCCACCATGATGTCGCAGTCGCAATAAAAATCGCAGATCGCCACCATTACTTGTAAAAAAATAAATAATAAAAAATAACAATTCTGTCCCTTATTTTGTAGGTGCTCTAACTTTTGCGCAAACCAGTCGCTTATTGCGATTTTTTTTTTTTTTTTTTTTTTTTTTTTTTTTTAACCAAAAATATGTAGAAGAATACGTATCGGCCTAAAATGATTTTTTTTTTTAAATTGGGCTATTTTTTATAGCAACAACAAGTAAAAAATATTGTATTTTTTTTCAAAAATTGTCGTCCTTTTTTGTTTATAGCGCAAAAAATAAAAATCGCAGAGATGACCAAATACCACCAAAAGAAAGCTCTATTTGTGGGGAAAAAAGGACGCCAATTTTGTTTGGGAGCCATATCGCACGACCGCGCAATTGTCAGTTAAAGCGACGCAGTGCCGCAAGCTGAAATTTCACCTGGTCAGGAAGGGGGTTTACATGCCCAGTAAGGAAGTGGTTAAATGACATGCTTGAGAGATGCCTTAGACTGTTTGTAGTGTTATGGAACAGGAATGTTTTCACTGACCGCATTAGTGACACCCTTTTCTGGCTTCGCATAGTTGGATATGTACCAGTAATTGATTTTTCTACATTTAGCTTAGCTTAAAAAACAACAGTACCCAAATCTGAATTATTTTAACATTTTAAGGTAGTTTAGACTTGCTACACCTAATCTTTTATGAAGGTGGAAGTGGTAGCAACAACAGATCTAAAAGCAATACTAAAGCTTATGCTTAAAAAATAAAGTTAATACTCTCAATATCATACAATTTGGTTAATGGCAAATATATAGCCGTGAGCTTCTTTTTTTTTTTACAATATCCTACTGCATTGTTCTAATTAAGGCTAATAACATGTCAAAAGAGTGCACAAAATCACGTTAAAACTACAACCCTGCATTCCCTAAATTATCCTGTAATTACTGTCAATATTATCAAAATATTCAAAACATATGTTTGTAGGTATCTAAGCAAGCACTTGAATAGGGGGCAAACAGAATGTGACAAGGTTTTATCTTGAACTGAAAATTAGAGTGTAATTAATTTATCTAAAGGCAACAGCAGCCACAAATATGGTTCAGTGGCTGGACATGTAAGCAGCTAAAGTTAGGCTGCAATAAAAGATCGAGTGACGAAGAAGGGTAGAGTGCTAAGATTGCCCACCCTTCTTAGGTGTCTTCATTTTTTTTTCTTTATTTTTCTTTTATTTATTTTGGGGCAGCAGTGTACACTCACACAGGCACAGTTGCCCTTTGTTTAAGCATGTTATCGCATACTTGTGAGGTAATGTATTGTTCAACAAAGCACCACATATTTATCCCCCTGTGCTCCAATTAATATAGATTTAACTCACTATAGCTGCTTTTGTAAAATTTATGAAGTTAAAAATGTATGTTAGGACTAAAATCTCAACATTAACAGTGCTTAAAGGAGTTGAGTTGAGTTGAGTTGAGGTGCACTTTCTATAGCGTGGTCAATTACCCCGGAGGATCCCGACACGCTGGAGTTGTAAATAAAAGAAAAAATATTATGCTGAAATTACTGTTTACAGGGTATAGAGACATAATAGTTAACTGATTCCTTTTTAAAATGATTACAAATAGATAAAAATCAATCATATAATGTACCTGTAGTTTCTAGTTTCGTTTTTGCATGTTGTTTCCTGCCTCTCTGCTATA
Source organism: Rana kukunoris (assembly GCA_029574335.1). Classification (NCBI taxonomy): domain Eukaryota; kingdom Metazoa; phylum Chordata; class Amphibia; order Anura; family Ranidae; genus Rana; species Rana kukunoris. The sequence continues at coordinate 372,881,008 of CM056049.1, forward strand.
CAGAGCCACAGAGCCAATACAGGGCAGTGATGGTTTGGAAAAGGAAACTGGTGCTGTGGGGTTTTAGACACACAGTAATCACACCTCCTTGAAGTTAGTTACCACCGAGAGAAAGCTCCCAGCACTGTGGTTATCAGGAAACAGACAACCAGAAAGTGTGGAGATCAGAGAAGAATTACAGCAACTTGAGAGCAAAAAAAACGAACAATGTGGACATGAAAACAGCACTGAATTAAGGTAAAATAAGCTATTAAGATAAAACAAATCCTTTACAAACCCTTTAATGAAAAATCTAAATACAATTTCAGAGCTAAAATAATTGCATACAATATGTTAAAATATTTTTCACATGAAAAAAAAATATTAATCAGCATCCATTCTTAGATAAATACAAAGGCAAATGCAACTGGCTGTGTGCATCAAACCCACATCCAGTGAAAAAGTTTGTGCAGAGAATACAAAATTATGTGCCGAGTTGTATCCAAAGAATTCTTACATCCTAAGCATTCATTGCTTGAATACAACCACCTACTGATCCACCTCGTGAGCACCCCTTTGTATATGTACTCACCAGAGGTAAGTATAAAACAAGCCTGTAACCTTCTCTTAATCACAATACACCTGAAGCCCGGGAATTATGCCATAATCAGTCAAGCAAGGTTGTGGGTAACAACAACAATAACCTGCTGGCTGCCCTACGTCTGGAAAAAAAATCACACATGTACATTTGTCAGGGCAAATGTTTTTGTGGCTACTTAAGGCAGCCATACTGGCAGATATGTAGCACCAACATCAAATGCCGGCCAGTCATTTCATCTGTGACAGCCCATGTGCAGAAACTCAATGTTGGTGTCAGGGTCTGGATCTTAATCTGTCAACTCTGAAATGTCTGTCTGTAGCTACCCTTGCTGTGCCGATTAAGATGCTGGATAACCAACACTTTGCTCCTCCCATGAACTTCCTGATTTAAGCCAAGTCTCTACATTTCCTGTTTGACAAATCATTGTGCTCCTCTTCAGCCAATATCTTGCTCCTTTCACTCCTGCTACTGTCTGTATTTTTACTATCACTCCTTTTTGATCTTTGACTTGTTCCATAACAATGTTTCTGCTTGAACCCAACCTGCAACCATTTGTTTTCAACCTTTTGCTTGTTCCTTAAATAAGCTTCCGCTTGATCCCAAAATGACGGATGAAACATCACATGCACCGGGAGCCCGTGGACGCTAGAAAAATGCCATTTAAGGCCTCGTACACACGATCGGTTAAACAGAGGACAACGTTCTGATGGACCGTTTTCATCGGTCAAAACCAATCATGTGTAGGCCCCATAGGTTATTTAACCATCGGTTAAAAAAAAGCCAACTTGTTTTAAATTTAAAATCCAGGCAAAATCCAGGCATGCTCAGAATCATGTGGACGCATGCTTGGAAGCATTGAACTTCATTTTTTTCAGCACGTCGTTGTGTTTTACGTCACCGTGTTCTGACACGATTGTTTTTTTAACCGATGGTGTGTGGGCGCGACGGACCATCAGTCAGCTTCATTGGTTAACCGATGACAATGGTCCTTCAGACCGTTCACATCAGATGGACTGATCGTGTGTACGTGGCTTTAGTAGGGAGTCTTTCAGAGACTGCTTATTGGTTCATCCAGGCCAAGGAGGTTTTAGACTTAAATGGCTAACACAGTGATCCGGTCAGACTATCTGTGATGCCTTTAATCTGTGACCCACCTCTGAGATGACCATTTGTTCCATCTCACCTGTCTTGGGTTACCTGGTGGCAACTGACCATGTAGGTCTCTTTTTTATTACATGCATAGGCATATAAGATGCTAAATTAACTACTGTACGAATACAGTTCTCCTTTTTATTACCCATGAAAAAAGGCGTTTAAAGCCAGAAAAGCGTTGGGTACATTGGATAATCACCAAACATTATTATTTCATACTCCAATTCATATTGACAATTTTGTAGTTTGCACACATATGATTTTATTAATATGTTTTAAATTTATTTTGTAATAACATTTTTACTTTTTAACAATTGAGTGTTCATGTCGCCTTCAAAGTCCGTTCCTAAAGGGGATATTTCTTGGTTCTTGATCCGAACATGCAACCACTTGTTACTGACCTTTGACTTGTTTACTGACTATTCTTTTGCATAAACCTACCTACTACATTTGTTACTGGACCCCACCTCAGGTGGAGCAACCCTGAGAACAAACTAGCACTAACATACAGCAAACCCATCTCCACCATCAAGAGCTCTAGAGAAGACTGGTTAGTGTTTAGACCCCACGCCTCGGATGAGCCCACAACATCCACCAGGCTGGACTGCTTGTTTACTTATCATGTTGGTCAGTGAGAGTCTCTCTAATGCTATAGCTACTGATCTCTGGGCCCAAACCCTAGCCATGACAGAGGCTGTTCTCCCTCCTTTTCTATAAGAAAATTAACCACTAAAATCTCATACAAGCTTTACTAATATTAAAGGTCCTTGTTTGTGCACTTTGTATTATGGGGTGAAAACTCTCTGCTCCTTTTTCCCCACAAACTCCTTCTTGTAAATCACACTGTTACATGCTCTCCGAATTTAACCTAGTAATGAGTGAAACATACTCGGTTTTGTTTCATGCAGTGTACCGAATATGAACCCTATTGAAATCAATGAGAGCCAAACCTGTAAAATAATAATAGCCATTTTCTTGGCTATGGACCAGGGCAATATGAACTAATGCAAACAAGTTTAAAAAATAGATTTTTTGGGGAAGCAGTGATTTTTTACAAATGCTTAAGTGAAGCATTATAATGTCCAGTTCCTATAAATAACCTTCCTGGGAGGGTCCCCAAAACCTGCCTGCGAAGTGGCACATCTATAGGATGTATAACGCCTACTACAGCAACATTGTCATTTACAAGGGAAAAAAATGCTGTTTCAATGCCTGCAAATCACAGGCATCTGCCAGTTTGGTTTTGTTAAGGGTCTGGCATGTATTTTGAAGGACTTTTAGTGAAAATATTATTTTTAGCATTTACTGGCGATTTAAACGTGATGTTTTTCTTTCTATGCAAAGGTCACTTTTGCTGTAGTACATCCTATAACAAGAAACCTCAGATCTCCCTCTCCTGAACAAAACCAGGTCACATGCCCTCAACATGGGGGACGGTTAGCTTAAAGGCAAGAGGCAAAACCTTGTCTCCATGTTGATGATGACAAGGGCCCTCTTCCCCACTGTACAGATGGTTGTGGAGGTTTACGACCAGAGGGCTCATCTGTATCTGGAAGCCTGATTTAACAACATGGGTATGTAGTAATCCTACTCATTCACAAAAAAAGTAAACGATAAATAAAAACATTTAAACAGTTTTTATTTAAAAAGTGTCCCGAGATGTAAATCCATTTTCAATCACGTCATTCAGAGATATAGATTCTCATTACTCATTAATCATTAATCATGAGGGACAACATTCCCAGAGAAAAAATAAAACTACCAACCCTAATGCCTCACCAGTTGAATGACAGCTCTCCACTGTCATTGGCAATAAAAAGGAGGACCAGAGATTGTGATTACATCATTGTAAAAATATGGCTATGGGCATATTTAAGCAATGATTCCTCCTGCACCCCCGAATTCCTGCCCCTTTGCTTACAAAACTGGAAACATACCTGTCACTGACAATATTACAGTAGTTAAAGAAAATTTGCTCAACATAAAAAAACTCATCTTTCTCTATCATAGACTTTATTGGGTGGCACCACACTTCCATTTTCTTTTGCTTCAAACGAATGGATGGTTGTTGGCTTTCTAATAGTAGGGGACCCTAGAAATGGTAAAGAATACCACTTGTTTTGGTTCAAATTCCTTTCCGTTTTTCTGTGCCATATGAATCTTTGTCCTATTCTTGCTGTTGCTAAATACCGTCAGTGAAACAGTTAATACTGTATAAAGATTATTTTTCTAGGTCATATAAGGATTATAAATATCAAGAACAGCTTGTGGTAGACACTTTCTTTTACAGAAACAGTCAGAAGTAATAGCCAACCAGCTTGATGTCTAAAACCGTAGGCAGCATATGTACCTATCGGATTTCTGTAGCGATGGGAAACAATCTAAAATAACATTCCTGAAATAAGGTGATGACCCTAATTCAACCCAGCCAAGCAAAAATTATTTAGCCTGCCCTGTTAGGTGCCATCTGGAAGCATATTGTTACCTATCATTTCTGCCAATGATCAGGGATAAGCAAGCATCCATTGATGGAGACCATTATTATTTTTCTGCTTGTCCATTTCATGTTTCTGTTCAGTTTGTGTCAAAGAATCTAGTTTTGACTCAAAAGAACCTTATGCCGCGAACACACGATCGTTTTGCGGCATGTAAAAAAAACGAAGTTTTTCAGCCTCTAGAAAAAAACGTTGTTTTTTCCAACTTCATCATTAAAACGACGTTGCCCACACACGATCGTTAAAAAAAAATGCTATAGCTAAGCGCGGTGACGTACAACACGTACGCCGACACTATAAAGGGGAAATTCCATTTGGATGATGCCACCCTTTGGGCTGCTTTAGCTGATTTTGTGTTAGTAAAAGACGATTTTCTGTCTGTTACAGCGTGATGAATGTGCTTACTCCATTACGAACGCTACTTTTACCAGAACAAGCGCTCCCGTCTCATAACTTGCTTCTGAGCATGCACAGGTTTTTCACGTCGCCACATACGATAATTTTTTACAACCCGAAAAACGACACTGTTTAAAAGGTCGTAAAAAAAAATCAGCATGTTCGAATATTTTTATTTTTTTTTGTCGTTTTTCAGAACCCGAAAAATGCTGTGAAGCCCACACACGATCGTTTAAAATTAAAAAAAATGTAAACATTGTTTTTTACATGCCGAAAAACGATCGTGTGTACGCGGCTTTAGAATCTGACTTCCTTTTTTCTTATATACATATATGTAACTCAATAGCAGTAGTTGACATCCAAAGAAGATCCAAAGTTGGTCACATGTAGCTGTCATTATTTTTATTTTTTTTCCTATTCAAGCAGTACCAATAGGAAATTTGGGGGAAGAAATTTGACTTTAGGTAAAAGCAAGGATAACTCTGTCTTCCTGTTATCAACCAATGGAGAGGAAGAAGGCTTTGGATTGTGTATTAACACATTAACTAATGTGAGATATGTATGCATGACTGGACCTGCAGGTGTGCCCTTCTGCTGCTCTTGGCTTACAGATGTTATACTGTGTATATCTAGCCAAGACATCATGGAACATTTAACTGCCAGTTCTTATTACTTCTAATATGGGCAGATCTTGAGCGCATTACAGTGTCGATTGCTTCTTTTTTTAAATAAATGTTTTGAGTCTATTTTTGTTCCTCTTATCTTTCCAATATGTCTATTGATTGCTCTCTTTGGTCTGTTGCTGTGTCCTGTAATATTGGATATATCATTTTATTTTTCCAGAGAACGTTATAGCTGTTTTGTATACTGCACCATAAAGTGATATTCCTTTATCAAGTCAGTTTTTTATGGTGTCAGGTTAAATAATATATTTTGCAACATTTCCCACATCAATTTCAAATATACTGCTTATTTCGGTGTTCCTTCAAAGTTATTGTACTGAATTGTATAAGTAGACATCTGGTTTAGTAAATCGGATTTTATTGTATTTATGGAATGTTTACTATGACTGTTTTAATTGTTTCTACATTGAGAAATTATTAATGTAGTGCCTACAAAGTAACAACTTATTTTATAAAGGCTAATCCTAAACTGAGGTGCCATAAATGAATGATTAAAGTGTCAGTAAACTAAAAATGTAATTTTCATTAGAGGCTCCCAGATACATGTGTCTGATTATGTGTTTGCTTCTGTTCTTGTAAAAACAAAGAAGCAAAAAACAAAAAAGCAGTAAATACCTAGCGATTCTAGCACTTCCTCATTCCTTAGCATGCTGATCCTCCCTGTGCAGTGATGCTCCCCGTCTGCACATGCTCTGGCTTTCAAAAGCGTGCTTACACACGGCTGATTGACAGCCGCTTTTTCAGAGAGTCTCACTGTCAGAAAATAAGTGTAGTTTGTGGGACAACATTTATCACAGGATAAATATAATCATTATTTTTTGTTCCCCCCTGAAGTCATGTGACTAAATGTGCTTTAATCTGCTCTTTGGGGCAGAAGATGAGTTTACACAGCAGCAACATCAGCAAGATATATAATGTTCTAAGGCCCCAGATCAGGTTTTACGCTAAGGAGAAAAATAAGACTTAAAGTGATTGCAAAGTCTCGTGTTATACTTACCTGCTCTGTGTAGTGGTTTTGTACAGAGCAGACTGGATCCTTCTCTTCTCAGGTCCCTCTTCTGTGATCCTGGCCCCACCCTCCAGTGCAGTGCCCCTACAGCCAGAGCCTGCTATGGGGACACCCGAGCTGAGTCACAGCTCCCTGTGTCCATTCAGACAAGGAGCCCAACCCACCCCCCTCTCTTCCCTGATTGGGCAGAGGCAGCCAATGGCAGGAGGGAGAATCTCTGATGGCTGAGACACTCATGGACATTGCTGGACAGAGAGAGACCTCAGGTAAGTGTTAGGGGGGTCAGGGGGCTCCTGCACACAGGTGTTTTTTATCTTAGTGTATAGAATGCATTGAGATAAAAAATCTTCTGACTTTACATCAAACCCTTACATAAACCAATTGTGACTAGCCTCAGGTGATACCCAGTGCTGTACATGTTTATCTGCAACCCTCTCTCCTCTACAGTAAACATTTTAGATGGTATTTCTTAGCTTCCAGGAGGCATAGATTAGGAATCATACACTGCACTGCACAGAGCAGAGTGTAATCTGACACTTGAGTGGAGAGAATAGACAGACCCCCATCTACACATAAGGAAACACATCTGAGGCCACCTATTGTGTGCTAGAGGGTAGCATCTCCAAGGACTGCCTGATGTCAGGAAAAAATGTCAGAAGTGACTTATGCAGAAAGCAGAGGAAAGAGGGAGAAGCCCGGTTTTACACTAATACCCCGTACACACATTCGTAAATTTCCATTGGTATAAACTCCAACGGATTTTTCGGACGGAATTCCGTTCAAGCAGTCTTGCATACACACTGTCACACCAAATTCTGACCGTCCAAAACGCGGCAACGTAGAACACTACGACGGGCCGAGAAAAATGAAGTTTAATGCTTCCGAGCATGCGTCGACTAGATTCTGAGCATGCGTACATGTTCCATTTCTAAGTCCGTCGGAATTTCTGATGGAAAAACTCAGATGGGGCACACACGGTTGGAATATCCGATGAAAAAATTCCGTCTGACTTTTTCCATCGGAATTTCTGATCGTGTGTGCATTAGTGCTATAGACTAAGGCAAGTACACACAATGTGACCGCATGCTTTGTTCATTTTTCATATCAAAGGTTTAAAACTAGTGATGGGCTAAACATCCCCCGGTTCAGTTCGCACCAGAATTCCAGAACAGGGAAAAGGTTTGGAGTCTATTATTAAAGTCTATGAAACCCAAACATGAAAAATTAAAAGTCCCAATTTGTACACCCGACCGAGCTTCTCGGTAGAATCCAGCGAGAAGCTCGCTGGGAGACGTATTCTGCCGAGCAAATCGGTCGTGTGTACACTTTCGGCGAGCATCCCGTCGGGAAGCTCGTTGAGCCAAAATGGAGAGCATGCTCTCTTTTTCCTCGTTGTTCAATGAGGAAATTTGGCTCGACGACCTTTGCGACCCCTCATCGGGAACCTCGTCGGGCGGAACAATGGGTTTAGCCCGATGAGGTTCTCGGACGTGTGTACGCGGCCTTACATGCAAGTTATTAACCATAAACAGTGCATGGGGGCTTGGGTACTGCCCTGGGGGACATGCATCAATGCAATAAAAACTAACAAATAAATGTTTTTAAAGGAACAGTGATTAATTTAATAAACCTTATGCCGCGTACACACGATCATTTTTCGTGTTGTAAAAAACAAAGTTTTTTAAAATGTCATTTAAAACGATTGTGTGTGGGCTTCAGGGCATTTTTCCGGTTCTGAAAAAAGGGCAATTTTTTTCGAACGTGCTCTATTTTTTCACAACGTTTTAAATGTTGTCGTTTTTCGGGTTGTAAAAAATGATCATGTGTGGGCTTTAACGACGTGAAAAAACCCACGCATGCTCAGAAGCAAGTTATGAGACGGGAGAGATCATTCTGGTAAAACTATCGTTCATAATGGAGTAAGCACATTCATCACGCTGTAACAGACAGAAAAGCGTGAACCGTCTTTTACTAACACAAAATCAGCTAAAGCAGCCCAAAGGGTGGTGTCATCCGAAAGGAACTTCCCCTGTATAGTCCCGTCGTAAGTGCTGTACGTCACCACGCTTTGCTAAAGCATTTTTTTAAACGGTCGTGTGTAGGCAAGGCCATTTTAATGATGAAGTTGAAAAAAAATTTGTTTTTTCTACAGCATGAAAAATTTCGTGTTTTACAACCCGGAAAATTATTGTGTGTGGGCGGCATTAAAGTAAAACAATAAACATGAAAGATTCCTTTAAATATAGTGCCTGCTGTGGTCCCCTTAGTCTGCTTGTAAAGTGGTGCATCTGTACAATCTATAGAACCTGCTGCAGCAAAACTGACATTTGAAAAAAGAAAAAAAAAATACATTGAAATTGATAATCGCGGCTGCAAGTTATTTCCGGCAATAAAAACAATTTATTTTAAACGGCATGGCCCCCCCCATGCATACCAGGCCCTTTGGTGGCCACTTGTGATGTCACAGACTCAGCATGCACCGGTTGGTGAAGTCACAAGGGGACAGTGCCACAAGGTGACATCACTTGCCAACTGGCCGCAGTACATATACTGCAGCAGGTCGGCTCTATTGCGCAAAACAATATATCTGTGCGTCATTTCATGCAATAGCCAGCGGGGAGCGCAGATATGCATAAGCACTGCATATCAGTGCGAAACATCAGCTATGTATCCCATTTTCACCTTTTGCTGTGAATTGTAGTGTATTCCATTAAAGGACAATTCAGGAATCTTTTCCAGGAGTGTGGCTGTGCAAATATTTTCTTTTTTGTTTTTTGCTATATGCACTGCCAGCACCCGTGGTCTCCAGGAGGTAATTTATTAACCAAGCATCTCCATCTGGAGCTTTCTTCCCTACATGTGCTGATTTACCAGAGGGGGAGCAAATTAGCAGGTTCGGTGGCAAACCGCGATCACTCCACAGAGAGTTCCTGCTAAGCAGGAACACAGATCTCTGTGTTCATCCAGTGAGTCCATCTACCACACAGTTAGCAAGCACCCCCTAAGGACACACTTAACCCTTTGAGAGCCCCTGATGTTAACCCCCTTCCCTGCCAGTGTGATTAGCACAGTAACAGTGCATATGTTTAGCACTGATCAAAAAAGTGTAAAAAAAGTGTCAGTTAGGTGTCTGATTTGTCCACCACAGTCCCTCCAAAAATCGCTGATCGCCACCATTAGTAGTAAATAAAAGTTATGATTAGTAGTAAAAAAAATGTAGGATATCAATGTATGTTGTGTATGTTGTGATCATTAAGGTGCCCATCTAATAGTTTTTTTTTTTTTTTTTAACTATTGATGCTACCTGCTGATAATGCTGCTTTTGGAAGAGAATTCCACATCCTTACCGCTCTGACAGCAAAGAATACTCTATGCAGTTTAAGATTAAAACACTTCTCTTCATCCCATGGCGTTTATTTTTTTAATTGCTGGCAAATTCAGCAATGTCTGTTTTTTTTTTTTTTTTTTTTGCTGACAGTTGCTGACAGCTGATGTTAACGTCTTTTGTTGTACTTTGTTAAGGACAATCTTAACAACCTATCAACTGTGCGCTCGGCAGGCAAACACCCCGCCAAGAACACAGAAAATTGGGTGCTCGCCAAACACCCGAACGGGTGATGATCGCACCAAACTTATGCTTGATACGAACTTATGCTCAACCCGAACTGTTCGCCCATCCCTATTTAAAACAACTTTAAGAAAAAAGGTGTTTTAATACTTACATGCTGTGATATATGGATGATTTTTTTGTGTTATTATTCACAACCATCTTTGCTAGGGGTGTACATTGGCTTACCTACACTTTAACATTAATAAAACATGTACAGAGGTTCCTGCACATTTACAAGGTATTTTATGATGTTTCTTATAGCATGCACATCTCTCATGTAGTGGATTACAAGCAGGTGTTATAATTGTATTATTGTATAGCACCCTGCTAGTTAGGCTGAGGTAAATTTAGCTTCTGGTTGCTTCTGTAATACGGGGTACAGTGATTGTTTGCTCTGGTTTGTTCAGATTTTCAAGGCCTGGGAGTTTGACCACTTCCCCCTGCCTCTAGAAGAAGTTTCTAAGGCCTAGGGTGGGAGAATTCAAACGACCAGCCTGAGTAATGATTAGGGACCATCCAATCCCTGGTGAGGTGTGCCCAGATGGTGGCCGGGATGTTAAATCATCTGGAGCCTTGTGGAGATTGTTCTTTTCCCTTGTGAGGGCTCTTCTGGTCTGGATGCTGAACTACCCAACAATAAAACAAAACCTATGGACTTACCCTGCCTCAGGATCTGTGAGTAGAGCTTTTACAAACTACTTCATGGACTGCAGCCATGAACCTACAGACTGTTCCAGTCTACCATTAGATGTGTTTCAAGCTACCTCATGGTTCCCAGCCGTGGGGACATGAACTGTTAGTCTAACTTTATAATGCTAAAATCGACCTCATGGTTTACAGCTAATAGACTGAGTTGGTTTGCTAAGATACAAGTGTGCTCTGTTATCTAGGCTTAACTTTTTTGGAGTAACACACTCCTTCATCCTCTCCTGTTACAAGTTCTACAAGCAAATAAAATAATTTTAAAAAGACATCCCCTAGACTGCTTAAAGAGTAGTGATGAGCGGAATACGCCATATTCGATTTCGCGATATTTCGCGAATATTTGGAAGAATATTCGCGAATATTCGTTAATATCGAATATTCGTGATATTTTATAAAAAAAAATAAAAAATTGTGAAATTTCGCCAATGCGAAATTTCGCTAATGCGAAATTTCGTTTTTTGTTTTTTTTTGATAAAATATCACGAATATTCGATATTTACGAATATTCGCTATATTTTATAAAAAAAATAAAAAATTGTGAAATTTCGCAATTTTTTTATTTTTTTTAATAAAAAGCGAGGTTACGTTCACCACTCTTTTCCATTGAAGCTCGCTTCATAACTAGCTTCTGGGCATGCGCGGGTTGAAAAACGTCGAAGCCAAAGACATATTGGTTGTGATACAGTTCACTGTAGTGTCTTACAGCACATTAAAGAGCACCAGTGTCCAGACCATGAACATTAACCGCTTAACGACCGCCCCCAATAGATTTACTGCAGCAGGGCGTCCGCTCTGTGCCAGATCACGTACCTGGAATGTGATCTGACACTCCCAGGTCTGCGGCAACTCACTCCTGTTGTGATTGGACACAGCAGAAGTTAATCAGCAGACCGCCGTTCTGTGAGAAGTGAATGTGCTGATCCTGTGTTCCTATAAATGCATATTAACCCATTGTGCTTTTCATATGCAGGCTTTGCAGCGGGCTAAAAAGGAAGTAAAACCCATCAGGGTTTACTTCCTCTTTAACCACTTAAGACCTGGACCAATACGCTGGTAAATGACCCAAGGTATTTTTGCGATTTGGCACTGCGTCGCTTTAACAGACAATTGCGCGGTCGTGCGACGTGGCTCCCAAACAAAATTTGCGTCCTTTTCTTCCCACAAATAGAGCTTTCTTTTGGTGGTATTTGATCACCTCTGCGATTTTTATTTTTTGCGCTATATACAAAAATAGAGCGACATTTTTTTAAAAAAAACACTATTTTTTACTTTTTGTTAAAAAAAAATCAAATAAACTAAATTTTAGTCAAACATTTAGGCCAAAATTTATTTAGCCACATGTCTTTAGTAAAAAAAAAAAATCGCAATAAAAAAAAATAGCTACCTAGCGGGAACAGCGACACTAATACAGCGATCAGAAAAATAATCGCTTAGTGACGCTGGCAATAGGGAGTGAAAGGGTTAACTAGGGCGGTGATCAGGGGGTTAAAACTTTATTAGGGGGGGTGGGGGGGCTACCCTGGACCTAACACTAACTGTTTTTTACACTGCCTGTCACACTGACACTAAATGCAGTGATTAGATCACTGCATTCAGTGACACTGTGACAGGGGGGTGGGGGGGGCGATCACAAGGAGTTAATATGCCTATGTGAGTGTGTGTCAGTGTTGTGTTGGTGCACACTTACTTGTGGTGTCTTCTCTCATCAGCAGCGCTGGGAAACAGGGAATGTGAATGTTTTATCGCAAAAAGTAATATATATATAATTGTGTCTTTTTTGTATATAGCACAAAAAATAAAAACCGCAGAGGTGATCAAATACCACCAAAAGAAAGCTCTATTTGTTGGTAAAAAAAGTTCATACTTTTTAATATCTATTTTTACATTATTTGCACATTCTCAAAAATTACCACGCTAAAAATTCACAAGTAAATAGTAAACAATAAATGATCATATGAATAAATTAGGTAAAAAAAAAGACAAACATCCAAATAAAGGTGTAAATAACATAAATAGTCCCTGATGGTGCAAATTACAATGGATCAAAATGAAACGTGCCAGTGTTAATAGAAGTTATCGACACCTCTTGTGCTCTACCACCGATGGTACAATAAAGCCTCGTACACATGGCCGAGAATCCCGTTGTAAAAAAAAAAAAATTCTCGACGTGACTCTTGTCAAGCTTGATGAGAATCTTGTCAAGCTTTCTTTGCATACACACCGTCAAGCCAAAATCTCATCGTTCTCAAACGCAGTGACGTACAACACGTACGACGGCACTATAAAGGGGAAGTTTAATTCCACTTTTGCCACCCCTGGGGCAGCTTTTGCTAATCTCGTGTTACCGCGTGTTAGTAAAACTTTGGTGAGAGACGATTTGCGCTTTTCAGTCTGTTACAGCGTGACAAATATGCTATCTCTATTATGAACGTTACTTTTACCGAAGGTGCGCTCCCGTCTCATACTTGATTCTGACTATCCGCTGGTTTTTAAGACTCAGAAAAGCATACACACAAACGTTTTTCTCATCGTAAACCTCCCCGACAAGAATCACGGCGAGAAAATTGAGACTCCCGATGAGAAAATAGAGAGCAGGTTCTCTTTTTTTCTCGTCAAGATTCACGTCAACCATACACACAAACAGTTTTCTTGGCAAAAAGCCCTGCCAGCAGTTTCTTGTCGTGAAAAACGAGCCTGTGTACAAGGCTTAAGACTCTTACCAGAGTAGGAGATCAGCTTTACATATAAAACACATTTGACTATTTTCTGTGTACAGTAGAGTGTCCATTCAGCAGCACTTCAATCTGAATTATTCTAGTGTTCAGGTATGAGAACACAAGTTTTGGGAAGGTAAATTCCTATGTGAACCATGTCCTCATTCCTCCTACTACCCCTCCCCTAAAGCCCTAAAATCCACCTTTTCCTCTAGCAGCATGTGGTGGCCCAGGCATACATAAAGAAGTCAATGCTATGTCCAAACTGGGTCTGCACAGCTTGGCTGTGTACCTTTTTCAAAGGTCCACACAATAGTACCCTTGTGATCAATAGTCTCTGCCTGCAAGTAGATAAATCAATATTTTGCTATAGGGTTTATATTCTTTTAAACCATGGACGGGATTGAGAACATGATAAAAAAAAAAAAATACTTTTCCAGTGCCTTAGGAATATTAGCACTCTATAGTTATCTTTATATATGCATTAACATTAATAGCAGCAGTCAGATGCTACTTTAACTATTGGTTTTGGTAATATGCTTTTGGGGGGGCGCAAACAAACGAAAAAAAAAAAAAACATCAATTGCAGTCTGACTGTGCCCATCAATTGGCACCACTGTGCCCATCAAACGCAGCCACTGCGCCTATCAAACGCAGCCATTGTGCCATAAAATTGTCGCCACTGTGCCATGCCATAAAACGCAGCCACTGTGCCATGCTATCAAACGCAGCCACTGTGTCCGTCAATTGTCGCCAATGTGCCATGCCGTCAAACGTAGCCACTGTGCCATCAATTGTTGCCACTGTGCACATCAATTTCGCCACTGTGCCATGCCATCAATTGTTGCCACTGTGCCATGCCAAATGCAGCCACTGTGCCCATCAATTGTCGGCACTGTGCCATGCCATTGTCGCCACTGTGCCATACCATTGTCGCCACTATGCCCATCAATTGTCGCCACTGTGCCATGCCAAATGCAGCCACCGTGCCCATCAATTGTAGCAAATGTGCCATGCCATTGTTGCCACTGTGCCCATCAATTGTCGCCACTGTGCCATGCCAAACGCAGCCACTGTGCCATGGCATTGTCGACACTGTGCCCATCAATTGCCGCCAGTTTCCCCCAGAACCTGATTGGCTGAGACGCCTGTCAGGCGTCTATGTATTGTTTTTCAGTGGCAGTGCAGGAGTGAAAGGGGTTGGCGCTTCTGCGCCCTCTATGGACTCACCGCCACTGATGCTTTCTTTTTTGGTTTATTAATGTGGAAGAAAAGTCTAACTTTAACAATTTTTTAAAACTTTCGCTCCCCCTCTTCCTACCTTTTCCTGCATACCCTGTATAAAAAAAAAGGTTTGTATACTTACATCTTTTTAATGCAGTCCGGTCGCATGATTTTGCAGCTCCCTTGTGTCAGTGATCAACTACTATAGGGACGAGGGAGCCTCGACACTCCACAGTCGTTGTCAAGAGCTCCCTTAACCACTTGAGCCCCGGAAGGTTTTTTATTTATATGTGCCTTGAAAAAGTATTCATATCCTTTGAAATTTTCCACATTTTGTCATGTTACAACTAAAAACGTAAATGTATTTTATTGGGATTTTATGTGATAGATCAACACACAGTGGCATTTAATTGTGAAGTGGAAGGAAATGATAAATTGTTTTCCAAATTTGTTATGAAAATATCTGAAAAGTGTGGAGTGCATTTGTAACTAAAATCTAGGGAAACCCATTGCCTTCAGAAGTCACCTAATTAGTAAATAGAGTCCACCTGTGTGTAATTTAATCTCAGTATAAATGCAGCTGTTCTTTGAAGCCCTTAGAGGTTTGTTAGAGAACCTTAGTGAATAAACAGAATCATTAAGGCCGAGGAACACATCAGACAGGTCAGGGATAAAGTTGTGGAGAAGTTTAAAGAAGTAGGTTTGAAAAAATATCCCAAGCTTTGAACATCTCACAGAGCACTGTTCAATCATACATCATCTGAAATTGGAAAGAGTGTGGCACAACTGCAAACCTACCAAGACATGGCTGTCCACCTAACCTGATAGGTCAGACAAAGAGGGTATTCATCAGAGAAACAGCCAAGAGGCCTGTGTTAACTCTGGAGGAGCTATAGAGATCCACAGCTCAGGTGGGAGAATCTGTCCACAGGACAACTATTAGTCGTGCACTCCATAAATCTGGCCTTTATGAAAGAGTGGCAAGAAGAAAGACTTTGGTGAAAGAAAGCCATAAGAAATCCCATTTGCAGTTTGCAAGAAGCCATGTGGGGGACACAGAAAACATGTGAAAGAAGGTGCTCTGGTCAGATGAGACCAAAATTTAACTTTTTGGCCTAAAAGCAAAACGCTATGTGTGGCGGAAAACGAACACTGCATATCACCCTGAACACACCATCCCCATCAAGAAACATGGTGGTGGCATCATCATGTTGTGGGGATGCTTTTCTTCAGCAGGGACAGGGAAGCTGGTCAGAGTTGATGGGACGATGAATGGAGCCACATACAGGGCAATCTTAAAAGAAAATCTATTCACCTTCCAGCAGGACAACAACCCTAAACATACAGCAAGAGCTACAATGGAATGGTTTAGATCAAAGCATATTCATGGGTTAGAAGGGCCCAGTCAAAGTCCAGACCTAAATTCTATTGAGAATCTGTGGCAAGACTTGTAAATTGCTGTTCATAGACACTCTCCATCCATTCTGACAGAGCTTTAGCTATTTTGCAAAGAAGAATGGGCAAAAATGTCACTCTCTAGATGTGCAAAGCTGGTAAACATACCCAAAAAGACTTGCAGCTGTAATTGCAGCGAAAGGTGGTTCTACAAAGTATTGGCTGAATACAAATGCATGCAACACTTTTCAAATGTTTACTTGTAAACAATTAAAAAAAACATTTATCATTTTCCTTCCACTTCACAATTATGTGCCACTTTGTGTTGGTCTATCACATAAAACCCCAATAAAATCCAATTACGTTTGTGGTTGTAACATGACAAAATTTGGAAAATTTCAAGGCGTATAAATACTTTTTTAAGGCACTGTAGCGCTGAGCTACTTTACCTGGTAATTGTGCAGTCATGCAATACGGTATCCAAATTTAATTGATATCATTTTTTTCACACAAATAGAGCTTTCCTTTGTTGGTATTTTATGACCAATAGGTTTTTTGTGAAAATTTTGAAGAATTTTTTTTTACTATCCTCTCTAAAAGTTTCCATAAAAAAAAATGTCTTCATAAATTTTGGCCAAAATGTATTTTGCTTTGGGGTTTATTTTCTTTTAAATCATGGATAGTATTTAGAACATGCTAACAATTTAGAATCTTCAACTGTCTTACGAATATTTCCAATTTATAATTATCTACAAGAATCTTTATACATGCATTAACAATTATAGCAGCAGTTAAATGCTAATTGAACTATTGGTATTGGTAATATACTTTCTTTTTTTGGTTTATTCAAGTGGAAGAAAAGCCTAACTTAAATTATTCTATGTGTCTTATAAACTACGAAACTACGGTATCTATACAGTCATTTTTTATTAGTATTAGGCTTTTCTAGCACTTAACACGAAACCTTGAAAAAAGACAAAGCTACAAAAAAACTTGTTCTCTCACTCCCAGTGAGAAAACAACAGGCTTTAAGCCTGAATAGACCTCAAATTCAGAGACCCGTGGCAAGAATTTTCCTTAACCACTTAAGACCCGGACCAAAATGCAGGTAAATGACCAGGCCCCTTTTTGCGATTCGGCACTGCGTCGCTTTAACTCACAATTGCGCGGTCGTGCGACGTGGCTCCCAAACAAAATTTGCGTCCTTTTCTTCCCACAAATAGAGCTTTCTTTTGGTGGTATTTGATCGCCTCTGCGATTTTTTTTTTATTTTTATTTTTATTTTTTTTCTGCGCTATATACAAAAATAAAGCGACATTTTTGAAAAAAAAACAATATTTTTTACTTTTTGTTATAAGAATAAACTAAATTTTAGTCAAACATTTAGGCCAAAATTTATTTAGCCACATGTCTTTAGTAAAAAAAAAATCGCAATAAAAAAAAATAGCTACCTAGCGGGTACAGAAAAATGATCGCTTAGTGACGCTGGCAATAGGGAGTGAAAGGGTTAACTAGGGCGGTGATCAAGGGGGCTACCCTGGACCTAACACTAACTGCCTGTCACACTGACACTAAATACAGTGATCATACATATATGATCACTGCATTCAGTGACAGGGGGGGAGGGGGGGGTGATCGCAAGGGGTTAAGTGTGCCTGTGTGTCCTGGTGTCAGTGTAGTGTTGTGCAGACTTACTATGTGATGTGATCTCTCCTCAGCGGCGGTTGAAAAAAACGCAGAGGGAGAGATCACATCACTTTCCTCTTCCTGTGTTTACACAGGAGGAGGAAGTGACACACAGGCGAGCATGCGCATTGGCTGGGAGCGATCCGGAGGGGGCGGACAAAAACGAACCGCCGCCCCCTCAGCACGGATCACTCGCACAGCCACCGGGACTGTCGTATGTACCGGGGGGGTCCCGATCGGACCCCCGACCAACGTCAAGCAGCCACCTACAGGTACGTTGATGTGCCTGTCCGTGCCATTCTGCCAACGTACATGTACATGCGGCGGTCCTTAACCACTTGACCACTGGGCACTTAAACCCCCTTCCTAACCAGACCAATTTTCAGCTTTCGGTGCTCTCACAATTTGAATGACAATTACTCAGTCATACAACATTGTACCCATTTGAAATTTTTGTCCTTTTTTTCACACAAATAGAGCTTTCTTTTGGTGGTATTTGATCACCTCTGGGTTTTTTATTTTTTGCGCTATAAAAGAAAAACGACTGAAAATTCTGTAAAAAAAAAAACTTGTTTCTGTCATATTAGCAGGTTATTTCTCACACACAGCTTACGCATACCACAAATTACACCCTAAAGCACATTCTGCTATTCCTCCCGAGTATGGCGATACCCCATGTGTGAGACTTTTAGACAGCGTGGCTACACACAGAGGCCCAACATGCAGGGAACGCCATCAGGCGTTCTGGAACACCCAGACCAATTCTGACATTTCTCTCCTACATGGAAAAATCATCATTTATTTGCTAGAAAATGACATAGAACCCCAAAACATTATATATGCTTTTTTTAGCAAAGACCCTAGAGAATACAATGGCAGCCGTTACAACTTTTCGCAGAAATTTATTGAACGCGTGTTTTTAAAAAAAAACTGTTTTGTGCTTAAAACAAAACAGTAAAGTTAGCCCAATTTTTTTTCATAATGTGAAAGATGAAGTTACGCCGAGTAAATAGATACCCAACATGTCACACTTCAAAATTGCGCACACTCGTGGAATGGCGCCGAACTTCGCTACTTAAAAATCCCCATAGGCGGTATTGCAGAGTATTGGGGTATTGCAAAGTATCATGCAGGGTATTGGGGTATTGCCGAGTATTGGGGTATTGCCGAGTATTGGGGTATTGCTGGGTACTGGGGTATTGTTGGGTACTGGGGATTGCAGGGTACTGGGGTACTGCAGAGCTGGGATGGATTGAGGGATGGCTGGATCTGTGACTGCATTTGTCACAGATCCAGCCACAGCTCAGCTGCTGACACCCTGCTCCCCCCCCCCCCTCTCCTCGCACACTGTACAGAGAGGAGACGCAGGATTTGTGACGCGGGTTTGTTTACAAGGGATCGCTCCGTCATTCGACGGCGCGATCACGTGGTAAACGGCCGCTATCAGCGGCAATTTACCGTGATCCGTGATGCACCGGGTCTTCTAGAGCCGGCGAGCACGGACACTTCCGCGAGCGCGTCCCAGGGGACGCGCAATGGCGGAAGTGCACGACGACGTCCCAGTAGCTCGACCGCGCTGTAGCAGTATTTTTGCTATAGCTCGGTCGGCAAGTGGTTAAGGGGTTAAAAAAAAATTGATAGCTTTACAGTTGAGACATATCTACTAAAAAAAAATTCCCAGTGAGAAGACTTTGAGTTAAACAGGACTCAAATCCAGAGACACAAAGGAGTTTTCTTGCAATTAGGAGAAGGAGAAGAGATAGCCATGCTGGCAGCAAACACATTTACATTTAAATGTGGATGTAAACCCCATTCATGAAATCTGATCTGGGCACATATCTTTGTGGTGTTTACTTATCTATCTCCAAGCTTTAATGCCACCTACAGTACACACGATCACTTTTCATTAATCACTTCATCATTAAAAACGATGTTGCCCACACACCATCGTTTTTACCGTTGCGCCGGTAAGTGCAAATGTGGGCCGGCGTATCTGTGCGCCGGACCCACAATCCAACATACGCCTGAAAACTGGCCACCCTACGCCGACGTAGCTTACATACGCCAGCGTAGCGTGGGCGCACTTTTCGTCTGAACGCATGTTGCTGCTCCCATTGATTAGGCATTCAAATATGCAAATGAGGGAAACACAGCGATTCACGAACGTATGTGTGCCCGGTGCATGCTACGCGAGGTGCGTGTAAGTTTTAAGTCCGGAGTAAAGTTATTCCCCATAGATGAGGCGCAACCCATCAATAGACATGCAAAGGTCTGCACCAGAGAACACAGGCCAGCGTATTGGGCGTACGTTAGGTTCACGGCATACGTGGTGATCCGGCGTAGCTTAGGCATTTGTCCCGGTGTGCTTGTGAGCGATGCGCGTAAGGGTGCTGTTTCATGCGTTCACGGCGCATGCGTAGTTCGTTATACGCCCGGCGTAAAACACTGCACCATGCTTGGACCATCATTTGCATGCTCACTGCCACTTCCACCTGCGCCTTCGAAACTTATGCCACGCCGACGCAGCGTTGGGAGCAATAGCTTGAAGTGCTTGCCTCTTTGCACTGCGTCGGCGTAGCGTACAGCGTTTGCGCTACGGCGGCGTAATGTGTGCCCAACTGTCTGTGAATCTGGGCCATGAACTTTTTTTTTTTTATATATATATTTTTATTAAAAGAAATGTCATACAAAGTGTAAAAACAAGCATTTGTACAAACATTTTTGAATCGTCATACACATGAGAGAATGAACAGCAGGTTCACTTGAGGGTACAGAAAACAACAGTGAAGTAAGCCACGTGAACTGAACTAGGGATCATGACCCTGTGTTCCCGAAAGGGAAGGGGACATCAAGATCAGGGGTGAACATACCACAGAAGCAAACAGTCATGGTAATCGGCATGGTATACAGATTCATAGAGAGGTAAACCGGATGGATCCGTGACACTAAAGTGACCCTAGTGCTCCCGAGGGGAGCTCAGTGCTTAACATAAGTGATAACATTAGAACGAAAATAAAAGAACATAATAAAAAGGAGGGGGGGGGAAGAGCACCGTACTGGCACAAGTAATGTAGCAACATTAGATAGTGAGGCCATGGCAATAACTTTAAAAAGAAAGCGGCAGTTTCTTCGTATCCTTTGTCAACGGGGCAAGGGATTTGACAGACCGGGGGAGAGTAACCAAAAGGAGAGGATCCAGAGGGAGATGGTGGGTGGTCCCCCCAATGATGCAGATGGGCTTGAGATTCTGGGGCCATGAACTTTAATGGCATCCCAGTCTTAGTCTGTAGGGTTCAATATTAAAGGTCCCCCATCCCTTTTGCAGCCATAACAGCTTCACCTCTTCTGGGAAGGCTGACCAGAAGTTTTGGGAGTGCGTCTATGGAAAAGTTTGACCATTCTTCCAGAAACGCATTTGTGAGGTCAGGCACTGATGTTGGACGAGAAGAGCTGGCGTGCAGTCTCTACTCTAATTCATCCCAAAGTCTGTGCAGGTAAGTCAAGTTCCTCCACCCCAAACTCGCTCATCCATGTCTTTATGGACCTTGCTTTGTGCACTGGTCCAAATCATTTGGTGAAGAGTGATTATGGTATGGGGTTGTTTTTCAGGGGTTAGGCTTGGCCCCTTAGTTCCAGTGAAGAGACCTCTTAAGGCATCAGCATACCAAGATTGGACAATTTCATGCCTCCAACTTGGGAACAGTTTGCGGATGGCCACTTCCTGTTTCAACGTGACTGCTCACCAGTGCACAAAGGAAGGTCTATAAAGTCATGGATGAGCAAGTTTGGAGTGGAGGAACTTGCCTGCACAGTTCTGACCACAACCAGATAGAACAACCTTTGGGATGAATTAGAGTGGAGACGCTAAGGCATTTGGAGAGCCAGGCATTTTCGTCCAACATCAGTGCCTGACCTCACAAATGCACTTCTGAAAGAATGGTCAAACCTTCCCATAGACACACCTAAACCTTGTAATCAGCCTTCCCAGAAGAGTTGAAGCTGTTATGGCGGCAAAGGGTGGGCTAACTCAATACTGAATCCTACAGGCTAAGACTGGGGTGCCATTAAAGTTCATGTGGATGTTCATGTGGATTTAAAGGCAGGCGTCACAATACTTTTGACAATATAGTGTATGCAGATCCCGAATATGCACATCCGTTTCAAATTTCAAAATTCATGACTCTCAATTGAGTTGAAATAAATGTACCTATCCAAACAGATTCAATGCTTTATGCACCCATGCTCAGGAGAATTTAGAACACTGTGTGTGATCTGTCCAAGATGCCATTCAACAGATTCTCTGATCTAATCACTCATTTCTACATTGCTCTCTTGCTCTCTGCACTGCCTTGAGTGAAGCTGTAGATTAGTAGGAGCACTTGTCACACGGCACAATGGATGACTATAAACAGTATTTCAAGTCTTATAGAGGGATTTGGCAATATTATTTTTGTCACACGTCGTTCACTGTGGTTTCTCCAGTAGTATAGCTGCTTATTTCTGTTGAAGGCAATGCCCTTCTTTATGAGCAGGGAGCAATAGCAAGGCATTTTATAACCCTTTATGAGCATTTCACTAGTCTTTAACTTTTATTTGTTTTCATTTCTGTACAGAAATTGTCTGCTGTAAAATGTAATTCTTTTTTTATTTTACTTTTTGCAGCACAATATTTTGCAAGCATCATGGTCATCGTGGGTCTTTCCGTAGTTGTGACAGTGCTAGTTCTACAATTTCACCATCATGATCCACAGGCAGGAAAAATGCCAAAATGGGTAAGTGTCTTAGCTTAGCCATAGTCCTGTTTGTCAATATTTATTAGCCCTATTAGGGTTAGAGCTACCATATCATTTGCAATGTCTTGCTCCTGGGAGATTTAACCCCTTGTTCATAATCATCACATTAGCATCACATCAGTTTCAGTGTTATGGGTCAATGGGGTGCCAACAATTGGTTATAGTTTTCAGTAGTGAGAGAAATAATATCATCCAAATAGCCATATCTTATGTGTTAAAATACTCCGAACGGATTATAATAAAATACCACAAATCAATGTTACAATGCTAATATATAATATACAGTTGTTTGTGAACAATTTGCATGTTCCTCAGCCATCTGTATTTCTATAGTTACTTATGGTTTAAGATGTTGAATTTACTAAATCCAAACGACATTTTTCGTTTGAACAGGTAACAGAATAACTTCAAAATTAGAGATAAACAAAACCTAAATGGCAAGACCTGATTTAGCTGTGTCAGTGTGCCACTGTTAACTTAACAATAATTCTGACTAATGGCTAATTAACCTAGCCTAAATAATTTCTACACAATTTCTACAAAATGTTTTACATGGTTTTAATAAACTTGCCTGCCCAGGCAAATCATACCTGAGAATCTTAAAAGTCACATTGAAGACATCCTTGGTTAAGGTCCCAGTAGACTTTGGATAAATGCCTTCTGATTTCATTGATTATAGACAGATAAGGGGACCATTTTACATCAATAGTAGCAGTAGACAGCTCCAGATGACATTTTGATGGGGAATACAATCAGCTGAATAGGACTGTTATAAAAGTTAAAAAAACACATGAGCGTAAAAATTAAGACATAAATAGTGTTATAAATACATCCTCTGCTTTTGTCAGTTTTGATCTTAAATGTCCTGGACCAAAGCAGTTGACATAAAACACACTAATTAAGCCTCTGATCGATCAGCAGCAAAGTGGCATGCCCTCAACAAACATGGCTGAGATAATAATACCACATTGCAATACCATAGACTTTGTAGTAGCTGCATGCCTGAATGCCTATTTGACAAGACAATTGCAACCCCCTCAGGCTCACTTGTAGAAAGTTTATTTGCAGCTTTCTCATCATAACAAAAAAAAGATTGTGCTGTGACCCTTACACACGATTCCCCTTGTGTGGTCTCCATTTCTGCTGAGTAAACTGAATAATGCACTGTGTGTAATCCTGCCAGCGGGGTTAGAGTGAGGAACACAATGCGAGGTATAATTTTTCTGATGCTTTACTGAGCAAGAAAGCTAAACACGTTTTTTTGCCTGTGGTTATCTAGGATATTCTGTTTGATGGAACATGAAGCAGGTAAGAAGCATATAGTGCAATTTTTAGACTGACCTCACATCTCATAAACTCCTTCATGAGGCTTAAAGAAAACATGAGTGAACAGCTAATGATCCCAATATGATATATGAGGTTGCTTATTGCGTGAAGAGCAAAATATGTTGTATTTCCTGCCAGCCACTGGTTGGAATGACTTTTGTACATATATAATAAAGATAGAGAAATTTTACAATTACCTATTGTATTTTGAGATTGGTTATGCAGGTATCAACCACCCTTTTTTGGCTCTCATCATGGGAAATATACAGTGGGGATCGAAAGTTTGGGCACCCCAGGTAAAAATTTGTATTAATGTGCATAACAAAGCCAAGGAAAGATGGAAAGATCTCCAAAAGGCATCAAATTATAGATTAGACATTCTTATAATATGTAAAAAAAAAAAGTTAGATTTTATTTCCATCATTTACACTTTCAAAATTACAGAAAACAAAAAAATGATGTCTGCAAAAGTTTGGGCACCCTGCAGAATTTATAGCATGTACTGCCCCCTTTGCAAAGCTGAGACCTACCAGTCTCATGGATTGTTCTCAATCATCGTCTGGGAAGACCAGGTGATGTCAATCTCAAAGGTATTAAATGCGCAGACTCATCTGATCTTGCCCCAACAATCAGCACCATGGCTTCCTCTAAGCAGTTGTCTAGAAAACTGAAACTGAAAATAGTTGACACTCACAAAGCTGGAAAAGGCTATAATAAGACAGCAAAGCGTTTTCAGATGTCAATATCCTCTGTTCGGAATGTAATTTAGAAATGGCAGTCATCAGGAACAGTGGAAGTTAAAGCAAGATCTGGAAGACCAAGAAAAATATCAAACAGAACCACAATCTCAGGATTGTGAGAAAAGCAATTCAAAACCCACGTTTGACTGCACGATCCCTCCAGATAGATCTGGAAGACACTGGAGTTGTGGTACACTATTCTACTATAAAGAGATACTTGTACAAATATGGTCTTCATGGAAGAGTCATCAGAAGAAAACCTCTTCTACGTCCTCACCACAAAAATCAGCGTTTGAACTTTGCAAATGAACATATAGACAAGCCTGATGCATTTTGGAAACAAGTTCTGTGGACCGATGAGGTTAAAATATAACTTTTTGGCCAGAATGAGCAAAGGTACGTTTGGAGAAGAAAGGGCAGAGAATTTAATGAAAAGAACCTCTGTCCAACTGTTAAGCATGGGGGTGGAATAATCATGCTTTGGGGTTGTATTGCAGCCAGTGGCACAGGGAACATTTCACGAGTAGAAGGAAAAATTGACTCAATAAAATTTCAGCAAATTTTGGATGGTAACTTGATGCCATCTGTGAAAAAGCTGAAGTTAAAGAGAGGATGGCTTCTACAAATGGATAATGATCCTAAACACACCTTAAAATCCACGAGGGATTACATCGAGGCGTAAACTGAAGGTTTTGCCATGGCCTCTCCTGACCTCAACATAATTGACAATCTAAGGATAGACCTTAAAAGAGCAGTGCGTGACAGACAGCCCAGAAATCTCAAAGAACTGTAAGACTTTTGTAAGGAAGAATGGGCAAAGATACCTCAAACAAGAATTGAAAGACTCTTGGCTGGCTACAAAAAGCATTTACAAGCTGTGATACTTGCCAAAGGGGGCAGTACAAGATATTAACTCTGCAGGGTGCCCAAACGTTTGCAGACACCATTTTTTTGTTTTCTGTAATTTTGAAAGTGTAAATGATGGAAATAAAATCTAACTTTTTTTTTTTTTTACATATTATAAGAATGTCTAATCTATAATTTGATGCCTTTTGGAGATTTTTCCATCTTTCCTTGGCCTCGTTATGCACATTAATACAAATTAATACAAACTTTCGATCCCCACTGTAGTTATCTCATATAAACTTATTTACATTGTCAAAGTATTCTAAACAGGCTATAAACCAGACATAGATGAGTTCTTCCTTAGAGCCTGAACTGCATTTAGATAAAAGTTAATGTGATTTATTTGTAAATAGTTTTTATGAGCCTGAGCACTTACACCTTTACTAATGTTACATATGCCTCTGCCAGCAATATCCAAGGATAGGTCCATAAAGACAGCCAAAGTCAGATTTAATTTATATAAATGTAAAGCAGATCAGATCAGTTTGCTAAAATCAGGTTATATTATAAGAGTTCATTTACACTTGCGTCAGCTTCAACAAGGATTCGGACAAGCTTTGTTTAAACCCTCTGAAAGCTAGTCAAAGCCCCTGTCACAAAATATAATGGTTAGCTTACAGTCCTGTTTACACCAGCTTTTGCTTCAGGCTCCGGCTTTGCTTCAAAAATGATACCCCATGTAGCTTCAGTGGTGCTTCAAAGCATCTTCAAAGCCTCCATAGAAGTCTATGGCAAAGCTTGCTTGAAGCTCCACAAAGCCCCACCGGAGTCCCACCAAAGCTCCCACAAAGCCTCATCGAAGCACCAAGCAAAAGCAGGTGTAAACAGGACTGTAAGCTAACCATTTAATTTAGTGACAGGGGCTTTGACTGTTTTTTTCAGAGAGCTTTAATGTCCAAAGCCTTGTTTTGAAGCAAGTGTAAACTAGCCCAGTTTGTTTTTCTGTTGGAATCTCCCAGCTAAAGCTCCTAGCTCCAACTTTTCATGCCTATTATTATCTTGATCGAGGACAGAGCAAGTCAACTAAGCTGCCATTTTGAATATGTTTAAGAAATACAATTCATGCTGAATACAGTACATGGACACTATAATTTAAGCACATTAAGCTCATGGAGTGGCCTAGCCAGTCTCCAGACCTTAATCCTATAGCAAATTTATGGAGGGATTTAAAACTTCGAGTTGCCATGCGACAGCCAAGAAACCTTAAGGCCGCATACACACAAGGAGACATGTCCGCTGAAACTGGTCCGCAGACCAGTATCAGCGGACATGTTCGATCGTCTGTACGGCCTAGCAGACAGGTTTCCAGCGGACAAAAGTTTCTAAGCATGCTTAGAAACTTGTCCGCTGGAAACCTGTCCGTCAGACATGTCCGATGGTTAGTACGCCCAACCATCAGACAGAAAACCTGCGCATGCGTCAAATTGATTTGACGCATGCGTGGAAGCATTGCACTTCCGTGTTTGAGCACGTCGGTGTCTTCTACGTCACCGCGTTCTCTGTCCGCTGGGATTTTGGTCTGATGGTGTGTACACACATCAGACCAAAATATCCCTGGAGACATGTCCGATGAAAACGGTCCGCGGACCGATTTCATCGGACATGTCTCCTCGTGTGTACAGGGCCTAAGGATTTAGAGAAGACCTGTAAAGAAGAGTGGACCAAAATCCCTCCTGAGATGTGTGTAAACCTGGTCACTAACTACAAGCAACATCTAAGTACTAAGTTTCACCACTAAGTACTAAGTCATGTTTTTCTTATAGGATCAAATACATATTTCACTCACTGAACTGCAATTTCATTTATAGTGTTCATTTGATGTGTATTTTCTGGGTTTTTGGTTCATATTCTGTCTCTATCATTTAAAATACACCTATGATAAAAATGATAGACCCTTCATTTCTTTGTAAGTGGGCAAACCTAGAAAATATTCAGGGGATCAAATTATTATTTTACCTATGGTATAACCTATGGGCCTTCAGAACAAATAGCATTCATTCCTATGTAGAATTTGCATACAACATTCAAGGTATGAGTGAAATATTACTAAATCAGATTTGTATGTTGCTTGTGTCACTTCAGGTACGGTTATCCTGCTCAACTGGTGTGCTTGGTTTTTAAGGATGAGAAAACCTGGAGAGAACAGGAGGCCTATTCCCTGCAGATATGTGTACCCTAATCACCACCATTCCAGCATTAGCAGCATTGAAATGAATATTGCACCAGCACAGCAATCCAACAATGGCAACGTCTACTGCGGTTACCACACCCTGGAAAGCCCTTGTTGTCCACCAAACAGTGACTCTGGAGTTATGTGTGGAAGAGTGACATGTTCTTCCCTGGAGGACAGTGACCTTGTTCAAAAGAAATGCTTGCGAGAAAGTATGCCAGAGATTGTTAAGATTTTGGAAGAAGTACAGTATATCGCCAGGCGTTTCAGAGACCAGGATGAGGGAGAAGAGATCTGCAGTGAGTGGAAGTTTGCTGCTGCAGTTATCGACCGCTTGTGTCTTGTTGCTTTCTCGCTTTTCGCCATTATCTGTACAATTACCATCTTGATGTCAGCACCGAACTTTATAGAAGCAGTTTCCAAGGACTTCACATGAGAAAGAATTTAGGATGTTTAGTCTTCAATTGCAAACATTTATTTTAAAGAAGTTAATTGTTGTTGCTCTCGTTACGTCTATAAAACGTATTTTAACTAATTAAGAAATAACTGTGTTAGTGACAAATAAACTCAAAAATATATTACCATCTAGATAAAATATTTACCATCAAATGTTGTCCATAATAGTGTCACTATATGCTTCTGTGTCCCATAGCAGAAACATTAATTCCAAATATATGAAATTGGAACATCATTCTACCCGACCCTTGACCCAAAAACTGCCCTGGCTTGTCCATCTGTGTCAATGTTTAACAAAATCAAAGGCACTTTTAGTATCAATAGATACATTGGGGTCAGTTTACTAAGCTGTATAATTAATTTTAACTGCATTCCTTATTTTGTCAGACACTTCATTTCTCAACAAAGTGTCAAATAAAAAAAAAATGCATAAATATAGATTTTTTTTTTTTTTCATATCAAAAAGCTAATGAAAGTCTTTATTTTTCTTTTGTCTTTCTATTTTTTTTTTCAAGATTATATGTTAACCCAAAAGAAAAGTGAAAACTATATTTTGTAAAAACAAAAAAATGGCAGTTGTTTATGATACGCGTTTGTTTAGCAAACAAAATACTTTATATTCGGTTAGGTTTTACGTGTAATTACATTTTTACCAAATGTTCTCCGCAATAGACATTTTAGACCAATTCACATTAAGAAGTAACTATAAAAGGAATTAAGAATTTTTTAATAGACTTATTCTGTCTACAAAATAGGCTAAAATGTGTAACTCAACTTCCATGCAGCAAAGTTAGCTGATCAGTACAATGACATATTTTTCTGAACTTAGATGAGCTCCAGTCTCCCACCAAAAAATTACAGGTCAGCAGCTACAAATACTGTGGCTGCTGGCTTTTAATACAGTATAAGGACACCTACCTGCGCCTGGATGATGTCCTGCAGTCTGTAAATGCAGTGTTCTGGGGCCTATGAGGTGTCCCAAAAAGCTGCGGGGGAAGGAGGGGAGGCCAAACTTCCACTCAGATTGCTGACCTCGATGTGGCCGGAAGTGGGGGAGCAGGTACCGATCAAAAACATGTACCCATGCCCACACAAAAAAATTATGTGCCAAATGTAAAGGAGGAGGAAGAGCAGAATTTCCCCTTTTGGGTGAAGTTTCACTTTAAAGTATGTATATATTGAAGTAAAAAAAAATGTAATTGAGAACTACAAGCCGGCAGCCGCAAAGGCTGTCGGGAGTTGTAGTTTTTCTATTCACAGAACACTGTGAATGAAAGATGTGGCCGGGTGGGCAGAGCCCCACATGGGCAATTTTTTTTAGAGGAGATACCCCACTCGCTGTCAAAATGGGGGGACTGGGGTTGGTGCATTTTTAGCATGTTACATGTTACACCAGGGGCGGCCCGTCCATTAACCATTCAGTACCGAGCCTCCTTTTGAGATTTGGCGTTTACAAGTTAAAAACATTGTTTTGCTAGTAAATTACTTAGAACTCCCAAACATTATATATATTTTTTTCTAACACCCTAAAGAATAAAATGGCGGTTGTTGCAATACTTTCTTTATGTTTTGAGTTACAGAGGAGATCTAGAATTATTACAATCATGGCGATACCTCACATGTGTGGTTTGAACACCATTTTCATATGCGGGCACTGCTCACATATGCGTTCGCTTCTGCACACGAGCTTGACGGGACAGAGTGCGTTTACTTTTTTTTTCTTATTTATTTTACCTGTTCTTTTAAAAAAAAAAATTGTGCCGCTTTTATTCCAATTACAAGAGATGTAAACATTCCTTGTAATAGAAACAAATAAATGACAGGACCTCTTGGGCAGAAGTGAAGTTTTGACCTACACCACTGCCAGGGGCTCCAGTAAGCAGTGGAGGGCCCCGTAGCGCGGTGGGAGGGGGTCTCCTCTCCCGCCACCGATAAATGTGATCTTGTGGCGAAGCCCCCAGCAGAGACCACTTTTATCTAAAAGTGGACCAACCGTTAAAGAAGAGGATACTGGGGTTACAGTAGCTAGCTGCTGCCATATCAACGATATCCTTCTTCAAAGTACCAATATATAACTACGGCGGGTGGTCCGTAAGTGATTAAAGGTGCACGGGTACCGCCCCCTGATCCATCACCACCTCCCCCTATCCATGCATCTGGCCCCTTGCAGGATGCCGGATGCATGGATTCCATTGGGGAGTAGGTGTTTTTTTAAGTACCTTAATAAAGCCAAAGGGTCTATTAGGCTTCAAAATAGGGTGGGCTCAGAGAATGTGAACGGAGTCCACCCTGGTGTGTTACAACAGCGAATGAATATTCGCTATTGTACCACTGATCCTCTTCCCAGTCAATCAGGAAGTGGGTTTTGAGACCTGGCACCTGATTGGCTGAAAGGACAGGCGATCCTATTGGATGCCTAGAAGGAGGGGAGGAGATGCACGCTGAAAGCTGCCAAATGAGGAGAGGACACGGAGCCACTGCACGCTGCTCACCACCTGCAAACAGCGCCCCCCTAAAAAAAAACACACCAGCCGTCACTGTGTTACACCCTGAATATGGGTGTAACATGTTACATTAGGTTAACTTATCCTTTAAAGCAGAACTTTAGCCCCTGGATACACTAGACATCCTTGCCCTCTCCACCTCTGCATATAAAATGGGGACACATTATTTTCCCCGTTTGCTTACTTCATTTAAGCCAACCCCACCCCTGGCCTTCATTCTTGCCTAAACAACAGTCTCCAGTGTTGGGAAAACCTCCTTGGGTATATACATCACATCCCATGATGGTTCACTTTAATTCACATAAGCTAGAGGAGGTGGGCCTGGCATGCATTATCAGAGGGTCGGGCTGCCTGAACCAGGAAGAGTAGACCAGCACCTAATGATGTCAGGATAAAAGATGAAAGAGCAGGAAACACTCTGTGACAGTGGTGGAGCGGGCCACATGCCAGAAGCGCTGGATCCATTGAGAAAGTGAATATCTGAATTGAGGACAAAGCTGAATAAGCATAACCCCATAACTGGTGTTTAATAAATGGTATTTTTGTGTAGGTATGATTGGTTCTTATCACTGCACTTTACTGTAAACTCTGTACCTTTCTTTACACCAAATAGTACAACTCCAGCTGTACTTCCAGCCCACTTCCAGGTATGAGAACTGAAGATCTCATAGACAGAACCATTAGGCTCTATTCTCACACCCGGGCGTCTACCTGTGATTCTAGAATTACGATAACACGTGGGATGCTTTTGCAATGCTATTACTTCTTAATCTCACCCCAATCACAGTGCAGTCACACTGCAATCGCAGCAACTCGCAAAGCTTTTTGCGCAAATAGATTAGGAGCTTCATTTGGGTGACAGCTTTGAGCGTTGTGGTTTGCCACAATTGCAGCACGATTGATCACATGGCAACCACTGTAAAATTGAAGTAATAGCATTTCAAAGACGTCCCGTGTTTTGCACCGATTCTGGAATCATGGGCCCGAATCGTTCGATTCTGCGTGCGAATGCTAAGGTGTGAATGAAGCCTAAATGTCCTTTAATCACTCCAGAATGACAGCGCTTTTAAATAATTCACAGCATACACAGCATTCTGCTTTAAACCCAACTACTAAAATCTCATATAAGCTTTGACATGGTAATATAATTTCCACAGTCATCCTCAAGTTGGCTAACATCTAATGCAACACTTTGATCGGCATTTGTATATATACAACCATTTATATATATATATATATATATATATATATATATATATATATATATACATGCTGTATAAATAAATATATATAGATATCTATATCTATTAGTAGGTGTTCCCATTCTGTTGGGGGGATATGGGTCTAATGCAGTGATAAGAGGGGGTGTTCAGGTCAGTTGGTAACATGACAGGGGGGTCAAGCACAATAGTGGTATCAAAAGGGTGGTGTGCACAGGTACACTGGTGAGAGCAGGAGGAGAGGACTGGGGTCAGTTACTGTGGTAGGATGGCAAGAGCAAAGGGAGTGTACAGATGCAGTGTTCAAAAACAGGGGAAGTGGAGTTGGAATGCAAGTGTGTGAGGATTTGATGGTCAGTGGGCATGATGGTCAGACCCTAGTTGCACTACCTTAGATACTACACACATGTGGGTACATGGGCAAATTCTTAATGGGGTGGACCACTTGTTCACCCTTCATATTGAAATGAAAACCAGATTTTTGGGGAAGTCCAAGGGATGAAATCATTCTTTAAAAATTTGCCTTCTTATGTAACATTTTTTACTTCAACTACCAAAATATTATTATTATTTACCTGAACTAACATAATACTTATTCTATTTTATTATTTTGACCAGTAAATCAGAACTTCAAACTGAAGCTAAGGGTTAAATCAAACTGCCATTTAATTTCCTGTATTCTTCTCTTACAATAACCACAATATCTAACTATACAGTATGTTTACCAATGAAAGTTTAGATTTGAACTAACCGTACATAAAACAGAAAAATATCACAATTTCACTGTTATAATAATCAATAGTTCACATCAAAATACTTGCCATACATACTACTTTATTGCAGGCTACAGATGTTTTGACATTGTTGTCAAATAAACTAAAGCTTATTGTTACAAAAATGGACCTATATGAATAAAGATAAACTATACACATGTTCTTGTCTCCTTTTTGTCTGACTAAAGCACCACCTAGCTCTCTTTGATTCTCAGCATTCTGTTGTTATTTCTAGGCCTAATTTATCAAGGTATCTGAAGGAAGTAACCATAGAGTGAGTTGCTCAACTTTTCCATTTCATTGTTATTTTTCACATTCAGATTATGAAAGGCTGAATATTACTTGGTTTTGGCAATGCTGTCTGAAACAATCTTCTCAGCCACCTCAATAAATAAGGGCCTATGAGTCTTTTGTAAGCCAGAAACTTGTCTTGAGTCATAATCAGAAGTATAAACATATCCTGGTGGGCAATCAATAATGGTGATTAGCAACGAGCTGTGCAGTGTTCCTGCTATGACCAGTTATGCTTTCCCTATACTTGGGATGATTTATGAATACCTGCTTTAATTTCACATTCACTTTTCCTCTTTTTCCACTAAAGAGAATGTGAAAAAAGGATAATTAGTGCAGAGCACACAGGTGGTAGCTCAGTCATGCAGTCATTAATCTCTATGAGTAACGGTTGATCACTACACAAGTGTAACAAATGGCTCCCTATGGTGTCAGCTAGTTTCATGAAAAAGTTTGTAATGGCAATCAATACCACTCATTTGGGGCATCATACAATGAAGTCTGATGATTTTCTATAACAGACTACTACTATGTGTACAGCTCAACTTATAGAAAGCCATTTGTTGTTCCTGGAAATCAATCTCCCTCTCCCTCCTGTTGGAAAAACAATTAAATGCCCCTGCTTCTGTACTGCAAGGCGTGACGTCATCTTTCTAACAGCGATATCCCTGAGATTGCTGAGTAGCCATATCTTACCTGATGATTCTTAAACACAGTAAAGGAGCATGTTCTCATGAGATTTGGCCATATCCCAGCATCTTACCAGAAGAGCCTTGAGCGAAAACCAGCAGGAAGGTAAATATAGTTTTTCATTTACCAATTTTTTGTATATTGCTTAGATTTTCTTATGAATGAGGGAAGGGGTGCACTTCAATAAGAATGTTAATATTTATTTTGTTGCTGCAATGATTTTAGGAGGGTGATTTAGCTACAGAAAGTAAAGGAAAAAAAAGGAAAAAAAGTAGTAGGCGCCATTACCTGCTATCTTCTACCTTAGCTACAGAAAGTCACTGCACTTACATATGTCAATATTTTAAAATCAGTACATGCATTAGTATTTCAACACTTTTATATAAGATTTAAGAAGAGCATCAAATAATCATTCTGCTAGTAGTACATGACTACCAGGTTTCCAGCTAGGCATACAGGTGTGATATTTAAAAACAGTTCAAAAGAAGGACGTTACCTGTGATTCTGTGAAGAAACCTGGAAACCGGGCATTGGTTTGGAGTGTGTATAGGTATGTGCAGCCAATTTCATTAGGGTGTGCACACATCTGGATGGGCTCTGGGTGCAGTACTCTACACCCCTGAGCCCACCCTTTTTCAAGGCAATTATGCTTCAAAAAGAATTTGAAATCCATGCGTCCAGAGCCCTGCATGTAGATTAGGGCCCAGGTGCATGGATAGGGGGGGGGGGAGGTCGCTCCGCCCCTACTGGAGTGGCCGTCCTTGCAGCTTTGACTAATCCACTTAAATATTTATTTTTCAGCTGGACCTATAGAGTCAGGACAGGCTATATATACATAAAAGTAAACATTTAAAAAGAAGCCAATAGCTTCCCCTGCTGAAACAAAAATATGAAA
This sequence comes from Rana kukunoris, assembly GCA_029574335.1. Taxonomy (NCBI): domain Eukaryota; kingdom Metazoa; phylum Chordata; class Amphibia; order Anura; family Ranidae; genus Rana; species Rana kukunoris. The sequence continues at coordinate 372,915,421 of CM056049.1, forward strand.
TATTAATTCAAAATGATTCATATGTGCCTGGCATAAATGGAAAAAAAATAGTTCCGATCACAATTAAGAAAGATTTACATAGTATTAAATCTCTAAATATAGCTTTTTTGAGTAACAGTAAGAATATACATTTTCTCATAGCAGAAATATGATATTTATTTTTCCTAATCTCTTCCTGCTGGCTATACATATATATGTTGCCTCTCGGTGTGTGGGCTTTAACACCAAACTATGGTGAGAGTGTGCAGCCTGCACGCACAGTCACCTGCAGGGACTAGAAAGATCCCGATGCATACTTGCGATTGGGAGTTTTCTGATCATGTGACCGCTGTGACAGCCAATCACATCGGCCACATGACCTGAATGCCTGTCTCCACCTCCGGGGTTCTAGAAGCTCTTAAAGGGCTGGGAGGCGACGGCAAGAAGAGGCAAAAATGCAATAGTTTGTAGTAAAAAAATGTGGCATTGTTAAGGTTCACCACCGCATACAGTGGGGAGAATTATTATTTGATCCCCTGCAGATTTTGTACGTTTTCCCACTTACAAAAAAATGAAGGGTCTATCATTTTTATCATAGGTATATTTTAAATGATAGAGACAGAATATTAACCAAAAATCCAGAAAAAACACACAATACAAATGTTATAAATTGAATTGCAGTTCAGTGAGTAAAATAAGTATTTGATCCCCAAGCAAAACATGACTTAGTACTTGGTGAAGAAACCCTTGTTAGCAAGCACAGAGGTAAGATGTTTCTTGTTTCTTGTAGTCCTGAGGTTCGCACACACCTCAAGATGGGATTTTGGTCCACTCTCCTTTACAGATCTTCTCTAAATCCTTAAGGTTTCTTGGCTGTCACTTGACAACTTGAAGTTTAAGCTCCCTTCATAAACTTTCTATAGAATCAAAGTCTGGAGATTGGCTTGGCCACTCCATGACCTTAATATGCGTCATCTTCAGCCACTACTTTGTGGCCTTAGCGTCAGGTTTTGGGTTATAGTCATGCTGGAAGACCCATCCACAAACCATCTTCAGTGTTCTAACTGAGCGAAGAAGGTTCTCATCCAAGATTTTACAATACATGACGCTGTCCATTGGCCCCTCAATGCAGCAAAGTCAGCATGTATGTTTAGCAGAGAAACAGCGCCAAAGCATAATGTTTCCACCTCCATGCTTGACTGTAGATATAATGTTTTTAGGGTCATAGTCAGCATTTTTCTCCCTCCAAACACGGCGAGTCGAGTTAATGCCAAAGAGCTTAAATTTGGTCACATCTGACCACAGCACTTTCTCACAATCCTTCTCTGAATCATTTAGATGTTCATTGGCAAACTTCAGATGGGCCTGTACATGTGCCTTCTTAGGCCGCGTACACACGATCAGACCAGTTTCATCGGACCAATTCGATAGTGTGTGCGGCCCATCGGACCGTTGTCCGTCGGACCAAAGTTTTAAAACTTGCTTTAAAATCTGTCCGACGGACACCTGTCCGTCCAACCAAAACGATGGTTAGTACACAAATGCATCGGACCAAAAACCCGCGCATGCTCAGAGTCAAGTCGACGCATGCTTGGAAGCATTGAACTTTGTTTTTTCAGCACGTCGTTGTGTTCTACGTCACCGCGTTCTGGCCTGATCAGATTTTTGGCCCGATGGTGTGTATGCACATCAGACCATCAGACCACTTCAGCGTGGTCCGATGAAAATGATCCGTCGGACAATTCTCATCGGACCGGTCTGATCGTGTGTACGTGGCCTCAAGGAGAGGGACCTTGCCAGTGCTGCAATGGTTTGTTTGGTGACTGTGGTCCAAACTGCCTTGAAATCTTTCATCATTCACAAGCTCCTCCCATGTAGTTCTGGACTGATCCATTACTTTTCTCATGATCATCCTTACCCCATTAGAAGAAATAATGCATGGAGCTCCAGAACAAGGGCGATTGACTTCAACAGCTGTGTCCTTCTCACCAAGCAGGTCTACAATTTTGTCCCTGACGTCCTATGACAGCTGTTTGGTCTTGACAAAGATGGCATTGGTGAGGCTTGAATAGAAGAAAGAAATCCTGTAGACAGCTCTCTTTTATACACATAACAAGCTGTTGTTAGGAGCACCTTATTAAATTGACAGGAATAATCTGTGTACCACACAAGCACATACTGTAGTCTGTGGGGGCCACAATTATTGTTGGTTGGTAAAGGATCAAATATTTATTTTACTCACTGAACTGCAACTCAATTTATAACATTTGTGTTTTTTTCTGGATTTTATTTTTTTGTTGATATTCTGTCTCTAGCATTTAAAAAAAACTATTATAAAAATTTAGAGACCCTTCATTTCTTGTGGGAAAACTAACAAAATTAACAAGGGATCAAATAATTATTTATCCACTGTAAATGTCTAATGCAGTGTTTTTTATATGGGGAACTCAAGTGCAGCCCCTATTTGGCCCCTGACATAACCAAATAGCTGTATATAATAATAATAATAATATTAATAATATAAAAATATGCTGCTACAGACAGCATACTCAAATTATTCCAATTGCACACCTTCCTGGGTAACGGCCAATAAGGAAAAAGGGTGCTACAGACAGCAGACATGCTACAAGCGATGACCAGATACAACAGACATGGGCATCACGATGTCAGAGATTGTGCTGCAGGAAACAGTCATAGGCTGAAAACGCATTAAATCAGACTGCTAAAGACTACAGCTATTATGGCCCTTTTAGAAATCAATGATTCCACATTTGTGCTTCTTACAGCTTGGGCCATGTTTGACATTTAAAACATTTTCATACTACACCATAGGAAAAAAAATAGGAGAAAAAGGGGCAGACAACACAGATAAAAGTAAGATAGTGTGGAATAAATTTACCACATCAGGGGGTCAATGCAGTGGCAGCCAACTTTCTTGACATAAAAAATAGTCTTAAGTGCAGCCCCTGACAAAACCAAACAGCTGCATATAATTTTAAATGAGTGTAATGCTTTAGTTAGCTGCCAGAGATTACACGGGTTGCAGCTTTGATTGGGTTGATGCACCAACAATCCTATTTTTTGTTTGCCAGCCCATTCTCTCGTTTATTAATTTTAGAATGGCCTGGAAGCGAGCCAGGGTAGTATACTTTCCATTTGAATTTCATGGGCCTTAGTTCCATACTCCTTAGTTCAATAATTCCATGTTACTCCTTAATACCAGACCTTACAATTATCTAAGAAGGGGAAAGGGTACAGATTTAACATGCACTATGGGTAGGCAAAGGACGCAACCCTGACGCACCCCCATTTATGCTGACCGAAAACACAAAAACAATAGGTAAACCAACATGTACCTTTGTTCCCAAATACCTTCCTGTTTTATACAGTGACACGTCTTATGCATCCATCTTGTCTGAAGGCATTAAAACAGTGAGCCGCAGAGCCCCAACATTGGGGGGGGGGGGGGGGTTCTCTCACCCAGTCTTTTTGTATCCAAATCCACTTCCCAAACCTGGTTGAATTTTGTGGGTACCTTTAAATGTGGCACTCACGGGTGTAGATATTGTCCCTTAATAGGAACTGGCCAAGTCGTGCAATCATGTTCTAACGGTAGAGATTTTAAAATCAAACAATTCATTAACTGTAACACAAAATTCGTAGTCTATGTGATCACATGCAATTCTTGTCGTGTCCAGTATGTGGGTAGGACTATTAGGAGACTAAGGGACAGACTCAGTGACCATCTGTATGATATTGAGAAAAACCACAATACCAACGTGGCTAAACATTGGAACAACGTACATGACAAAAATATTTCCAGCTTATCTATACAGGGCATGGAGAGGGTTGTGTGCCCACCCTGGGGGGGAGATAAATTCAAACTTCTCTGCAAACGAGAAGTATTCTGGATATTTCATTTCAGTTGTAGACAGCCCCAGGGACTCAACTTCGACTGGGATGTGTCCCATTTCCATGATTGAACACACCCCCCCGCTTTGGCACACGTATTTCTTTCCTCCAACTGCCGTGGTTATAACATGTCCTTTCCATTCTCATTCACACCTACATATGCTTTTTCGATTTGAACTGTGCCTGTAGTCTGTATCATCTTCATTAATTCATCTATCTACCCACACTATGCTAGTTTACTATGAATGACGTGTACACTAGTCCACAGATAGGTGGACCACATTATAGGTTTACATTATTGTTTGTTTATCTAATTATTTTATACATCTTATCTGATCAGGTTTCCCTTGCGATCATTTAGGACCGGACTGGAGGGTTCTGCGTGGTGGGTGTACCGGGTTACTGCACGGGGAGTGCATTCAAGGTCACTTTAAATTTGGCGGTAGGCGGAGGAGGCCTTTTGAATCCGTTCTGGGTTTCACATGGGCTCCCCCACAATAAGTTGCTCATGGCCTTAATGTTCACCCACTGTTTCTGGGTCTCTTCCGCTTTTGTTATTTCCGCTATTTGTGACATACTATACAGTCCAACTTTTACTGGTGCTATACATGCATTCTATTGGAGCATCTATTATCAAATTTTGGGCATTCCCCGGGCGGATACCTGACGGACACCATCACACCCCGGTTCTAGCGGAGCTTCATTCTTGAAGCCCATAGTTTAGAACATATTATTCATCACAGATCCTGTACGTATAGGGGTCTTTGTTCTCTCTCATCATACACATTATAGTAACACCTTTTTCCAATTATACATCCCCCCCTCATAATATTTTTTTTTTTTTTTTTATGGCATTAGACCACAGACTTTTATACTAGATCATCATGCATTTGTATGATGGATCCATCACTAATATTTGTATTACGGTCAGTTTTGCCATTTTTTAACATAGTGAAAATGACCGTTCATTATGGCACTAGACCACAGACTTTTACACTAGATCATCATACATTTGCATGACGGATCTATCACTAATATTTGCACCATGGTCACAAATGAATGTTTCGTTTGAGCTCCTCTAAGATATTAGGGTCGCGAATACCTTTAGTGACCTAGCCATACGGTTATAGTTTTGAATTTTTTTTAACATAGTGAAAAGGACCGTATATTATGGCATTAGACCACAGACTTTTATACTAGATCATCATGCATTTGTATGATGGATCCATCACTAATATTTATACTACGGTCAGAAACTGACCGGCTATAGTTTGGCCATTTTTTAACATAGTGAAAATGACCGTTCATTATGGCACTAGATCACAGACTTTCACACTAGATCATCATTTTTTTTTTTTTTTTATTGTGGCAGTAGACCACAGACTTTTATACTAGATCATCATGCATATTATGGTCAGAAACTGACCGGCTATAGTTTGGCCATTTTTTAACCCTTTCACGCAGTCACTATGGACACTATGGACACTTTTTGCCACATTTCACAACGACAGTATCACTTACTATTATTAATTAATTATTATTATTAATTTTTCACTTCGTAGTCGGTCCATTTCCATAGTCTGTCTATGTTTCTACACAGTTTAGATCAATCTACTGGCCCTCCCAGCATAGTTATTATGGTTCCAATCATATAAGCGCAGGTTGGGTGTCACATTGAAACACCTGGCAAAGTGAAGATTGGCGCATCATACCTGTCAAGTATATGCTTGCAAACTTTAGACACGTGGATTGTGGTTTTAATTAAGATTTTATAGGGGTATTTGGATACATACAGGTGTTCCTATATACATTACATGTGTTTATATGTTTTTTACTTGAAAGTGTTAATTTTGAGGGAGGCCCTACCCCCTTCAGCTGGTTTGATTTAGTGTTTAACCACTTGTCATCTGCCCGCCGTCAAATGACGGCGGGCAGACGACTCCATTGTTCTGACATCACGTCATATGACGTGATGTCCCTTTAAAGCCGCGGGCGGGCGCGCGCGCGTCGCCGGGCGGCGCGCCGCAGCGCACGCGCGCACCCGCCGCTCCGCGGGGATCCCGTGCAAGTGCCCGGCGGCAACGATCGCCGCCGGGCACACGCGATTGCTCTGTAAGTGAGCTGGGACGTGCAGCTCTGTATGTAAACACAGAGCTGCACGTCCCTGTCAGGGAGAGAGGCGACAGATTGTGTTCCTTGTACATAGGGACACAATCGGTCACCTCCCCCAGTCACCCCCCCCTCCCCCTACAGTTAGAACACTCATAGGACACACATTTAACCCCTTCCCCGCCCCCTAGTGGTTAACCCCTTCACTGCCAGTCACATTTATACAGTAATCAATGCATATTTATAGCATTTTTCACTGTATAAATGTAAATGGTCCCAAAAATGTCAGAAAAGTGTCCGAAATGTCCGCCATAACGTCGCAGTTCCAATAAAAAAATCGCAGATCGCCGCCATTAATAGTAAAACAAAAAAAAAAAATGCCATAAACTATCCCCTATTTTGTAAACGCTATAAATTTTGCGCAAACCAACCGATAAACGTTATTGCATTTTTTTTTTACCAAAAATATGTAGAAGAATACGTATCGGCCTAAACTGAGGGAAAAAATATTTTTTTTATATATTTTTTGGGGTTATTTATTATAGCAAAATGGAAAAAATATTGCATTTTTTTAAAAATTGACGCTCTATTTTTGTTTATAGCGCAAAAAATAAAAAACGCAGAGGTGATCAAATACCACCAAAAGAAAACTCTATTTGTGGGAAAAAAAGGACGCCAATTTTGTTTGGGAGCCACGTCGCACGACCGCGCAATTGTCAGTTAAAGCGACACAGTGCGGGAAGCTTATATTTTGTCTGGGCAGGAAGGGGGTGTAGGTGCACAGTAGGTAAGTGGTTAAATACTTAATTAATCTTTTACTGCCATAGGCAGATCTTTTCTCATGTGATTATGTGTTTGAGTATATATGTCATTTTAGTGTGAACCTTTTTTAGCCATGACTAAGCACTGATTGTAAGTGCGAAACGCGTCGGCCATACTGTATTTTGTTGGTTGCAAAATAAAAGACAACTTATTTTAAGTGATTTCGGAGTGCGGCTGTCCAGTTTTCGTCCTTCAATTTGCTACCTTTGTTCCCAACTACTATTCCTTTTAATGGCTTTTTTTAAATATCAAATGGAATCATTTAAAGTTTTAATCAAAAGTTAAAACAATTTAATTTAACACTTTTGGTAGTTCGTAATATTTTAGAGGCCTACACATCAGACCAGAAGGAGAGATAACTAAGGAAGAAAGAGAGATGTAGGATCTGGCTTCTAAAGAGGGAATGTTCTTCTAAGGACTAGTTCACACCACAATCTTTGCATTCAGTGTGCATTTCCACATTGGATTGGATTGGATTGGATTGGAAAAAATGCTTATAGAGCGCCAAATGCGAGTTGTGAAACTCGTGTCTAAGCGCTTACCAACAAGCTGGTATCCAATTCCCAGGAGCTAAGAGAAGAAACTAGGACATCTAAGTGAAAGAGGGGAACAAGCAAGAAGTAAACAGAAATATAAAAAGAGGGGAGGGGGGCAGGACACAAGGAGCCTATCCCTACTCCCTGACCATGGACCGCAGCCTGGGATTAAGGCAGCGTCCTGCTAAGAGCTTGGATGGCCAAGTCTCTATCCGTAGGCTTGTGAAAAAAGCAGTGTTTTCAAGGGTTTATGGAAGGCCATCAAAGAGGATGCTCGGAGCTGATTTCAAAGAGAATTACCCTTTGAAGCTGAGCGACTAGGTTGAATAATCGCTAACAGGGTGTCAGTTGAACAAAGCTCTCTGGGTGGAGAGTAGTGTTGTGTCATAATCGATAAATACATCAGGCCTAGTTCGATAAGTACATCGGGCCCCACATGCATGTTTACAACCTGTCAGGACCTGGACTTGAACCTGGGACCTCAGCTGTGTCTGGCAATGAACCTTCTTACTGAGCTATCTGAGATGCTGGACAGTGCCTTGTCAAATCCTTTAGACAACCCTGCCTTGTACCCTGAATTCAGGTGAACCTTGAACTCTTTGCTCCTCCCAAAAACTTCCTGATATAAGCCATGTCTCTGCACTTCCTCCTTGCCAGTGCTATCTCCAGCCTGTATCTCGCTCCCATCTTCCCTGCTGCCGTCTATATTTTCTACTGCTCGTTATCGACCCTTGGCTTGTTCATCGACTAAACTTCTGCCTGATCCCAACCTGCAAATACTTATTACCGACCTTTTGGCTTGTTTACCGACTACGCTTCTGTTTGATCCTTATCTGCTCATCCGCTATTGTACCCACCTCCTGGTGGGGCGATCCTGAGGACTGCGACCTGGTCCTAACATGCAGCAAAATCCATCTCCACCATCAGGAGCTCTGGTGAACACTGGTTAGCGCTTAGATTCCACACCTCAGGTGACCCAGTGTCATCTGCCAGAAGTGACTGTCTGTACACCTGTCATCAACTGCTATAGCTACTGGCCTCTGAGCCTGACGCCTGATCGTGACACAACCATTTTGTGTGCATTTTAATATACCTTAGTATGTTTGTAATGCATCCCATGCCCCTGTGCTTGGGAAAGGATTGGTAAACTTATTTTTATTTTTGTACATCCTGGGACACAGACCATCTTCAAATTCATAACAATAGGGTTGTGCTGACACCTTCAGGACATTGGAAACTCACAAAAATAGGAAACAAGTTTTCATATTGCGCTCTCTACTAAAACATCTAATATAAGCCATACATTAAACATAAACAAATCAATATAATAAGTTGTCAATAAATTGGATATATATGTGTAATGCCCATACACCACCACCAGATGTCTCCAATCAAGTGAAAGTGATATCTTCTTTAAAAGTCCATACAATGAGATGTCAAATTAAAGTGACTTCTTTCACCAGCCCCTTGGCAAACACCCTACTCACCAAACGTACATGACACCCATCACAGGTAGATATACGAAGCATGTAAAGCAGATATGTATTCTCCAGGGAAAGGAAAACAACCCATAAAGATGTGCACCCAACGGGCAAGGGTATGGTAAATCACATATGTCAAGAGGAAGAAAAACAGCTTATCATAGTGCAGTTTGTAAATGTATTTGCATCGCAACTATAGGAATACACTTGCAATATTGTTGATCAAGAAGAGGTCATTAAAAACGCCTATCGCATTCCACCTGCGTTTCAAGAGATGGCTTAAGTGACGTGGCACGTACTACTTGACCCGGCGCAGTTCATCAGCAACATCTGACGTCATCAGGGGTCACATGTTCGGACCCGTCACTTCCTCCTTTATATACTGCCACCATAATAGGATATCCAATCCTCATGTCTGTTCATCTCTCTGTATGAAAAAAGCTAGATTGTCAAAGATTCCAGTTGGGATTAGGAGACTTGCATTGTCTGGATCCATGTCCTATGGATTTTCCTATGCTATGAAGAATGGTACCTGAACCCTCACTGGACACGCAGGAACTGCCTGTAAAATTGCCAGTAGGCAGTGGACCCTGTGTAACGGGACATTGTGCAATTATATATTGCCTTGTGGACCAGCAGGGTGATATACAGGGCCTTGGTCTCTTGCAGGAGAGTCAAGTTCCCTAAGGCCCCTGTGGCAAATCCCCAAGTAATAGGTGAAAATTGGGCCCCCTTGTCAGGAAAGGGTTCACCTGTTGGTGGCGCTGTTGGTCCCGTGGATCGCAGTACCGGTGTCCACTAATGGGTGTCTTCTTGCAGCCAGGATCTGTAATAAAGGATTTTTTCACTTGCTGGTGGCACTGTCAGATCCACGGGCCGAAGTACCGGTGTCCAACAGGTATCCAAAGGTAACCAAAAAGCCAACATTATTTGGGTTCAGGTTGTGTTACTTTCCCTCTTAAAAACCATTTAAGTCACAAACCTTCTGAAATGATGGACTTTGAATTTGCTGTACTGGCTTTGGACTGTATTTATCTAAGGTATATTAGGGACATGTATTAAAGAAAAAAGTGACAACTAATGAAAAACTTATTTTAACTCTAGACTGTGCCTGAACATTATGGGTTGAATAGAAAGTTGCCTCCATTTTTATAGTAAAAGTTTGTTTGTGAATTTTTGTGAATTTTTATTTTAGATACCATTTTATAAACCTGATCCTGTCATAAAACATTCCTCCATGCAGAACGGTTTCTGCTAGAATAACAGCCGGCATATTTATGGGTTTCCTAATTAACGCCATAACTAATTATGCTGACAGTATAAGCCTGGGTTGTCGCAAGTATTTAAAGAAACTTGTGCAGTTCCACTTCCTAGTTCACTTCACTTTATCATCATGAAAATAAATAAAGTTCCCTTGCATTTAACATGCACTTGTCAAAAAAAAAAAAAACACAGCCAAGACAAAAAGGTTCTCATGAATGGGCCTTCTCAGGAAAAGAAGTCTGATGCAAAGTTATGCAAAGCTTTACATATGACCAGATATGTTCTTGCATATGTTTCTGACGTTTTCTTTTATATTTTTTCTTTCTAGTTTCTGCTTTAATTTAAATCATCAGTTTAGTGGTATATTGGTTTGTTTGGCAAGGTTTTTGCTCCACTCCTACTTTTCCTTTGTTTTCCAGTGCTCTCTTTTGCCATACCAACTATAGGTAGGTTTTAGGATATCACCTGTCCTCTGCCTGTCGATTAGCACAACTGGGCTCCCTTTCAGGAGACCTTAAATTTATAGTTAGGACTGCAGCCACACAGAGTGCCGTGTCGCTGGCGCTGCAGCTTCCCAGGTATTTGCAAATGCTTGCAACTAAACCTCTGTTTTTACTTAAATCAGTTAGACAGATTAATTTGGTTTAGTGCTTTTTGGTTGACAACTTTGAGCCTAGCCACATGGTAAAAAAAAATTTCAATGTTCATATTTAATTGCATATTGCTAAAATAGCATCTCATATAAAGTCCCAACCTCCCCCATTTTTTATTTTTTATTAATTTAAATCATACCTGGTTATGTACAATAATCCACACATAATTCCTTTCCTAGGGTGAAAAGAGAAATTCAGCTGCAAGCATTCTCATCTTTTTTTGCTTGCTCCAGATTTGGATTACAAAGCATATGTACCAAAGCAAAGTGCGCCAGTACATTCCAACATAGTACCACAGTAATATCAGAACACTCAGCATTGCCACTGGAGCAAACACACATGCACAAATGTGCATACAAAAAACATTGGCCCAGATTCACGTACATCTGCGCATTATTGGACCGGCGTAGCGCACCGCCTTTACGTTAGACTTGCGCAATTTTGCCGCGTAATCACCCTATTCTCGTAGCTTTTGCGCAGGAAATTGCGCATACGTAACGTTTTTCCAGAGGCGTAAGGAGGAGTAATACAAATTGGGAAGGACGTGGGCGTGTTACATTGAAATGAGCCGTGACCCCATGCAAATGAAGGGCCGGCCGGCTCGCGCATGCGCGCTTGAACGAGACCATGTCAGCTCCGATGTGCGCATGCTCACAACTCGGGAGCGGCGCAATCAGTGAAATTGGAAATGGACTAGGGCAACGTTGTGAACTACGCAAACAGCATAAATAGACACACACAAACACACTTCCTTTGCAAAAGTACATCCCTTTATCCCTTCCCATTTAACAAAGTGCTTTTGTTCTTGTTGTTCGTTGCGGTGTGTTTTGTAGTTGTCAGATTAGTGTTCTGTGTGATCAAGTGGTTGTTAGTAGATTTTTTAAAGTGGTTTTTGATAAGTGTTTGAGAGACTGTTTGTTTGATTGATATATTTCTTTTTGTTTCTTTTTCTGCTGTATTTTTGTTTTGTTTTTTGGGGACTGTTTCTTGCTGAGTCGTTTTCTCTCTGTGTGTGTTTTTTTTGGATTGGTTGTGCTTGTTTGTGTGCGTGAATTTTGTTGACTGGGATTTTTTTTTTTTTTGAAGGATGAGTGAGAGAAAACGCAAGCTGAATTTTACAGTTGTGGAAAAACAGATTCTTGCCCGGGCCATTAGCGAGTATGGGCGTTACCTCCACGGCCCAGAGAGTGCCAACACCACCCCGGCCAGGAGGAGGGAGATATTGGATAGGATCACTGACCAGGTGAATTCTGCGGGGCAGGGGGAGACACGGACCAGGTCTGGGATTGACAAAAAAATCAATGACCTCCGGCGTCTGGTCAAAAAGAAGTTGGCCAGAATGCATGCCCATGCCAGGGGCCCTGACCTTTCATGGGCATGAAGTTGAGGGCCTGCCCGGCTTTGACTCAAGTCCGGAGCCCGTGGTGCCAGGTAATTTTTTTTTTTTTAATATCAGGTGTGTAGCATGTGTGGGGGAGGGGGTGAAAGGGAATATGTGGCAAGTGTGTGGATCCTCCAACCTGTGAATGTTTTGTGTCATCCACAGATGTGCAGGAGGGTGCAGGGCCATCTGGCCTGACCGCACCAACCCCAGGACAGCAGCCTAATGAGGCCCCCCCAACAAGGCCGGAGTCCGCGGAGGAGGTTCAACAGGAGCAGGACAATCATAAGGAGCAGGACAATCATGAGGAGGAGGAGAATCATGAGGAGGAGGAGTCCATGTCAGGCACTGGACGTTTGGGTTTTGAGGACTCCTCCCCTCTGGCTGCCAGCAGGCAGGCCTCCCTAAGGGGGAGCCCCCCCCCCTCCTCCCCCAACATGGCTCCCCTCACAAGGGCCTCCCCTTCTCCCCGGCCACAAGCATCAGCTGGAGGCAGGATGTCATCCCAGACCACCAGGGGGTTGGCCGATCTCCTGCCCGCCACCCTGAGAAGGGACCAGTTCCTCCAGACCCGCCATCTGGGACAGGTCAGCCAGACATTGGTGCGGATGGAGGAGAGCCTGTCCTCCATCAAGGATACGCTGGGGAACCTGGACTCCCACTCCCGGGCTTTCACAACCTGCCTAAATGAACTGCAGACGACATCAGCAGGCGTTGGGCAGGATGTGAGGGCCCTTACCCTGGCTATCCAGGCCAACACGGCAACAGTTGGTGCTGCCCTGGACAGAATTGCCGTGGCCTTGGAGGGCAGGCCACCAGGTGGGCAGAGATCAGGGGCTGATCCTCCTTCCCCGGTTTTACCCCTTCCCCATGAGTCTCCCCTGAGAAGCCGGGGCCGTGGCCGGGGGCGCCCCAGGCGTGGCTCACGCAGAGGGCAGTAATTTGTTTTTCCCCCAATTTTTAATTTTTTTCAAAAAATTTTTTTTTTTTTTTTTTGCTGGAAATGTTTTGATTTTGCAGGTCATTTTTTTTTTGGGGGTGTGAATGCTGTGTGAATGTGGGGGTGACATTCCTGCCGGAAAAGGGGTGTCACCCTCTATTTTGGTGGAGAAGGGTTCCCCAGGACCAGGGAGAAGTGATCCCCAGGTCCGTGTGAATGGTGTATGAATGTACAGTGACATAATTGGAGCCTTGGCGTGGCGTTGCTGCTCACAAGTCCTGCATGGTGGACTGGTGCCAATCCAATTTGATGTGGATGTGGGGTGTGTGTGCTAGGGACCACAGTGTTGTGCATGCATGCATTCTCATTGTGCCATGATTAATGTGTATGTTTAACGTGCAAAGATGCCCAATGCGAGCTGTCTCCTGGCTGCTCTTCCCTCAGAAGATGGGTTAACCTCGGTTAGGGGGGGATTGTCTGGTTCAGGGGTCAGGTCATCACGTAGGTCAATCTGCAGGCCCTTTCTTTCTGCAAAGTTGTGCAGCATGCAACATGCACCGATGATCTGGCACACAAAGTTTGGGGAGTACAAGAGGGTACCCCCAGACTTATCCAGGCATCGGAAACGTGACTTTAGGATGCCAAAGGTGCGCTCCACCACTGCTCGTGTTTGAGCATGTGCTTGATTGTATCTTTCCTCTCCTGGAGTTTGGGGGTTCCGGATAGGAGTCATGAGATGGGGTCCCAGTGGATATGCAGAGTCACCTGTAAGGGAAAAGACAGGAGGATGTTAGTCATGCATGTGCCCCTTGTGATGTGCATCATGGGAGGGGATAGTCATGCCTGCCACCCATGTCACTCACCAACCAGCCAGGTGTCCCCATACACGTTCTGATCGAATTCCAATCGGATGTGGCATTGATTGTAGATGTAGCTGTCATGGCTGGACCCTGGGTGTTTGGCACGGACGTGCCATATGAGGCCTTGGGCATCGACTATCACCTGTACATTGATGGAATGCCAATGCTTCCGATTGCGGTACATGTGCTCTGTCTCCTGGGGGGGCTGGAGTGCCACATGTGTGCAATCAATGGCCCCCACAGTGCATGGGAATCTGGCAATTCTGTAGAAATCTGTCATTGCCTTCAGCCGCAGGTCCTCAGTGGTGGGTTTGATGATTTGGTTGGCCATGCGTCTGAGTATTGCAGGGACAACCTGGTGCACACATCTGCTCATGGAGGACTGTGACATCCCAGCCACCACTCCACTTGTACGCTGAAAAGAGCCACTGGCAAGGAAATGGAGTGTTGCCAGGACCTTGACCAGTGGCTGCACTGCATGTGAGCGGTGTGTTGGGCTGGTGATGTCATCCTGCAGGGTTGTGGTTAATTCCAGGATGGCATGAGGGGTGAATCTGAAGATGCGATACACCTCAGAATCACTCATGCCAAAGAGGTCTATGTGGGTGCGGTATATCCTCTCCCATGCCATCCTCCGTGCCATATCCTCCGTGCCCTCCTCCTTCTTTGTTCATCTAAAGTCAGTAGTATAGCTATGCGCGACGATGCCCCTGGCATGTTGGCATACAGATTGTTGAGCAACACGTGTGACTGCTGAGCTGCTCACTAACAGTGTTGCTTTATCTAACAAGTAGACTTTTTTTCTTTTTTTAGACCAGCTTTTATCAGCTCTAATTTTAGACAGGAAATTTTGCTGTTGCGCACACTGCGTCGCCTGCGCTGCCCCAACGTTGTTTTGTGGATCCTCGTAAGTCCCTCATTAGCATATTTGACTAGCAAATCAATGGTGTGTCTATCGCACTTTTGCGCGGACGGATGCGCCAGTCTAACGAAATTACGCGGGACAAAAAAAAGTCGATTTTCTGCGTATCTCGTTCTGGGGATGCCGCGCAACGAAACGCACGCGCACATTTAGACTTACGCACGCGCATCTCCTGTTGCGCAGGCGTAATCGCTCTGTGAATCTGGGCCATTATTCTTTAATCACGGCTCAAAGCTAAATTCTACAAATACTATTTACGAACGGGGTGTTAGTGAGGAGCTCAAAGAATCCTTAGCCATCCTTGCACATAAACACTAAAAAACAACCATATTACCTGCCTGCCTGTTCCTCTCCATACCCTGCTGTATCCTGTGCCTGTATTGTGGCAATCCCGCACACCCGTGGCCGCCGCCATCTTCCTGGCCTGTGCCTTGCTGGAGTGAGCCATCCTGGCCTGGCTGCAAGTTGAGGGGCCCCCCTTGTCATCCTGCCTGCCCATCCACAGGCCTGTTATGGTCCGGTGGCCTGCCAGGCCGCTAAAACCACCTATTGCGGCCTAGTGAAGCCTGCAGATCACCGCTCTTTCCTGCACAGCTTACAAACAAATGACTTAAGAACAAACCTACAGTCCCCATCTTGTTCGTAACGCAGGGACCCCCTGTAGTAGAGTAGACTTCTTGTTTTACCACGTCAGCTTTTATTTCTTTATACCCCTTATGAACCAGAACAATTTTTACATTTCCTCAATAGAACATTACAAAGGAAAAAGGTGCACAACAATGTAACCTGTGTAAAAAATGTTAAAAACACAAAAAACCTGAAATTTTGTGTAAGTGATACAAACAAAATAAATACAACATCCCTGGTGGGATTCCAAATGTTACGTGCTCAGAAAGTCTTTTCCATATACCATTGATAAACAGTTCATGGGGAAACTCCTAATGGTATTATGGTGTGGTAGATAAATCAATTGATAGACCACATCTGCTCTGTTTAAAGAAGTAACGGATGGCCGCTTACTGCAAAGTTGGACCCTTCCAAGAGTCAGTAAGGCACTCAACGTTATTATCCACGGCTCGATCCCGGGGGTTACTCCACTGTTGTCAACTCAGGATTGCTCCAGACCGCAGAAAGTTTCCTACTCCAGGACGTAGCTCAGAAGGTCTTAATGCTCAGATGGATTGAAAGTGTCATGAAAAAATAGGGAAAAAGGAACTCCATAGTGTAGCGGGTTTAAGATAATGACATTTATTCAGTTTGCAGGAGGGAAACTCCTGCAAACTGAGCCTCCTTTCCCCGTAGAAGCCTGTTTGGATGAAACGCCGTGTCGGGTGGAGCCTAGCATCGCAGACGTCACCACGTTCACTAGCTTACCAGCTGATCGACTGGAACGATCTAACCTATAGCTGGAAGTATCTGCACACTTTTCTTATCCATCTTAAGGACTCACATATGTGCAGGGTGAAGGACTGTTGTTTACCTATGTCAGTGCAAACTGCAAACTGAATAAATGTCATTACTTAACCACTTAAGCCCCGGACCAATATGCTGCTAAATGCCCAGAGGCGTTTTTACAATTCAGCACTGCGTCGTTTTAACAGACAATTGCACAGTCGTGCAACGTGGCTCCCAAACAAAATTTGTGTCCTTTTTGTTCCCACAAATAGAGCTTTCTTTTGATTGTATTTGATTGCCTCTGCGATTTTTATTTTTTGCGCTAAAAACAAAAATAGAGCGTCATTTTTGAAAAAAAATCAATATTATTTAACTTTTTGTTATAAGAAAAGTTTTATAAACTAAATTTCAGTCAAACGTTTAGGCCAAAATGTATTCAGCCACATATCGCAATAAAAAAAAAAATAGCTTCCTAGCGGCAACAGTGACACTAATACACTGGCAATAGGGAGTGAAAGGGTTAACTAGGGTGGTGATCAAGGGGTTAAAACTTTATTAGGGGGGGTACGGGGCTACCCTGGACCTGACACTAACTGCCTGTCACACAAACTGTCACACTGACACTAAATGCAGTGATCAGTACATATATGATCACTGCATTCAGTGACAGTGTGACAGGGGGGTGGGGGGGTGATCGCAAGGGGTTAAATGTGCCTATGTGTACTGGTGTCAGTGTAGTGTTGGTGAAGACTTACTGTGACTCTTCTCTCATCTCGGCAGTTTGAAAATACCGCCGAGATGAGAGCTGCATCACTTCCTCTGCCTATGTTTACATTTTACAGGCAGAGGAAGTGACACGGCGGCAGCGCACGGGATTGGCTGGGAGCGATCACGAGGGGGCGGACAGAAACGAACAGCCGCCCCCTTGAGTCGGATCACTCCCCAAGGTAAGCTGTCCGCCGCACGCAGCGGAGGGGGTGCCGATCGGACCCCCACCCCGCTAGAAGGCAGGGATGTACATGTACGCCCATCTGCCTGTACGTGCCATTCTGTGGACGTACATAGTCGTGTGGCGGGTGTTAAGGGGTTAAAATAACAAAATAATATACTGCATACATTGTTTTTTGGGGACAAGCTATGCTTTCTTACGCAAAATTGTCTTGCACAAAAAAATATATTTATATATTTTCTTTGTAATCTATAGACACAATTATGTAAAAGAAATGTATATTTTGACAAGTTTTAGTTTAAAAAATGTTTTATTTTTTTTGCAGTATACTGCATATGTTATTATATAATTTGTACCACTTAAAATGATGCTAACATTTTTCTGGTACAAAGCATTGTCAAGTATTTTGCAAAAGAAAAAAATGGACTGTGATGCTGAAAAAAAAGCAAAAATTATCAGCAAAAAAATCATAGCTAAAGGGAGAAGGGGAGGAATGCGGTAATTAGGGCAGATTATATTTAGCTCAAGTTTTCAATCTAAATAGGACTATATAAATATGTATGTATATATATACATACACATACAGTTGTGCTCATAAGTTTACATACCCTGGCAAATGATTTCTTGGACATTTTTCAAAAAATATGAATGATAACACGAAATGTTTCTCGTGGTTAGTGTTTGGCTGAAGCCATTTATTATCAATCAACTGTGTTTACTCTTTTTTATATCATAATCATAACAGAAACTACACAAATGACCCTGATCAAAAGTTTACATACCCTGGTGATTTTGGCCTGATAAAATGCACACAAGTTGACACAAAGGGGTTTGAATGGCTAGGTAACCATCCTCACCCGTGATCTGTTTGCTTGTAATTAGTGTGTGTGTATAAAAGGTCAATGAGTTTCTTGACTCCTGACAGACCCTTGCATCTTTCATCTAGTGCTGCTCTGACGTTTCTAGATTCTGAGTCATGGGGAAAGCAAAATAATTGTCAAATGATCTGCAGGAAAGGGTAGTTGAACTGTATAAAACAGGAGAAGTGGACAATTAGGGGTTCTGTTGAAACCAAACCATGGTCAGGTAGACCAACTAAATTTTCAGCCACAACTGCCAGGAAAATTGTTCGGCTGCAAAGAAAAACCCACAAATAACTTATGAGGAGGCACTTGAAGAAAGATGGGCTGCATGGTCGAGTCGCCAGAAGAAAGTCATTACTAGGTAAATGCCACAAAGTATCCCGCTTACAATATTCCTAACAGCACAGAGTGATAAGACCAAAATTAAGATTTTTGGCCACAACCATAAACGCTTCATTTGAAGGGGAATCAACCAGGCCTATGATGAAAGGTACAACATTGCTACTGTGAAATACGGATTTATAGGAACTGGAGGTTTTTTGCCAAGAGGAATGGGCAGCTTTACCGTCTGAGAAGATAAAGCGCCTCACCCACAAATACAACAAAAGACTTCAAGCTGTCATTGATCTTAAAGGGGGCAATACACGGTAATAAGAACTTGGGTATGTAAACTTTTGATATGGGTCATTCGGGTATTTTTTGTTTTCATTATCATTTATAAAGAGTAAACACAGTTGATTAATAATAAATGGCTTCAGCCAAACATTAACCATGAGTGAAAGAAAAGTTTTTGTGTTATCATTCATATTCTCTGAAAAATGGCCAAAAAAATCCTAAATTCTGCCAGGGTATGTAAACTTATGAGCACAACTGTAAATATATATATATATATATATATATATATATATATATATAAAAATATACACACACACGTATACATATATTACAATAACATTTTATTTTATTTTTATCAGATATCATATGCAGCTCAAATGCAATAAAACAATGCTGTAAACTGTATTGCCGCGTACACACGATAATTTTTCGGGTTATAAAAAATTACGTTTTTTTAAATGTCATTAAAAACAATCGTGTGTGGGCTTCAGAGCATTTTTCGGGTTCTGAAAAACAGACAACATTTATTTTTTTTCGAAAAAGCTCTATTTTCTAGCAAAGTTTTTAACGTTGTCGTTTTTCAGGTTGTACAAAATGGTAGTATGTAGGCTTTAACAACGTGAAAAATCTGCACATGCTCAGAAGCAAGTTATGAGACGGGAGCGCTTGTTCTGGTAAAACTACCGTTCGTAATGGAGTAAGTACATTCATCTTGCTGTAACAGACAGAAAAGCGCAAATCATCTTTTGCCGTATTTGCCGGGGTATAAGACGACTGAGCAAATAAGACAACCCCCTAATTTTCCAGCTAAAATTATGGTTTTGGGATATACTCACTGTATAAGACGACCCCTCACTGTGCCATTATACATGCCTCAAGCCCCGTACACACGGCCGAGGTTCTCGGCAGAAACCAGCGAGAACCTCGCTGGGAGCCGCATTCTGCCGAGAACCTCGGCCGTGTGTACGCTCTCGGTGAGCCCCGCCCGTCGGGAAACCCGTCGAGCAAATAGAGAGCAGGTTCTCTATTTGCTCGACGGCCCGTCAGGATGAATGGCTGGTTGCCTTTCCCGACGAGCGGGTCGCCGAATCTGACGGCCGGCAGAGAACCTCGACGGGCGGAACTATGTGTTCCGCCCGTCGAGTTTCTCTGCCGTGTGTACGCGGCATCACTGTGCAAATCTATACATGCCTCACTGTGCCATCTATACATGCCTCACTGTGCCATCTACACATGCCTCACTGTGCCATCTATACATGCTTCACTGTGCCATCTATACATGCCTCACTGTGCCATCTATACATGCCTCACGGTGCCATCTATACATGCCTCACTGTGCTATCTATACATGCCTCACTGTGTCATTCCATTCCCTGCCTCAACGATCTCCCTACCTTCATATGTTTGCAGAAATGTCAGACGGCAGCCATCCATTATTCAAAAGCCGGAACAGTAATTTTCCCAGCAGAGCCTCTGTTCAGTGTTCTGCCTATCACGGATGTCCTCTCGTCCGAGGCCGAGGCTGAGGATGAGAAGGCATCCGTGATAGGCTGAACACTAAACAGAGGCTCTGCTGGAAAAATTAGTGTTCCGCCTATCACGGTACAGTCAGAGGAGGAGGTGTGCTTTTTTAATAATGGATGGCCGACGTCTGACACAGGTACCCGGCGTATAAGACGACCTCCGACTTTTGGGGCATGATTTTAGATGCAAAAAGTCGTCTTATACGCCGGAAAATACGGTAACACAAAATCAGCTAAAGCAGCCCCAAGGATGGCGCCATCCGCATGGAACTTCCCCTTTCTAGTGCCGTTGTACGTGTTGTATGTCACGTGCTTTGCTAGAGCATTTTTTTTCACGATCATGTGTAGGCAAGGCAAGTTGAAAAAAACGTTGTTTTTTCTAGAGCCTGAAAACGTAATTTTTTAGAACCCGAAAAATGATCGTGCATACGCGGCATAAGTGCCATTTTATATAACAGCAGCATTTTTACAGCCAAGTAATAGTAGCAACATGGGGTCAAGAGCTAAACAAAGGAAATACATTCTAGAAACTTCCCGAGTGTGGCTCTGGGTTAAATTGCAGTACCATTAGCGGTAACCCTGAGCCACACTCGGGATTGCATTGCAAAATCTTGGTGCAGTATACTTACCATATCCCCAGGATCCTGCCATGTCCCCCTGCTGTGTCCTCTGCCAGATCATCTGCCCGATGCTCTGTGTTCCGGGCTCCAGTCTCTGCAATCGTCGCAACGCATGGGGGCTGAGCCCGGCAGCAAATTCAAAAAGTACAGAAAACATAACACATACAGTACACTGTAATCTTACAAATTACATTACTGTATGAAATAATTGTATATCCATTTTGTTCCTGGTACTTTGTCCAGTGCCCTGCCTGCAGTTTTATATTATATATAATGTTCTTTCTCCCCCTAAAACTTGAGCTTGTCTATGGCAACCAAAAAGTGTCCTTTATGTCCAAAGTATTTTAGACCACCTAGAAAACAGCTATAGTAAATAAAAACACGTTCAGAATTGAGCGATAGTGAAGTGTGGGGAAATAAATTGTAATATTATTATATAAATATTTTTGATAATTATTTATAGGTATTTATTATATTATGTAGCGCCCACCCCAAATTATGGGGCGCTATTTCAAATTTAAGGGATGTCTGGGTCAATACTTGGACCCAGACCTGTCTAATTAATACACGTTTGCCTCTGCTCTAGCTGTGATACTATCTGGTAGTTTTCCCTTGTTGCCTGCGGATGGCATTACCATCTTGGGCTTATGTTGAAATGCAGGTGTACCGTGGTGTGTTGGGTGTCCCTTCTTAGAAGCAGTGTGGTGGTAGTGGTGACCCAGCTGTGCAGGCTGGGGAGGGATACTAAGGGGGCAGGCGCCATTTTCGGGGGTCCTTGGCCTCGTGGCCCTCCAGGCACGAGGTGGATGTGTGTGTAACCGACATTGGGGCCACGTTGGCCCGGGTTCACTTCGCCGTCGAGTAGGCCCAGGATCCCAAGCTGTCTGTCCACAAGAGAAGAGGCTGTCTTGGTGAAGGAGACCGGGGGAGGACCTGCCCTGGAGGAGACTGGCAAAGTGCTGGTGTCTCAGGTGAGGACTGGTGGCTTGATTGAGGAGGGGTCCACTACGTCGAAAGCCCTGAAGTTCGCCGGTTTGGCATGGGGGCTTTTCTACTGCACGGCTGGAGGCTCGGGACTTTAAAATCCTGTGGCAGAGGATTCCTGGATGCATCCAAGTTCATTCAAAAGGTCTGTGGCAGAGATCAAATTTATCCAAAAGGTCTGTGGCAGAGACTAAGTTCATTCCGCCACAGCCTGTGGCAGAGACCGTCTGGACATTGGTTTGTGCTTCATCCCGGGTGCTGGGCCATGTGGGAGGGGACTATCCGGGTGAGCAATACCCACTCAATATTTGAAAGTGGAGACTGATTGGCTATTTTTGAGAATTCTGTACCGTGTGCCTCAACCTTCCCCTACTTTTCTACCCACCTTCTACTTTCTCTCATTCAAGTTATCCTGCAGTGAAAATGAAACCAACTGTTGAAGGTTTTTCATCTGTCTGGACATTGCATTTCCTACCCTGACAATGAAGATTAAGAGGTAACGTGCAAACCCAAAATTTAACCAACAGCTCCTTTGGGGTAATGCTACAATTATAATTTATGATTTTGTGTTTCAAACTTCATCATCCCTGGAATGTCTACTAGACTCTTGTTTGGACAAATTTAAGTGTATTATTAGTAAGAATTACAAGCCTAAAATATAAAACACCAAATTTCTATGCAAAACAATGTACCGCTTTGAGATGAAAAAATCTGACATAATAATACCGCCAGGGAGGTTACAGTACCCAGGTTGTTAAAGTCACATAAGATTTTTCCAAAAACACTTTGCCAACTAATGTTGGAAACAATGGATAATAGTAAAGGGGGAAATGTTATTTGTTCTATTGATTACATTTGACGTGATTTTTGCAATGAAAAATAATGAGATATTTTTCGTGAAAATCAATACTTTTTTTGTACTGCAGTGTCTTTTTTAATTATGTAAATGTTTGTACATTATTGAGTACATTTTTGAAAGAATAGTTTTCACAAAGTAGTGAAAACAGACAGATGCTGCGAAAATAATCCTCCTATCAAACCAGTACAATGGACAATAAGTGCCTTTCAAGTCACACAAGTAGCTGATAAAAGTAGATGAAACCCGCAGATGCTTAATGATTCTCCACTTATGTGCTAGAATGTCTGTTTGTCTCATGTTGAAGTTTGGGGTCTTTGATTATTGGTTTCTTTTCATTTTCAATGTATTGTTACTTAAAACTGTCTGCCATTATTTAACACAGTAAAGTATAGTCTGCTTAGTAATACTTAATTCCAAGTGAAAAACCATCTCTCTGAATTCTCCATACACTGTTTTGCTTGTTTGCCAGACTGGCTATAGTGCTCTATATATCTTTTGCCGACAAGCTCAAATAACACACAGAGGTTAACATTTTTAATAATAGAGCAAAAGGGGATCAGCTTCAGGCCCACTAGTAGAAGCCCCAGATCAGTGCTATTCACATAAAATAGCCAAATCAACTGCACTGGCCATCACTGATCCCATGCCCAGTACTGATCATTCAGATCACACTCCAAAGGCTACTGACAGGCAGTAAGGATGCAATGCATCCTCACCACCTGTTTTAACCAGATTTTTGGTGACAAATGTGCCGCAACCACATGTATTATGCAGCAGTTGCAGGGTATTTGCAGAGATTCCCCATTGACTTAAATGTGTAGAGTTCGGCGGACAGCATCACTACAAGTCAGGTCAACTTTGATGCAGCTGCAAAGTGAAGCATCATGACTGCAGCATGTAAACACCGCTGTCCGCTGCCTAATGCACCTGAAGGGGGGATGGTTGGTGGATAGCAGAAACGCAGCTTAACAGCACGTTTTTTGCCACTCTCCAACTGCAAGTCTAAACAAGGCCTAAAGCCTCGGTCATACTACATTGAGGCCGTCCCATTGATGTAATTTGGGATATAGTGGCTGCATGGAAATGTACAGGAGTTCCGTTCATTTCTGCACAGGCAGTCTCATTCATGTCAATTGGGACACAGCAGCTGCACGGACGCAGCCACTGCTCCCAACTTGACATCCACGTGGGTGCATGTCCCTGACCTCACACTGTCTGTGTTTGGGGCCATGCACCTACACCCGAACAGATGTCAGATCTGTCCTTGCAGCCGATGCATCCCAATGGAACTGCCTGCACATGGTTGCACAGAACACCTGTGCATCCCTGTGCGGGTAAACACGGCCCTTCATGGGCATAAATACACTTTAGTCAACCCCATTTGAACAAGGCCTTAGTAGAAATTTAGCAGACATTTTGTAAGTTATGTTGTGTTTATGTGTGCTAATAAGGACATTATAAATATATATATAAAATCTGTGGCAACTATCTATTTTTCTACTGGTCATGTGCTTTTCAGAAAATACATGGTTTCCAAACTCTGAAAGATCTAAGTGAAAAATTAAAACCTTTAGATTTTTAGATTAATTTGGTTATTTACAGGTTTGCGTACATTCAATTTTCAACATTTTGCAAGAAGGCACAATTTTACATTTACAAATATTTGTTATTTATTAACTCAATACAAGTTAAGCTTTTATATTTAGTAGAAATTTAGCAGGAACTTTGTAAAATGTGCTGTATTTGTATCTAATAATAATGACGTTAGTGAATTTTTATCAAAAATATAGCTTTGATAAAGATTTGCGCAACTATCACAGGGCCTTAAAAATCAGTAGCACATTCTTTTTATTCTACTAGTCACATGCTTTCACAAAATATATGGTTTGGGGTTTGTTTTATAAACTATGAAAGCTATAAGTGAAAAATAAAAACCTTTTGATTTGTAGAGAAATCTGGTTATTTACAGTTTTGCGTATATGCAATTTTCACCATTTTGCAAAACGGCACAATTTAAAATTTACAAATATTTGTTAATTATTAATACAGGTTACAGGTTAAGCAATACAGGTTAAGCTTATATATGTAGTAGGAATTTTGCAGGAATTTTGTAAAATTTGCTGTGCTTGTATCTGCCAATTATGATTTTAGTGTATTTTTTGCAGAGATATTGTTTTGATAAACATTTGCGCATATATCGTGGGGCCTTAAACATCAGTAGCGCCTCCTTTTTTATTCTACTGGTCATGTGCTTTCATCAAATATATGCTTTGGGAGGTCTTTAACAAACTCTGAAAGCTGTAAGGAAAAAATAAAAAAGCAATGGGAAATTACAAAAATGGTCTAGCCTCTTGAGTTCAACAGTGGAGTGCAGGGCCTAGCAGCAAAAGGGATAAATACAGAAATGTATGTTATATTAAGTAAAGGCATGATTTATCCATGCTTTGTAAGGGTGACTTTGTTTATAATTACTTTTTCTTCACTCTCATGGCACTCTGCTTGGCTGCTAAGAGCTAAGAGAAGATCTATTTAAAGGGGTTGTAAAGGTTCATGTTTTTTCACCTTAATGCATTCTAAGCATTAAGGTGAAAAAACATCCGACGATTACCGCCCCGCCCCCCCCCCCCCCCAGTTTTACTTAACATAGCCCTGAAAAATCCAGAGTCACGAACATGCTCGATCATTGCCCGGGCTTCTCAGCTCTTCTCGGCTCTTCATTGGATAGATTGATACCAGTGCAGTCATTGGCTCATGCTGCTGTCAATCAAATCCAATGATGCGGGTGGCAGGGGTTCTGCAATTGGCAGCTATGGACTCGGGAGCGCGCCTGCAAGGTAACCCCCTTGGGAGGGCGCTTCTTAGGGGGATTATATGAACTGGGGAGGAGCCGAAAGAGCTGCCGATGGACCCCAGAACAGGAGGATCGAGCCACTCTGTGCAAAATGAACTCCACAATGTAGGAAAGTATAACATGTTTGTTATTTAAAAAAAAAAATAATCTGACCTTTACAACCCCTTTAAGCACCTATGCAGTTTAATAGCAGTCCTATTAATTGATTATTATCTTGTTATTTTTACTCTCTGCCAGCCTATGTCAGTTCACAATTTACAGCTCGTTGAAGACCTTTATCATTTGAATGGTCAATCATCAGCATTATTATGTGGGAGGAAGGAGAGTGAACCTGAATTTTAGTATTTTTTGTCTCATCCAGGGGCCAAATAGAGTATCAGGTGAGCAAAGAGAAGATGACCATTTGCTACTGTTGCAGCCACCATTCATTTTTTTTTTCAGTCTGGATACTGCTAAAGAAAGCAGTGTTTTTAAAGTGTAATTTCACCAAAATGTTTTTTTTTGTTTGAAACTCAATGGGGAAGAATTTTAAGTAAGGAGAAATCTGCAACAGAGGTACAAACAGCAATAAAAGCAGTGGTTCTATCCTTCCCCATAACAACATCACAATACAGCAGTGGTGGCCTGTCCATAGGGACGCACATGCGCCGCCCCCCCCCCCCCTCCCGCAGTCACACAAAAAAAAAACGTGCCCTATAACAACTTTTATTCGGCTAAAATTTCATTTTGACATTTTAACCGCAGTTCTGGCGACCGTCTATAGAGGGCGCTGCAGCGCCACCCCCTCTCGCAAATAACACACATTCGTGCATAAATGCACAAATGTATGTTATTGTTGGTTGCCAGCTGCCTGGTCTATTCATATAACCGGACATGGGTCGCCGGTTACCCGAATAGCGGCAGCTGGTTGGCTGAGGGGAACTGCCTATCAAAGCCAGCGGCTCTGATAGGCTTTTCCAGTACCGCCCTCCGGCTCTCGGATGTCTATACTCGGAGCGCAGGCAACCTGCGTTCCTTGCATAAGACTGACGGCCGTTTCAGCCAATCAGGTTCCCGGATTCTGGTTATCAGGAACCAGATTGGCTAAAGCTTCACCACGGCGGCAGAAGACATCGAGGGAGTACATGGAAGCTTTAGGTAAGTGCTTTTTACAGGGAAAGGGGCGACAATGGGCACAGTGGCATCATGGGGCACAGTGGTGACAAAGGGCACAGAGGTGACAATTGGCACAGTGGCATCATGGGGCACAGTGGTGACAATGGGCACAGTGGCATCATGGGGCACAGTGGTGACAATGGGCACAGTGGCATCATGGGGCACAGTGGTGACAATTAAAGGGCACAGTGACATGCACATTGGCATCAATGGTTTAGTGGTGACAATTAAAGGGCACAGCGGTGACAATTTGCACAGTGGCAACAATTGAGGGGCACAGTGGCTGCGTTTGATGGCAAGGCACAGTGGTGACAATTGATGGAACAGTGGCTGCGTTTGATGGCATGGCACAGTGACTGCATTTGATGGCTTGGCACAGTGGTGACAATTGATGGCACAGTGGCTGCGTTTGATGGCACAGTAGCTGCGTTCGATGGCATGGCACAGTGGTGACAATTTATGGCACAGTTGCTGTGTTTGATGGCATTGTACAGTGGTGACAATTGATGGTACAGTGGCTGCATTTGATGGCAAGGCACAGTGGTGACAATTGATGGCACAGTTGCTGTGTTGCATGGCACAGTGGTGACAATTGATGGTACAGTGGCTGCATTTGATGGCAAGGCACAGTGGTAACAATTGATGGCACAGTTGCTGTGTTGCATGGCACAATGGTGACAATTGATGGCACAGTGACTGCATTTGATGGCAAGGCACAGTGGTGACAATTGATGGCACATTTGCTGTGTTTGATGGCATGGCACAGTGGTGACAATTGATGGTACAGTGGCTGCATTTGATGGCAAGGCACAGTGGTGACAATTGATGGCACAGTTGCTGTGTTTGATGGCATGGCACAGTGGTGACAATTGATGGTACAGTGGCTGCATTTGATGGCAATGCATAGTGGTGACAATTGATGTCACAGTTGCTGTGTTGCATGGCACAGTGGTGACAATTGATGGCACAGTGGCTGCATTTGATGGCAAGGCACAGTGGTGACAATTGATGGCACAGTTGCTGTGTTGCATGGCACAATGGTGACAATTGATGGCACAGTGACTGCATTTGATGGCAAGGCAAAGTGGTGACAATTGATGGCACAGTTGCTGTGTTTGATGGCATGGCACAGTGGTGACAATTGATGGTACAGTGGCTGCATTTGATGGCAAGGCACCGTGGTGACAATTGATGGCACAGTTGCTGTTTTGCATGGCACAATTATGACAATTGATGGCACAGTGACTGCATTTGATGGCAAGGCACAGTGGTGACAATTGATGGCACAGTTGCTGTGTTGCATGGCACAGTGGTGACAATTGGTGGCACAGTGACTGCATTTGATGGCATGGCACAGTGGTGACAATTGATGGCACAGTTGCTGTGTTTAATGGCATGGCACAGTGGGGACAATTGATGGCACAGTTGCTGTGTTGCATGGCACAGTGGTGACAATTGATGGCACAGTTGCTGTGTTTGATGGCATGGTACAGTGGTGACAATTGATGGCACAGTGACTGCATTTGGTGGCATGGCACAGTGGTGACAATTGATGGCACAGTTGCTGTGTTGCATGGCACAGTGGTGACAATTGATGGCACAGTGGCTGCGTTTGATGGCATGGCACAGTGGTGACAATTGATGGCACAGTTGCTGTTTGATGGCATGGCACAGTGGTGACAATTGATGGCACATTGACTGCATTTGATGGCATGGCACAGTGGTGACAATTGATGGCACAGTTGCTGTGTTGCATGGCACAGTGGTGACAATTGATGGCACAGTGACTGCATTTGATGGCATGGCACAGTGGTGACAATTGATGGCACAATTGATGGCACAGTTGCTGTGTTTGATGGCATGGCACAGTGGTGACAATTGATGGCACAGTGGCAGCATTTGGTGGCATGGCACAGTGGTGACAATTGATGGCACAGTTGCTGTGTTGCATGGCACAGTGGTGACAATTGATGGCACAGTGGCTGCGTTTGATGGCATGGCACAGTGGTGACAATTGATGGCACAGTTTCTGTTTGATGGCATGGCACAGTGGTGACAATTGATGGCACAGTGACTGCATTTGATGGCATGGCGCAGTGGTGAAAATTGATGGCACAGTTGCTGTGTTTGATGGCATGGCACAGTGGTGACAATTGATGGCACAGTGGCTGCATTTGGTGGCATGGCACAGTGGCTGCTTTTGATTGCACAGTGGCTGCATGTGATGGGCACAGTGAGGCTGCAATATTTTTTTTTCCGTTTGCCCCCCCCCCCCCCAAAAAAAAAATTGAGCTAAAGGATAACGAGTTTCTTAGTGAACACCTCATGTCCTATTGTTATATTAAAACAACCATTAACCTAATTTTCCATTACAGACTTGATACCTTTATTTTTTTATAACATAATGATACCAAACCATTGTTATCTTTCCAAAATGAATATTCTTCTAATCTGGCATTTTGCATTGGACACAGCTGTGACAGCATCTTCTTGAGGTATGGTATGAAGTTGGATAGAGGATGGTATCATAATAAAAGAGAAAAATGTATTTAGCTTTATACAATATAACAGTGCAAAGAGCAACAGAAGCTTACAAAGTATTCAAAAATCATCTTTTAAAGTGAACCTTTCCAACGTCCAAGCATATAAATATAATTTATAATGTGCTCTATAAGCTGTTTCAAACTACTTTTTACCAAAAAAGCATATTATCTAAACAGCGCAGTTACTGGTATGCAAAATGTGACTTTTTGCCAAAAGTCATTGGCTAAGACTTTATTGCCATCTGCCACAACTCCTTCTGGCCACGGACATATGCAGACAGCAATAACACATGTCACATGAAGAGAACATGTGTTTTTGATGTGAGGACAGTGACTGACAGTCTGGCTTTACATTATGTATGGTGTGCAGGAGGTAAACTGGTATTGTCCAGACGTCCAAATTCCTGGGTCAAGGAGGGTCGATTGGAGCATACTTACTGATTTTACACTGATAAAGGGCAATAATTTTGGAAAAGCAAAACATAAATAAATAGCCTTCCTACAGTGCCTTGAGAAAGTATTTGGCCCCCTTGAACTTTGTGACCTTTTGCCACATTTCAGGCTTCAAACATAAAGATATAAAAATAATTTTTTGTGAAGAATCAACAACAAGTGGGACACAATCATGAAGTGGAACGAAATTTATTGGATATTTCAAACGTTTTTAACAAATAAAAAACTAAAAAAAATTGGGCGTGCAAAATGATTCAGCCCCCTTAAGTTAATACTTTGTAGCGCCACCTTTTGCTGCGATTACAGCTGTAAGTCGCTTGGGGTATGTCTCTATCAGTTTTGCACATCGAGAGACTGAAATTTTTGCCCATTGCTCCTTGCAAAACAGCTCAAGCTCAGTGAGGTTGGATGGAGAGCGTTTGTGAACAGCAGTTTTTAGTTCTTTCCACAGATTCTCGATTGGATTTAGGTCTGGACTTTGACTTGGCCATTCTAACACCTGGGTATGTTTATTTGTGAACCATTCCATTGTAGATTTTGCTTTATGTTTTGGATCATTGTCTTGTTGGAAGACAAATCTCTGTCCCAGTCTCAGGTCTTTTGCAGACTCCATCAGGTTTTCTTCCAGAATGGTCCTGTATTTGGCTCCATCCATCTTCCCATCAATTTTAACCATCTTCCCTGTCCCTGCTGAAGAAAAGCAGGCCCAAACCATGATGCTGCCACCACCATGTTTGACAGTGGGGATGGTGTGTTCAGGGTGATGAGCTGTGTTACTTTTACGCCAAACATAACGTTTTGCATTGTTGCCAAAAAGTTCGATTTTGGTTTCATCTGACCAGAGCACCTTCTTCCACATGTTTGGTGTGTCTCCCAGGTGGCTTGTGGCAAACTTTAAATGACACTTTTTATGGATATCTTTAAGGCCTCGTACACACGATCAAATCTGTCTGCTGGAAACGGTCTGCTAGACCGTTTCAGAAGACAGATTCGATCGTGTGTACGGGCAAACAGACGGATTTGGCCACCCGACAGATTTCAAAGCATGCTTTGAAATCTGTCGGCTGGGAACCCGTCCGCCCGACATGTCTGCTGGTTAGTACGCTAACCAGCAGACATGTCTTCTCGCACACGCGCCGAATGGTTTCGACGCATGCGCGGAAGTGTTTTACTTCCTGGTGCAGTCAACGTCACCGCCACCGCCACGTCACCGACACGTCAGGGCGCTGTCTGCTGGCGGGGATTTTGGTTTGCTCGTGTGTACACGCAAGCAAACCAAAATGCCAGCAGACAGATTTGTTCAAATCGGTTGGACAGACCGTTTTGAACAAATCTATTTACTCGTGTGTACGAGGCCTCAGAAATGGCTTTCTTCTTGCCACTCTTCCATAAAGGCCAGATTTGTGCAGTATACGACTGATTGTTGTCCTATGGACAGAGTCTCCCACCTCAGCTGTAGATCTCTGCAGTTCATCCAGAGTGATCATGGGCCTCTTGGCTGCATCTCTGATTAGTCTTCTCCTTGTATGAGCTGAAAGTTTAGAGGGACGACCAGGTCTTCGTAGATTTGCAGTGGTCTGATACTCCTTCCATTTCAATATTATCGCTTGCACAGTGCTCCTTGGGATGTTTAAAGCTTGGGAAATCTTTTTGTATCCAAATCCGCCTTTAAACTTCTCCACAACAGTATCTCGGACCTACCTGGTGTGTTCCTTGTTCTTCATGATGCTCTCTGCGCTTTAAACGGACCTCTGAGACTATCACAGTGCAGGTGTATTTATTTATACGGAGACTTGATTACACACAAGTGGGTTCTATTTATCATCATTAGTCATTTAGGTCAACATTGGATCATTCAGAGATCCTCACTGAACTTCTGGAGAGAGTTTGCTGCACTGAAAGTAAAGGGGCTGAATAATTTTGCACGCCCAATTTTTCAGTTTTTTATTTGTTAATTTTTTTTTGAAATATCCAATAAATTTCGTTCCACTTCATGATTGTGTCCCACCTGTTGTTGATTCTTCACCAAAATTACAGTTTTATATCTTTATGTTTGAAGCCTGAAATGTGACAAAAGGTTGCAAAGTTCAAGGGGGCTGAATACTTTCGCAAGGCACTGTAAATTTAGACCGTTCAGAACCATCAACAAAAAAACTCTAGAAACACTAAGAATAACAGCTCCCACAAGTTTATTAATTAATAAATATATATTCTTTTCTGAAGTCAGTTGAAACCAGTTAGTGAACATTTGTAAAACATTTGGCATTTTATTTTAACAAGTTGTGTATTTTCTTGTTCTGTATTTATTCATTTAATTGGCAAAGTAGTGCTGATCCTTTTGCTATCCAGTAGTCACTTGGTCTCTTTGATGGTAAAAGCACGGTAACCACAAAATTTGTGGAATGACCTAGTAAAAGAAAGCAAAAATAGGTAAGAGGTCAATTCCACTCATAGGATTTCCTGTATAATGTTCAAAAGGGTCAGCTCACGATAATAGAATGTTATTTTGGCACATGGGTTGGGTTTTGGCATAGAGGAAAGCAGTGTAGAAGAGGTGAATGTACAGGTTATTATTACATTATGGACAGTTGGTGTTGGGGTTGGTTTCACTGCTAGGGTTATAGGAAAAGTTAGTGCTGGGTTTACAGACAGGGCTAGTGTTAAAGGGGTTGTAAAAAAATAATAATAATAAACCTGTACTACAAAGGGAAAATGAGCTAGTATGCATCGCATACTAGCTCATTATGAAATACTCACCTCAGAACAAAGCCCTCCAGTAGCGCCTGCACACTGCTAAAATGGCTGACATCTTCCCTGGTGTTTCTTCCGGGTTTGCGGGATCCGGCACTGTGATTGGTAAGAGCCATGATGATGTCACTTATGACACAGGGCCCTGAAGAAATGGCACGGGCAGCCGTTCCTTCAGAGCGCATGCACTGACATAATCGGCACAGTATCAAGTAAATAAATTTTCAGTAGCTATAGTTAAGCCTTATTATATGCTTACCTATAGGTACAAACAAACAAGGGGAGTTTGATTGCTCTAAGTCAAGGGTTACAAGAAACAAGAAGCAGTGAAGGCTAGTGTGAGAAGTATGAGATTGCTCACTGTCTGTTCATATAAAGCCAGAGTGGGTCAACTAGCCACAGTAAAGTGGCTTAAAAGCAGTTTATATACATTGCGACGGACTTAAACAAAATGGCCGCGAGTACACTTCCGGTCTGTTAATATTTAACCACTGGGGTCATGACCAATCAGGTTCCCCAGATGAAGACACGTGACAGTGTCGTAACGCGTAGGGAGGAGGACGGACGTGACGTGCACCTGGAGTGACGTAGGACACCGCTGTTTGTTTTTACTGTTTTTATCACATCTACTGTGTCTACCTTGCTATAAGCATAGGCTTTTCTATTAAATTCTCCCCTTCATTTAACTACTACACCATTGGGGGCTCTCTGTTTGTTATCTCTTTCCCTGGAGCGAAGCGCTTGTTAGGTTATAACCCAGGGGCACATCGATACTGTAGTGGAGAGACAAGACGGAGAGATTGGAAGAAGCGTGGGATAAGGTGTTATGGCTGTGAGGAGGCTGACCCTACTGGATCATACTCAACGCTTGTTGTATCCATTGATGAGGTGAGGGTTCTGTGAGCCTGCTGAGGGATATCACCATTAGTGTTGCTCAAGAATATTCGCACTGCGAATATTCGTTACGAATATTGCATATTCGAGTATTCACGAATAACTCGAATATCGCGGTGAATATTCGCTATTGCGAATATTTGTATTTTTTCAAATTTATTTTTAAAACAGATCACATCCTAGTGATCTCCATCGACGTCTAAAAGCATTGCTGGTATGATTAGAGACCCTGGGCCGAGTAGCTGAGGCGATCCTTTTATGTTGCCGAATATTCGCAATGCGAATATTCGTATTACGAATATTCGCGAATACTTTCTCTGCCCTTCTTTTGCATCAGAGTCAATCATAGTTCTCCTACCACAGTTGTCAGTGGTTAGCAACCTCCATAGCAACCAATAGGAACCTGCCTGCACGACCATTATATAAGATCACTCCCAGCAGTATTTCAGTGCAGATTCACAAGGTGGCTAGAGAGAGTGGAGTGTTTCTGTGCGTTTTTCCTGTGTATTGCGATCTTAGAGCTTAGCATTGTGCTTCCTATAGTGCTTTCAGTTCTGAGTTTCCTGCTTCTAAAAAAAAATGCTTTTTTCAAAGCAAAAGACCCAACAGCTTTTCTAAAAGCTCAGATTTGTGTTGTTTAGAGTTAGTGTTTAGTGAATATTAGTTTAGTAATCCAGGAAATGATCTCCGTTTTCGCGTGTTGTTCGCGTGCATGCGCATGCGCGTACGAGAATTTCGCAATCAATTTCGCATTCGCATTAGCGAAATTTCGCAAATTTTTATTTTTTATAAAATATCACGAATATTCGATATTAACGAATATTTCACGAATATTCTTCTATATATTCGTGAAATATCGCGAAATCGAATATGGCGTATTCCGCTCAAAACTAATCACCATCCTCTCTCTCTAGCCACACTTTAAATTTAGAAGTCACCCTGCTCCACACTTGGATTACCACTGCTACCCACTGTCCATATTGCAGATATTGGAGATTTTGCACTTTATTGGACTTTTTTGCACTTTACTCTGATATGTTTTAATTTTTGTGAACATTTATGCTGCTATATGATTTATTGGACTTTTAGCACTTTATTGAACACTTTGCACTTTATACTTATGTGATATTTTGCACAAGACTTTACCTGGTGACCATTCAACCCTTTACAGACGGGTGATTGGTCAGTTTACACTTATATATTCTATATTTGTGATTTATTCATATTATTGCACTACTGGTTTAGCCTCTCTTTTGCGCATATCCTCTTATTTAACTTTACCTATTTGTGTACTGTAAACACTACTAGATGTTGCTGCATCTATTATTTATTATTTATATTTTTTGGAGCATTATATACCCACTTATGGTAGCGCGAAGGCTACTACACAATATTAAAAGCAGTTTAGCACTGAAAAAAACATAAGTGAAAGTTATACAAATGTTCTTAGTTGCAGAGCAGGATGAGTTAAGAAAGTTTATTTTTCATCTGAAGTTGTGGTGGACATAACATATAATTTCACAAAACATACTTATTTAAAAAGTAGGCAGCCTTAACTTTATGCTCATTTGACAGTGTTTTGAAAAAAATTGGATTAGCAAAATTAGATGCAGTACATCATATAGCTTTAGGGAATATAATAAAAATGCAAATTTTCTAAATTTGTAGCTTTCTATTAGTTGTTGAGAAGTTATTTTTCACAGAAAATATGAATTTTATTGAGAAAGTTAACGAAAACTTTAATAACAATCCAGAACAACCCGTTCACATTGCAGGATAAAAATATTGTCACAAATAAGATTGTACCTATAACAATAGGTCCTTCAAATGACAGAAGGGTATCAAGAACATAAAACATACAATCTCACAATAAGATCCTATCCATAATAGGATCAGTAGGACTAAGGTCCGGGATATCGAGCCAAGGGCCTGATATCTTTTCATATTTACAACCCCTGTGATTAAAGATAAGTCGCTCCAAGCGGATCATTACACCCAGGCATTTAACCCATGTAGTGTGAATAGGTTCATCAGATTTCCAATGAATAAGGATAAGCCTAAGGGCCTGGGATAGGGCTCTAGTAATGGCTTTCCTAATGAAATTGTCAGCTTGTAGATCACCCAGAATACAAGTATTTTTTTTTTTTAAATAGGTCACAACACCTGCACAATTCAGTATTATGGCCTGCTTTTTTAAGTATACATGCCTACTGACATTTAAAGTGATATTTAGGCCCCATACACAAGGGGCGGATCCGCTCGGTGGATTCCACTAGCTTAGCTGGAGATCACTCCATTGATCCACGCTGAGCCGCCAGGTGACAGTCCCGTCTCCACTCACTGTTCAGGGACGGACCTCTCAGGCCGCGTACACACAATCGGTCAAAACCGATGAAAACAGACTAAAGGACCGGTTCATTGGTCCAAACCGATCGTGTGTGGGCTCCATCGGTCAGTTATCCTTCGGTCAAAAAAAAGAGAACTTGCTATAAAATTTGACCGATGGACGCCTGACTGATGGGTCAAAACCGATCGTTAGTATGCAAAAGCATCGGTTAAAAGGCCACGCATGCTCAGAATCAAGTCGACGCATGCTTGGAAGCATTGAACTTGGTTTTTTTCAGCATGTCGTGGTGTTAAAACACGTAAACGTCACCATGTGCTAACACAATCGTTTTTTTAACCGATGGTGTGTAGGCACATCAGACCATCAGTCAGCTTCATCAGTTAACCGATGAAAACGGTCCTTAGGACCGTTCTCATCGGATGGACTGATCATGTGTACGTGGCCTAAGAGTCCCGTTGTCCTCTATGGGAGTTTGGATGAAAACATATCTGCTTGTCTGTTTTCATCTGATCCCATCCTATCCGCTGGACTGTTGGCGAACGTATCGTCATCCGTCTGTTTTGAGAGGATCTTGTCGGATCAGATGGCAGGCAGACACATCTCTGCTGATATCTGGCTGCCCATAGAAGTCAATGGGTGGCCCACTCAGGTCCACCTGAAAAAACAGACAGGCGGATCCGAGTGGGCCTATCGTGTGAAAGGGGCCCAAAGCCTTGGTTGTTAGGGTCCTTTTAGCTGTTGATTGAATCACTTACTGACTGCCACATTTTACCAAATTTTGACAAAGTTTACTGATGAATGCTTATTTTATTTTGCTCAATGTGTTAAGCTAAAAAAAAACACACCAAGGGTTTATTACTACTCTAAATTACATTTATTTCAGATAGTATAGTGGACATAAGGACTCAGGACTCTGTGGGTAGACAGGGCTTTGTGGTGAGGGAATTTCAGAATAGCAAGAATTTTGTTATGTTAAAGGTTAATGGACGGAACTTTCTCAGAGCACCTAATTGGGTATTCTTTACAAGGTGAAGTTTCACCACTATCATGAGTGCAATGCACTTGCAAATTGCAATATCTAAAGTGTTACTAAACCCACAACAGTAAAATCCATCTGTATATACAGTAAAGCATGCATGTTATACTCACTGTGGAACCTAAGGAGCTTATCCTCGGCATTGTGTAAAAATGCTGTTTGATCATGTCTTCTCTGGTCCTCCCCTTCTTTTAGTGTCCCCAATCTATCAACTGTTAGAACAAAGCCTTGGAGGCATTCTGCACATGCTCAGTTTGGTATGTATTGCCAGAGTGTTTTTTTTGGGGGGGGGTGCATGTGATCTGGGCCGATCAGCACTGGCCAGACAGAAAGTCAGGGAAACATGCAGCCACATAGGACACTCAGATCAGAATGAAAACTTCTCCTGCAATCTTTAACTAGTGCTCAGTCGGACACTGGTCACAAAACTGCTATATACAGCTGATGATAAAGGGTATTTAGCAGTTTATATTTACTAAAATATTTGCATTATTCATGTTCTGTTTGACACCAGATATAGTGAATGCAGGGCTCTGGGTTTAATAACACTTTAAGATAAATCAACTCTAAAACCACAGCAGAAAGTGATAGCCAAAGTATTCTGAAGACAAATGAGAATTCCTCTGGCAAAGCTAAAGAAAATTTACATACTCTAGATGCCCTTTGCCTTTATGAGCAAATTTTCGTTTAATCACAATCTTACCCGTGGTGGAAAGTGTCCCAGCTCTGGCTCCAGTCTTATAAAGTGGTGCTTGGTACAAACTGGCATTAGCTTGATAGTTCTGGCGTGGTTCAAAGTGTATTACAGGGAGCATTGGATTCATTTGTCTTGGCAATGCATCCTCAATCACCATGTTTTCATCATCCCAACGACTGGCATCCATATACATCCCATGAACCAACACACCATCCTCAGGAGTAGGTAGCTGCAAAGTGATAGTAAGTGCATTCAATGTTTGTTAAATCTCAGAAAATGTACTTTAGATGTGAACACAAGTATTTTTTGAAAGCAATTAGGCTTTATAATACATTGAGAACAGCATCATGAGCAACCAGAATCAGTAGTAGCTGCTGATAATATCATTTAAGCTCTGGCTGCTGACTGGCTGGCCAAGTGATGAGGGTGGGTTGTCTGACAGATGCTATTTCTACAATTGTTTGGTATGCCCAAATTTGCACAGTATATTAATGAGCTGAATATAACAAGAACATTTTTAATCACGCCACCATTCCTGGTCTACAGAAATATGCATGCGAGCATTTTTAACATCTGAAAATTCACAAGGTTAAATTCAAGAGTAATGCCCCGTACACACGATCGGGCTTTAGCCCAACCAAACTTGCATCGGAATTCCAAGGGAATTCCATCGGTGTAAAAGAGAACATGTTCACTCACAACGGAATTCATCAGAATATCCGATGGAAAAACTCAGATGGGCATACACACGGTCGGAATTTCCGATGGAAAAAGTCTACGAGGCATTAGTTGCAATACAGAATGTTTTAAGCTCTGCTTGCAATGACCAGTCAGGGACTGGGACATTTAAGGTTTTTCTATAGTTAAGAGCCCATCTTATTATCAAGGAATGAAACATCCTGCATTATACATGTACATTTTAGTCATGGATAGTTTAATTAAATATATGAATGATGCATTCCCTTGGACAAAGGAAATACAACTGTTATTTTGAACCTTACGATCAGCCTCTTTATTTTAGGGGCTCATTTACGTTTTTCCATGTCCCTGCAGTAAAAGAAAACATGCAGTTTACTGTATAAAAATGTATTTCAAGTAGAAATCCTAGTATTTATTTATTTTGTTCAAGTCTAAGTGGTACAGTATAGTGTGTTTTTTTTTAAGGTTGTCTTTAAAGGGGTTGTAAAGGTACATATTTTTTTTTTTTTCCCTAAATAGCTTCCTTGCATATTATGAACATTATGTTTTTGTTTTGCTATTTTTGAATAAATATTTTGTGCAGCAATCCCATTGTGTTTTTTCCTTTATATATGGCCTGTGGGAGAGCGTGATTGCTATGCACTTTTCTTCACACTGCAGTGCATCTCGACCTCTTCGATTCTTGTGAATCATACAGGAACGCTGTGTGGTTCCTGTGCGATTCATATGCGGTTCTCTGCAGTGTGATTTCAGCCCCATTTATTTTGAATGGGCTAAAACAGCACTGCATTAAAATTAGTGCATGCACTACTTTTTAAAACACACCTCAACTGCATTACATGGTACTTTAGTACCATGTGATCCAGTGCAGGCAAATGCACTGTATTAACTGACCCCTGCAGGGTAGTGCCAAAAAATAATAGTGTTAAATAACTCAGGGACCAGGACACCTTTTCCCAAAGGGGGGTCACCCCCCTCTTGCCCCACCTTGCAGACACCCTTGGCCAGACCTGTAAGACAGTGGGGTTCATTTACTAAAGGCAAATCCACTTTGCACTACAAGTGCACTTGGAAGTGCAGTCGCTGTAGATCCTAGGGGGACATGCAAGGAGAATAAAAAACAGCATTTTTGCTTGGACATGATTGGATGATAAAATCAGCAGAGGTATCCCCTCATTTCAGATATTCACCTCAGATCTACAACGACTGCATTTCCAAGTGCACTTGTAGTGCAAAGTGGATTTGCCTTTAGTAAATCAACCCCAGTATCTTGTTATACAATAATTTATTATCTTGGCCATATCAGTTATGCTAACCTACTATAAACAGCATTTAAAATGAACAAAGTCACTATGTGCATTGGATTTACACTCTAAAATGTTTTTCATGTAATAGTTTTGTAAGCCTTATCTTGCAGTATTTTAGTTGCAAATGTTACTAGGTTGCTAGTACATGAATACGAGAAAAAGAATAGGTTCACAATATTCTGTTCTAGCTTGACAATGCTTAGTTTTATGATTGCATTTGCAGTACATACTGTCATTTTTAAAGAATGAACACATTATCAGTAGGTGAAACACAATTATGCTTCTGGTCTTTTCATCCAAGGTGACTGAATTCAATTTTCTGCATCATCCACGAAGAATAGACAGTGGAAAACAAACAGCTTGCAGTACAGACAATTGTAAAAAGATAATAAGCATCCATGTACTAAGTAATAGCTAGGTTATATGAGACTATCAGGTCAAAGCTGTTTACAGCCATAACAGTATTTATTATTGCACATACTTACTCTATAATTTAACCTGTTTGGTGCACACGTTTAAGTATTCCCTCTATTACTGCATGTATGTTCAATTAAAACAACACTGATCTTAATTACTTGGTTGCTTTGGTTGCTGTTTTCCTATTTGATCCTTTTATTAAAAGTTTTTTGGTTAATTAACATACAATGTTGCTGTCATGACTTATGTGTTTTAAATACAGAGCAGAGGTAAAAAGGCTTGCATAGACATCATAGTCAACTCCCCTGCAGCTAAAAAAAAAATTCAGTGTCACCTTGAATATAGTATGAAGTTCTATACTGAGGGTAAGGTATTTGAAGTGAGTGCAGCCAGTTGTGGCAGGGAAAAGAAAGACATTTGGAATAAGGGGATACGATAGGTGAGTAAATGTACATCATTGAGGAATGTTGTACTTATTCAATTAAAGAGTGAGCAAGCATTGGTTGTTTTATGTACTAAAAAAAATTTGATCCATTAAGACACATTTTGTACTTTGATCTTTAAAGCCCAACTACAGGCACATTTTTTTTTTAAGGTTTGGAAGGAGTGGAAAAAATCAACTGGCAATCTCTCCAACAGGAACATATATGGGTTAGCAGATTTGGAATGTGTGAAGTAAAGGAAAATCTCCCTAAAGCTGCATAAACACAATCGGACCTTTGTCTGACCAAAATCACATCAGAATTTCGACGGAATTCCATCAGAGTAAAAGAAAACATGTTCTCTATGTAATCTCCGATGGAATTCATCTGAATTTCCCATGGAATTACTCCGATGGGGCACACACAATTTCCGAAAGTTTGTCTGACTTTTTCCATCGTAAATTTCGATCGTGTGTACGGGCATAACTGGAATACAAACAGCAATATGTAACTAACTGAGCTCCCAAACTTTCTCCACTCCATATATAATATATAATATTTTATTATCATCTGTTTACACAAAGGAGGTTGGTGTTTTATTTATATGATTTAATTATACAGCCAAAATGTACTTGCTACATGCCCTACAGGGTAATCACCGCGGGCAGTTTGATAGTGCCACTAAAAGGCCAGTCATTTTGTATAAAATGGTCTGAAGGAAGAGCAGTTCTTAGCCCAGGGGTCTCCAAACTGCGGCCCGAGGGCCAGATGTGGCCCTTTGCTAGCCTAGCGGCCCTTGGGGCAATCTATGATATGAGGCAATCTCCTGACACCAACAAGGGGGCACTTCTTCTATTACATAATATATTCTCCTACTGGTCCTACTCCTCCTCCTACTGACCACCAACCCTGAGGCCATATTTATTCTCTGGTGCTGGACATTTTCTGCCCCCCACTGGCCACAATCCAGCCCTCCTCATAAGGGCAATATGGCCCTTTGTTTGAAAAGTTAACCCCTGCTCTACCTGCAATCTATGAACTGCTATAATTAAACCAAATAACAATTTAGGTGAACTTTAGGTGCCTGTTCACACTACCGCCTCTTGAGATCCGACTTGTTTCGCCCCAAGTCGCGCGACATGAGAAATTTCATTAAAGTAAATGAGAGTCGTCTTAGGCCGCGTACACACGATCAAATCTGTCTGCTGGAAACGGTCTGCCAGACCGTTTCAGCAGACAGATTCGATCGTGTGTACGGGCAAACAGACGGATTTGGCTAGCCGACAGATTAGAAAGCATGCTTTCAAATCTGTCGGCTGGGAACCCGTCCGCCCAACATGTCTGCTGGTTAGTATTCTAACCAGCAGACATATCTGCTCGCACACGCGTCGAATGGTTTTGATGCATGCGCGGAAGTGTTTTACTTCCTGGTGCGGTGACGTGGCGGCGTCAACGTCACCGCCACGTCAGCGACACGTCAGCGCGCTGTGTGCCGGCAGGGATTTTGGTTTGATCATGTGTACAAACCAATACATCCCAGCAGACAGATTTGTTCAAATCGATCTGTCCGACCGATTGGAACAAATCTATTTGCTCATGTGTACGGGGCCTCAATGTACACTACTGAAGTCGCTCCGACTTCAGAAAAGGTTCCTGTACTACTTGAAGGCGACTTGTATCCATTGATTTCAAAGGAAATTGCCCCCAAAGTCGGATCAATGTCTTACCAGAAGCAACTTTACAGGAAGAGAAAATAGTTTTCTCAGGCAA
Organism: Rana kukunoris; assembly: GCA_029574335.1. Classification (NCBI taxonomy): domain Eukaryota; kingdom Metazoa; phylum Chordata; class Amphibia; order Anura; family Ranidae; genus Rana; species Rana kukunoris. The sequence continues at coordinate 372,957,426 of CM056049.1, forward strand.
ACCCCTCCTTTCCACAGAGCTGATTATTGTTTGATTGGCCACTGGCAAAGTTGCCTGTCCTGGAGGCGACTTGAAGTTGCCTCAAGTTGCCTTGCAAAGTCGTGCCATCTTACATGTCGCTGTAGTGTGAACCGGCACTAACAGATTCCACCTAACACTCCTATATGTGTTAACCAACTGTAATTTTAAACTAAATTGTGTCGTGCTATATGTCAAATGTTTCTCTATAACTTGCAACATTTATAACTTGTGCAAACAAAAATGTAAATAAAATTTGTGCAAGAAAATAAGGCCCATATTCATTAGTCTGTCGCTTGCTATATATTGCTTATTGTGCTGATTATACTTCCACAATAAACATATACACATTTTTACTCATCCCCTTTGAATGCTTCAAAATGCAAGGTCAAAATAGGTTCATGTCTCCTAAAAATTAGATGTTCTATGCTCGGTAAATGCTGACACTTGTCCTTCTCAAATGGGAATCCCTCACAAGAAGTGGTTTATAACATCAGTGATCTCTACTGCACCAATTTCCTGTGTTCTTGGTAATCCTGCTCATCTTCTCCAAACAGCAGCATTTAAAAAAGAGAACACCCTATAGTGCTTTAACTTTATAAAACCTTTATTTACACACTTCAAAATACTCACATTTGCCTGTGCATATTGCACCACCATATACAAGCATCAAACGGGATCGCAGGTATTCAACTCCGACCGGTTAATATGGTGAATACTGTGCTTTATGGATACTCAATGCATGATGATCATTTACGCATTATATTACTGGGACATGTGACTTTCTCAGGGGGATCATTAAGGGGACACAAGCCTTGCATATTTATATGGGCCATACAAACCAGATGAGAGTACATCCAATGGGGGTGAAGCACTCAAGATGGAGGAACGGAAGTGTGCACACCTTTGTTGTGGAAGTATAATAGTATACCTTGGGTCAACCTATCCTTGAATCAACTATTAAAAGATATGATAATGTCAGAGGTGCATTTCAGCAAGACATGATGACCTTTATGCAGAAATCTAAAATGGAGATATATGCAATTGGGGAGAGAGTGGATTATGTGGAGAACAAAATCTGTGATTTCGCTGCTGCACATAAGGAATTTGTTGACTCCCACTTTGACTTAGAGTATGAGGTCAATCAACTTAAGGTGAAAATGGTGGACATAGAAGATAGATCCAGGCGCTATAATGTGGAGTTCAGAGGTATCCCTGAAAATGTGAAACCAGCAGAACTAAAATGCTTTCTTAAAAGGATGATCACAGAGCTATTGCCATGAATCTCACACCAAGAATTGGAAATTGGCTGGTGGCATAGGTTACCTAAACTGCCTCACATCTCAGTGAAATTATCCAGTGATGTCATAGCCAGAATTAATTTTTACATTGTAAAAGACAAATTGATGGACTATGCCGGTCGCCACCCGCCTTTCCCAGACCCCCAAGAAGGAAATATTTTTAAAGTATTGAGTGTTGAGTTGGTGTTATTGTAGTTGGTTCCACTTCAAAGGTCTTATGTTTTCCCTGATCACATCTCACATGGGTAGTACTAGTAAACAGCAGCCTTTTTAAACTCATCCAATCAGGCTGTGCCCAATAAACATTTGATAGATACAGTGACTATTTAGGGAGAATTATAATAGCCACAGTACAGAAAGGAAGGGGGGTATATGATACTTTGTCACCAAGCTATGATCTTCTTTTGTGTGGGGACACACGTCAGTCACCATGGGCAGACCTGAAGTTAACAGTTAACCCAACGCTATATTTGCATCTTACATTGTTATGTCAAATATGGTTGTTATGGGTAATTTGTAAATATAATGAAAGCCAGGGGACCAACACTCTAAATTGTGTTGTAAATACTGGCTGGTGTGTAATTTGTATATATTATGTAATCCTATAAATAAATGGTGTGTTGCAGGGGGGAACTACCTCTTTTGTGTGAGAACTCTCAGGTGCCGTACACACGGCAGAGAACCTCGACGGGCAGAACACATCGTTCCGCCCGTCGAGGTTCTCTCCCGGCCGTCGAATTCGGCGACCCGCCCGTCGGGAATGGCAACCAGCCATTCTTCCAGGCGGGCCGTCGAGAAAATAGAGAGCGTGCTCTCTTTTTCGGCTCGACGAGCTTCCCGACGGGAAGCTCGCTGAGACCGTACACACGGCCGAGGTCCTCGCTGGAATGTGCATTCCAGCGAGGTTCTCGCTGATTTTCAGCGAGAACCTCGGCCGTGTGTACGGGGCCTCAGATCTAGATGTGTATATGTTAATACTTCTAAAATGATTGCGGTTTAGGCACATAAACTAGTCAACAAAAGGTTTTAAAATGATATAAAGGAACATGTGAAGACTAAGCCAAGGGAATAGTTCTGCAAAGTCTGCTTCAATTTTAGTCAAACAGTATGAAAAGTATGAAAAAAAATCTGTATAACATAAATACATATATATATGGTTAAATATGTTGAGTTATTATGTTAATTTAAGTGTTTAACCACTTCCCTACAGAGTCATTGTAAAATGACGTCGGCGGGAACCTTTCCTCCTTCAGAGTGGACGTCATATGACGTCCTTGCATTCCCGGCTGCTAGGGGGCGTGTGCACCCCGCTGCATTGCTCGGGACCCGGTGCGCATGCCTGGCGGCCGCGATGTCCTCCGGGCACCCAAGAGTGCCCGCAATCATGGCAGGACCACGGATCTGTGTGTGTAAACACACAGATCCATGTCCTGTCAGCGGTGAGGAGACTGATGTGTGTTCCCAGTACAGAGGAACACACATCGATCTCCTCCCCTTGTGAGTCCCCTCCCCCTACAGTTAGAACACACTTTAGGGAACATACTTAACCCCTTCAGCGTCCCCATAGTGTTAACCCCTTCCCTGCCAGTCACATTTACACAGTAATCAGTGCAGTTTTATAGCACTAATCGCTGTGTAAATGTGAATGGTCCCAAAAATGTGTCAAAAGTGTCCGATATGTCCGCCGCAATGTCATGGTCACAATAAAAATCGCAGATCGCCCCCATTACTAGTAAAAAAATAAAAATGCCATAATTCTTTTCCCTATTTTGTAGACGCTAGAACTTTTGTGATCAAATACGTTTATTGCGTTTTATTTTTACCAAAAATATGTAGAAGAATACGTATCAGTCTAAACTGAGGAAATTTTTATTTATTTTTTTAAATTATGATATTTATTAAATCAAAAAGTAAAAGATATTGTGGTTTTTTTTTTTCAAAATTGTCGCTCTTTTGTTTATAGCGCAAAAAATAAAAACCTCAGAGGTTACCACCAAAATACCACCAAAAGAAAGCTCTATTTGTGGAAAAAAAAGGATGTCAATTTTGTTTAGAAGCGACGTCGCACGATTGTCATTCAAATTGCGACAGCGCTGAAAACTAAAAATTGGTCTGGGCAGGAAGGGGGTGAAAATGCCCTGTATGGAAGTGGTTAAATAAAAAAAAAAAACAGGAACATTTTCAAAGAGAAAAACTTTAGGGACAGTTTTTGCAAATCCATTGACTGTAGAAATCAAATGTGAATCAAGAGACATGGCCACAGTTTTGCACCAGTGATCATTGGAGTTTGTTGCATATACATCCCCATAGTTCCACTTATTTTATTTTCTTGCAAGGTCTACTGCACTGTTGTGAGAGACAGGTGTACAAAACCAACACCACACAAATATATGTATAAACAAACTGCACAGTGGAGGTAAGTATGGTATGTTTGTTATCTAACAAAAAAATAAATAAACCTTTACAACCACCACTAGTGTTAACCCCTTCTCTGGCAGTGCCATTTTTATAGCACTGATCACTGTATTGGTGTCACTGGTCACTAAAAATTGTCACTTAGGGACAGATTTGTCTGCCGCAATGTCACAATCCTGCAAAAAATCGCAGATCGCCACCATCACTAGTAAAAAAAAGTCCCTAAATCTTTCCCTTATTTTGTAGACGCTATAACTTTTGCGCAAACCAATCAATATACGCTTATTGCGATTTTTTTATCAAAAATATGTAGTAGATTACTTATGCCTCATTTCCACTGAACGGAACGGTTCGGGTCGGTACAGTATGGAGCATTTAGAATGGTCCGGTCTGATCTTATGAGCGTTTCCACTGCAAGTTGGACCATCCCGGGCCATTCAGGGTTCAGAGAAAATACCTAGCGTGTCCGCCAATCAGTGGAATGTATTGTAGGTCCGCCCTAACCGAACCGTTCCATTTTCTATGGCTCCACATCTGAAGCAGGGCCCAGAATGGTCCGGTACAGTTCGGTTTTATGGCACACTTTTTATCATAATTTTCATAATGGAAACACCCAAAATAGCATACCGAACCGATCCGCTCAGTGGAAACGAGGCAATATTGGCCTATACATTTTTTTTCTGGATATGTATTATAGCAGAAAGTATGTTTTTTTTTTTTCAAAATGTATGGTCTTTTCTTTTTGTTTATAGCGCAAAAAAAAAATCGCAGATGTGATCTAATACTACTAAAATAAAGCTCTATTTGTGGGGGGGGGGGAAGGATATACATTTTGTTAGGGTACAGCGTTGCACGACCACGCAATTATGAGTTAAAATAACGCAGTGCCGTATTGCAAAAAATGGTCTGGTCAGGAAGAGGGTAAATCCTTCCGGAGCTGAAGTGGTTAAAAGGTAATTTGAACCACACGTATATACTCACATGTCCCTATACTCACATGTCCCTATACTCACATGTCCCTAGCTGATAGATGACAAGTGATAAAGATGCAAAATGTTGTAGTTAGTAAGAATGACCATAATTTCAAAATGTACGCATTACACCTTACTACAAAAATGTTGTAAGCTTATTTAGACAATAGTTATCTTTACCTGTTTATCCATTGGCAGCTCTTCTCCAAACTTGATGCTTTTAATGGCCTCAATGACAGCTGCCTGGTCTCGATAACACGGAAGAATGTTGTAATGGAAATTAAGTTCATCTATAGGCAAGTTATATTTTCGAGCATGGTTTTGAAGTGTTCCTAAAACAAAAGAAGGTCACTTAACATAAACAGTTATATTACATACACAAAAATGTAATACAGTTAAACATTTTTAGGAACTTAGTTTTTTAGTTCTGTGTTCTCTGGTCATATAAGATCATGCTGCAACAAATAACTTATTCAACATTTATGCAGGTTTAAGTACACAGGAGCTAAGGTGGTCTCCAATGTACTCAACTTCAACTTCTATCTGCATTTAGTGGCCCTGTACACTGCAGACACAATGCTTGTGGTGTATAAATATCACTACACGCAACTATAAAAAGGTCAGCTTGAGTTTTTCTAAAAATATACAAAGAAACGAAGGTGCAAAACTGCCCTAGTGTGATACCATTTTAATGCTAAAAATGTAGATTCAAATAAAAAAATGTCTCCCTTCCTGGTCTGGGCAATGGGTTGGCTCCCAGAAGCGAGTGGTATAGATGTGGGATGTTGTTGTTGGATCCACTTCCTAGTCACGTCTGGCTGTGTTGGCTGCAAGACACACGCACGGTCCAGCCGGTGCTGCCTGATGTCACTCACGGCCATAGGAGAAGGGATCAAGTGTGTGGTATGGTAACCTCTCTTAGCTGACAAAATGGTTGCCACGACTACATGTTTCGGAGGCGCAGCCTCCTTCTTCTTGTCAGTTTTTCTAAACACAACTTGACGATGATGATGCTTGGGTACTACTTTAGTGCAATATTTTGTCTATATGTTCACCTCTTAAGTAGTTACTACTAGTGTAGAACAGTATTAAATAATAACAGTCAGCAAATCAGTGGGGGTGGCACCATAACCCACCCTCGGTCGGTAGCACTTACCCCATCACCGGAGGCTTCCCCTGCTTGGCGGCGGTAACCTCCCGTTCTCCTGCTCTCCATGGGTCATCAGGGCGATGGCAGCCGCACAATTTTCCTCTCTCCTCCTCGGCAGCAAATCTGGAGTCTTCTCTTCTCACACTCGCTTCTGAATGGCCGGATTGAGGATCAGTGTTACAACAGCGAATATTCATTAACTGTTGTAACACACCTAGGTGGGCTCTGGTCACATCCTCTGCAACCCGAGCCCACCCTATTTTGAATATGCATGAATATATCTTTTATGCATATAGGGGTTGGCGAGGAGAGAGGGGGCGGTATCTGGGTGCCCTTAATGGACGGGACGCCGCTGCAGCAAAGGCAGAGCACATGAAGGCAGATTACAAGATTTATGTCAGTATCAACAGGTACTGTTTTGGCTTTATATAACAAATAACACAAAATTCTTTAAATTTTACATTTAGGGCCCGTTTGCACCCATGCATTAGAAAATGCTTATGCATTTTACTCAAAGCACTCAATACACTTTTGGTGTGTTTTAATGTGTTAAGTTAAAATACTTTTTTTGGGGGGTTTAAATACACTTTAAATTCTGTTTGGATTTTTTTTATGAATTATAGTCTCTAATCAGCTTTCATTGGTGTGATTACACATTAGACTGTTTGAAATCTAGCAGTAGTTTTAAATGAAAAACTATTTCTATGGAAATGTCAACTACTGTGCAAACTGATTGTCAGTTTAGTAGAGTATAAGAAAACTAATATGTACCTTTGCATTCTTTAACATCTTACTGTAATATATTTGACAATTAAAGGGTCAATCCACACACAGAGATATTTTTTAGTCATTGGTGGATCCTAATGGCCAGAGACCACCCTAGTTTCTTACAGTGCCTTGCAAAAGTATTCACCCCCCTTTGGCATTTTTCATGTTTTGTTGCCTGGAATTAACATAGATTGTTTGAGGATTTGCATTAATTAATTTACAAAACATGCCCACAACTATAAAGATGTTTTTTTTTAATTATTATTATTATTATTATTATTATTGTGAAGCAAACAACAAATAGGACAAAATAACAGAAAAATAAATGTGCATAACTTTTCACCCCCCCCCCAACTTTTGAGGCTATCACAGCTCCAAGTCACTTTGGACACGTTTCTATTAGCTTGCCACATCTTACCATTGTGATTTTTGCCCATTCCTCCTTGCAAAACTGCTCAGATTGAGGTCTGGGATTTGACTAGGCCATTCCAACACATTTACATGTTTCCCCTTAAACCACTCAAGTGTTGCTTCAGCAGTGTGTTTGGGGTCATTGTCCTGCTGGAAGGTGAACCTTTGTCCTAGCCTCAAATCACACAAGAATTTTCCTGTATTTAGCACCATCTTTCCTTCAACTATGACCAGTTTTCCAGTCCCGACTGCTGATGGTGTTCTTTGGGTGATGTGATGTGTTGGGTTTGCGGCAGACATAGAGTTTTCTTTGATGGCCAAAAAGTTCAATTTTAGTCTCATCAGACCAGAGCACCTTCCTCCATACATTTTGGGAATTTCTCCCACATTCCTTTTCGCAAACTCAAAACGTGTCATTTTGTTTTTTGCTCAAAGTAATGGCTTTCTGCTGGCCACTCTGCCATAAAGCCCAACTCTTTGAAACGTACGGCTTATTGTCGTCCTATGTACAGATACTCCAGACTCTGTGGAACTCTGCAGCTCCTCCAGGGTTACCTTAGGTCTCTGTGCTGTCTCTCTTATCCCTTCCTTGCCCATTTCATCTCTTGGCAGGTTTGCTGTTGTGCCATGTTCTTTCTGTTTGGCTATGATAGCTTTGATGGTGCTCTTAGGGTTCATCAAAGATTTATTTTTATTTTTTATAACCTAACCCTGACTTGTACTTCTTAACAACCTTGTACCTTACTTGTTTGGAGAGTTTGTTAGTCTTCATGTTAGTGGTGCCTCTTGCTTAGGTGTTGCAGCCTCTGGGGACTTTCAAAAAGGTGTGTATATGTAATGACAGATCATGTAACACTTAGATTGCACACAGGTGGACGTAATTTCACTAATTATGTGACGTCTGAAGGTAATTCGTTTCACCAGAGCTTTTTATGGGCTTCATGACAAAGGGGGTGAATACATACACACATGCCAATTATCAGATTTTAATTTCCGAAAAATAGTTATGTATATATTTTTCTAATTTTACTTCACCAACTTAGACTATTGTGTTCTGATCCATCACATATAATTCAGATTAAAAAAACATTGCACTAAAGGCTGTAATGTAACAAAATAGGTAAAAAAGGGGGGGGGTGAATACTCTTGCAAGGCACTGTATATTTTCCAAATTCTCTAAAAGTTTCCCTGCTTTATAATTGCCCTGATTCTTAGCTCTCCTTTTGTCTTCTGCCCCCCTGATTTGAATTCTTACATTTTTCAGCTCCTCATATTGCATTCTGAGTTGTATAAAATAAATAAAACATTAAACAGCCACAGCAAGTATGAAAGACCTAGGATACCAAGTACAAATATCTCAACAAAAGGATCCCCAATAGGCATCTATCAAAAACTGAAATATCAGATTTAATAGGACTGTCCCTTTAATATGATGGCTGTGGATTACAAGGGAACTGTGTAATGTGGAGGTCCCTGTATGGCTACTACCATATAAAACTAAAATCAAAGCACCAAATGAAATACCGAATTAGTGGATAATAGTGCATTACCTTACCTGTAAGAAATCCCTGAGGGAAAAAGAACCCTGAAATCCAGAAAGACTTTGGCTGACCTATTCGAATCCATGCCTAAAGAAAATTCATATTATTATGCATGTTATTAAGTTTTGTACTTTCAAGAGAGACTATTATCCGATGTGGGTACGATATTTGATTTAGGATCAGCCAGCATTTCTTGCCTACTTACATCTATAAATGAGGTCCTCAGTAGCAGGTCTTTGAACCCAGGATCCCAGGGGTTTTAATGAGGGATATGCAGCATCAGCCCACAATGTAGGAACCTGATTGTTCAGGAAGCTCTTGTATATTCGCTCCATTTCCTCAGACATGACCACAAAGCCAGCAATAGCTTTATTGAGGGTCACCAGAGAATTCTGTGGGGAAAAAAGAGAACAAATTATATGTGGAATAGCTGCATTATACTTAGCACAACGTAGGTTTTGCGAATGGTAAAGCTTACAACAACAAAATGCATTATTTAAGGGAATAACTATACTGATAACAAAGTCTTAGACTTATTAGAATTATAGGATCCCCTTTGCCCCCTGTGCATTCCTGTTTGTTTATTTATTAAATCATAACTAGCAGAGCACGATTTATTTCCTGCTGTGGCAATTCTATAGACATGCCTCTACTAATAGTACAATAATCACATCCTGATTTACCAACTACAAACTGATGTATCTAGAAATGTAGGTAGATTATACCATGTCCTAAGCGGCTGGTAGTGGCCAACCGGCTTCACCTGTATCTAAAATAACACGTTTAGGTGGACTGACCCATTAACAACAGGTAAGTGAGAAATAATAAATTATACTATTCATTGTGTTACGTGTTTCTTGCAAGCTTATGTCATAGAAATGGTGGCAATAATAAAACAAAACAAAATAATAAAGATTAGAACACAGAACAGTATGCGTGTTGAACAACCTAAAGTTCTGATTTACTATCCTGAATTAAAAACATTTGGAATCCTACTAACTATAAATGTAATGTGTATTGTATGCCTTTCTCTCTACATCAATCTCTATTTCTACCTCCCCAAGCTAAATCCATCAGGCAGAAAACAAGGTTAGCTTTATTACATTCACTTTGGACAAGATCACTTAAAGACCAACTAATTACATTTTTAGTGTGTGTTAAAAGCAGAATTAAACCCAAAAACTAAAATTCTATCTATTGCAGCTTACCAATCCTTTAATGTGGTGGCTGTTCTGTCTCAAGGACATATAGCTTAAACCTTCTTGTCCCATAAACTTCAGATACCATATTTTTTTATCTCAAATTTATTAGAATACAGTAAAGGTACGTCCATAGATGGCGCCGGAGTGCCGCCCCCTCTCGCACCGCCCCCTCTCGCACCGCCACTGAATACAATACATAGATTCATGCATTGCATGAATCTATGTATTGCCACTGCCATCAACTATTTGGATGGCCGGCCCCCTGGCGAGCGCCAGCCATCTGAATAACGGCAGCTGGTTGGCTGTGAAAGTGCCTATCAGAGCCAGCTTTCCGATTACAGTCCTCCGGCTTCTAGATGCTTATCCAAGGGACGCGGGTGGGGGTGTATTCTAAGACTGACTGACAGGCGTCTCAGCCAATCAGGTTCACCGGTTCTGGTTACCGGTAACCTGATTGGCTGAAGCATCATCAAGGGCAGGAGAAGACATCGAGGGACGGTAGAAGCAGGATGGCTGACCCCAGAAAGGTCAGGGGAGGGGGAATTTTGCAGGGCACAGTGGTGACAATTGCTGGGCACAGTGGCTACAATATTGCTGGGCACAGTGGCGACAATTGCTGGGCACAGTGGTGACAATTGCTGGGCACAGTGGCGACAATTCCTGGGCACAGTGGCGACAATTCCTGGGCACAGTGGCGACAATTGATGGCACAGTGGCGACAATTGATGGCACAGTGGCGACAATTGCTGGGCATAGTGGTGACAATTGATGGGCACCGTGGCAACAAATGCTGGGCACAGTGGTGACAATTGTTGGCATGGCATAGTGGTGACAATTGCTGGGCACAGTGGTGACAATTGATGGCACAGTGGTGACAATTGATGGCACAGTGGCGACAATTGATGGCACAGTGGTGACAATTGATGGGCACAGTGGTGACAATTGATAGGCACAGTGGTGACAATTGTTAGGCACACTGGCTGCATTTGATGGGCACAGTGGTTGCAATTGATGGGCACAGTGGTTGCAATTGATGGGCACAGTATCTGTATTTGATGGGCACAGTGAGGCTGCAAGTATTTTTTTTGTTTGTTTGCACCCACCCAAAAATTTTGAGCACCAGCCGCCAATTTTTAAGTTCTCTAAAAGGTGATGGCGATAGATTGAGCAAGACATGTCCTGCTCCCTGGAGTGTCTTCTCAAGAAATGGTGGCTGCTTCTCTTCCTGTGAAAATTCTACCCAGAATTCCCTGCTTATTAACAACTTCCTGGACACACAGTAATCAAATAACAGAACTGAAGCATTACCAAAAAGGGACTTTAGATGGCACCTACGCTCAGCATATGATTGTCTTATGTAAAATTATAAATCTTATTTTTATTATTTTCAACAACACAGGTACAGATAATCAGAATAGAAGTCTGTTGGACAAAACAGTGGCTGCAATAATTTTATTTTCAGATATTTTTAGGGTGTCTTCACTCAACTGGAGAAGTAACAAAGTACCTTTGGACAGCAGTGTTGTCAGTTTTTTTTTTGGGGGGGGGGGGCAAGGGGCTGCGGGAGGGCAGTGTTAGATGTACTAGCAATTTTAGATGTACTTAACTAGCACTTTGAACACCAGCAAATACTTAAATAATATAAAGTGATAAGTGCTAAAGTGTATGTGTAAAGTGCACAAGAAATACAAAAATATTGAATATACAAAAAAAAACAGCACTTCCTGGTTTCAGACGTGACTCAGGTGGAGCGCACGTGTCACTTCCTGGCGTCGTTGAGGCCCCTCCCTGACGCGTTTCGTCATAAGACTTCGACAGAGGGAGTGGCTTCACGACGGCGAACGAAGATTTAAGAAGTACTTCCCATCAGAGCCAAACCAATCACCACAGAGCGAGGGCGGACCTTGGTGCCTGCTCCGCCCAAACCCTGATATAGTACGGTGTTCTTATGCAGACTCAGACGGGACTTCAAAAAGTATATGCCGCATCTCATACTTAAACGAGCACCTATGTGCTGCGGGCATAATACAGGCAACAACATCACATATAATGTGCGCATTTAAAATCAAACGTTATATTGTTTTACACATAACTTAAATACAAGTTAACAGGCTTTTTTACAAAGACATTATGGATTATTATATTTGCATATAGTAATCAGTGTTAACTTGTGTTCTTAAACAGCTAATAAGCTGAACGTAAAAGGATTAAAAAATATATATAATATAAAAATTATAAATATATACACAAATTTGGTATATATATATTTTTCGCACTAAAAGAACGATTTTAGAGGAAAAACGAAAAAAAATATTCACCAAATGTCAAAATATTTTGCTATGATAAATTGCATATAAACACCATGAAAATAAGTGACAAAAGGGCCATTGCCCATAGTTAATTATAGAAAATGCAAGTGACCATTGTGAAAATGCAGAGTGACCATTGCCAGAAAATGCAGAGTCCATCCCATAGAAAATGGTGACCATTGCCCATAGAAAATATGAATTGCCCATAGAAAATGCTGCATGCCTCATAAACACAAATAATGCCCATTGAACAGATGCCCATTGCCCAAGAAAATACAGAGTGTTCAAAAAATACAGTGCCCATGAAGAAAATACTCATTGCCCATCTAAAATAAATTAAATAAATCAAGATATTTAAATGAACCAAAATTATAAGAGAATATAATAAAACCATAAAATACAACTGGATAAAAGACACACAGCTAAAAAAAGCCATTAGTAATTCATGATCAATTATATACCATAACTCTTAGATTGCCAATAGTCATACACCACAGACTCCATCTAGTGGTGATTACATAAATTGTAGCCAAAACATAGGCCTAAAAACACCACTTTGTAAAGAATAGACATATAAAACAAACCACCACAGGTACAATCAATAATCGCTAATAAAGCAATTTATGTCTAATTCAATGTTCAGGCCCCTAGACTCTCATTATTGTCATCACTGTTTATTTACCCACACTTGTGTGAGCTCCACTTACACTTATTGTGACAGTCTGTTCTACCACCCACCAGCACAGCATTTTGGTTCATTTGATTTATTACGTATTTTGTATTTCTTGTGCACTTTACACATACACTTTAGCGCTTATCACTTTATATTATTTATCCATTAGCGGTTGTGTTACCTTTAGATATAGCGGCTTTAGTTCACATTTATTCACTTTGATATTTGTTACATTCCAACACTCGCAGTAGCGCAATAGAATTTTCACTTCACCAGCAAATACTTATTAGTTTGTTACAACAACAGTTTTTTTCCCTTTTGGGACAAAGGTTTTAGATAAATAAAAAAAAGCTAACCATTGTTACCACCCCTGTCAGTGGTAATGGTTTGTCTCAACCCTATAACTGCCACATTTGCTTGACTGCTTGGCCTGTTAGGCTAAGTTCGCACTGCTGCGACTTGGGATACAACTTGTAATACCCCATGTTGTGTGACATGTGAAATCCCCTGTTAGTCAATGGGAGCTGTCTTAATTAGCTCTACTGAAGTCGCTACAACTTTAAAAAAAGGTTCCTCTACTACTTCAAAGGGACTATCCAACGTTTATTCTATATACTTCTATCAACGTAGTACTCAAGTCGCCAGCAAGTTGGCAAAGTCGCACCGCATGTCACAGCAGTGTGAACCGAGCCTTAAAGGAAGTCAAACATACCAGGCTTACTGGTCTGATCACCAAGTGAAAATAAACAATAAAGCCACCAAACCTAATGCCGCGTACACACACTGGGAATTTCCGACAAGCAAAGTTCGATGTGAGCTTTTGGTCGGAAATTTCGACCGTGTGTAGACCCCATTTGACTTTTTCCGACAGCAAAAAATTGAGAGCTGGTTCTCAAATTTTCCGACGGGAAAAGTTCTTTTCGGAAATTCCAATAGTCTGTATGCAATTCTGATGCACAAAAAAACACGTATGCTCGGAATCAAGTCGACGCATGCTCAGAATCATTGAACTTCAGTTTTCTTGGCTCATGTAGTGTTGTAAGTCACCACGTTCTTGACGGTTGGAATTTTGTGTGACCGTGTGTATGCAACACAAGTTTGAGCCAAAGTTCAGTCAGAAAAAATCCACGGTTTTCTTGTCGGAAATTTCCGATTATGTGTACGCGGCATTAGAATTGGTAAGTTGCAACAGTTTTGAGTTTGGGTTTAACCACTTGACCTCTGGAAGATTTACCCCTCTTCATGACCAGGCCATTTTTTGCAATTGTACGGTCGTGCGATGTTGTACCCAAACAAAATCCATGTCCTTTTTTCCCACAAATAGAACTTTCTTTTGGTGGTATTTGATCACCTCTGCAGTTTTTATTTTTTGCGCTATAAACGAAAAAGGACCAAAAATTTCGAAAAAAAACATCAATATTTTTAACTTTCTGCTATAGAACATATGCAGTAAAAAAATAGAAAAAAGTCACATTTTTTCATCCATTTAGGCCAATAGGTATTCTGCTACATATTTTTGGTTAAAAAAATCCCAATAAGCGTATATTGAATAGTTTGCACAAAAGTTATAGCGTCTACAAACTATAGTATACATATATAATTTTTTTACTAGTAATGGCGGTGATCATCGGCTGGACTGTGATATTGTGGTGGACACTTTTGACACACTTTGGGGACCAGTGACACTAATGCACTGTACTAATCAGTGTTGTTCATCTTCCTTTAAAAAAGTAATTAGTTACAATTACAAGTTACTTGTCCGAAAAAGTAATCGCGTTAGTGACTCAGTTACTTTATTGGCAAAGTAACTAGTTACTCGGAAAAGTAACTGAGATTTTTTTTTTTATATTCTACAATGCAATTACGTTTTATAACATCTGTTATATCAAAGATGTTTATATTAACTGATTGAAGAATAAAAACACTATATACAGTATTTTAGAACATTTCGTGCTGTGTACAATTATTAATATCATCATTACACTCCACCTGCCCAGGCAGCAATACTGTACAATATAGATTTAGTGTGCAGTGTGAGTGACACTGCTGGAGTGCACCCTGAATCTATATTGTACAGTATTGCTGCCTGGGCAGGTGGAGTGTGATGATGATATTAATAATTGTACACAGTATTGCATTTGCTGGGCCTGCCATATACTGTACTGTACTGTACTATACTGTATAACTGCACTACAAAATTCCTTTACAAATATGTTATTACTAATAACATTTTAAAATATGCATTATTTGTAAAGGAATTTTGTAGTGCAGTTATACAGTATAGTGTACAGTACAGTATATGGCAGGCCCAGCAAATGCAATACTGTGTACAATTATTAATATCATCATCGCATTCCACCTGCCCAGGCAGCAATACTGTACAATATAGATACAGTGTACACTGAAGTGTGATGATGCTGGGCCTGCCTGGGCATGTGGAGCGGTCCGGTGGAGTGTCCCATCATCTGTCCGTCCCCCCCCGGCCCCCCCACTCCTGCGCAGGGCCACGGCCCACGGACGGTCGGTCGGTGCACTGCTGGCACGGTGAGTGTCCCCGGAGTCCGGACCGTTGGTGGTGGAGTGGAGCCTCCGCGGTGGCCGGGGGAGATGTCGGCGGCTGAGGTGACGGTGAGGAGGTGAGCCAGACTCACTACCTCCCGACCCGTCACACTACACTGCTGTGGGCGGGAGACTTCAGGCGCGTGCAATGCGCCAGCGTCACAACGTCGACGACACGTCGACACATGACCCGGAGCTGGCCTGTGACCCAATCACAGGCCAGCTCCATCCCACCCTGACAGAGTGAGAGTCTGCCCGGACTGCCCCCCCCCCCTGCGCGCACTCAATGTAACTCGGTAACGCGGCCAATGTAATGGCAACGGTGTTTCCGATGGGGTAATAGTAATCAGGTAGATTACTAGTTACCCCTTGGATGGCAATCGTTACGTAACGGCATTTAAACGCCGTTACTTACAACACTGATACTAATAACACTGGCTGGAAAGAGATTAATATCAGGGCCGATCAAAGGGTTAAATGAGTTCCTGACCAGTGCTTTACTGCTGTGGGGGGGGGGGGGGTGCTTGTACTAGTGGAAGGCATAGATCGGTGCCCCTGCTTAGCAGTGACACAGAATCCATGCCTTTTGTTCTGACAAAATGACGATCTGCCTTGGTTACATAAGCAGACCGCCGTTCTGCCTGTGTACCAAAGGATCACAGCTGGAGCAGGTCGCCAGCGGTGTGCACACATGCTACCAGAATCCTGCGCAGGAGAGCTGCCTTGCTGCCGTTTATATACAGTAGATGGTTGGCAAGAGATTAAAGTTGTTGTAAACCCTTACACACCACTTTCACCTACAGGTAAGCCTATAATAAGGGTTGACTGTAGGTACCGTGATGAATATCTCCTAAACTTGCACAGTTTAGGAGATATTCATTGTATCAGCATGTGCCAACATCATTGGCACATGCACACGGAAAAAATGTCTTGCTCGTCCGTATCTTCAAGCTGCTGGGAGTGACGGTAATGATGTCATCGCGGCTCCGGCCAATCACAGCACCGGAGCCCACGATACCCTGAAATAACCCCGGGAGACATGTCGCCAGCCACAGCAGTGTTCTGGGACTGCTGCGGTGGCTTCCATCTGAGGTAAGTATTTCATAATTAGCTAGTATGCTATGCATACCAGCTCATTTTGCCTTTGTCTTGCAGGTTTTATTTATTTATTTTTTAATGGGTTTACAATCACTTTAACCACTTGCCAACCTGCCGCCGTCATTATACTGTGGCAGGTCCGCATGATCCCGCAAACCGTTGTAGCTGTATGTCAGTTCATCAAAGCGGGATAACGCGTGCGCCTGCACTGTTAAAAGGCGGGGTGCCGATGCTAATTACCACCAGTCACGAGTGATCGCGGGCACGAGAAGCAGAACAGAGGCGTGCATGTGTAAACACACACGTCCCTGTTCTGTTATGAGAGGAGATGCAGATAGTCAGTTCCTATAAACTGGGAACCACAATTACCCCTTGATCACCCCCTAGTGTTAACCCCTTCCCTGCCAGTGACATTTATACAGCATATTTATAGCACTAATATGTATGAATGCCAATGGTTCCAAAAATGTGAAGTGAAGATCGCTGCCATTACTAGTAAATAAAAAAATATAATAAAAAAGCCATAAATCTATACCATATTTTGTATACACTATAACCTTTGCGCAAATCAATCAATATATGCTTATTGCAATTTTCATTACCAAAAATATGTATTAGAATACATATCGGCCTAAACTGAGGAAAAAAATACCTTTTTTAAAAAAAAAAATTGGGGGTGTTTATAATAGCAAAAAGTACAAAATATTGTGTTTTTTTTTTTTCAAAATAGTCGCTCTTTTTGTTTATGGCACAAAAAATAAAAACCACATAGATGATGAAATACCACCAAAAGAAAGCTCTATTTGTGTGGGAAAAAAAGGACGTCAATTTTGTTTGTGTACAATGTCATACGACCCCACAATTGTCAGTTAAAGCGACGCAGTGCCGTATGACAAAAAATGGCCCAGTCATTGAACAGCCAAATCTTCTGGGGCTGAAGCAGTTAATAAACCTTTAAGTAAAGTGTGCAGGTAAACCGTGTTCTGTATAGGTCTTGCTTCTGTTCTTAGTCTAGTTCAGTTTCAGTAAAACATTCTGTGCCCAGGCAGCATTCTGCGAGAAGGACTGTATGCTTTATGTGAAAACACTCTTGCTGTCCCTGATTGTTGCAAAGCTCTCACTCAGCAGGGGAACATGTTGCTGAGCCGCTGCAGACAGATCATTGCTCTCACACAGAGCCCACAGTCCTCTCCAGCATGTTGCTTTAAAGGATCACTAAAGGAATTTTTTTTCTTAGCTAAATAGCTTCCTTTACCTTACTGCAGTCCTGGTTTCATGTCCTCATTGTTCGTTTTTGCTTTGGTGTAATACTTATCTGATCTCCACACTTCCTGCTTGTCTGGCTCCTTATGAAAAAACTCATGGGAGCTTTTCACTGTGGTCCAAGCTGTGTGTCTAAGGCCCCATACACACGAGCAAATAGATCTGTTCAAATCGGTCGGACAGACCGACTTGAACAGATCTGTCTGCTGGGATGTATTGGTTTGATCGTGTAAACACGATTAAACCAAAATCCCAGCCGGCAGACAGCGCGCTGATGTGTCGGTGACATTGATGCCGCCACGTCACTGCACCAGGAAGTAAAACACTTCCGCGCATGCGTCAAATCCATTCGACGCATGTGCGAGCAGATATGTCTGCTGGTTAGCGTACTAACCAGCAGACATATCGGGCCGACGGGTTCCCAGCCGACAGATTTCAAAGCATGCTTTGAAATCTGTCGGCTGGCCAAATCCGTCTGTTTGCCCGTACACACGATCGAATCTGTCTGCTGAAACAGTCTGGCAGACCGTTTCCAGCAGACAGATTTGATCGTGTGTATGCGGCCTTAAACTCCTTAGAACCAATCAGATTCATTTTAAAAACAAACACTGCCCTGGATTTGTTTGTTTTTGTTCTGTGTGTCTCTTTACTTCACAGAAACATGAAACCAGTTTAAAGGTGAAACTAAAACTGTAGGCACATTATATGATTGTTTTTTTTTATCTATTTTTAATCATTTTTAAAAGGAATCAGTTAACTTTTATGTCTCTATACCCTGTAAAGAGTCATTTCAGCAAAACTTTTTTTTCCTTTAGTGACCCTTTAACTTAGCACTTTGTGCTGCCACTGGAGCTGAATAAGACATAAAATGAAAATAGGACCTGAACACTGCTTTCCTGCATACTTTACTTCGTTATATACTAAAAAAAAAAATTTTCAATTGAGCTTTAACACCTAAGAAAGTCAAATTTTCTTAATTTCAAGTAAACTTACTTTGAGTACGTTGAGAAGATTATTGAACCGATCTACTTCTTGTCCAAGTACAGTGGTCAGTGAACTAACACGTCCCTTGGGGTCCTTAGTAAACAGCATTTCTGATGCAGCTTCCATATCCAGTTTTTCTACAAAACATTTCAAGTTTATGTATTAATCCCACAACTGACATTGTTTAGTACAGAGGTCCTCAAACTATGGCCCTCCAGTTGTTCAGGAACCAAAATTCCCATCATGCCTAGTCATGTCTATGAATGTCAGAGTTTTACAATGCCTCATGGGACTTGCTGTTTCTGGCAACAGCTGGAGGGCCGTAGTTTGAAGATCCCACTATTTAAAAGATCCTTGAATATTTCTCATGGATATACCACAAGTAAACCATTACCTTGTAAAATAGCCAATTCAGGTTAAACCAAAGTCAAAACATCTCTCTCTCTCTCTCTGTCTCTCTCTATATATCTATATATATCTATATATATATATATATATATATATCGATATACAGTGCGGAAAATAAGTATTTGAACACCCTGCTATTTTGCAAGTTCTCCCACTTGGAAATCATGGAGGGGTCTGAAATTGTCATCGTAGGTGCATGTCCACTGTGAGAGACATAATCAAAAAAATAATAATTCCAGAAATCACAATTTATGAATTTTTAACTATTTATTTGTATGATACAGCTGCAAAGAAGTATTTGAACACCTATCTATCAGCTAGAATTCTGACCCTCAAAGACCTGTTAGTCTGCCTTTAAAATGTCCACCTCCACTCCATTTATTATCCTAAATTAGATGCACCTGTTTGAGGTCATTAGCTGCATAAAGACGCCTGTCCACCCCATACAATCAGTAAGAATCCAACTACTAACATGGCCAAGACCAAAGAGCTGTCCAAAGACACTAGAGACAAAATTGTACACCTCCACAAGGCTGGAAAGGGCTACGGGGAAATTGCCAAGCAGCTTGGTGAAAAAAGGTCCACTGTTGGAGCAATCATTAGAAAATGGAAGAAGCTAAACATGACTGTCAATCTCCCTCGGACTGGGGCTCCATGCAAAATCTCACCTCGTGGGGTCTCAATGATCCTAAGAAAGGTGAGAAATCAGCCCAGGACTACACGGGAGGAGCTGGTCAATGACCTGAAAAGAGCTGGGACCACCGTTTCCAAGGTTACTGTTGGTAATACACTAAAACGTCATGGTTTGAAATCATGCATGGCACGGAAGGTTCCCCTGCTTAAACCAGCACATGTCAAGGCCCGTCTTAAGTTTGCCAATGACCATTTGGATGATCCAGAGGAGTCATGGGAGAAAGTCATGTGGTCAGATGAGACCAAAATAGAACTTTTTGGTCATAATTCCACTAACCGTGTTTGGAGGAAGAAGAATGATGAGTACCATCCCAAGAACACCATCCCTACTGTGAAGCATGGGGGTGGTAGCATCATGCTTTGGGGGTGTTTTTCTGCACATGGGACAGGGCGACTGCACTGTATTAGGGAGGGGATGACCGGGGCCATGTATTGCGAGATTTTGGGCAGCAACCTCCTTCCCTCAGTTAGAGCTTTGAAGATGGGTCGAGGCTGGGTCTTCCAACATGACAATGACCCGAAGCACACAGCCAGGATAACCAAGGAGTGGCTCTGTAAGAAGCATATCAAGGTTCTGGCGTGGCCTAGCCAGTCTCCAGACCTAAACCAAATAGAGAATCTTTGGAGGGAGCTCAAACTCCGTGTTTCTCAGCGACAGCCCAGAAACCTGACTGATCTAGAGAAGATCTGTGTGGAGGAGTGCGCCAAAATCCCTCCTCCAGTGTGTGCAAACCTGGTGAAAAACTACAAGAAACATTTGACCTCTGTAATTGCAAACAAAGGCTACTGTACCAAATATTAACATTGATTTTCTCAGGTGTTCAAATACTTCTTTGCAGCTGTATCATACAAATAAATAGTTAAAAAAATCGTGTTTGTGATTTCTGGAATTTTTTTTTTTTGATTATGTCTCTCACAGTGGACATGCACCTACGATGACAATTTCAGACCCCCTCCATGATTTCCAGGGTGTTCAAATACTTATTTTCCGCACTGTATATCTATCTATATATATCTATCTATATATATATATATCTATATACTGTATATATATATATATATATATATATATATATATATATATATCTATATATATCTATCTATATATATCTATCTATATATATCTATCTATATATATCTATCTATATATATATATATATATATATATATATATATATATATAGATATATATAGATATATATAGATATATATATATTATGTTAAGTGTTTAAAGGCCGCTTGCAAAAAAATAATTACCTGGTAGCTTTGAGAGGATGGAGGTAGCTAGTTCACTGACAATTTCATCATTGCTCTTCCCGGTCCCCCTTGCTGTAGACCTTGGCTGTACCTCCAGTATGGTGTTGACCAAGGTACTTGTCTCCTTGCGCTGCATAAAAAAGTACAGTTCAGTCATTTTAAACAATATTGTTATAAAGAATTGTACTAAGAGCCTAAAGCCCCATACACACTAGGGGCCAGATTCAGGTAGATTGGCATAATGATATGCGGGCGTAGCGTATCTCAGATACGCTACACCGCCGTAAATTAGAGAAGCAAGTGCTCTATTCACAAAGCTAATTTACCGTGGTGTAGCGTAAATGGGCCGGCGTAAGCCCGCCAAATTCAAATGTGTTTGATGTGGGCTTATTTTATTTAAAATAAGTGTGACCCCACGTAAATTAAGTTTTTTTTAAACTGCGCATGCGCTGGCCGTGAACGTATCCCAGTGCGCATGCTCCAAATGACGTCGCAAAGAGACATTGAAAACGGCGTGAACGCAATTTACGTCCAGCCCCATTCACGGACGAGTTACCCAAACAACGTCAAATTTGAAAAACTCAACGCGGTCCCGACGTCCATACTTAACATTGGCTGCGCCATCTTTTTGTTGGAATATCTTTACGCTTGAAAACGCCTTACGTAAACGCTGTATCTGTACTGCAATGGCCAGGCGTACGTTCGTGAATCGGCGTATCTAGCTAATTTACATATTTGACGCGTAAATCGACGGAAGCGCCACCTAGCGGCCAGCGTAAATATGCAACTTACGCCGGTCGTATCTTAGCAAGATTTAAGCGTATCTCGTTTTGAGAACACGTTTAAAGATACGACGGCTCAGATCTTTTCAAGAAGAGGCAGATGTCCCACTAAAACATCTTCTTATTATTGCCTACTTTTAAGCTTTATACACAATATTAGTTTTCCTGCAGATTTTTGTCTTCGGATTCACCAAAACCATATATGAGGTCAAACCTTAAGGCCTCGTACACACGATAAAATCTGTCTGCTGGAAACGGTCTGCTAGACCGTTTCAGCAGACAGATTTGATCGTGTGTACAGGCAAACAGACGGATTTGGCCACCCGACAGATTTCAAAGCATGCTTTGAAATCTGTCGGCTGGGAACCCGTCCGCCCGACATGTCTGCTGGTTAGTATGCTAACCAGCAGACATGTCTTCTCGCACACGCGCCGAATGATTTCGACGCATGCGCGGAAGTGTTTTACTTCCTGGTGCAGTGACGTGGCGGCGTCAACGTCACCGCCACGTCACCGACACGTCAGCGCGCTGTCTGCTGGCGGGGATTTTGGTTTGCTCGTGTGTACACGTGAGCAAACCAAAATGCCAGCAGACAGATCTGTTCAAATCGGTCGGTCCGACCGATTTGAACAGACAGATTTAATCGTCTGTACAAGGCCTTAGGCCTCGTACACACGAGGCAATCTATTTGTTCAATCGGTCGGACCGACCGATTTGAACAAATCTGTCTGATAGGATTTTGGTTTGCTCGCGTGTACACACGAGCAAACCAAAATCCCCGCCAGCAGACGGCGCGCAGACGTGGCGGTGACGTTGACGCCGCCACGTCACCGCACCAGGAAGTAAAACACTTCCGCGCATGCGCCGAATCCATTCGACGGCGGTGCGGGACGACATGTCTGCTGGTAAGTGTACTAACCAGCAGACATGTCGGGCGGACGGATTCCCACCCGATAGATTTCAAAGCATGCTTTGAAATCTGTCGGGTGGCCAAATCCGTCGGCTCGCCCGTACACACGATCAAATCTGTCTGCTGGGACGGTCTAGCAGTCCGTTTCCAGCAGACAGATTTGATCGTGTGTACGAGGCCTTAAGGTTTGACCTCATATATGGTTTTGGTGAATCCGAAGACAAAAATCTGCAGGAAAACTAATATTGTGTATAAAGCTTAAAAGTAGGCAATAATAAGAAGATGTTTTAGTGGGACATCTGCCTCTTCTTGAAAAAATCTTGCACTGCTAGTACCCACTGAGATCTTCTTCCTTAATCGGCCAGTGGTTGGATGTAGTGCACACACAGTTCAAGCGTTATTTCCTTGGTTTTTCCAAATCACTTATAAAAGCTAGTCATTATAGAAACAAAGGGCCAGATTCACAGAGCCCTTACTCCTGTCTAACTCGCGTTAGACTGGAGTACTTTCAAATTACGCGCGTCTTTTCACTACTCTGAAACCTCAAACCATGAAACGACGGCTGCGGGCTTCAATCCGACTGGCTTACGTGTTCGTACACCTTCGGATCTACGCTGCAATAAATTTGCGGCCGCTGGGTTGAGTTCCCGTCGTTTTCCACGTCAGGGTATGCAAATGAGCTTTTGCCGACGATCCACGAAGTTACGAACATCAATCGCAATCTCTTACGGCATCTTTAGTCATCTTTTTGCCGCGTAAAGTTATACCAGCTTTTTGCTGGTCTAATATTAGACAGCCCATGTTAAGTATAGTCATCGTTCGTGCGTCGAATTTCAACGTTTTCCGACGTCTTTTTTCATTTTTTACGTAAGTCGTGCGGGAATAGGAATGTCCGTAAACGACGCTACTCAAACAAAAAATGACGTAACAACGTTTTTTCGCGCAATGCACGGCGGGAAATTTCGGAACGGAGCATGCGCAGTTCGATCGCCGCGGGGACGCGCCTAATTTAAATGCTTCACGCCCCCTAATCGCGTATTTCGATTACGCAGCGAGAAATACACTACGCCGCCGTACCGTACGGGACAAAATCTACCAGAATTCGGCCGTATAGCCTGGTAAAATACGGCGGCGTAGTGTATCTCTGATACTCTGCGCCAATGTAATTGTATCTGAAATCTGACCCAAAGAGCTGTGATTGCAGACCTCCAAATAAATATTCACATTGCAGTGCGGTTTTGATTGCAATACTTTTTCAACCACTGCCACTGTAAAAGAAATAGTCAGACTTCCTTATCTGCATGCTGTTCCAGATCCGTGACCTAGAAAGTACTTAACCACAAAACCAGTATTTTCAGAAGGAGCAGTTTCAACTTCTGTTTGTGCTGTGACAAATTTACCGGTACTTTTATTTTTTTATTTATTTTTTGTAAGATATTTTACAAAGATTACATTAAATTAGCATTCAAAAATAAAAATATAATTTTGTAAATACAAAATATATTTTTTTTTAAATTTTGTATTATTTCTGCTATAATATTATTATATTTATAATATTTTATATTCATATGACACTGTCCCAGAACGGCCGCTCTCATGTGTGATCCCGATCTCTGTAAAGAGCCGATGACGCGGCTCTTTAACCATGTGTTTGGCTGCGTCCAATCACAATCACAGCCCGTCACATGTAAACATGGATGTGCCGGTAATCGTCTCTCATTGCCTCAGAGAGTGTGAGTGTGTGGCGAGAAGAGCTGATCAGCGGCATCTCCTCGCAGGGGACAGCAAGACAAGTAATTAGGGCACTAATCATTAGTAAATAAAGTGCCAGCAATGCCAAAATTGCTGTCCATCAGTGCCACCTATCAGTGCCCACCAGTTCCACTCATCAGTGCTGCCTATCAGTGCTTATCAGTGGCACCCATAAGTGCGGCATATTAGTGCCTCCTCATCAGTGCCAGTAAAATCTGTGCCCATAAGTGCCACCTCATCAGTGCAGCCTAACAAGCCCATCAGTGCAGCCTCTCCACGCCCATCAGTGCAGCCTCATCAGCGCACATCAGTAAAGGAGAAAAATTACTTAATTTACAAATTGTACTTACAAAAACTAAGAAAATAAATAAAAATTCCAATTGTTCCGTTTTTTTTTTTGTCTTATATGAAAAACCCAGCAGTGATTAAATAGCACCAAAAGAAAGCTCTATTTGTGTGAATAAAATTATAAAAACTTTATATGGGTACAGTTTAGCATTCATTCATTCAAAGTGTGACAGCGCTGAAAGCTGAAAAATGGTCTGGGCAGCAAGGGGGTGAACCAAGCTCTACATAGCCCCTGTTTAAATATTATTTATTGCCATGGCTGGGATTGCTGTGAAAGGCCTATGTACAGTTTGCCAGCTGATGGTTTGAAAAGAAACATTATTATTGGAAGATTGACATACAAAGGCAACTATGGCCTATTATCTGTGTTTAACAGACTATTATGATTAAATCATCATTTTCCTTTGAGCTGTGGTGCAATCCACGCTTCACACAATTAAATTAGAGCAAGTACCCATAAGCACACAAACCTGGAAAGCTAAATTGGCATTTTCATGCATTCCGAATATTTCTGGATCATCGGTCAAGGTCAGATTTTCTATGTACTCCTTATACAACTGCAGACTGTCGGCATCTGGACTGAAATATATACCTAAAGTGTGTTTAAAAATACAGCTCATTAGATTATGCTCATTTGTTTTCTAAATAGGAAAAGGCATGTAAAGAATATTGGTTTGCACAAAAGCATCTATGCTACATACTGTAGCCTGAGGAAAGCGAATTTCTAGAGTAAGACAATTAATAATAATAATGTCCATCACACAATTATTTCTGAAATATTTTTGATTTAAAAGCATGTGGCTTTTTGTTGTTGTTGTTTATTTGTTTGCTCATTGTTCTTTGTGTTTGTATACTTTTATAATATAAGATGTACATGTTGTATCTACATGATTCCCTGTTGGAGTACTAATGTGACAGGACTATAATGTCTGTACTGTCACATGTCTTTGTATAATGCTGATGTTATGTACAATAAAATTTACCTTTTTAAAAAAAAAAAAGCATGTGGCTGTTGTTACATTCCCAACATTTCTATTTAATCCATAATTCATAGGACAAAGGATTAAACTATTGCTATTACTCTAGGACCTCAACCAAGGCCTACTTTGCATTACCAAATGTCATCCTGTACTACTCAGCTATAACTCTACAAATGTAATGCATTTCCTTGACCAGTATAAATAATGCATTTTTGGGAACTAGTTATTTTATTGTACGGAAGAAGGCATTTACTTGTGTGCACTACTGAAGTAATTTAGAGTTTGTAACTTTTCAGGTATTAAATAATTTATTGTACATATTTAATGTGTGTTGTTACCATTTGTGAAAAAGAAAAATGTGGTGTGTAGATATTTAAGGGTTATCAACTCTTTGTAAGAGTGCACTACCTTCTCACATAGAATATAAACAAGGTCTAAACTAGAGTCTCCTAGTCGCTTTGGTGTGCTAGAGTTCTTTGCTGATCTTTATTTCTGCTCTCTGCTCTTCTGCGGTTTGGGAAGGAGTAATGTGTGGAAGGTGGGTTCTGCTTGTGGCTGCTGTGGTGTCCGGTGTGCGGATGCAATGGTAACGTCTCTTGTTTTGCCGTTTGTATAGGCAGTACATTACAACATATTTGTGTTGTCCATAGGGAGGTTTTTGCATTGCATTGCACAGCCAGGTTGAGTGTTGGTGCCAAAATTGTTATGAAAGAATATAAACCAGGACTTCCTCAGCATCTACGCATCATTAAATACACCCATTACACAATATGATAATCAACCCGTGGGCATTGCTTTAAACAAACACAGAAAAAAGATTCAGCTTTGTGGCTCACATAACCACATGAAAAAGGACAACTGAGTGGG
Organism: Rana kukunoris; assembly: GCA_029574335.1. Lineage (NCBI taxonomy): Eukaryota > Metazoa > Chordata > Amphibia > Anura > Ranidae > Rana > Rana kukunoris. The sequence continues at coordinate 372,984,086 of CM056049.1, forward strand.
GTAACTTACAGTGAGAATCTATTCAGACAACTTTCCATCCTATAAGACAAAAGCCTAATACAAGGTTTAACCAAGGTAGGTTGCTAGATTTTTATTGCTGTGTTCCCAATTGGGGAGTTTTCTTTTGACTTCCTGTCCCAAAGATGGGACATTAATTGAGTGGAATTCTTCTCAGAATTCTGGCATTTGGAAATGCTGCCTTTGCTATTGGATACCAGAATAAAGCCCTGTACATACGATCGGATATCTGATGGAATCTAATCCGATGGATTTTTTCTTCGGATATACGATGAAGTTGACTTTCATCAGTCTTGCCTACACACCATCAGTCAAAAATCCGACCATGTCCAACGCAGTGATGTAAAACACTAGACGTGCTGAGAAAAATGAAGTTCAATGCTTCTGAGCATGCGTCGACTTGATTCTGAGCATGCGTGGATTTTTGACTGATGGACTTCCACACAGATGATCGTTTTTTATCCATAGGAAAATTTTAAAACATGTTCTATTTTTTTTCACCGATGGAAAACAAACCGATGGGGCCCACACACGATCAGTTTGTCCGATGAAAACGGTCCATGGGTCTGTTTTCATCACACAAACTGATCGTGTGTACAGGGCTTAAGAGTACCTTTCGAAAGATATCTGCTTTTTAGGTGACAATCATAACATTGTTGATTTCTCCTAACGTTCTGACAACTGACGTTTCCCATTTAAATAAAAAACTAGAATAAAGTATTGTCTGGCATTCTGCTTTAAAGGAAACAAATGTATCGAAATCAGAGGATGCCAGGCAACTCTATATTTCTGAAAGTTGTCCTTTAATAATCAAGAGCTTTAAGATGAAATTGTATATTTTTACATCAAGGCCTCATGCACACTGGATGTTTTTACAACTGCTGTTTTTGGCTTTAAGCATTTTTTTTTCTGCAGCCAGTAGACTCCCCAGCATGTAGTTCTATGTGTTCATGCACACATAAGCTTGTATCTGCAGTTTGTGGCAGGGGCGTATTCTGGCTGGAAAGGAACCCCCAGAACTAGTGGGCTTTGAGAGGAGTTTTTCAGCTGTAAAAACTCTAACTTGATAAAAGAGATTAGCATTTTTGGGCCTTGAGCTTTAAGCCTCATACACACAATCCGATTGTTGGCCAACTGAGCATCTGATTTTTGTCCAAAGGGAGTGTGACTGATCTTGCAATGCATAAGAATGGTACACAATTTTTGGCCAACAAACACGAATGTAGTGATGTACTACGAGGAATTTCAGCCCTTGAGCGCCACCCTTTGGGCCCCTTCTGCTAATTTTGTGTTTAGTGAGCATGAATTTCGAGCGTGCGTGTTTGTACTTTCAACTTTTGTGTGATGGACTTGTGTACTGATAATACGAAAATCAGACAACAGATCGTTGTCCGGCGAAAATTTAATAGCCTGCCATCCAACATTTGTTACTAATGGTCAGATTTTAGGACAACAGTCTGTCAACAGACAACCCCCTGCCAACAAGCGTGGGGGGGTGCAAGGGGAGCCACCACCCTGGGTGCAAAATTTAGAGGGGCTCTGTCACAAGTGTGGAGAGGAGGGAGCGACAACAACAGATGGGTCATAGGAACATATGCATGATGTCACCACTCCAGGCTTTACCAGTCATTATCAAGCACGCTCTCCTCTTCCCTACAGCCACCGCTGTCTCACACTGTGGATCATGTGACCAGATTGGAGCTAGCTGAAAATAGGCAAGTCCATTGGTCAGGAGGGCACAAATTACTTGTCTTGCCCCAGGCGCTGACAACGCACACTACGAAAGCTACAGCTAAAACGTGGCAAAAATCATTCAACTACAGCTTTCTACAGCTAATGCTACTGGTGTTTTTTATAATGTCTAGTGTGCATGAGGCCTTAACCTCCCTGGCGGTATCCCCGAGCGTGACTCGGGGTGTTTTTTTTTGCAGAGATCGGATCCCCGAGTCACGTCGGGGTAGCCATGCAGAGCCTCAGCGCGCGCTGTCTTACCTTCTTCCTGGATCCAGCGATGCATCCCCGCTGTGTGAGCGAGCGGGTGCTCGCTCGATTCACACAGCGTCCCCGTGTGCCGCCGATCTCCGTTCCCTGCGACGTTACGACGCACGGGAGCGGAGAACGGCGCCAAATTTAAAAAGGTAAACAAACACTTTAATACAGTACAATGTAATCTTATAGATTACAGTACTGATGTAAAAAATACACCCCCCCCTTGTCCCTAGTGGTCTGTCCTGTGCCCTACATGTCCTTTTATATAATAAAAACTGTTCTTCTGCCTGGAAATGTAGATTGCCCATAAACAAAAGTGTCCCTTTATTCAAAAATGGTTTTAGATAGCTAGAAAACAGCGATAATAAATTTAATTACTTTCAGAATGAGCGATAGATTTGTGGGGAAATTTGTCAAAAAAAAATAAATAATGACAGCGACAATTCTGCAATGGCAAATTTCAGTTTTTTGAGTTGATTACATTATTGAATATTTTTTATTATAATTTGTTATAATTATTTATAGTTTTTTATTATATAAAAAATTATGATTTTGTTTTTTCAAACTTTATCATACGGAGTCTTGTTTGGAAATTTAGAATTATTCTAAGAATTGCAGGCTACAGTATAAAACGCCAAACTTCCATGAAATAATGTCCGCTTTTGGTACGTAATTCAGACAGAATCTACCGCCAGGGAGGTTGTACAACGTTGTCATTCCTGTATTAAATTGCATTAGGTTAATAGTTTAAACAGGAGCAGTGCTAAGCTGCTTCAAATACATAAACAGATTCTTATATTTTTTTACCTGAGCTAGAATAACAGTAATGGTCTTCAAGGGTCTCCGGAGAAAAGAATCTCCTTAGGATTGTCCTTAAACATCTTTGGTCCCATGCATCAGTTACTCTTCCTCCATATGTTATCTCCCCTGGAAAAAAGTAGTATAATGTTTCATTTTTACAGTCATATTTCTTTTCAAGCTCAAAAGCTTTTTTCCAGCTTACAGCTCAAAAGATTTATGTCATACTTATGCCCAAAGGTCCTATGTGATGCAGAGCAGTGGCAGACAAAAGCAGATAGGCACCATGGATAACTAGCACCTTTCATACAAAGACAACAGCTCTGCGGGTGGCCAGTATAACGTAGCACTGCAGTGTCTATCCAAAACTACTTTACTTGAACTAAATTAAAAATAGATCATTCCTCTACAAAAAATATTCAGAAAATAGTCAGAAAACAATTACTTGGTATAAGTAAAACTAGTAAATCTACATGGGACATAACAATGTGATCTAGCTGAGCCCCTCCTTAAATATCAACTTTGTTAGATAATTATGTAAATGTGTATTATTAATTACTATAAATACTTATTAATAAATATTGCTTTTTCAAGCATACTGTGTCACTTTGACTTTTCTTTATAGTTTAGAAATACAGTAAAACCTTGGAAACCAAGCATAATTAGTTCCAGAAACATGCTTGCAATCCAAAGCACTTGTATATCAAAGCAAATGTCCCCATAAGAAATAATGGAAACTCAAATGATTTGTTTCACAACCATGTATTCATAAGTCCTTCAGTTTATAGTCCATATAAAAAGATTATAGCAATGTGATAGGTTGCGTAACCATAAAATGCCCACCCACAGATGGCAGCCTCCACAAGGGGATTAGAAGCAAAATCAAGCAGGAGCTACAGAGTATAAAAGATAAAAGATTTAAAGATGGTACAAAATTTAGCAACTCACATGGTTGATGATTAAAAGAGGCACATTTAAGTATGCAGGCAAATGGGGTAAAGCCATCCCCCGCACTGACGGCTCTTACCACTGTTAGTCTGCAATCGTGAAACTACCCTGCAGTAGAGCGATCTGAAAGTGAGGCTTGAACCACTTGTGGAGCGCAGCGTAGAAGGGATGATGTCGATCGAGGTAAGGATGGTCTATGTAGACAGCTTTACCCCATATACCTGCATACTTAGATGTGCCTGTTTTAATCATCAACCATGTGACTTGCTAAATGTTGTACCTTCATTAAATGTAACCATATTTCTACACTTAGAGGCACCTCTCTTCTCATTTATACTCAGTTGTGACATGATGTTATTCTTATATCAAGACCACTTGTATAGAGAAAGGGATATCACTGCTCCAGGCAGGTCAAACAAAGGTAAAAGCCTCTCCTCCAGATTAGAAGCCCCAGGTGCTGGCAATGCAACAATGCAACAATGCACATGGGAAGAAATTCTGGACAGCCGCACTCCAAAAAAAGTTTTTGCCTTTATTCAAAAAATGGACTCAAAAATACATGCCACAGCAGATAAGAATGGACAGAAGAGCTGACGCGTTTCACACTAGCAAAAAAGTGCTTAGTCATAGCTAATAATCACAGAAATGAATAGTGCTTAAATACTATTTCCTTTTGGACCATGTGACCAGAAAATATGCTTAATTACTTATTTGATCAATTGAATTCAATTGATCACCTGAAATCTCAACACATTCTGTAAACACAAACCAGTCTTAAGCAGCAAATGTGATTATACAATGTGCCATAATCAATTCTATGTGCGAAAATATATGTGAAATATATATTAGGACTAAATGAATAAATCTAAATTTTGAAAAGGAAAGTATAATGTGATATAAATATGTGTATGTTTATATACATAAGCCTCTATTTACACTTACCCATGCATTTCGCATAGCTTCCTGATGACGCACTTGATGCAAAATGCATAGAGGCTGTGGGGTTTAGCATCTGCTCGTCGCTTCCTGGTCAGACTGTAACAAGGCTTGAAACGCAAGCTGCTTGTGAGAAATCAAGGGCACACGTGCGGATCAGGCATATGTCTGTACATGGCTGGAGCAGCTTAGTGCCGGCTTCAAGGCCCTTTTACATGTGAGTGGATGATATATATTATTTTAACCTCAATAAATCTTTTATGATATACTACACCATGATAGTCCTTTATATGTTCCATGAGCGGTCATAGAGCAAGATTTTCTATCAGAACATTGGGAGGGACTGCTGACAAGTCTGAGTGACGGACTGGTTATCCTTATAAACCAAAGGCGCATAATCTAGCCTATCTGGTGAGTGGCCATTCTACCTGGTAACGGTGTAGGCACACACACGGGGAAGGCGGAAGCACAGCAAGTCATTTTACAAAGGAATTGTTCACAGAGGATTTTTGGTGTATCCTTTTGCTTGTGGATATATATATTCTTTTGGTTACACATTTTTTGGATATTGTTTGGTTATTGGCATTTCTGGTTGCATTTGCAGCATAATTTGGTTTCTGTTTTATTTATTTTTTTCGTTATATCATATGGGATGGACTTACTGAATTATATAACATAGTTTTGCACATTGCACTTTTTTTGCACATTTGCACACTATGTTTGAAAATTGTAGCAAGAAAATTGTTAATAGAATTATTGTTGATGGCACGCATAATTTAATCGGTAATTTTAGATAACATATTAACAGAGCACAAAGTTCACAATATCTACACACCGAATTGTTGTTGATAACAAAGGGATTTATTTATATTTAAAAAGTTATCGCCATTTACTCTACATCATATAACTTATATTCAAACTGTATGGTTGAATGTTTCATTTAATTGCAGCAAACTTAATAAGGACACAGTTGATAGCATCTCGGCGCCGGTGACACACATTTTTTCAGAAAGATTAAATAACATGGAAATAAATGAATAAACAAATAAATAAATAAATGGATAAGTAATTAAAGTAAATCTATGTGACCGTGTCTATTCATTTATCAAAAAGAAATGAGTGAAAGTTATTTATTCCTAACTCATCTAATTATATATATTTAGCTGGGTGGTGAACACGTGAAGGGGTGGGACCCATATGGGCGTGTGTGGACAAATGCATAATATTAACACCCTATAGATATTGGAGTAACCAATGAGCATTAACATGTAACATATCTAATAGGTGTATACCTACAGATGAATTGAGTTAAATTTTAAATCATTATATTATGCCATCTGTATGGATGTATGGTGTGTACCCACAGTTGGATTGAGTTAAACTTTAAATCGTTATGATATGCCTTCTGTATGGAGACCCTGCTCCCTACATGTGTGTGAATACGATGTGTTAATAATAATAATAATAATAATAATAATAATATTAATTTTAATGATGCTGTAGGTCCCAGTGGTATGAGTGTACAGAACCAAAGATGGAGAAAGTAGGAAATGATGAAATTCGTAACTATGGCAGTTAATTAATGCGCTGCTGGACATAATTCAGCCATATATATGTCAGTGTATGGAGATATGTATGTGAACGCATGTTCATTAGTGGTAGAAATGTGAACGTGCTGTTCTATGTATATAGGGGTATGTGTCCTTAATATAAACACATATCTCCACCCGTCGCGTCAGAGGGGGCGGGGTCACGTGACGGATGGCTCCGCCTCCCCTATATAACAAATGTCAAAGCATCGGCGCGTCATTCTGCTGGGCTGTGTCCAGCAGAGAGAGGAGGTCGGCTGCTGCACTCTGGATGGATGGATCTTCTCATCGCTGGACCGGACCGCTGATCACCCGTCGCTGGAGAGATCATCCATCGCTGGATAGAAGACAACATTGGAGCAGGGAGCCGCATCGTGTGTGGATTACCACCGCTGTTTTTTTTTATTAATAAAGGACTTTTTCCTACGGTGTCTGTGTGTTTTTTTTTAAACTATTTACACTTCCTTTGTATAATGGTAGGGGTACAGTGTACCCCATTACCAATTCACCTAGGGGGGGCCAGGATCTGGGGGTCCCCTTTGTTAAAGGGGTCTTCCAGATTCTGATAAGTCCCCCGCCCGCAGACCCCCACAACCACCGGGCAAGGGTTGTGGGGATGAGGCCCCTGTCCCCATCAACATGGGGACATCCTCCATGTTTATGGTTGAACTGGATGGACTTGTGTCTTTTTTCAACCTGACTAACTATGTAACTATGTAACTATGTGGCCTGTTGCGGTTCAGGAGAGGGGGGGGCGCACTCTGTCCCCCCTCTTTTCTGCGGCCGGCCAGGTTAACCTGCTCGGATAAGGGGCCTGGTGTGGATTTTTGGGGGAACTCCACGCCATTTTTTTTTTATTTGGGGTACAGTTCCCCTTAAAATCCACACCAGACCTGAAGGGTCTGGAATGGATATTTGGGGGGAACCCCACGTCATTTTTTTTTAAATTGAAGGCAGGGTTCCCCTTAATATCCATACCAGACCTGAAGAACCTGGAAATGGAATTTGGGGGAACCCTACGCTTTTTTTTATGAATGAATCCTCTCTGAATTGCCGGAGCCGACAATTCATTATAGCCGCAAAGCCAGTTTTAAATTACTTTTTTTTTTTCTTTCAGAAATGACACTTTGTGCAGGGACAGTTCTATGTATGGGAAACATTTTTCACATGCTGACTTTACACTCCTCCCCCCCAGGTACGAAATTTAAAGAAATATTTCACTTTTATTGGTTCACTTTTAGCATTATTAAATTCACTGCTCCCGAAAAAAGCGGTCGTTTTTAAAACTTTTTTTTTGCATTGATACATGTCCCCTGGGACAGGACCCGGGTCCCCAAACACTTTTTATGACAATAACTTGCATATTAGCCTTTAAAATTTGCATTTTAGATTTCTCCCATAGACTTTAACAGGGTGTTCCGCGGCTTTTCGAACACTCATAATTGTTCGTTGTTCGCCGAACAGGCGAACAGGAAATGTTCAAGTCGAACATGAGTTCAACTTGAACTCGAAGCTCATTCCTAAAGGCAACCATCATGTTAAGCTAATTTAAAATTAGTTAGTTTAACATCGTGACTCAAACCACTAAAATATATAAACACAAACATATAAACAAAAACATTTAAAAAATGTATAATATATAAAAAATTGTTTTATACATAATTGGCACTAGATAGGAAATTTGCATTAACGAACAACACTGTCCTTTCAAAATTTGCCCACTCAACTATTGACCTAATTACTAAGTTAATGTGATTGTAATATAAGTGTACTAGGTATTTATGGGGCAATTATTAAAATAAACTAAAGGATGGATGTTCGTATAAGTAGAGCCCTTATCCAATGTCACTTGCACCGACTTCTGTAACCGTATGTGCATGCCGGTGGTAAAAAATCCAAATATTTTGAATGGCAGAGATGGCAGTGTGCAAGTATGCACATCAGTACCTTCTGTCTGAAAGCGGGCAGTGACATTAAATCCTAAATACAATCACAGACCACCTCAAACTAGTATATATGTTACTCATCCTAGTAACGTAATGACATCCAAGTATGTGTGTGTGACATGACCACGGATAGCTACATATGTCTTAAGAGCATGTCAATCATAGACAAAATGAATCAGTTAATTGTAGCTTAAAAGGGTTAACATTAACCCTCATTGTTTTTTGATAAATAAATAGACACAGTCACATAGATTTACTTTAATTACTTACCATATATACTCTAATATGAGTTTTTCTGCACATTTTTTTGTGCTAAAATTGCCCCCCTTGGCTTATACTCAAGTCACCTTTTTGCATCTGATCTCCCGGACTTTGGGAACCCGGTAGCGGCCGGCCGTAAGTCCCCTGGATCCCAAACTTGGCACACATGTAGCCCCACCCTTCCTCTACAAGTGTGAAAATGTTTTTTTATCCGGGGACCTACAGCCGGATATAGAGTCCCATGTTAAACTGTAATTTCTCCAGTGAATTTGGGGACCTGGTACCAGCCAGTCATAGGTCCCCTGGACCCGGAACTTGGCACACACGTAGTCCCATTTCTCCTCTACAAGTGTGCAAAGTTTGTTGTCGCGGAGACCTAAGGTTGGGGAGCAACAATTTTTCAAAACTGGGCACCCCTTTCATAGACTCTCATGTTAAACCAGTTAAATCAGTCTAGTCATGGACACAGTGAGGCATGGGCATAGTGAGGCATGGACACAGTGAGGCATGGACACAGTGAGGCATGGGCACAGTGAGGCATGGGCACAGTGAGGCATGCACATGGACAAAGTGAGGCACAGTGAGGCATGCAAATGGACACCCTAGGCTTATACACGAGTCAATACGTTTTCCCAGTTTGTTGTAGTAAAATTAGGTGCCTCGGCTTATATTTGTCTCGGCTTATACTCGAGTATATATGGCATCCATCTATTTATTTATTTATTCATTTATTTCCATGTTATTTAATCTTTCTACCTACTCACTAATTAAATATTTACACATTCAATACATTCACTTTTATATGAGCAAATAGAGGCATATTTACACATATTTACACATTTACACATAACATACACATTATATTTACACATAACATACACATATTTATATCACATTATACTTTATTTTTCACAATTTAGATTTATTCATTTAGTCCTATTATATATTTCACATATATTTTCGCACATAGAATTGATTATGGCACATTATATAAATACATTTGCTGTTTAAGACTAATTTGTGTTCACAGAATGTGTTGAGATTTCAGGTGATCAATTGAATTCAATTGATCAAATAATTAATTAAGCAAATTTTCTGGTCACATGGTCCAAAAGGAAATAGTATTTAAGCACTACTCATTTCTGTGAATATTAGCTATGACTAAGCACTGTTTGTTAGCGTGAAATGCGTCAGCTCTTCTGTCTGTTCTGATCTGCTGTGGCATGTATTTTTTTATTTTCAATAAAGGCAAAACATTTTTTTGGAATTTCCTCCAATTTGCATCAAACCGCTTGTATATCAAGTCAACATTATTTAAAAAATGTTGTTAGTCTTGCAAAATGCTCTTAAACCAAATTACTCTCATACCAAGGTTTTACTGTATAGTTGTGTGCATTCTTTTCAGCATTGTTTTCCCCTGACACCAAGCTCTTTATGCTGTATTAGCCCAACCAAGAAAAAAGATTAGTCGGTAATGAGAAAAGACACCATACACATGAGTCTGCTATATGTTGAGCTAACTTGATAGCATGCTCATACATTGCACCATGTTATTAAACCAGCTTTAGCTGGAGTTATGAAGCACTCTATAGTATTGCTGTAGATTTTAAAGGGTTTTGTAGGGACTGTGCAGGAAAAAAATTAAAATAAAAGTAATTTAGTTGTACAATTTCTAATATACACTTTGTACATATGACGTACTTAAGATGTGCAAATGTATTATGTTTCTGCAATTGTTAAACATATTTAACACTTTTTAGCATTTGCCTTTGGTCGGGTGCTATATTTAGACCCTGATCTTATGGTGACAATGCACTTACCTGTTATATAAGTAAGTGCATCCCATGGTATTTTTCCTTCCTGACAGTACAAGTTTAAATTAAGCAGAGCACATTCTCTGTCACTGTCAGTAAATTCATAGCAGATGTTCCATCCAAGTGGCCCAAACTTCTTCCTCTCCTGCAACAAAACCATTTGATACTTGTAAATGACAAAACAAAAATTGTATGAAGAATTTTCATTTTATTTTTAAGCTCTGGGATTTTGAAGCTGTGGGTCGGTGGGGAGACAGGGGAAATGGAGGTATAATTAAAAGGAAACCTTTAGTGATAGAGTATGAACGCAAACGCTGCTTACCTCTCCTTAAATGTTAGTTGCCTGGCTGCCATGCTCTTCTAATGGCCTTAATACTTTCTAGGGCACTGACCAAAAACAAGTATGTCAAACCACTTGAACCTACTAAGCTGCATGCTTGTCCCAGGTCAGGTAACAGCCAGGCGAACAGTATTCTTAGGAGGTAGGTAATTGTACCCCTCGTGTGCCTTCGCTACAGGTCTTCTTCAAAGCTTACACCAAATGTCTAACATTTTCTCCAGGCAAGAATTAGGTAAGGGTCCACCACTGTGCTTCTACTTCAATATTATCAAAAGGACAGCAATATCCATCGTTTAAGTATCTGGAAAAAATATTCTAGCGTTTTCTATTGCCTTTAACATGCTATTTTAAACCATAGCAAGAAAACAGAACAAGTAATTGCTAAGACCTTTGCTTAACTGTAATTATGTGTATATTCAAAGTCATAACGTACTGTCTACTTGACCTTTGCTGTAATCATGGCTTCAAAACCGTAAGCATTCTACAAGAGTGCTTGCTTCATTCACGAACATTCTCCCTAAGCTGTACTTTCAACATATCCAGCTGAGCCTTATGCCGCGTACACGCGGTCGTTTTTTTGCGATGAAAAAAAACGTTTTTTTTTTTTTTTTTAATTGATCGTGTGTGGGCAAAACGTTGTTTTTTGTCTTAAAAAAAACGACCAAAAAAAAATTCCAACATGCTTGAATTTTTTGTGTCGTTTTTCAAAACGTTGTTTTTTGTTTCACAAAAAGTCACCGTGTGTAGCAAAAACGTCGTTTAAAACGACGTTTTTCAACCCGCGCATGCCCAGAAGCTAGTTTTGAAGCGAGCTTCAATGGAAAAGAGTGGTGAATGTAACCTCGCTTTTTGTGAAAAAAACGATGGTGTGTATGCAACATCGTCTTTGAAAAGTGACGTTTCAAAAACGTAGTTTTTTACTTCACAGAAAACGTCGTTTTTTTTCATCACAAAAAATGATCGTGTGTACGCGGCATTAAAATTGCCATGTCACAAAGATGCCAATTTCAACTCAACCTAAACAAATCCATGGAAAGTCATTTCCATCTACTGGCTTACAAATGCTCCTACACAGTGATATCCCATAGGCATATTTAAATAATATGGGAACACAGATATTTGATAAACCTCTGCATAGGAGAACGTATTTAATTCACAAAAAAGTATCCCTAACAGCTGTTGGAATGTTCAAGTGACTGGCAAAATATTAATGTGCATTTAGACTTATAGAGAAATCTATATTAAAAACCACAGCACCCTAGTACAAGGTTTTAACAGGTTTTCTTATGTGACATGCAAAATCTGTGGACCCTCTCAAACCTTAGTGGTTGATTTACTCATAACAAATTGACAAATAGGCTGTTCACTTTGCAAGGGAGTTTTCACTCTTTGAATGGGATGTTTCCCTAAGTTTAGTGCCTAATGCTGTGTAGATTAAAGAAACAAATTCTCTTTTATTTTTATTTTTTACCTAAACTTCAGTTTTAAGTGTGAATGAGCCCTTAGGGCATAAGAGTTGGTAAATCTGAAATATAGTAAGCTGTACTAAAAATATTTTCATGGCTGGATGATCCAGGATCACACCACGTCAGTTGGAGATCTGTGTCTATTTCTATGAGGACGTTCTTCTCTTTTTTTTTTTTTACATTGTACTTTTGATGTGATGCAATGTATATTATGCTTAACTTACTTTTGTAGATCTTTTAAGACATGCATATTTATCTTAGTTAGTCTGATATTGTTTTGCATGTATTATACCAACTGTATTGGTATAGATCATTGGATCATTGCATTGATTATGATGTTTCTGTGAAATTTGTTGCAAAGGAATGTTGTTTCTAGGTTAAACATTTTATATATATATATATATTTCAGATTATAGACACACTCAGTGATTTTAAAAATCACATCTGTTTTATTGAGATTCAATCTTTTCAGGAAAGGTGTGTATAAACTATAAAAATGTCAAAATGAAGACTGCAGTGCAGTTAGTAGGATATATAGCCAAATATACATATGATGCCTTGAAAAAAAAAAAAACACAAGCCAGCAATCTCTCCAAAAATAAATTTAAATTTCCTGCAGTCAATAAATTCCCCTGCAGTTCATATCTCTAGTGATTCACTGTGTTCCAGGGCCTAGTAAAAATAATAATAATAATAACAGTATTGAATGCCATTAATGATTTATTGACTTTAAAGCTAAACACCAGAAAAAAAAATATATATATATATATATATATATATATATATATATTGTGTGCTATTTGCTGTGTAAAAATAAATTACCTCTATTTGCCCCATCAGTAAAACAGTTAAAGTGTTACTGCACTCGCAACAGTTAAATCAGTCTGTAAATGCAGTAAAGCATGCTTGTTATATTCACTGTGGAACCTAAGGGTTTAATCCTCTTCATTGTGTACAAAGGCAGTTTGACCCTGTCTTCTCTGATCCCCCCTTCTTCCACTGCCCCAAGCCATATAAACCTATAACAGAGCCTTGGGGGTATGCCGCACATGCTAAGTTTGATGTGTATTGATAAAGAGTTTTATTTTTCTTTAGATGGTGCATGTGATAAGCACAGGGCCAATCAGCACTGTTCAGATGGAGGGCAAGGGATCATGCAGCATCATAAGACAGAGTAAAAAAAAAAACTCCTCCTACAAGCTTTAACAAGTGCTCGGCCAGACACTGATAGAAGACACAAGACTGCTATATACTGCTGATGAGAAAAGGTATTTTAGCAGCTTGATTCAAATGTCCATGTGATCAGTACAGGGCCAATCAGCACTGTCCAAACAGAGGGTCAGGGGTCCTACAGCCTCATTGGACAATTAGGGGAGAATGAAAACTCCTCTTTAACCAGACACTGATAGAAGTCAGAACCTATTGATTACAATTTTAATTGTTTATATTTCAATACATTTTGTATACTCCTTTTACATACTCTTTTGCTGTGTACACACGATAGAACATTCCGACATCTAAACCGCAGATTTTTTTTCTGACGGATTGTTCGCTCAAACTTGTCTTGCATACACACGGTCACAAAATGTTGTCGGAAATTCCGAACATCAAGAACACGGTCATGTACAACACTACGATGAGCCGAGAAAAATGAAGTTCAATGATTCCGAACATGCGTCGAATTGATTCCGAGCATGCATATTATTTTTGTGCGTCGGAATTGGCTACAGACGATGGGAATTTCCGACAAGAACTTTTGTTGTGAGAAAATTTGAGAACCAGCTCTCAAACATTTGTTGTCGGAAAAACTCACAGCAAATGTCCGATGGAGCATATACACGGTCGGATTTTCCGACAACAAGCTCACATCGAACATTTGTTGTCAGAAATTCTGACCGCGTGTACGTGGTATTAGTGTACCTAAGGGGGAGTTCCTTCTCCACCCTACTGTTAGAAGTCACACGACTGCTCTAACTGCTGACGAGAAAAGGTATTTAGCAGTTTATATAGTTTATATTTACTAAAACTATTGCATTTTCCTATGTTCTGTGTACTGTGGTATAGTAGATATAGTGAATTCAGGGTCCTGGGTTTAGTAACACTTTCATTTCACTCTGACCTTGCCTTATGTAGGTGTCAAACGTAGTTTCAGTAATAGTACCCTTATCATAACAGTTTGCTTGTTTCACCTCTTTGAAGAAAAGGTCTTATGTTATTTTTTACTGAAAGCAAAGCTTTTTGTGATTGGACAGGTGAACATCCCAATCTCTCATTCTCCAACTGCAGAAAGACTTGCATTCAGTTACAAATACAAGGCTTTTTCTAGGTATAGTTGTTGTACATAAAGCAACCTGATATGGACAGTACACTACAGACATACCCCACTTTTAAGTACACAATGGGGTTTATTTACTAAAGCTGGAAAGTGCAAAATCAGGCTCACTACTATATAGAAACCAATGAGCTTCTAACCCCAGCTTGTTCATTTAAGCCTGGTAATAAAACATGGAAGCTCATTGGTTTCTATGCAGAAGTGAGCCTGATTTTGCACTTTCCAACTTTAGTAAATAATCCCCATTGCGTACTTAAATGTGGGATATGCCTGTACTGCAATAATTAAAAGTCTCAGCACCAGACATTTGTTTCTTACAATACTGGGGTGCTGAATAAAAGTAAATCCTCTATCGAATAAAGCATCAGCCAAACCTGGGACATGAATAAATAAAGGTCATTTATGTTTACACAGCAAATGACCCAAACTCGTTTCTTTCTCTGAGCTCAGCTTTAAGCATAATACCGTATCATCGCTGAAGTTATGTGCAGCCATAGTACACTGCTAGAAGTGTTTAACCTTTTCTTTTAATTTATGCTAACAATTTTCAATACATGTTCCAGTACATTAGTCAGTAGAAAGGGAAAGTCACCTGAATGATAGCGTGGAAAAAGCAAATTCCAAAAATAACTTTTCTCCATTTTCTGCCAAGGAGATGCTCTTCGAAGAAGGTGGGAGTAATTTCCGTAAAGGCGCGACGGATATTAGCACGGAGACCTTTTGGAGGCTCATTAGTGACCTGCAACACAAATCCGTTTGCAGAAAATGTAATGACCTCTTTGTTGAACATTGAATTTTAACATCTCATTGTCTTCTTGTCGGTGTCAATTACCTGGTTTCCATGCTGCCGGAATAGTGGATGCTGTGCCAGTCGTGACAAACATTTTTTAACTGATCAATTTAATTAAAAAAATAGCTTTCTTGATTTTAAAACCTATATGGGTTTATAGCTGTAGTGAATGCAAAAAATCTATTTCTTGAAAATACTTTCTTGTACAATTTTCCAAAACTATATAATATAACACTTTTAATTTGTATGAAATCAGGCAGGCCCTTGCACTACATAGTGGAAGGTAAATCTAAAGGTAATTGAAAAAGAAAATTGTATAATGTATGGCCAGCTTAACCTCCCTGGCGGTATTATTATTTCAGATTTTAGGTGCTGAAAGCGGTACCATTATTTTGCAAGGAAATTTGGTGTTTTACATTGTAGGCCTGCAATTCTTAGGAATAACTCACTTAAATCTGTCCAAACAAGAGTCTAGTAGGCATCCCGGGTATGAAAAAGTTTGAAAATCAAAATCATAAATTACAATAAATAATTATAACAAATAATAATATAATTATAATAAAAATTATTCAATAATGTAATCAACTCAAAATCACTGAAATTTGCTTAGTTGCAGAATTGTCGCTGTCATTACTTTTATTTTTTTATGACGAATTTCCACACAAATCGCTATCGCTCAATTCTGCAAGTTATTATAATTTATTATCGCTGTTTTCTAGCTGCTCTAAAACCACTTTTGACATAAAGGGACACTTTTTGGTTGCTATGGACAATCTCCAGTTTGCAGGCAGAAAGAACAGTTTTTATTATACAAAAGAACATGTAGGACACTGGGCAGACCACTAGGGGCAAGGGGTGTGTGTATTTTTTACATACAGTACTGTAATCTGTAAGATTACAGTATACTGTGTGTAATGTGTTTATTAACTTTTTTGAATTTGGCGCCGTTCTCTGCCCCCATGCGTCGTAACGTCGCAGAAAATGGAGATCGGCGGCACATAGGGACACTGTGTGAATCAAACAAGGATGCCGCTCACTCACACAGCGGGGAGGCAACGCAGGATCCAGGGACAAGGTAAGTAACTTCGTCTGTGGCTGCTGTGAGGCGATCCCGAGTCTGGCTCGGTGATACCGCTTTTGGTACAGAAATCTTACCCCGAGCCAGACTCAGAAATACTGCCAGGGGGGTTAATGTAGTTATATTCTCTGTGTTGTTTTTTTGTCTTACATTGTAATGATAGGCTTTCATGTTGTGGTTGCAGTTTTTGTTAATTAACCTAACTTGTCCCTAGGAACAGGCAACTTGTTGTTTCAGGTCACACAGCCAGTGTACGTCTTGCCAATTGCATCACTAATGGGGAAGGGATAATGAGATAACAAACATATCTCTTCCAGAACGGTGAGCTCTCTCTTAATTCTTCTGTCTGTTTGTGTTTGTTTCATGTTTAATTACCTGAAGATCACTGGACTGAGAGAAGAAGGGATTGTGGGATATTTTGTTTCTTTACAGAAAGTGTCAGTTCTCACACTACAGACAGAGGTCATTCAATAACATGTGCAGCGCTGTGTGGCATGTCTCATGTTTGAATACAAACAGAAACTTCTGATGCAGAAATATAAACATTTGGTCTACTACATATAGGCCATGTGTACAGACCAACAAATGACACACAAAAAAATGACACAATCAACACATCTTATGCAGATGAAAAACATCAGGTAGGAAGGTTTATAATGCCTTTAAGTATTGTGATCATTGACAATGATCATATTTGTGGCCACAGTCATAAACAAAACTGCATTCAATAATGCTAGAATTTGGCTTCACATATGAGCAACAATTTTCCTAAAGGAAGTAAGGTAGGAGTCAATAGGTGGGACCACAGTGGGCAGTTTAAGCCACGGTCTTATAGAGGGAAGTTTTGGGAAAGGCCAATGGGTAGATATGAATAATACCACAGTTAGTGCTTTTTTATTTGACTGGTCCCCAGACATGGTCTTTTAAAGGGAAACATGGAGGCTGCCAATGTTCAGGTCAATGACCCAGAAAGCATTAAAGTCAATGAGTCATTAACATTTTTCAGAAGTAATTCAGCAATGGCTGCCTCAACCTTTCCCTCATGACAATCAGAAATATTTAAACAGTTATACACAGTTTAAGCACAAACCAATGATTTGTGGTTTGCAATAAGGAGACAATCCAAACAATTTCAATTCTCAACAAATCCATCACTCTGAGCTTTAGAATGAAATTTGTTTTTATGAGCTCTGATTAAATCTTGCCCTGAAATAATTTTCCAAGGCCACAGTCATCTGTCAGCATACACAGATGTGACATAATCTGAACACTTCTTCTATGTGGTACATTTACACTGCATATAATGCCTTGAAAAACTCAGGCATGTGCTGAATTATAAATGCCTATAATAAAATAATTTTTTCTACATAACTGTCATACACAAGCGTCATCATACTAGAACAACTATTTTTGGGCATTGTGTTACATTTAGGATATATAGAGAACAGTGGCAACGTGAAAATAAGATATGCAGGTGGTGTGTTTTGAAGTAAAAATACATATTCATATTTATTTAAAGAGGAACTGAACTCTGGAAGCTGTGCCCCAAAAAGGCAGGTAGATGGCAAAAGACTAATCACCGGTATTCCTTATGGTTTCCCTTCAGCTGAGCTTTCCTCTCTAATAACTTCCCACACCTTGTACTGCATTTTGTTTCTGTGTGGAGGCAGCCATCTTGGAAGAGGCATGGCTTTTCTTACTCGTGTCAGAGCCTCCAGCAAAGAAAACAGTGAGGAGCACAGTAGTTTTATTACCAAATCTTACTACTGCATACTGCAGATAGATAGGATACACACTTTTAAGGCACATTTTAGGCACAACTACCACACCAAATGTCCTTATAACACAGCAAATTCATATTTTTGAATTCAGGTCAACTTTAAGTTCTACCTGATTGAAGTTAAAAATTGTCAGTTACAACTGCAGCAAAAGAACATTATCCACTTAAATGACACTTTTCCTGTATGTGCACGGATCTGCTAGACAGCTCAGAATATGAATATGAATAACACAGTATAAGATCATTTGGAGACACAGGTATACAGTATTATCAAAAGATGTGTCACATCACAGACTATGTAGAGGAGCACAGGTGGTCTATAGAAGTAAAAAGACTAATATGTACTGTATACTGCACTTTGGTAACGCTGAGAGAGGGTTTTATGGTACAAATGTTATCTTACAAAAACCTTGAAAAAGATATAAAATGTCAGTGAAAGCTGAATTAATATATAATGTATTTATCATAATTTCTGAGATTTACACAGTTCTGTTTGATGACCTAACCAGGTTAGTGACCTGCCTATACAGCCTGGTAATGTGCCTGACCCCCAGCTTGTATTTGGGTCGTAAAGGAGCCCATGACCTGAGATTGAACAATGAAAGAGCAACAACATAGATATGAGATCTTGCCCCTGCTCTCTTCACCACTTAGCACGTTCTGTGGTAGCACATGAATTTCGGTAGAACTTATTCTAGAGCACAGGTGTCAAACACAAGGCCCGCGGCCTGAATCCGCCCTCCAGGCCATTTCATGTGGCCCTCATACCTCTCCTGCAGCTGCAGGAGAGCTCCAGCCCTCCTCTGGTCCTCCTCCAAACCCCCTACTTTCTGATTTTAAGCAATGCATTCAGCTTCTTCCCAGCAGCAGCATAAGGAAAAGGGTGCACTGTGATGTAAGGGAGAGTAGGGAACTCAACTTCTGATGGTGGGGTGGCTCTTGACATCTAATGTAAGGGGAGGGGATGCACTGGACATCTAATAATACAGATATAACTGGCCCTTTTGAGAACAATCATAATGCTGATGCGGCCCACAATGAAATTGAGTTTGAAACCCCTGCTCTAGAGAAAAGGCAAATAAGGGGGAATATAATCGCCATGTATAAATACAGAGGTGATCCATATAGTGAACTTGGAGTAGAGTTATTAACTTTAAGGTCATTACAGAGGACAAGGGGGCACTGTTTATGTCTGGAGGAAAAGAGATTTAACCTCCACATATGAAAAGAAAAAGCTGTAAAAATGTGGAATAGACATCCTCAAGAACTACAACATTGTAGTTCTTGCCAAATCAGTAGAAGAAAAAAAAAAAAAAAACGGGTGCATTCCTAAATGCATAAAATATAACTATGTCTGTAAGCCATGTGCTCCATAACGTACATTCAATATTGTTTAAACTGTTTGTTTTACCTATGACCAATAAGTGACTTGTGGATGTATTACTTGATACAATTTAAATAAAGCTTCAGTAAAAAAAAATATATATAACTATGTCAAAATAAGAAACGGTTGCACCTCATGTGGGCTACAAGTAAAGTTTATTGGAATTTGAAAGTATCCAAAATGACACCAGAGGATACCAGCAGTGGTCAATCAGCATTGTTTCTGCTCTACTTCTCATTGCTCATTGGAGTGCTGAGACATGGAGGGGCGGGGAGTGGCCGTCTCAGTGGCTTGCTGAGACTTCCATCAATCAAGGCAGCTGGCGGATCCAGATTTGGAAGTCGGGATGATGCACTGCTTTGACTGATGGCAGTCTCAGCAAGCCACTGAGACGGCCACTCCCCGCCCCTCCACGGCTCAGCATTTCAATGAGCACTGAGAAGTAGAGCAGAAGCGATGCTGATTGACCACTGCTGGTGTCCTCTGGTGTCATTGCGGATGTTATTCCACTGACACCTGCAATCTCATAGGGATCAATGTATGTCCCTTTTTTATCTGTAAACGGAAGGATGAAAAAGCGGACATACGGTCCGCCCATGTGAAAGAGCCCTTACAGTGATCGTGTGCTACCCTGCCTTCTCCCACACTTACAAATTTGCTTTATTTGTGCTGTAAAGCAGCACTTGCCTGTTTCTCCCCAACCCCCTGCATGTGTGCAGGTTCCATTAGAGCCCTGTGCCACATATGCGATCACATGTGAAACCTTTCACCATAGCATGTGAGCATATGTGGGAATGTGTCATAGAAGTAATGCTAAGGAGAGTGGACTAAAGTTCTGCTTTAAATGGAGTCCACGAGATGCTCCATTTTCCTCTTACAATCCAGAAATTTGTAGGGAACTTGATTTCCAGGTAAACCTGACCCTAGTCTAATTCTCTTTCAGGTGCTATAGAATATGCTATAGAATATGTTGGTGCTATATTAGTTGGAAAAAAAAATGTTTTGTAAATAATAATCTCCATGAAGTCACAAAGCACCCAAGCAGACTTCAGGATTTAACTGTGTTGACCACAGAGGTGATATATAGTGAAATAATTGTAAGGTTACACATTTCTAATAAGTCATATAGGTTTAGTCCACAACATAGAATCATGCTAAAAAAAAAAAAAAGAAGCCAATCAGTCATTTCATTTTTTTTTTTTGTGCAAATCTTATTTATTTGCTTCAATATAACTAATAACCACGTAGGGAATTTGAACCTGCACATTTCCTTGGGAGGCAAGATGCAATCACGCTAAAAGTGATTTCCAAAACAGCACTCTACAGAGACAAAGATGTAATCACATCTCAAAGCTGAAGCGTTTACAGCCGAAAGGATTATTATGATGTTTGCTTTCTCTGATGAAAGGGTCTTTAGCTGAGCCGCAGATAAAGTTCAGTGCCGCACAGCCACATTATGCAGATGCATAAGACATGACAAACCTTTCAGAAATCACTCTTGCACAAGCATTTCTGTACACATGCTTTAAATTTAGATCATTTTTTTTTCTGTAGGCTTAAAAGCCTTAGTGTTACTGACAGCAAGCGTGTTACGCCAGTAACTAGATTCAACGCTGACAAATTCAGATGCGAGGTGTCACTAAATGTCACATATGTATTATTTTCTTTAACGTAATGATTACACACATGGCTGTTGTTACAGACTGTTCAGTCCTATTCAAGAGCGAATAAGCTATGGACTGGAAATTGTACTCCCCTTGGGGGCAATGAAGGAAGAAGACTTGCATACAGCAAGGAATAAAAATAGGAAATGTAGAAAAGCTTAAACAGTTTGTTTCACTTCGAGGCCATCAGTGAAAGTGCAATTAACATTTGTGCTGCTTAAGCAAACTTATACTATGGCGATTTAAAGGAAAAGCTACACTGTTCTGTAGCATATACTCAAAGCAAACACAAACAAGAATGGAAAATATATGATTGGGTCTTCTGGTTCTATATTTCACGGCATGTTTTGTTGTTTCTATTGTTTCATTTGTGCATTTTTGAATGTGATTGATTTCAGTACCTGAATTTCCCTGGATGTTAAGTCCTCTATACAGTAGCACATGGAGAAAGAAGACTAGGAGGGGGAAAGGCAGCATAAGAAGCTTGTAATTTAGTGTGCTGCAGTACTAATCTGCTAACAGGAAACATGCTGACAGGAGAAAAGAGAAGAGTGACTGCATGATGAGCACATTGGTCCTCTGCTTTCTCTATTGTTAAATTACAGGCTGGGACTGGAAGTTGAGGTAGCTGTACTATTTTACCCAGTAAAGTTAGGTTGCGCAGCTGGCTGTTCTATGTAGTAGGACTAATCAGCACTTGACAAATTTCCTATTGTCTGAAGTTGCTTTACCGGTAAAACAATTTTTTCACAGAACTGCGTTAAAGGAGTTGTAAAGGCAGAAGGTTTTTTATCTTAATGCGTTCTATTCTAAAACCTTTGGCGTGTAGCAGCCCCCCCCCCCCAGCACACCCCTAATTACCTACCTGAGCTCCTTCTCTCTCCAGCAATGTCCACAATCCCCTCAGCCACCCAGTACACTCTTCCTGAGACAGATCAGCAGCGCCATTGGCTCCTGTAGCTGTCAATCAAAGTCAGTCAGCCAATCAGGGGAGAGAGTGGGTGGGGCCAGGTCTGAGCTCCCTAACTAAATGGATACACAGAGCTCTGACTTAGCTTGGGTGCCCCCTGTAGCAAGCTGCTGGCTGAGGGGGTACTCAAGAGAGGGACTAGGAGCAGCAAAGAGGGACCAGAGAAGAGGAGAATCCAAGCTGCTCTGTGCTAAACCAACTGCACAGAGGAGATAAGTATAACATGTTTGTTTTCGTTTTTTGTTTTTTAATTACAATCACTTTACGTACATATGCAGTAAGACAAATATTGTTGTGAAATTGTAAAAAGTCACCTCAAAAATAACTTCAAGGTAAATGTAGCAAAAAAAAAAAAAACCTCATAGTATACAGTATGTTGTTTGAAAATTAAATAAACTTTCACTTTGACATATCTGTTTTCCTGGTAAGAATGCAAGTATTAAATGATAATATGCATATTCACAAGTATACCTTGGTTATGGGATGTTACAAAGTTCAGTGCTTTTAGAACACAATGGGACTAACAATTAGGTCTCATGCTCACGTTTATTTAACTCTCCAAGAAGCTTCTAAAAAATAATTTTACAAGCATTTTGGAGCTTTTACAGGTGTCAAGCTCTTGGGCATTAATTCATTTCTTTGGCCAGAATAAATAATTTATTCTGGCCATTGAAATGCATTCATTCTCAAGCACTAAATGGGCCTAGCGTTTAGGGGCGTTTAGTAGCTTCAAGCGTTTTATCTGCCCATACTCTGCTGATCCTGGATGCACTGGCAGTCATTTTGTTTTTTAACCTGCCTCTAAAAGCCTTTGCACCTAAACGCTGCTAAAAGTCCATATGTGCATGGACACATAGGCTAACATGCTGGGGAGTTAAGAGGCAGGGAACAAAAACATCCACTGTGCATGATGCCTTAGGGTTTATATGGGCAGTCAATGTGGTAAAAGCAGGTTTGCCCAACCTCCCGCCTAAACACAGAAATGTAGTCGCTCAGGGCTGTAACCATACCATGGTTATGGCATAAATGAAATGCTATGTAATCTCATGCAATGCAGAATGCACTGATATCCTAGGACTTTAATTGCTTTAGGACTATAGAACATTCACTCTTTCTTTATCGCCATAACACAGGGGAAAGGTGTTCTTTTAGTTAACTGTACTGAGATACAACGATACCTGGGGAAAATGGCTGGATTTTAAGAAATCAGGGAAGTATATGGAAATATGTGATATAGGGGAATGAGAATACAAGGGAACATTAATGCCCTGAGTATGCAGAGAATCGACTAGTTGGGGGGATCAAGAAGAGAAGAGAATGGAGTTTATAAGGGAGAGGAAATGGTGGGCATCGTTTTTTTTGGGGGGGGGTTGGGAAAGGGGGGGGTGGTTAGGATTTTAAGACTGTATTTTGTACTTTTTGCACAAAGTTGATAATGTGTGTAATGATGTATTTTCCTTGAAAACCAATAAAATTATTGAATACAACTGTACTGGGTTGATAACACTGATTGCGATAACACTGCAAAGTGAAAAGGACAGCATTGGATTTTGGGTAGAATCAACTATTATTTCCCACTTATCGGACAAAAACACATTTAAAGGTATGTTTACAGATCAAAAGGAAGCAAATTAGAAACATTAATTGTTAGGGTTTACATACTTGTTAAGATGGTTAAGTTATGCTTATTAAATTAAAGATGAAAATTGTAGACAAATATAATATATAAATAACTTTGTGGATGCCATAATCCGTTTATAAGAAATGGAACAGATACATTGGCTATGACTATGCACGCTAGTTGCAAATTTGCTATGCACAATGCATATTTCCTACAGTTTACTTATTATATCAGTTTTAATGCATGTGATATTCAACATATGGTCTGCTTGTTCGAACACTGTACACAATCTCACCTTGACAGAGTTCTGGAGCACAGTGACAGGGAAAGTTCTGCTTGGCATAGAGCTCAAAAATAATCTGAAATTCTCATTGATGGAAACGTCTGTAATATAAAGCAGTTAGATTATAAAACACAGCAGAGTCTCATTAAAGGTAGAAAATCAGTCACCTTGATCTACACAAACTGGCTATTAAAAGATGGAAATTAAAGGACTTTAAGCTGAGCATTTTTCCCATGCTGCTTAACAAAATGATAATGACAGAAGAAGTCACTAATCTTTAATTAGCTGGTTCTAGGTCAATATCATTTTTTTCCCATGACAAACAGGAGTTCAAGGGCTGTGTCACTTGGCCTTTTCCAGGGAATATAAAATTAGATTGATTTCCTTGAGCACTGGAGGACCAGGCAAGTGTCATTTCAATATTCTTCAGTGAGCTTAGATGGAAAACTGTCAAATCGTGGTTACAGCATATAAACAGTACTATAGTGCCTTAAAACAATTTTGTGAAATAAAAAAGTACAGTAAATATTTTGCCATCTACAACCATCTGTTCATCTGGCGTCATGATCTGGGATTAACTTTTAAAATAATCTGTTGTAGATTAAAGTAGAAAATAGCTAAATAAATACAGAGATAATGTTATTGTGGTCCTCACAGTCCTGTAAGCCATCATCAAATAATAGCTATTATGTGAGAACGGAGAGCAAAGGCTCAATATACTTTCCAGACAAGAAAGCCCCGGCGCTCTGATTCACTTCAGATCACTGTTCTTGCAGAAGCAACACAAATGGAAGCAACACAAAGTTTTATGGTACTTTATGGTACTAATTTAAACACATGTATCTGATTTCTTGATGTTCTGTATCATTTGTTATTGCACCACATTTACTATCATGACTTGGATAACTATAGGAACTAGCTAAGTTTCTAGGGCCAGATTTGTAGTTTTTGCAGTCTTGTGCCACCGCCTTTGACTAAGGCCAACCAAGGCTGAAACTTGTAAGCATGTTCGTTTTTTGAAGCAAAATGATATGAAAAAAAAGCAAGATCGGAGGAGATTGTGTGTGCTGCTATTCTTGTATTAATACTCACACATATGTGGAGGTGTGTGCATAATATTGAAGAAGTGCATGGGTGAAAGTGGAAGTGGAGCAGTGTTATTCCATGGACTGTTTAGCCTTAGTATCACACAAACAGGGCAGAAAGTCTGAAATGCCTCATACACACGACCAGTTTTCCCGACGAGAAAACTGCCATTTTTTAGATTGGACGGGAAAACCGGTTGTGTGTATGCTCCATAGCAGTTTTCCCGACAATAAAACTGCCCGCAAAAAAGATAGAACCTGCTCTATTTTTTTCCATTGTGTTTCCCGTCAGTCTTTTTCTCGTCATGAAAAACGATTGTGTGTATGCTTTTCAGAGGGGAAAAACGCACATGCTCAGAATCAAGTATAAGATGGGAGCGCTCATTCTGGTAAAACTAGCGTTTGTAATGGAGATAGCACATTCGTCATGCTGTAACGGACTGAAAAGCACAAAGACTGAAAACCGCGAATCGTCTCTCACCAAACTTTTTCTAACACAAGGATCAGCCAAAGCAGCCCAAAGGGTGGCGCCATTTGAATGGACCGTCCCCTTTATAGTGCTATTATACGTGTTGGACGTCACCGTGCTTTGGTTGAGCAGTTTTTTGACTGAACGTGTGTATGCAAGGCAGGCTTGAGAAGAATCACGTTGGGAAAAAACATTGGGTTTTGGCATGTCAGGAAAACCAGTCGTGTGTACAGGGCAATGGAGATATGTTGCCTACTCTTTAGTACACTTAGAATGGGCAACTAGAACTGTATGGAAAACTATTTAATTGGCACTGACTCAGAGTTAATGAACTCCAAGTACACAGTGTGGTATTCCAACACAAAAGGGACAGGAACAATGCAGACTCAGCTTTATTATTCTGACAGATAAGAGCGCAGTCTGGAACCATTTATTGTAAATGAGAATGTGTTACTGACAGGCTTGTAGGCCTAGCATTCTAAACTGTGGCATATACTGGAGATGCATAATTCAGCCTCAAAGTTTTCCCTTCGAAATCTATCGAATGGTAGTCATGGACAAAATGAACTGCTGTAAGTTTTTGTTTCAGCACCATGGAAAGCAGTAAACAGATTCACCTGCAGGGTGAAATTTCCTTTTTCTTTATAGCATATATAAGAGAGAAACTTTTTTTTTTACTGCACGTACTTGGTTCTGTAAAACTTTTTATAAGTTCCTCCATAGGCAACATCCACGATACAGCCAGATGGCAGTTCTGTAGGAATATCCAGTTCCCGCTCTTCATGCCATCTTTTATCATTCCTTCTGCAATTGGACCCTGGCCTTGTCCTAGAGATATTGACTGTACCCTGTAAGAGTTAAATTGCTTAAAATAACGGAATTTGTAACACTATATAATTTTGCATTACTGTTTGACTATGAGGGCTCTTGTACACAGGCACCAAAAGCAACATATTTTAAGGCATTCAGGCATTTTTATTTTTACTGATCCAAATGAAGCCCATTGCTTTCAGTGGACCTAAAAACACACGCACATACATATCAGTAAACTAGCACTGATTTTAGATCAGTTAAAAAAAAAATTACAACAATCTCCATTACTGGACAGTATTTTATGCATGTACAGTGGATATAGAAAAGAACCACCACCTTTAAAATAATCACATTTTGTTGCTTTGCAACACCAACATGCAAAAAACAAAAACTGAGTTGCAAAAAGGATCACCACCTTTGTCATAAATTCCTGCTTCAGAGTTGCTGTATGCCTCTTGGTAGCCTATCTGACCAGTTTCCTCGAGGCTCTTTCATCCAGTTTGGAGTGACGTCCTGATCTAGAAAGGGTCGGTTTTGTACCAAACACCTTCAACTTTCTAATAGACTTCACTGTGCTTCTAGGCATTGATAATGGCTTTTTTGTATCCATCTCCTAACTTGTTCCTGTCCACAACTTTATCCTGGAGATCTTTTTCGCAGGGCCTTGTCAGCCATAGTTGATTGTTTGCTTCAGTTGCACTACCAGGGACTGAAATGCTCCAGGAAAGCTATTTTAATGCTGAGCTAATCAATGACCACAACTGACCACAGTTGTAAATCAAATGGCTTTGTGTGCCATTGAGAAGACACACATTGAATTAAAAGTCAATTTTAGGAGGGGAGTGACTGTTTTTTGACTTTTTTTTTCTTGACAATGTTGGTGTTATATCTTTCACTTGAATGTCATAAGTTAAATACAGCTCGGTAAAAAAAAAACTGTATGTCTTCGTTTCAGGCTGCAAAGCAACACATTGGGATTATTTTAAACAGGGGATGATTCTTTTCTATACCCACTGTATACTAGATAGAAGATTTTTTACGCAAGTAAGCATGTATGCGCGTATATACATACAGTGCAGAAAATAAGTATTTGAACACCCTGCTATTTAGCAAGTTCTCCCACTTGGAAATCATGGAGGGGTCTGAAATTGTTATCGTAGGTGCATGTCCACTGTGAGAGACATAATCAAAAAGAAAAATTCCAGAAATCACAATTTATGAATTTTTAACTATTTATTTGTATGATACAGCTGCAAAGAAGTATTTGAACACCTGTCTATCAGCTAGAATTCTGACCCTCAAAGACCTGTTAGTCTGCCTTTAAAATGTCCACCTCCACTCCATTTATTATCCTAAATTAGATGCACCTGTTTGAGGTCATTAGCTGCATAAAGACACCTGTCCACCCCATACAATCAGTAAGAATCCAACTACTAACATGGCCAAGACCAAAAAGCTGTCCAAAGACACTAGAGACAAAATTGTACACCTCCACAAGGCTGGAAAGGGCTACGGGGAAATTGCCAAGCAGCTTGGTGAAAAAAGGTCCACTGTTGGAGCAATCATTAGAAAATGGAAGAAGCTAAACATGACTGTCAATCTCCCTCGGACTGGGGCTCCATGCAAAATCTCACCTCGTGGGGTCTCAATGATCCTAAGAAAGGTGAGAAATCAGCCCAGGACTACACGGGAGGAGATGGTCAATGACCTGAAAAGAGCTGGGACCACCGTTTCCAAGGTTACTGTTGGTAATACACTAAGACGTCATGGTATGAAATCATGCATGGCACGGAAGGTTCCCCTGCTTAAACCAGCACATGTCAAGGCCCGTCTTATTTTGCCAATGATCATTTGGATGATCCAGAGGAGTCATGGGAGAAAGTCATGTGGTCAGATGAGACCAAAATAGAACTTTTTGGTCATAATTCCACTAACCGTGTTTGGAGGAAGAAGAATGATGAGTACCATCCCAAGAACACCATCCCTACTGTGAAACATGGGGGTGGTAGCATCATGCTTTGGGGGTGTTTTTCTGCACATGGGACAGGGCGACTGCCCTGTATTAAGGAGAGGATGACCGGGGCCATGTATTGCGAGATTTTGGGCAACAACCTCCTTCCCTCAGTTAGAGCTTTGAAGATGGGTCGAGGCTGGGTCTTCCAACATGACAATGACCCGAAGCACACAGCCAGGATAACCAAGGAGTGGCTCTGTAAGAAGCATATCAAGGTTCTGGCGTGGCCTAGCCAGTCTCCAGACCTAAACCCAATAGAGAATCTTTGGAGGGAGCTCAAACTCCGTGTTTCTCAGCGACAGCCCAGAAACCTGACTGATCTAGAGAAGATCTGTGTGGAGGAGTGGGCCAAAATCCCTCCTCCAGTGTGTGCAAACCTGGTGAAAGACTACAAGAAACGTTTGAGCTCTGTAATTGCAAACAAAGGCTACTGTACCAAATATTAACATTGATTTTCTCAGGTGTTCAAATACTTATTTGCAGCTGTATCATACAAATAAATAGTTAAAAAAATCATACATTGTGATTTCTGGATTTTTTTTTTTGGATTATGTCTCTCACAGTGGACATGCACCTACGATGACAATTTCAGACCCCTCCATGATTTCCAAGTGGGAGAACTTGCAAAATAGCAGGGTGTTCAAATACTTATTTTCTGCACTGTATGTAAACGCGCATGCTATAAGAACCATACTTTTAGGTAGGAATTTTTTAGGAAGATCTGACAAGTATATTTTGTGGGCAAGGATAAAGAGAGATTAAAACTCATCCATGTAAAACATTGGTATTATACCAGAAAAATTAGAAACATGTCACATCAAGTCTTTTCTTCCTTTTTTGTTGTTTTTTGTTGTTAATGGTTTAATTCAAAATTCTCAATGTTCAGGGTATTTAATAGCATATAGAAGTTACTGTATTTATTGTCCTACTCTGAAAATAGAGGGTAAACTGTGCCTGCGTGTTATACGCAGGGGGCGGTGGAACGTTTTTTTCCTGAAACTTCCCTCTTAAAGCTAAGGTGCTTTTTTATACACCTGTACGTGTAATACGCCGATAAATTCTTTATATTTTTTTTTAGTTATTGACAATGGTATTACGTTACAAATCCCTCATGGCAAACTATGTTTGTTAAAATAATATAAATGAAGAACAGAGATTTAACACAAACCTAGGGAAGAGGTTTGGTAACCCCACGGTAAAAGGATGGAAAAATAGGTGGGGGAGGGAGGAGAGTTTAAGTATTTTTTTCAAAATAAAATCACTAGCAATAATACAAAGGATTGTGTTTTTGAGTTAGATCGCTGGCTAAAGGCTTCTTTGACTTAACTGAGTAATATCTTTGGTCCAGGTATTTAGCGTTTATAAAATTGATTTCCAATACTCGGGGAGAGAGGTAGCAAGAGAGGATGAATGCACATGACTATGACACTTAATAGATTTATTACCTTTCCAAATATCCCTTTTCTTTCGCAAATCTTTGAAATGCTCCCATTGGGTCTGATCCAGTACTTAGTATAAAAACTAAAGGTGTGGAGGGTGACATGTCTTGGTAGAGGGTAGCAAGGTCGACTGGTGGGTTCTCAATGAACTTCTTTCCAAGATTAAGAATCACAAACTCAGTGATTGCAAAAACAACCTAAAAAATACATATTTAATTCTGTATTCTTAAAATGAAAAACAATCATTTGAAAATATTCATTAAGTGCATCTCCGTTAGACTTTTCAGTAAAAATTATAGACATCTATTAAAACTAAATTATTATCTTCAGTATTTATTTTTGCAAGAACAGGGTGTGGCACAAAGTACACCTTTGGGCAGAATGTGTATTTACATTAAAAAAAGCAAAGAAAATTATATGCCACTTTATTGTGACAAAGGTGCACTGGACAGTTCCAGACTGTTCTATGACTTTTTGTTAATTAAAGCTGAACTTTACCCTTTAACAACGTGATAAAAAATAATTCTTTAATAGTTCTTTAGCATGAAACATACATTCCACATTAATAATTATGCTACCAAAATTAGCGTAAGCTGTAAGTTGGCTCCAGCATTGCTCCTATTTCTTGTTGCCCGGAAGATGCCATGTTGCTGAAGCCCAGAGCCCCAAGCAGCAGTAAATCATAAAGCGTAAGTAAACCTATTGATTTAACATTTTTTTTAAAGACTTTACATTCCTGGAATGCCTGGATTGCTAACTGACACATGTGCTTGTGTCCTCAACCAAACTGTCAAATCATCAGATGGCTGGTGTCATAACTGATCACATGTGCAGCATCATGGTAGTTGCAGATCAAACAGAAGCAGCCTCCTTGGCTGTAAAGAATAGAAGGGTTTAATTCTGTTGTACCGTGGATCGGCTTCTATAATTCAGCAGTGCCCAAAAATGGAGAGCAACTGAGCATGTGCAGAGCAGGGTGAGACATTGTATTACTGGATTTTAAACAGTTTAGGCACTTTTTTTTAATGTTTTACATAGCTATATCTGCAAAAGGGGCCAACCTGAAGTGATCTAGAAGGACTTAATTTTCTGACTAAAGTTCAACTTTAAAGTGGAGTTCCACGCAAAATTGGAACTTCCACTCATTGGATTCCTACCTGTCTTTGACAGGTATCCACTTCTGGGAGTCCAGGCCGCGGCCCGTGACGTCAACGCGGGGGTCCCTCCTCCCTCCCCCAGGTGCCGGGCCAATCGGAGAAAGGAGCGGGCCTCGCGCATGCGCAGTAGGGTTCCCATCGTTGAGCCGAAAAGGCTACACTGCCAGGTCCACTTCTTAGCAATGGCGGCGGCAGCACACGACAGCTGATGGAAACATCAGCTGCGGGTGCCGATATCGCTGGACTCCAGGACAGGTAATTGTCCATTTACTAAAAGGCAGCAGCTGCAGTATGTGTAGCTGCTGGTTTTATTTTTATTTTTTGGGGGCGGAACACTGCTTTAAGGAGAAACTTAGCATTAAATTGAGGCCTATTTGCATACTGACTGACAATGGAACATAATATTCCAGCACTACAGCATTTTCAGTAACACTACATGACTTTATGTGGAAAACATTTCTCGCTATAACACCCATCTAACTGTAAGAGCCACCGGGGCAACATGACTCTTTGCGAGGTGTAAATTAAGACGGCTCCATTCACGGCTCCATTCACTTCCATTTATTTTCTGAACCGCGCGACTTGGGGCGACTTCAAGTCCAATCCCAAGTCGCCCCTGTGTGAACTGGCTCTAACAGTCATTGTTATGGCAGCATTTAAACATTAGTATTTGCCTCAGGCTACCTGTACTCCTTAAAGGTTTAAGCAGGACGCCAAAGAAGGAGTGTAATATATAAGGGGTAAAATATTTGATTTGTGAAGATTCCCACACATTCACTTCCTTGAGTTCTATGGCATGTATTTACTATGCCCTGTGAGTAGGCACAGATGTGTCACACATTTCATAGAGCCTGCCTTCTGTGCTACAGAGGAGGAGTTTCAGGAGGCGGGTGAGCACAGGAATCACTGCTTGCATGCAGCAAGGTACCATGGGATATGTAGTCCATAGGATTGAAAGTGAACAGCACAGAAGCTGCAAAGCATGCAGGTAATCCAGAAAGTGGAAAGAGATGGCCAGCAGACAGACAGATTGTCAAATATAAGTATTATATGCATTGTTATTAAAGAAAATGAAAGTGATTTAGCTGCTCTTTGGTTATTACATTATGGCCTATAATTGTATTGGAGGAAGCATTGGCTCTTTAACATTTATTTGACACTGTTTATGCTTTTGTATACCATACAAAACTTTGCAATAAAAATTATTGGAATTATTATAAGAAAGTGTATGCTGTGATCATAGAACTCCTTTAAAGTTAACTTCATTAAAATGAAGTTGCTATTTTAAGGTTAACTTCTATAATTGTAAGTCATTATTTTTCTAAGATATAATTTCCTTAAGAAGTACACTTTTGTTTACTTTAAAAAAAAAAAGATTTATGAAAAAATATAAATATATTAATTTTTTTAGAAAGCTATCAGTATGCAAATATTTAGCATCATTCTCAATGCAAGGTAACAATTTAAAATGCTAAAAAAAAAAAAATCCTTTATTTGTCTAAATAAATGAACACTAGCAATTCCTAATCCAAGCAATGATAATTAACTGGTATTTAAAGAAGGCATTGTTGAGCATACAAAAAAGAACAAAAATAGAATTCATTTAAATTGTACCGGAATCTGCAAACACTTTCTTTTCAGTTTAGAAAGAAGATTAGTTTCCTAATACTGCATGGACAACACTGCATACAATATATAAAAAAGCAGCCTTACAGAGATAGAATTAAATTCGCCAGAGGATTGCTCAAGATTAGGTAATTCATAAGAATTGTGCATGCCCCTTAATGGGTGTCTTGCAGATAATTGAAAACAAAAATTCTCCATAACACTTTCCAGCTAGTCAGCAAAAAAAGTCTATTTAGACAATGTCAACACTTTAGGTTGAAAACAGAACTTTTTATTGCATGCATTTGAAAATAATAATAGTAATAATAATGAAGCCTTACTGCTGCATCAAGGCACCTCAGTAAAGGGTTGTCCCTAACTCTTAAAGCGGAGCTCTGCTGTAAAAAAAATATTAAAAGCCAGCAGCTACAAATACTGCAGCTGCTGACTTTTAATATTAGGACACTTACCTGTCCTGGAGTCCAGCGACGTCTGCAGCAGAAGACGAGCAATCGCTCGTCACTCTGCTGCCCCACTGCCATCCTCGGTGAGGAAATCAGGAAGTGAAGCTCTCTCCGGCTTCACTTCCCGATTCCTTCACTGGTCCCCGTTGTGTTCTGGAAGCCGAATGTTTCCCAGAACACAACATGCGGGGGCGGGAAGCTACGCACTACTCGCAGTTCCCTGCAGAAAGGACTCCCGGAAGTGGTGCCTGTCTTAGACAAATGTGACACCGGAGGGGAGGAGGGTTCCGATGAGTGGAAGTTACACTTTAGGGTGGAGCTTCGCATTAACTATTGGAATTCCAAATTTTGTAAAAAAAATATACAGTAGCAATGAGTACATTGAAAGCAGCCATCCCTTGGAGAAAGTCATTTCCTCCTGAAAGATACAGAAACCTATCAGAAACCCAGACTCATTCAAGGCAGCTTAAGATCCCTAGTGTGTTTCTATAGCAAATACAAAAAAAAAAGAATGTGGAGGTGCTCAGATCAATTTATATTCAGCAAAAGGATCCACAACAACACAAGCCCATAATAATAGAAACCAGCTAGCACTCCAGTCTTTCTCAGACAACTGAACCCAGAGCTGCCTGTCTATTCTGGGGAAGGAGACTAGGGGGTTGACTTACTAAAACTGGAGACTGCAAAGCTCTGCATAGAAAACCAATCAATTTTCATTTTATTTTTTATTTTTTTGTCAAAGCTTAATTGAACAAGCTGCATTTAAAGGCTGATTGGCTACCATGCACAACTGCACCAAATCTGCACTCTTCAGTAAATCAACCCCAAGAGAAATAGCTGGAGTGTTGTAGTAGTGTTGTGAATGATAGTGCTCATCTCTAGTGTCATTAACAACAAGACAAGCCGACAGCTACATCTGTAGTCTTTCTCCTAAAAAAAGCTGGGGGCTGGCAGACAGATCTGGGGTCAGTCTATCTTCCATTGAATGGCTAGCAGAGGCTCTAAGCTCAGTCTTTCCTTAGGATGGAAGATTACATTTCAATTTGGATGGTATCCCCTACTCCTCTGCTGTGGTGACGAACAGCACACACAGAAGAAGAAGCAGAGAAGCGCACACAGAGAAGAAGAAGAAGCAGCAACATACAGGACTTAGGCCTCATACACATGACCGTTTTCCTTGACAGAATCCATCAAGAAACTTGGTGGCAGAGCTTTTTTGCCGAGGATAACGGTTGTTTGTATGTTTTTCGTCGAGAAAACTGTCGTGGATCTCGACGAGCAAAAAAGAGAACAAGTTCTCTTTTTCCTCGTCTGGGAGTCTCAATTTCCTCGTTGTGTTTCTCGTAGTGCTGGTTTACAACGAGAAACTCGTTGTATACTTAGAAACCCGCGCATGCATGCTCAGAATAAAGTATAAGACGGGAATCGAACTTCCCCTTTATAGTGCCGTCGTAAATGTTGTACGTCACTTTGTTTGAGAACGACGAGATTATGTCTTGACAGTGTGTACGCAAAGAAAGCTTGTCAAGATTCTCGACAAGCCTGACAAGGAACTCGTCGAGGAAAACGATGTTTCTTTTACGACGAGTTTCTCGGTCGTGTGTACGAGGCCTGACACTTTAAGTATTCTTGAAGTGTATTTGTTACTTACCTTTTCCTCCATTACACTTTTAACAAGAATCAACTTCTGAAATAAAGTCAGTCTCTCATCCCATGATTCATGCACAGTCCCATTTTCCTTTCCAGGTTGTACTTTAGACATCTGAGCGTTATTGCCATCCAAAGAAGAGGGATTAATTTGGATTTTTAGAGACCCTGAAAATGCAAGACAAGCTATTATCATTATATATTTTGTTTCCTTAACCACTTACTGACTGTTGTATAGCAGTTTTACTGCTGTGCCCGATAATGTATATACATGATCCTGCACTTTCACCTGTAGAGGACATGCACGCCACCGGTTTGCAGCTTATGTTGTGTTCACTCACAGCAGAAGCCGATCTGCGGGTGTCAGGTACTCAGCCAGCCAGCACCCACTGATCATCAGGCAGAGACTCAGAACAGAGCTCTTGCTATGTAAACAAGGCAGAGTTCTGTTCTGACAGAGTTCTGTTCTGACAGGGGGAAATGGTGTATTCTGTGTTCCTGCAAAGCAGGGCCTTAAATCCCTCAATTCCCCTAGTAAAAGCAGCACACATAGTACTCGTTAGGCACACATTTAACCCATTGATCACCCTAAATGTTTAACCCCTTTCCAGATAGTGTCATTAGTACAGTGATATGTAAACAAGAAGGACATGCGCCAAACTAAGTGCATTAAATAAGGATTTAATGAAGTAAATTAGTAAACAGTAAATTGGCTACTCACAAGACAATGAGAGCATAGGCACATAGGGGATCCCATTGGTTGGCCCGAGGTTCGACGTCACTTCCGGTCGTACGGCGACGGATTGCGCTTCATGCTGGAACGCACAGCGCGTCCTAACTAGGATACACGGCTCCTGGACCCCCTGTTGCTTCTCCTAGGCTTCCCCAGGATGGGCTCTTACATCTCCCATGACTTGGCCAAGTCAGCCTGCCTGGACCTTTGCAGCTGTGGACGATAGGTGTGACACCGGACCAGTCATTAACCCCCTATGTGCCTATGCTCTCATTGTCTTGTGAGTAGCCAATTTACTGTTTACTAATTTACTTCATTAAATCCTTATTTACTGCACTTAGTTTGGCGCATGTCCTTCTTGTTTACATATACCTTTCAGAGTCTGCTTCTGCTTCAGGATTGTGCTGCCACTAGTGTTGTTGGACTAACACTGAACTTTTGGGACTTTTTTGACCATATTTGTATAGTCACTCATTGGACTATCATTATATGGTCATTTATTTATCCATTTGTTTATTTTCCTTTGATCATTTTCCTCTGATATTGACATGGACCTTATGATTTATTAACTATTAATTGTATTATTGATTTTCTGATTGCACTTTTTAGTCGTGCGCCATCTACCTATATTTTTTAATTTTTTTCATTAGTACAGTGACAGTGCATATTTTAAGCACTGATCACTGTATTAGTATTCTGCAAAGTGGCAAAGTGGCAAAAGTGGCAGTGTCCGATTGGCCGCTGCCACCATTACTAGTATAACAAAAATTATAAATACAAATTTCATTATATATCCCATAGTTTGTAAATAACGTTTGTGTAAACCAAACAATATACACTTATTGGGATTTTTTTTTTTTTTTTTGCCAAAAACATGTAGCAGAATTAAAATCTGTTATACTATTTAGATCATTTTGTTTTATCTGTTTAATAAGTGAAAAAAACTTGTTGATCACATCAGAAATTTAGAGCGGTCTTGTGTACACTTCCTGTGATATTTTAAGAAGAGTAATTAGCCATCCTAGTCTTTATGTTGTACAGATAGAAAAGTGTCACAAAAGATCTGTGTATCTTCTTAGTCTAAAGTACTAAAGTATCATACTCTGGAGGCTGGTTAGGGACTTTTTTTCGAAATTGTATTTAACCAATGCTACAGACTTACAACATAAGAACACTTCTTGTCCAGCTTTGGTAAATATGTACCTGTGTACAATGCATCATTACCGGTATGGGAATATGGGCAGAATATCTTTTAGGGGCAGATTTATCAGAGCTGGAGAAAGAAAAATTGAGCTTATGATAAGAATATTAATACCTCCTTCTAAGTGGGCATCATATGCCATCATCTCAAAAGGCCGTTTGGTGGACATAACTGGTGACAGATTGTGGCACTGGACACAGCCGATGACTGATCACTATACCGGACCGCTGCCAGTGTCATGTGATCGCTGTAACCAATCACAGCAGATCACATGACAATTGTAAATAGGTGGTTTCCTTTCATGCCATCCATTGAATGCAATTGTGTTGCTAGCTGTGATTGGTCACAGTGATCACATGGTACAGACAGGGCCAATCACAGCCCATCTCTACCTTGTGATTAGCTTTGGTCAATCACAGCTAATCACAGCAAAAGACACTGAATGAATCAGTTTCAATCAGTAAAAATGGTTGCTTATACCAAATTCATTGGTATACGTAAACATAATGTGTAAAAAGAAAATCCTGATTACCTCCCCAGAGTAGTGCAGTGTTTCTATGGTAACACTGTATTGCTCTGGTCATAGTGTAAAAAAAAAAAAAAAAAAAAAAATGTTTAACTTTCTTTTTTCCAAAAAAAGTGACCAAAAATTACAACTTCAAAAAACTCACCATGCCTCTTACTAAACACATTGGGCTGTCTACTTTCCAAACAGGGGTACTGTCCTGTTTTTTTTTTGGGCCTCAGGAAATGAGATAGGCGGTCAGTACATCAGGACTGATCAATTTTCAGATACAGATACATGTACCTTAGTTTATGGACTCTAGGGATGAGCTCCGCATTCGATACGAACGTATGTTTGACTCGAACATTGTCTGTTCGTACGTTCAACGAAATTCGAACAAAGCGGGTCGTTTGCGCCAAATTCGAGTGACGCGCACGGCCCATAATTCACTGCGGCATTGCGCGCTGATGATTGGCCAAACATGCACTATGACCCTGCATGCTTGGCCAATCACAGCGCGCAAAAAAACGGAGAGCTCAGGGCTTTAGCACACGCTTCACACTATATAAGGCCGCCTGCTGGGCAGCCTTGTGTAGTGTGTTGCGGTTGTTAATGAGAGCAGTCAGAGAGACAGAGAGATAGTCTTTTTATATAGCTAGATAGAGCAGGCAGGCAGGCTGGTCAGTTTAGCTTAATTTACAGTGTGTGGAGGATATATATACATACCTAAGAGTTGTACATATATTTATACACTGTATAGCTTAGCTAGATCAGCTATTCCTAATTTACTAGCAGGCAGGTGATTGTGCTATTTAACCACTTAACACCCGGACCAAAATGCAGGTAAAGGACCTTGCCCCTTTTTGCGA
This sequence comes from Rana kukunoris, assembly GCA_029574335.1. Lineage (NCBI taxonomy): Eukaryota > Metazoa > Chordata > Amphibia > Anura > Ranidae > Rana > Rana kukunoris. Next base: position 373,022,094 of record CM056049.1, read on the forward strand.
TTCGGCACTGCTTCGTTTTAACTGACAATTGCGCGGTCGTGCGACGTGGCTCCCAAACAAAATTGGCGTCCTTTTTTTCCCACAAATAGAGCTTTCTTTTGGTGGTATTTGATCACCTCTGCGGTTTTTATTTTTTGCGCTATTAACAAAAATAGAGCGACAATTTTAAAACAAATGCAATATTTTTTACTTTTTGCTCTAATAAATATCCCCCAAAAATATATAAAAAAACATTTTTTTTCCTCAGTTTAGGCCGATACGTATTCTTCTACGTATTTTTGTTAAAAAAAATCGCAATAAGCGTTTATCGGTTGGTTTTCGCAAAATTTATAGCGTTTACAAAATAAGGGATAGTTTTATTGCATTTTTATAAAAAAAAAATTTTTACTACTAATAGTGGCGATCAGCGATTTTTTTCGTGACTGCGACAATATGGCGGACACTTCGGACAATTTTGACACATTTTTGGGACAATTGTCATTTTCACAGCAAAAAATGCATTTAAATTGCATTGTTTACTGTGGAAATGACAGCTGCAGTTTGGGAGTTAACCACAGGTGGCGCTGTAGGGGATGTGTGACCCAATGTGTTTGTTTACAACTGTAGGGGGGTGTGGCTGTAGGTGTGACGTCATCGATCGCGTCCCCCTATTACAGGGATGACGCGATCGATGCTGCGGCCACAGAGAAGCACAGGGAAGCCGTGTGTACACACGGCTCTCCCCGTTCTTCCGCTCCAGGGACGGATCGCCGGACTCCAGCGGCGATCGGGTCCGCGAATCCCGCGGTCCCGGTCCTGGAGCTTCGGACCGGGTCGCGGGCGCGCGCCCGCGACCCACGGCTGGGTACTAAAATCAACGTATATATATACGTTGATGTGCCCAGCCGTGCCATTCTGCCGATGTAAATGTGCAGTAGGCGGTCCTTAAGTGGTTAAAGACGTCATCACAGGTATATACACCCAGCAGGTACAATATTTATAGGAATTTTTCATTTTTTTATTTTTTATTTAAGCATCATTAAAATCACTGCTCCTGGAGCAGTGATTTTAATAATGTTTAAATAAAAAAATAAAAATAAATTCCTTTAAATATTGTACCTGCTGGGTGTCTATAGTTTGCCTGTGAAAACATCTTTGAGAACCCGGGTCTTGCTCGACGGAACATGTATCAATGGAAAAAAGTTTTAAAAACTGTCTTTTTTTCAGGAGTCCTGCTCCTAAAAAAACTACCATTTTTTTTACTTTTTTCCATTGATACATGTTCCCTGGGGCAAGACCCGGGTTCTCAAAGACGTTTTCTAACAATAACTTGAATATTGGTCTTTAAAATGATCGTTTTTGAATTTGAACGTTCGAGTCCTATAGACTTCAATGGGGTTCTAAATGTTCACATGAACGGTCGGTCTGTTCGACGGTTCTGGTGCAAACCGAACGCGGGGGTGTTCGGCTCACCCCTAATGGACTCTAAGGGCCAGATTCACGTACATTGGCGCATATTTTGACCGGCGTAGCGCACCTCCTTTACGTTAGACTGGCGCACTGTAGAGGCACAATCACCGTATCCTCGTAGTATTTGCGCAGAAATTTGCGCCGGTGTAACGTAAATTCCGAGGCGTAAGGCAGAGTAATTCAAATTGGGAAGGACATGGGCGTGTTTCATTGAAATGAGCTGTGACCCCATGCAAATGAAGGGCCGGCCAGATCGCGCATGCGCGCATGAAGCAGACCATGGTCATCACCTCTGTGCGCATGCTCACAACTCGGGAACGGCGCCATCAGTGAAATTGGAAGTGGACCTGGGCAACTTAGTGTGCTTAAATAGACAGATACAAACGCCCTTCCTTTGCAAAAGTACATCCCTTTGTATCCCTCCCTATACAGCAAGGTGCTTTTGTTCGGTAGTTTATTAGCGTTTGTTTGTTTGTTTGTGACGTGTCTTTGAGATATTTGGTGACTGTTTTGCAGAGTGATTTTTGTCTTTTCTGTGTTTTCTTTGTTGTGTTTTTTTAAAATTATATTTTTGCTGGGTATTTTTTTTTGCTGGCCATTTTTTATTTTTTTTGGTTCTGTTTGTGAATGATTTTGGAATGTGGGGGTGACATTCCTGCCGGAAAAGGGGTGTCACCCTCATTTGTGGTGGAGAAGTGATCCCCAGGTCAGTGTGAATGGTGTATGAATGTACAGTGACATAATTGGAGCCGTGGCGTGGTGTTGCTGCTCACAAGTCCTGCATAGTGGGCTTGTGCCAATCCAATGTGATGAGGATGTGATGTGTCTGTGCTAGGGACCACAGTGGTGTGCATGCATGCATTCTCATTGTGCCATGATTAATGTGTGTTTAACGTGCAAAGATGCCTAATGTGAGCTGTCTCCTGGCTGCTCTTCCCTCAGAAGACGGGGTAGCCTTGGTTAGGAGGGGATTGTCTGGTTCGGGGGTCAGGTCATCAGGTATGTCAATCTCCAGGCCCTTTCTCACTGCGAAGTTGTGCAGCATGCAACATGCACCGATGATCTGGCATACAAAGTTTGGGGAATACAACAGGGGGGTTCCGGATAGGAGTCATGAGATGGGGTCCCAGTGCATATGCAGAGTCACCCTGAAGGGATAAGACAGGAGGATGTTAGTAGTGCATGTGCCCCTTGTGATTTCAGCATCATGGGGGGGACAGTCATGCCTGCCACCCATGTCACTCACCAACCAACCAGCTGTCCCCATACATGTTCTGTTCAAAATCTGTGGGGATGGGGCTAGGATTGTATATGTAGCTATCATGGGTGTCATGGGTGGTGTCATGTGTTGGGCTGGTGATGTCCTCCTGCAGGGTTGTGGTTAATTCCAGGATGGCATGAGGGGTGAATCTGAAGATGCGAGACACCTCAGAATCACTCATGCCAAAGATGTCTATGCGTGTGTGATATATCAAGTGAAGAGTGAGGGGCTTGTATTAGATTAGATTATTATATCCATCAAGGTTTTAAAGGGCTATTGAAAGATTGTAATTTGTATGTATGTTATGTATTGATGTATATATGTATGTATATATTTTTTTAAATGTTTATAAAAGCAAATAAAAGGTTTTTGGAAAAAAAATCCTCTCCCGTGCCCTCCTCCGTGCCCTCCTCCATGCCCTCCTCCTTCTTTGCTCATCTAAAGTCATTAGTATAGCTATGAGCATGGATGCCACTGGCATGTAGGCATACAGTTTGTTTTGCAGCAAGTGTGACTGCTCAGCTCCTTACTAACAGTGTTGCTTTAGCTGACATGTAGACGGATTGTCTAATTTTATTCCACCTTTTCTATGGTCTAATTTTAGACAGGACATGCAGCTGTTGCGCACAGCGCGGAGCCTGCGCTGCACCAACTTACTTTTGTGGATCCCCGTAACTCCCTCATTTGCATATTTGAATAGCAAATCAATGGTGTGTCTAACACAGTTTTGCGCGGACGGATACGCCGGTCTATCGAAATTACGCCGGTCGAAAAAAAGATAGATTTCATGCATATATCGTTTTGGGGATGCGGCGCATCGATACGCATGCGCACATTTAGACTTACGCCGCGTATGTCCTAGAACGCCGGCGTAATGGCTCTGTGAATCTGGCCCTAAGTTTCCTATAGACTTAATTATATACACTGATTTGGGTTATTTTCACCAAGGAAATGTAGCAAAATACATGTTGACCTAAATTTGACCTAAATTTATGAAGAAAGGTTATTTATTTGCAAAATTGTATAACAAAAACAAAGAAAAACAATCTTTTTCGCGAAATTTTCTGTCTTTTTTTATATATTTATCAGCGGTGATTAAATACCACAAGAAGAACGTTCTATTGTTGTGAAACAAATGATTACAATTTCTTATGGGTACAATGTTGCATGACTGCACAATTGTCATGCAAAACATGACATCGCTAAAAGCTGAAAATTGGTCTGGGCATGAAGGGGGCAAAAGAAAGCCCAGAATTGAAGGGGTTAATTTGGGTGCCTAGAAAATGAATGATGAAATTGAATTGAATTATTTAGTGAGAAGTTTTTCTTTTCTCAAGGCTTTGCCTCAACTTTCAGAAGTCCCCGTTTGTAAGAGTAAAACACACAGTGACTTCTACAATACTACACTTTATTCAAAAGGAGGGCTTTAGTCTGGCATTCTTTAATACAACCACAAAGAAAAGAAAAATGAAGTACCACACCAACTGTTATGAGTCCACAACAAAATCATTATTGCCACATATGGTATAAGCCAACATGTTTCAGGGTCTTTTTCACTACCCTTCATCATGGCTAGGGAAGTTTAGATTCTAAGATCAGTAAAAAACATACATATATTTTTGTTTACGATCATGTGTCAAAATTTGTTGTGGACTTTCAACTGGTGTGGCAATTCATCCTTTTTCTTTGAGGGTTTAGACACAAATTGTGTACTTCACTAAAAAAGGAACTAAATACAGTTAATGGATTCAGGTTCACTATCCTTTGCCAAATGACAGGGCTGTTGCATCCTGTAATTAGGTCTCTAGGCAGTCAAAGACCACTGATTTACTTAAGAGCCAAGCAATGGTACCAACAATTTTGGGAACCAATGCAACTTGGAGACCTATTTTAAGCATACATTTTTCTTATCTTAATTTGCCTACTTTCATGAAGATTTTAATTTACTTTGCCTGTCTTCTAAATGACTATTGATGTGGTTCACTGCTGGGATTTCAGTATCCACCTTTTTAATAAGTGGAGTAGAATGAATTAATAAACATTTAAAATGGTGTTGATTTTAAATTGATAGTCCCATGAGCTTATTTCTTTTCCGTGATAATTATTCCCCTGTGGTGGTCTGAGTCTGCCACTTGTAAATTAAAAGCTGTCTCTCATTAGAGTGCTATTCTGTAGCTAACAAGCTTGATGTAATTTTACACTCTAGGTTGATTGCAATATTTGCTTTTATTCCCAAAAGGTTGATAGCCTTGATTGTGTAGGTAAGAAATCTAATTTCATAGTTCTTTGAACGATATAAAGCGTTCCACTTAATGAATAGATGTTTATTCTTAAAGTGGAGTTCCACCATTTTTTTTTATGTTTGTCTGTGCTGCATGCCCTAAGCTCATAGTGTTCAGAATGGACAATTTTTATATATTTTGTTGCTTGTAAATACCTTTATTTTGTAGTCCTTCATTACTTCCTCCTCCTTATTAGCCTAGGCTATTAAGTCACAAGGCTATTTGCAAGGGTTTCTGGGATAGGCATCATGTTTCCCAGTAGTCCTTGCAAACCTGACTGAAAGCTATTACATTGCTTGTGCAGAACTGAGCATGTGCGAGATATGCAAAGCTGAAATCCAGGAAGTCATACGGTGTGGCTTCATAATGCCCACACTTTTTTTTTTTTTTTTTGCCACATCAGACTAGACCCAAGGTACCGCCCGTATAGCCAGCTCACGGACCTTTCCGCCATTTGCTTGCCATTGTAGACCTTGCATCATTTGTGGTTCCCTTTTCCTTCTTTCTATTTCAATGACCATTTTTTATTTTTTTTATTTTTTATGATGCCCACACTTAAGATGGCCACAGTCTATTTCTAGATTATAAACTAAATGCTGTAACAAGCTAACAAAACGGACCTTAGTTTACAGACTAACTTTACTAGAATACATTAAGCTTGTGTATTACAGGGGTATTTATATTTAAAAAGTGAAATTGTGGGTGGAACTCCCCTTTAAGATAATAATTTAGTAAACACATTTCTTACTAAAAAACAACTAATATTAGTTGGTGGCTGGACATATTTGCATCTTATGTGTATAATTGTACTTGTGATAGCAGATAGCACAGCACTACTACCGCAACCAAACATCCTTGCATTCCAATACTGGTGGTCTTTGATTGATTTTAACATGTCCTTACTCTACAACAAACTAAATCTAAAACTAAAAAATGGTTTGGGTATGTATACCCTTTATTTTTATATATATTAAATAACTCAGGCCATTGTAAGGGGGACCAAAATAAAGATCAAACCACCTGCACAGAATTGCCTTCTTAAAACAGGTACTCCTACTAAAATGATAATGGGGGTTATTTACTAAAGGCAAATCCAATTTGCACTACAGTGAAATTGCACTGAAAGTAGAAGAAGTGCAGTCGCTATAGATACGAGGGGGATATGCAAGGAAAAAAAACAGCATTTTAGCTTGCACATGATTGGATAATAAAATCAGCAGAGCTTTCCCTCATTTCAGATCTACCCCTCAGATTTACAGGGACTGCAATTTCAAGTGGACTTTGCACTTGTAGTTTGCACTTGTAGTGCAAAGTGGATTTGCCTTTCGTAAATAACGCATTGTGTATGTGTCCCTATACAAGCATCAGCTAACTGGCTCATTCACCCAATGCCTAAAGCATCTTTAAATAGTCCTTTCTGTAAGCCAGTTCCTTTGAATAGACCAAAAGTATTATAGCAGGAATGCTCCGTAATATCAACTGGTGTTATTTCATAATGATAAATGTGGATAATATGCTCATTCCTATCTCATCTTATTGCAGGTAATTTAAAGGAAATTAGTAATTTGGTGTAACTCTACTATAAACACCACACTTTAAAAATAAAAAGTTCAGCAACACCAGACTAAACCATACCATGTCTAAAGTGTCTACTGGCCTTGCTGGTATATATCTAAACACATGACCTTATTGAAAATGGTATATGGAACTGCTGGTTATATGTAATGTACTCCTGCTCTTAGGGTGGTGCAGGATGATTGCTTAAATAATGTAGAAGACATGGCGGTTATTATATAAAACCAAATAGGTATTGTCGTCCTCCCTGTGTGCTGGCAAAAAATAAAAAATAATTGTGTAGACAGCTATACATATCAAAACACACTTACCTAAACAGATGGTAATTGGTAAAGATATTATATCGGCTTTAATTCCTTTAAAGCATTGAAGTATCTCTTCTAGGTCACAACAACTAACCCAAATGGCATCGGAAAGCCAGGGCATGTCTGGTTTACTGGGGTGCTTCTGATTAAACGAAAGAGTAACAAGCATTAGAATAATAAAGGTATCATTCGTTCAGAACTTTGTACTACCTCCACAGTATTCAAGCTAATAGACAATATAAGAACACACCAGCACAACTAGACCAGTCTCTCTGGGAGCAACCTGCTTTCCGTTACTTTTGAGTGAGCAGCTTGCTTATGATGAGTCCTGTCGGCCCTGTCCTAATATTATTACATCCTCCTGATGTTATTCACATTGCTCTATTTTTTGATTAAGTGATCTGTTTTTCCACCTAACCAAATTTTGTACCAGTATTCTAGGCCTGGATTCAGAAAGCTTTTACGGCGGCGTATCTCTATATACGCCGCCGTAATTTCAAATCTGCGCCAGCGATTCAGAAAGGCAGTTACGCCTGAATTTTTCCAAGATATGACCGACGTAAGTCTCTTACGCCATCGTATCTTGGGTGCATATTTATGGTGGCAGCTAGGGGCGCTTCTGTAGATTTACCCGTCGAATATGCACATGAGCTAGATACGCCGATTTGCGAATGTACCTGCGCCCGGCGCATTGATATACGTCGTTTACGTAAGGCATACGACCGGCGTAAAGTTACCCCTGCTATATGAAGCGCAGCCAATGTTAAGTATGGACGTCGGAACAGCCGTCTAATTTTATGCTGTTTACGCCGTTTGCGCAAGTCGTACGCGAATAGGGCTGTGCGTAAGTTACGTTCACGTCGTAGGCAATGTTCGGCGTATCTTAGGCATTCTATCCGACGTGATTCTGAGCATGCGCACTGGGTTACGTCCACGGACGGCGCATGCGCCATTCGTTCGGCCATGCATCTACATGGGGTAACGCTTCATTATCATACAACACGCCCCTACCTGCCTACTTTGAAATACGCGGGCTTACACCAGCCCATTTACGCTACGCCGCCGTAACTTAGGGCGCAAGTTGTTTCTGAATACGGTAATCGCCTCTCTAAGTTACGGCGGCGTAGCGCATATGAGATGCGATACGCCCGCCGAAAGAGACGCAAACGTATCTGAATCCGGGCCATTATCTACTTTGAATTGATATAGGATTGAGAGCTGCAGGATTTTAGCGGTGCCTTAAACAAGTCAAAAAATAATTTTATAGTCAAAACCCAGAGATAATTATAAACACTTTATTATAAATGATTTAAAAAAGGGTATATATTGAATGAAAAATTAGAATTGACAAAAGTTGTTACATAGTCCCTAGTAGTCATAGTCATAGGGACTATGTAACAACTTTTGTCAATTCTAATTTTTCATTCAATATACTGTATACCCTTTTTTAAATCATTTATAATAAAGTGTTTATAAATATCTCTGGGTTTTGACTATAAAATTATTTTTTGACTTGTTTAAGGCACCGCTATAATCCCTCAGCTCTCAATCCTATATCATTTTCTTATTGGGGTGAGGTGCCGGATCCAAAAGAGGACACACCAATCACTCTTTACAAATCTACTTTGAATTCTCTATATTACTATGATTTCTCAAAACAACCACAACTAACATGAAAAGCCGAAACAACTGCAAGGGTAATTTGCGTTTTGATTTTTTTCTAGGGAAGAGATGAAGGGAGATATACTTACCTGTTCCTTCAATCCCCCCCGTGCAAGACTGGTCCCTGCAGTTTCTGCACCCCCCAGGTTGTAGCGGTCTTGAGCAGTGGACCATTCCTGATTTCATTAAGCTCAGAGCAGGCTCCATATATCTGCTCTGGACATGAGAACACCAAGAACAGTCCACCGCTGGATCACGATGGAGAGGAGGATGAGATGAGTATCTTTCTCCGGGCTTTCTCATCTCTCCTGGACATAATGAGAGCTTAACACTTTCAGTGTGCCCCACTGCAAGGGAAAACTTTTTTTGCCGGGAGTTGTGCTGTAAGTGATACCTTTTTAATTTTAACACTTTGATAGTTATGTTTTGGACGGTAAATATCTGAGGGTGCACAAATTATGTGAATTTTGCATTGGGAAAAATTACAGAATCTTTTTTTTTTTAATGTTTGACTACTGCTAAAAAAAAAAAAAAAAAAACAGTTATATGAATTTTCTACCAAATTAAAGCCTGATCTGTCCTGAAGAAAGTAAAATATAATATGTTAGGGTAGGCTACAAATAATAGAAGGCTTAATGTGTGGAACTGAGACATCTACAAAATGAACAAAATGTTCTGAGACCCAGAGCGAATACGGGAGAAAGTGGTTAAACAAATGTAGGTACCCCAGGAGCTGTATGAAGTACACTAGTTGGGAAAATGCAGTGTGCCCAATTAAGATGTTCAGTGAGCTTCACTTCAATAGGCTGCCACACTGATATGATGAAATGATGCTCTGAGCACTGCTATCAGAGAGGACAGAGTGTTCCTCCTTAACCTCTACTTGGCTCATTTGATTACACAATGCACTCCTCTACTCTTGCTATATAGCAAATTCACAAATGCCAGTGTGACTTTAGTTCATATCAGAACTCTTCTGTTTCTTACTGAGCCTCTGGTCATGCTTCTACAAAGGTTTGATTCAGCATGCTACCTGCAATACTTAATTTAAATTTTTTTGCATTAGACGTATTACATGGTTCAAACAGATTGCATTATGTCTTATATATAGAGCAGTTTTCTCAATGACAGTCGGTTCATTCAATAACAAACACTGGGAGCTAGGAAGTTTTCCTTATGGGTTAATGGCTTGATGCACAAGATTAAGCTTATCGTTATGTTTACATGAACACATTCCTACCTTCAGGCCATAGGTTTTGATTCAAGCTATTGAGATATGAAAACATCCAGAAGATTTATCTGAACTAAAAGCAATAAAATCCCACCTTATCTAAGCCTGCAGCCCCTCGCAGAAAAAAATTCCATTCTGATTCAGTGATTTCTCCTTTCTGTCGCATGGTCTCTATGCAGAGCATAAAGCTGTAAATAAGCTTGTGCTGTTCAAAAAGGCCTCGTGAAACATTGGTATAAGCTGAAAAAAGAGTTTGCTTGAGAAGGGTTGCTAGACGGGTGTCAAGATCATTACTCTTTTCAGCAGACTCAATTGTCATGTTGAATAACTGAAAAGAAAAAAAAAATGTCAGCAGAAAATGCGCACAAGCATACCTTGAAGGAGTTCCATGTAATTGCAGAGCATACAAATAGAAGAGACACAAAATAGTATATTTTGTCAGTTGTATTTTTAAGTACAGTTCACATTTTTCACTTAAGGGATTATTCATTGCAGTATTAAAAAGAGCAATGATGGTGTGCGATGTGTGGTAACTGACAGCAGACAATTTTCAGAATTTTATTAAGAGATATCTTTTCATTTGTAGCTATGTTTACACTATGGCAATCACTATTTTGCTTGCTACTTCTTTTTTAAAGCTTAACGAGAAATTCCGGGGAGGATATACCGGCTTGGATCAATGTAACTACTCCAGTGATCTCCACTAGGCGAAGTCCCACACCAAGTGGCTGCCTTGATGCATTCTGAACACAGGAGATCGACCATCAAGCACAAGCGCGTGTCAGAGAATAGTTTGCATGCATTCAGAAAATGCAAACTGTTCTCTGAATGGCCAACTTCCTGTGTCTACAATGCAATAGGGCACAGGATTGGGAAGCTAGTGGAGATCATTGGGGTAGCGGTGTAGTAGCAGTGTCTGCTTCAGCGATTCCCAGCTTCCAGGGGCATTGGCAAAGTATAGTAAATGCATAGTCCAAGCTGGACCAATATAACTACTGTATGTATAAAATATTGGTACCTGTAATTCCTTTTTTAAAGTGTCACATCCTTATTAAACACATTTACTTAAAAGCAAAGTTCCACCCAAAAGTGGAACTTATGCTTATCTGCTTCGCCCTCCTCCCCCCGAAAGGTGCCACATTTGGCACTGTTCAGGTGGGAGGGTGGAACGGGTACCTGACAGGTATCCTTCCCCACTTGCATTAGACCGCGCCACAGTGACGTTTCTTCGGAAGTCCGGCCCCCTCCTCCTTCCTCCACCACGGGGCCAGTTAGTTTGTGCATGTACAGTAGGGAACCGGCTGTAAAGCCAAAAGGCTTCACTGCCTGTTTCCCCTACAATAAATGGCAGCCCCCTGGACAGGTAAGTGTCCATATGTTAAATGTCAGCAGCTACAGTATTTCTAGCTACTGACTTCTATTTTTTCCCCTGGTGAAACTCCTATTTAAGTAGCAAAGAAGGCAGAAACCATACTTGGCTCTTTTGGTGATGAAGGTTTTAGAATATTTTGGAAGTGTTATGTTTAAAGCAGAAATTTATATTTTTTTATTTAAACACTCTTTCCCTTAAAAAAAAGCTCCCAAATCTCTACTCACTTTATTTACACCTCAGAGTTGCCTTCAATGATCTTCTCCATCCTCCGAAACCAATAATGCTCCTCTTCAAGGGTGAATGATAGCTAGCATCATTCAACTTCCTACCTATGAGCCCAATCTCCTCCCCAGATATCAAGGATAACGTGCCAGAAATATGTGGCAGTGTTGAATTGCAAGTCTTGTTGACTTGCTGTACAATTTCACTGGCAAGCTGTGCTCTTGCAGATCACTTAAAGTACGAGTTCAAATTGACACTTTTCCAATTTGTAGCACATTTTAGCCACAGCGACCCCTGTGGTCAGAATGAGTATTGCACAGCATAACTGAACCAGAACTTGCAATAGACTTGCAGAATGTTTGCAAAGAAAGTTGATCTGGAGTCATGCAATGCAAACTTACTGCAATTGTGCAACAAACTTGTGAAGCCTGACAAGTTTAGCAATAGCTTAGCAAGCCATTTTCAAACTTGCAACTCAATTGCTTATTATCTGGGTACCCTTGTCCCCCTGGGTGTGCCTCATTAGCAGGCTTGCCTGCTGCCCATGCTAAAGAGGACAACAGGGGACATGATTTGTCATGTGACCATGTGGAAGTTTCCTGGAATTCATATCCTGGTACTTTTTCAAAATCAGGTGCAATAGCAATGTTTCTCCACTCCAATCCTCAAGGTGCCCCAACAGGTCATGTTTTCAGGCTCTCCGTTATTTTGCACAGGTGATTTGATCCGTTTCACTGATTTAGCAATTAACACAGCCATTTCATCTGAGGAAAATCCTAAAAATGTGACCTGTTGGGGCGCCTTGAGGACTGGAGTTGAGAAATACTGTGCAATAGGGTACAGGATGATTGGGCATTCTGGGATTGAAAAATACATTAAGGTATGCATTAAGTGTTATCTACTCTTGTGAGACGTCATACTATTCACCTGTAACCATGGCAATGCAGCCATTAAAAGATGTGAAAGTTAGGTATAACAAGTTGAATTGTCAATTAACATTCCATGACCTCAAAATCTAGCCTCTTTGTAAAAGAGGATGTGTTTTTTGCTTTTTATTTAGTAAGGCCTAAATTTAATTCTGTTCTGGTGATGGTCAAATTTTGGATATCCTCTGCCTTTCTGTAACTGGGACTTGAAGTGAGGGTAAACCTTGACAACAGGGGCAGAAACAGCAATAAACACTATTGCTATCCCTTTAGGAAATCTCTATTTAGGCTCTGATTGTCATTCTGTAGTGCTAGAATATGTAGACAAAAATTTGAATGGATGTTGTGAAAAAAAAATAATCTCTATAAATATTTAACTTACTTGTTTGAAATACTTCAATGAGAATTGATACATCGGGTCTATTTCTGAGAGACTGGCAATGACAAAATATACAACGGACCCTTGGGTGGCTACTGTCCTGTACTTTTCTCGAGCTGCATTTATCTTTTGTTCCGTGGCTTCTGCTTCTTGCAGTCTAGTTTTGATAGCACCTGAAGTTATCTACAGTCCCAAACAAAAAAGTTAGATCACAAGACACAAGTAGAGAGTCCACAGTCAACAGGTGAATGAACAGCTGACCTTTGACTCTTGAAGAGTATTGATAAGTTCCTCATTGTCCAGGATATTCCCCTCTGAAGTAAAAAGTAGCTTTAGTATCCGTTCCTCGATCGCTTTTAACTGGTTCCTGTCAGAATTTATGCGGATAATAAGCTGGTTTCTCTGTTCCTCTAGATCTGGTCTTTCAATCCTTACAACATCACTAAAAAATGAATATCCTAATTAGTACATACACAAACACACGACATATGATATATGTTTCCACAAATTAAATATACTGTAACTCAAGAAGATAAATGATGATATGCTCAATTTGTCAAAAAGCTTTTCCAGATTGTGTAGTCCCTTAAAACAAACTACAACATAGCCTGAAAATCCCTCAACATTTTTGAAAAAATGTTGTTTATTAATCTTCCTGCACATGTTAAATCACTCTCAAAAGTAATGGAAAAAGTAGTGGTACAACAGCTGCAACAGCATCTAGATACCCACAACCTACTTGAACCATTTCAATCGGGATTCGGGCCCGGACACCGGACGAAAACAGCATTGCTCAAGATATGGGACGACACTCTCGAGGCCGCAGACAAAAGAAGATTCTTGTCTTCTGGTTCTGTTGGACCTAAGCGCAGCCTTCGACACAGTAGACCACAAGCTTTTATTGACTCGGCTAGCGGAAGTAGCCAAAGTCGCAGAAGGCGATCTATCTTGGTTCTCCTCTTTTTTGGAAAACCGATCGCAAATGGTGAAGTAAGGACCTTTCACTTCGGAGAAACGCACAGTATCGTGCAGAGTCCCTCAAGGATCCCCTCTGTCACCGGTGTTATTCAACATCTATCTTCATCCTCTTTTTGAAATCAGCAGCAGCCAAAAACTGCTTTATCATTCATATGCAGACGACACGCAACTGTATTTCCGCATTTGCAATAAAAAGGATCACCACCTCAATCTAGAGACATGCCTCTCTTTGATAGAGGACTGGATGACAAAGGGTTATCTTAAACTTAACGGAGCGAAAACAGAACTTCTCCTGTTTCACGCCAAGCACATGAATCAACCTACAAAAACTTGGATCCACCTGCCCATTCTGGGCAAAATCAATACCCCTAGCGCCAAAGTCAAAAGTCTCGGGGTCATCTTCGACTCCTACATGACAATGGACGCACAAATAGGGTCAGTAGTCAGCGGATCTCACCATCTGCTGCGCCTACTACGCAGACTTACTCCTTTTATTCCCAAAGAAGACATATCGGTCGTGGTGGGAGCAATTGTAAACTCAAGATTGGACTATGCAAATGCCCTTTACCTCGGACTCCCGAAGTACCAAATCGCCTGTCTACAAATCGTTCAAAACATGGCCGCTAGACTTGTGACTGGGAAAAAACCTTGGGAATCAATCTCACCTTCACTGAGAACCCTTCACTGGTTACCAGTAAAAGACAGAATCACTTTTAAAGCACTCTGTCTAACGCATAGATGTATCCATGGGAATGCCCCCCATTATTTATGCGAAAAAATAAAAGCTCATAATCCCAATCGCGTTCTGTGATCCACCAATCAAAATCTACTCCAGATACCGAAAGCCAACTACAAGTCCAAAGGAGAAAAAAGATTTGCGGTCCAAGGTCCCAGACTATGGAACGCTTTACCAACCAGCATTCGGTTGGAGGAGAACCACTTAGCATTCAGGAGAAAGATCAAGACTCGTCTCGTTTGATACCAAAAGAGACAGGTACAATAAGCGCCCAGAGGCGATTTAGTTTGCATGTGCTGCGCTATATACGTTTTCATTCATTCAGTTAACAACCATTTGTTGGAAGCCACTAAGGTTTTGGCGTAGGGTAGAACATTCCAATGGCTTGCATACTAATTCCACAAGCTCCTCTTTTAATAATGCTTCTGGCTTCTGATAGCACGGGCAGATGTGCAGCTGGTAGCAGATCGTTGGTTCTGTACAGAAGAATATTGCATGATAGCAGTAAAAACTGTCTTATACTATATATCAGAGATCTTGAATCCAAATTCATGGGGGTCCAATTTGCAAAATCTTCTTATGGCAGAAGTCTGAATCTCATGTTTATGCTATAACACATCACAGCCCCCTTTTACAACACGCCCCCCCCTGTATATCAGTGTTCTCAGGGCCCTCTTCCCATCACAGCCCCCCTTAACATCACAGCTTCCTATTTACATTAGTATCCACAGTCCCGTTTTACATCACAGACCACCTTATCATTACAATCCACCTTTTAAAGCAGTCTTATGCCCTGTACACACAATCGGAATTTCAGATGAAAAAAGTCAGTTTTTCATCGGATATTCCGACTGTGTGTGGTCCCCATCAGACTTTTTTCGTCGAAGTTTAGAAATAGAAAATGTTTTATTTTTTCCGATGGAAAAAATTCCCATCGGTAATTGCTATCATCTGTGTGGAGCTCCGACGGAGAAAAAAAACACACATGCTCAGAATTAAGTCGACACATGCTCGGAAGCATTAAACTTAATTTTTCTCGGCTCATCATAGTGTTTTACGTCACCGCATCTTGGACGGTCGGAATTTGGTCTGACAGTGTGTATGCAAGACAGCTTGAACGGAATTCCAATGAAAAATTCCATTGAAATTTTAGGCCATCGGAAATTACGATCGTGTGTACGGGGCATAACAGTCATTAGTTAGCCTTCTCATCACAGTGCCCCCTTTACACAGTGTCCACTTTACACATCACAGTGCTCCCGTTACTCATCATAGTGCACCCTTTACACATCACAGTGTTCCCTTTACACATCACAGTGCTCCCTTTACACATCACAGTGCCCCTTTACACAGTGTCCCCTTTACACACCACAGTGCCCCTTTACACATTGCAGATCACAGTGCCCCTTGCAGTCATAGCCCCCCTTTCCTCCTTTATATCACAGTTCCCCTTTATCATTCATCCTCCCCTGCACAGTCCTATCAGGGCAGAGACACATAACAGTTGGGTATTCTCTTTCTTTGGTCTCCTGCCTGGCAACCGCTATCATCTTCACAGCAGGTAGAGGTGGGAGGAGCTGCATATCAGGACAGAGGGGGGGAGCTGCCCAACTTATTACATTAACAAGCGGGTGATTACTGAATCCCACCCTCTATCCCAATATGCAGCACCTCCCATCCCCACCCGCTGTCAGGATGATAGCCGCTACGGTACCCCAGAGAGAGAGAGAATACCCATGCTGATAAATGGCATGGCCAAGGTCCGAACAGGGCTGTCACTAGGTCCGGGTCAGGACAGAGGTCCACCATTTAGTGAACCCTGCTATACTGTATATAGTCCACTACTAAAATACAGGGCAATGGGCAGTGAGGTTAATTTACTACAGGCAGATAGACTCTAAAATTTGCAAGTGTAGTTGCACTTATTTTCCCCACAGCTTAGAGAATCTAGAGAAGCTTCTCTTTGTAAACAATATCCAATCAGGTGCAACAAAAACTCAGCATTTTTGCATGTGTTTTTTTTGGATGATGGAAATCAACAGTGCTTCACCACTAAGCCCTGTAGAAAATTATTTGCAAAGTGCATAGTCCATTTTCCTTTAGTAAATAAAACCCATTATTACGAATATTTTCATTTATAGAAATATAAACAGTGAAAGCACTGCTGAGAAATTGAAAAATAATATATAAACAGTTATACAGATTAACAATGTGCCAATTCAAGTACAAACCTTTCTTGAACACAGGGTAATTGAAGATGAGAAATAGTTATCTGGAGTTCTGCTTTAATCTTTAGGTTGCAGATGCCTGGCGGTTAAGAATGGTTTAGGTGCCTTTTAATTTACGCTACTTAAAATAAATACCCTTTATAGTGATGATGGTTTAAATTGATATATGGTTTTTTTTTACCTTCCTCTGGATCAAATAGGGCAGTGGTTCTCAATTCCTGTCCTCAGGACCAACTAACAGGCCAGATCTTAAGTGTTGCCTTGGGGAGACACAGACTAGAAAACTGCAATCACTGAGCAGCAAATGATATCCCCTGTGATGTATTTCAGTTATCTTGCAAACCTGGCCTGTTAGTGGGCCCAGAGGACAGGAGTTGAAGAAACACTGAAATAGGGGATCAAGGGTTTTTAGAACGCAAAACAAATCTTTTTTATATATGGTTGGACTCAATGTATATTTAAAACTAAATTACCTTAGCAGCTGATCCTCAAGGCCAGATCTGGTCACAGTGAAATTGATTACAGTCACTTTAATGCACACCTAGAAAAAAAGATACAATTTGGAAGGCAAAGGTATTATGAAATATCAGAAGACAAAGTCTATACTGGTATTACAGGAAAAAACTGGTAAATATACCTGAAAATACATGTATAACCTTTGACAACATTGGAAGCATGATCGGTGGTGAGCACTGTTAAATAGCAACCAATCAGGAATCAGATATTAACTTTCCACATCTTAGAGCATTCTTTCTAGAGTTGATTTTCACTTCCTATGAATTGCTGCATACCACTAATATACATACTATGTTATTAAAAACCCGTTTATATACTCAGCCCTAACACAATTTCTATAAATTCAAGTCTCAGTTGTGCCGATCCCCACTTCTGTCACATGTTTCTGCTCAGTGGTTCTGTTTTGAAGTACAGGTTGTGGGGCTTCTTTGTTCTTTTCTAGATATTCAAGCCTGATTAAAGCTGCCTTATGCTGCAACTAGAGGAAGCTGTCAGGACAGCCTTTCTTCAAGCTGCTACAGCCATGGTACACAGGTTTCAGTGATTGATGATATCTACAACAAAAGTAAATCTGTTTTTCACCCCAAACCAATAAGAATGTTTCATTTTAAGGACAAAACCAGAGTATAGGATATGGCCATTATACCCAAATGTGATCAGATTTTCATAAAGAATTCCCATAGTATGTGAGAGGTATACCATTATGTGTATTAGATGTAGTAGCCAGACTTCTGTTCCATTTTTGTATTGAAAATGACAATACAATGTATAATCTGTTGCTAAAGGCAACACAGTCACTTTTGCATGAGAAATGTTTATAGATAACACAGAAGTCCATATGTAAACTCTTGCGAAAAATGGTTTGGTTTGCATGTAATCTGCTATTTGCCACACCACTGTTACTTAATTTTCACTCTGGGCTCCTATATACGGTGATCTTTAGTTGTAAAATAATTACACAAAACCCTTCACTCTAGTAATATTATTCACCCTGACAAACATTGGGGTTGATTTACTGAAACTGTAGAGTACTGGGTGCAGCTGTGCATGTGTAACAGGTGCTTCTGCCGTCGCCGCGATGCGTTCCAAGCGGGAACGCATACGGCAACCGCACGATGATGTCATCACCCGGCGCTGCGTGCGTTCCAGCTTGGAACACGGAAGTGCCCAGTGCACTCAGCGCTGGATTCGGCACACCTGCACTACACCTACCTGGGTCCTATAAACAGAACAGTGTGCAGACTGCACACTGTTTTATCATTGTCGGCCGTAGCCGGCTTGGCTACATTTTAACCAGAGCTACTACCCTTCCTAAACTGGAAACCATCCATCCCTGAACTGGAGGTAATTGCACTCCTGGAGCTGCGCTGCAAACTTTGCTAGAGTTGCTGCAGACATCCCAAGCTACCCCCCCCCCCCCCCACCAGGAGACCCTTCATAGAAGAATCCCATTGCTGCTGAACTACAACAAGACTCATCCTCTGCAAACAGATAAGTAGCCATTGTTTCACTTGTAAAGAAGTGCATTGGAATCTTCTTTTGTATTCTAATCTTTCAGCACTAGGGATTGGTCGTATGTTATAATACCTTCGTCCTTAGTAGCTCAATACATTCCTTTATGTGATAGAGAGATGATGTAGAGAACCCTCAAATTCCTGTTCTATGATTGGAGTGACGCCTGGGGTCCAATACTGAATTCTCACATACGGAAGTGCATTGAATTCCTTGCTAACCACAGTTGTGGTTCACTCCGTTCACCAGAGCCGTTACAGCATGGTAGCCAATCAGCTTCTAATTTCAGCTTGTTTAGTTAAGCTTTGACAAAAAAATGGAAGCTGATTGGTTTCTAGCAGAGCTGCACCAGCTTGTGCACTCTCCAGTTTTATTAAAACAACCCCACTGTCTGCTTGTGACTTGTGCATCGTGCTACAAGATAGCAGGTAAATGCAAGTAACCAAGTAATGCATGTTAAGTCTTAGGCCTCATTCACACTACGGACCGTTCAGGTCCGCCTGTCAGTTTTGACGGCGGACCTGAACGGCAGCTCCATGCACCCCTATGGACCGTCGGATGTCAGCGGAGACATGTCCGCTGACATCCGACCCAATCCGCTAAAAACAGACGTATGGGGGATACGTCCCCATCCATCCATGCGGATCAGATCGCTCCATAGCAATCAGCGGTGCCCGACAATCCCCTCCCCGCTCAGTGAGCAGAGAGGAGCTTGTCATGCGTCGGCTCAGCGGAGATCTGCAGACAGATCTCTCGCTGAGCTGGCGGAAGCAGGCGGACTCCGTGTGAATGAGGCCTTATAAATAATCACCAATGTGTTTTATGATGAAACTCCTGTAGTATGAGAGCTGGGTCCTTTGTCATTTTCATCAGTGCAAATTGTTTTATGTGTTTGACTGTAGAGAAAATCCCCCTAATAAAAATATAATCGCTTTACATAGCAGAACATTTAGCTGAAATCTATTGCATTTGCCATATACCAGAAGATATTTAATTTCTTTTCAAAGATTTTCAGCTACATTAAAATGTTATGAATATTCGCCTATCAGCATGTGTGACTCCACTAAAAAGGTCAGTGCATCTATTCGGGGGAAAAATATTAGTTTACAAATATAACAATCTGACAACTCAGTGAGGCAATGGCTGCTGCAGGCTGCTGTAAATACCTATAATCTTCCAAATCAATTATATTTAATAACACTGACTGGGTAATTATACACAAAGCACAGCATTGATTTAACAAGCTAGGCTCAAAATGAATTTCAATTCAAGTTTTTTTTTATACTTATTTTCACAAATGATATGTACACAGTGTAATGACGGCTGCCTTACTTTCTTTGTCTCTTGTGGTAGATAGCCTGCTGGTAGACAATTTACGTTTACAACTTTCTGTAACCAGTTGTATTGTGTTTCCAGCATTAAATAGACATACTGTATGAATTATTGAAAGCAAACCAAGATTCATCTATTACATTCCAGCCTTCCCTAGCCCTGGTCCTTCTAGTGAGATTCTGGGATTGCTTAGTAACCAAAGGCTTGTGACAAGAAGCTCCAGGACTATGCAGAAGTGTTTAATCATAAGAAGGTAAGTAAGACATGGATGAGCAAGTTTGGGGTGAAGGAACTTGATTGTTCTACACAGAGTCCCGACCTCAACCTGATAGAACACCTTTGTGTTGAATTAGAGTGGAGACTGCGAGCCAGGCCTTCTCATCCACATCAGTGCCTTTCCCTCACAAATGTGCTTCTGGAAGAATGGTCAATAATTCCCATAGACACACTCCTAAACCTTGTGGACCACCTTCACAGAAGAGTTAAAGCTGTTATAGCGGGAAAAGGATGGGCCAACTCAATATTGAACCCTACGGATGTTCATGTGCGTGTAAAGGCAGGTGTCCCAATACTTTTGGCAATATAGTGTATATGACAGTTATCACAGCAGTTCAAGGTGATAATACTATGGCAACAATAAACGAGTAAGAAAAAATAAACACTAGAGTAAGAAACAAATGCTAATAACAAGTAGTAAGTTCAACACCCCACTTTTTCAATGCTTTACATCTTTTCCCTGGCTAACGGCTGTGTTCATCTCACTTCATACTCCTTAAGCCCTATACACATGCTCGGTTTTCTCGGCGGTAAAAAGTCAGCTGAGAAAACCAAGGGGAAAGCCAAGA
Organism: Rana kukunoris; assembly: GCA_029574335.1. Classification (NCBI taxonomy): domain Eukaryota; kingdom Metazoa; phylum Chordata; class Amphibia; order Anura; family Ranidae; genus Rana; species Rana kukunoris. Next base: position 373,042,905 of record CM056049.1, read on the forward strand.
ACCTGGCTGGAAAACTGCCATGGCGCTTTGGCCGGGAATCCCGGCCGTGTGTATGCTCCATTAGCAATGCCTCACAGTGTTTCCCATAGGGTAAGTAGTAGATCTGGCAGGGAAAAAACGCTGGGAATCCTGACAGAAAAATTGCGAGCGGGTTCTCTATTTTCCCACCGGGATTTTGGGCTGTTTTCCTGACTGGAAAAGTTTGAGGAAGCATACACATGTCCGTTTTTCCCGGCCAAAAGCTCTCCTGGCAGTTTTTCTGCCGGGAAAACCAGTCGTGTGTACAAGGCTTAGGTGTAGTGTAGTTTACAGCTGCAGAACTGGTAGCTGCCAAATTATATCTTCCCTTCTGAAAATGTAAGCTCCCTGGCAGTCATACTCATTCCCTTACCTCAATATTTTAAATCACTGACCTGGAGCGATAATGTAGATGAGGATTTCTGACTTTTCAAATCTGCACACTATTTCCTGGTCAGTGACATTATTAAAGTCAGTGAGTCAGCATAAACAAGCCAGTCTACTAACCTTTTCACAAACAGGTCAACAATGGCAGCCCCATTAATTTCATGATAGCATTACTTTAAGTCACTAACTATGCTAAAAACTGTCTTTTGTAAGCCCTGCTTAATCACCATGACCTTGCCTAAATTTTGATAATATATTTTGGGGACTACCTGCAGGACAGTGTTATTACCAACATAATTGCAGATCGTCTCGATTCAGCATCACAATGATAAATGGGGAATGGCTGTTTTTTCTTACCTCAGGAAGATAATGTGGATTTGGCATTTTAGTCGTCATATAGAACCTAAAGTTCTTGTCATAATCAATGTCAGAGTCTCCGAGGCGAATTAGCATTCTCCCGCCTGACACAAAGGTCTGCTTCAGAAGAATTGGCTCCAGAGCAGGATCTAAGCTTTCCTTCAGCTTTAATTAAAAAACACAGAATCATACAAAGCTCAAGTCACGATTATTAAACACTTTGTGAATTCATGTAGAATATATATCTTTTAAATATGAACACATTCTAAGCTCAGTTTAGAAAAGTTAATTGTATTATGGAATATTGTTTTCTAATATGTTCCCTTAAGTATACATTGTTATATGGTTTTTATGTTATGCATTTGTAATTTCAAACGTCTCAATACTTATTTCCACATATAAGTGTTCACTATATAGATGTGTTTTTTACATGAAAGCCCTCCGGTCATTAGTATAAAATACGATATTTCAATAAATCAATCAACTTATTTCAGAGTAATGAGTACTGGATTATGTATGTTAAGAGAGTAAACAATCCACAAAACCATATAGTGGCGCTTAGGGAAACAAATTTATAAAATTCTTTTATTAATACTTTGCATTTTTTGAGAAGATAGCTAGTCAGACACCAACCAACAGGCCTCTATAATTTGCAGTCATCAAAAACACATTTAGCATTTTGTGGTATTTGTTTTGTGCCATTTGCCATTTTGCCATTTGCCAATGTGTACTGTTGCCAAGCAGATGTGATCAAGCTTGGAATGACCATTGGCTTTGGTCCTCCATCAGAATTACTAGCATGGAATCACTTAATAACTTACCAGGGCCAAATCTCCGTTCCCTTGTGTCATAGAAAGACAAAAACTCCCTATCACAGCACACTTCACTTTAGGGAGTTAACTGAACTTATATTCTGTGCTTTAGGCCTAAACTTCTTAAGGAAGACACACTGCAATACTTTCCAAAGGTAATAGTGAGCTAATAACTTATTTTATTATGTTAAAGGCTCTAAAGTTGGTTTTAGTTTGGATCACCTTCTGGTTGTTTACTTTGAAATACTGATATGCTTCCAAATGCTACCAATATTCACCGGAAAAACACATTTTGAAAATTCAGTTCTCCACAATGCTTATTGATGCAAAGATGAATATGGGCTTGTTTTAATGTGTTTTCACTGCTTGTTTAGAATCTGTAAATAATTTAGTGTGTATGATCTTGTCACAGGTTCACTTCAAGGTCCATAGTTTGGGATAGGTGCACTTTAAATTTTACCACAGTTATGTAGTGTGATGCCATATGTTGCTTGATATAAACTGATTTGATCGTTGCACTATAAAGTTGTTGGTAAATTTATTATTCATAAAGGCATAGAGGAGAGATGATTTAGACTTTGGATTCAGTTAGCTTTTTGGTTTTGCCTTAAAGTGTACTTGCTGCATTGTATCCCTATACTTATCTGTAGGAATCTTAAGCTCTGTACACACGATCGGTTTGTCAGATGAAAACAGACTGATGGACTGGGCTCCATCGGTTTGTTTTCCATCGGTGGAAAAAATAGAACATGTTTTAAATTTTTCCTGTGCATAAAAATCAGATAAAAAAAACGATCGTCTGTGTGGAAGTCTATCGGTCAAAAATCTACGCATTCTCAGAAAATACATTTTCTTTCTTAAATGATTGAAAAAGTGACAAATCCACAGATGATACATATGATAACAAGGTACAATTTATTCTTGTAGTGAAATACTTATTTGAGCTTAACCACAAAATTAAAGTGGCTAGGATTTAACATGTATCAAAATGGTAAGTGAAAAATGTTGTCCCTCCAGTAACACAAAATTAAGCAATTTACAAAAGTAAAAAATGCAATAGAAAGTATAAATGCTAATTAGGAAAAGAATGTGCAAGGGCAAGTCTAAGCAGAGCATACTAATTACGGTCATAAGAAGAAAGATCTCTAGAGATCATCTTCTCTTCTACCAATACTGTCCTGTATGATATGCTTGTTATCCAGGGATTTTACGAGAACCAGCTCAGCAACACATTGGAAAATCAATGTGAAAGAGGAAGTTCTGTTTGTCCAAGAACTACCTTGTGAATGACAAGGGCATTGACTGAAAAGAGCCTTTGTACTATTCATTACAAACGCACACAAAATTCTCCCTGAAAGAAGCCTTTGTTTACTCCATTTATTACAAAAGTCTTCAATGGCAAAAAAATATAGAATAATTCCAACCAAGGAAGATTTGACAATGTATGACACTAGCTAAGCCATTCTAAATGTTATCTCTCCACTTTGCAGATAGGAATATGTCAAAGACAGTTTCCTATTACCTATTACTGTAAATGGCTTTTGTGTTTAACACAATAAAAAGATTACAGGATTATTCTTATTGACAATGATTTTGTTTTCTTTGATGTGGTCATAATTATCAATTGCCATGAGTATTGGTCACCAGTAGTACAATGTTTTTATAAAACCGTTCAGCAGGCAAGATAGTGGTTTGCCTTTAAACCACCTTCCATTTTTGGAAAGAGACCCTGTCACCAGGCTTGTGCTGCCAATTGGAGTAAGAATACGATCATCCATTTTAAAAACAATCTTCCCATAGGATTATATGTGTATTTGCAATATTTTAGAGTGTTACTAAACCCACAATAGTAAAATCAGTCTTTATGTGCAGTAAAGAATGCTTGTTAAATTTGGAACCTAAGGGGTTAATCCTGTGCATTGTGTATAAAGGCTGTTTCATCTTGTCTTCTCTGACCCCCCCTTTTTCCACAGCCCCCAATCCATCTGCTGATAGTACAGAGCCTTAGGGGGCAGTCTGCACATGCTCATTTGGTGTTTTGGTGTGGAGTTTTTTCTTGCAAGTGTGCATGTATGTAATTAGTACAGGGCCAATCAGCACTGTCCAGATAGAGGGTCAGGGGTCATGCAGCCTCATAGGACAGTCAGTGGAGAATGAAAACTCCTCTTAAAAGCTTTAACCAGTGCATGGCCAGACACTGATAGAAGTCACAAGACTGCTATATATTGCTGATGAGAAAAGGTATTTAGCAGTTTATATTTACTAAAATGTTATTTCCATGTTCTGTGTACTGTGGGAGAACAGATATAGTGAATGCAGGGTCCATGGTTTAGGATTACTTTGAGTATGCCATTTACTAGTAAAATCTTCCTTTGTGTAAAAGCCCTGAGATGCTCCTGGGTCCTTGCATATTGGATGTGATGTCAGAAGACAAATGCCGCGTACACACATTTGGAATTTCCAACAACAAATAGTTGATGGGAGCTTGTTGTGGGAAATTCCGACAATGTGTAGGCTCCATCGGACATTTGCTGTTGGAATTTCCGACAACAAAAATTTGAGAGCTGGTACACAATTTGACGCACAAAATTCCACGCTTGCTCGGAATTAAGCAGAAGAGCCATACTGCCTATTGAACTTCATTTTTCCCGGCTCGTCGTACGTCTTGTACGTCACTGCGTTCTTGCCTCTCGGAATTTCCGACAACATTTGTGTGACCATGTGTAAGCAAGACAAGTTTGAGCAAACATCCGTAGCAATGTCGCAATGTCCGATCATCTGTACTTGGCATAAGAGTCAAATTTGCTAGCAAGTTCAAAGGCACATTAGAATTGAATAAAAAATTGTTTATGAAAGGGGGAAAAGCTGCCCCCGTTGACTCTAAATCTGAGAGCTGAGCAATCACATGACTGCTGATTGCTCAATTCTCCTCTTTGATGCAGTGAGCAGTGACGGTAGGCTGGAGAGCAGGTGGGTGCAGCTGGCTTTAGCTCTCAGCTGCGTGCAGAGAGAAGAAGCCAACTGCCAATAAGGTTGCTGGTTGGATCCCAACAATATGGTCAGAATCTTTCCAGAGCCTGAAGCAGCTCTGTGACACCAGACAACAGCTGGCATTAGCCGGGAATCGACAGAACAAGTAAGTGCAATCTTGTAAAAAAGCTTCGGCCATAACTCTTTTGTAAGATATTTGATTTTCTGTGCTTTTACCTTCCTTTTGGTGACAAGGACTCTTTAAGGTAACAGACATCAGTGTTAAACACCTGAATAGTAAATAATATTTTTACAGCAGTCACAAGAATACAGTGCTAATACTCTAGGCGTGTGCCAGTTCATTTTTCCTGAGTGCCCTCACATCAACCATAACAAAAAATTCAAGACAATATAGCACATAAAATTAGATCAGCTTACCTCTTCTAACAAAACTGGCAGCCCAAGCCTAATAGCATTCTCCAACGTCCGGAGAAAGCCAGCATCCGTCAGTTTAATGACTTTTAAGCCATTTTTAGTTTCTCTGTTTCTAATCCAGCGATTAGCCTGAGGTATGAAATTGAAAGCATTACAAAATAGTTGATAATGAGTGTCCATCCCACACTTTTGCTGTAAGAATATGTGTTGAAGTATCAAGCTGCTGGCAAAAAAAGCTACTAAAACGTGAAATCAACTTAGAACCCAAAGTACCAAGCGGCTCCTGCATGGGTAGATTTCTTAAAAAAGTCCCTCAGTGTTAAAAAAAAAAAGCCACAAGAATGCACTTCTGTAATGGACTGGAGCACATTCTTGCAGGATTTTGAGTACACTGATGTATTGGGAGGCAGAAGTGAGGCATGGTGATGTCACCAATGCTACCTGGAAGCCAGGACTGAAGTAAGTATTTATCTTTTTTTTATATTTTTGCAAGTATATATGTTTGGGTGGACCTTCTATTTTTCATGGAAGGTCTGCTTCAATCAATGATTTATCTTGAAAAACAAAAGTAGCATAGATACCAAAAATCTTCTCTCTTTACAGCTTCTAAAGGGTTCCCTGTACAGTTGTTAAAACAGAGAACCCTTGTCAATGAATATGTATTTATATATAATAAATGTATTATGTATAGTTATAATGTCCAGAATAAAATACAGAGATCTAATAATATTGCCTATTAACAGTTAGTGCTATATTACAGGTGCTATACGAACAATGGTAACATCAACACTTTAAAAAAATGTGTTATGTATATAGAAAATACAGAAAATAAATCTTGACCAAATCCACTATCTATTGATCCCAAAGTAGCTATACCTTATAGATCAGCAAACAATACTAGATATAGCTCTAAACATACAGACAATTATATAAAATCTCTATAGGCTCAAATAACACAAAAAAAAATCATGCACGCTGAATTGTGTTGGATTTCAAGGTTTGTGGACTAAAATGTATCTGTTGTACACATATTTATATGCATAGGATGTCATTAAAGTGGATGTAAACCCTAATTGTATTTTATTTTATTATGTCACAATGTACAGTATAAGATTTCCTATCATCAGTCTTGCCACACAGAGTTAATCCAGCTCTGAGCAATCCTCTTTTATAGTTCAGTGAAATAAAACGGACTTACAGACAAAAACCTTAGTCCGTTCCACCCCCTTGCTGTGAGTGACAGGTTATATACATATCTCATGCACTAGCCTGGAGACAGGCATTATTTTTTAATTCCCACCCCCACTCCTTTTCTGAAGTCATGTGGTTACTTTTCTGGATTTTGACTGGTGTTAGTGATCATAGCAGAATTCAGTGCAAGGGGAGTGTAGAAGAGGGCGGGGAGTCTACTGGCATCACAACTCCACCCACAGAGCTCCAGACAACAGACCCACCCACAGAATCTGCAGTTTTTCAGTTCTTATAACAGACAGAGGGGAAACATTTCACAGGTGAGGATACATGCAGGAGGCATCTATATCCTTATAGATCAGCACCATGGCAGTAGTTTAGAAAGAACGAGAGTGGGTTTACATCCACTTTAAGCACATAGTGGTATATATATATATATATGTATGTATGTATATATGTATGTATGTATATATATATATATATATATATATATATATATATATATATATGTATGTATTGAGCATATTTTTAGCACTGTATCGACTGTGTGAAAGTAAATAGTAAAACTGTATGCAAAGAAAAGCCTAATCTCATAAATTCAGAGAGATATCCTACCGTTGACTGAAAATAAATTATCATTCTTTTGTGGATTTCTGTTCATGTATTATTTGACATTGTATAGTACCTGATCTTGTGGGTCAATCATCAGGGGCCAGCGTCTCCCACGAGTAACCAATATGCCATTTTCAGTGGAAACAAGATCACGTGGTAATCCATCTGTATTCCATTGGCGAATTTCATAGGCATCACCCAGAATATTTATCAAGCTGAAGTTTGGACTTATAGGAATCTCTAGCTTTTGACATGTTTTAATCCAGCAATCAATTAGCTAGAACAAAGTAAAATATAGCACAAGCACAATATAAGTTTCATCCAAAGCATTCAGTATTATTCAAAACATTTCATAGCTAGCGGATAGTCTTAGCTGTGGAAAAAAAAAAAATATATATATAGTGTGCTTTTTTCCAGGGATAAACACAATGGTGGATATCTATGGAAAAAAAATTGTAGGGCTATTCATCTTGATAATGTACAAATCAAATGTTATTACCGGTAATCAATTTTCTCTGCAGGCTGGATGCTCTTCATTCATAAGAATAGCATGAATCAGGAAAATACTGCATCATGACCATTAGATAGAGCTGAAGATCATAGTAAATAGGCATTTATTTACTAGAATCATTATTGCAGCACGGCAAGAGTCTCTGCCAGCTTGCGCTACCCTATTAGTGTAGCGCCAGTTTTATGAGGCGGACTGGGCTGAGAGGCACATTAGTCTAGCGCCCCCATAAAGAGGCTGCATTGCTTCCGGTATCCGGGCGGCCAGCATTCCGCAACCGTGAGGGAGGGACGCTGCTTCTAATTTTAAATGTACTATCATCCTGTCAGTTTATTTTTTACCATCCCTGTCTCATTGCAGAGATTTCCCTTTATTTACAGACCTGTAGCGAAACAGGAAGTGAGAGGAAATCTATGCAAAGTAAGGGAATCCATTGGCCCACCTCCCCTTAACTACTTGTCCACCGCCCACGGTCAAATGACGGCGGGCGGAGGACTCCATTATCCTGACATCACATCATATGACGTGATGTCTTTTTAAAGCCGCGGGCAATGATCGCCACTGGGCACACGCGATTGCCCAGTAACTGAGCAGGGAAGTGGAGCTCTGTATGTAAACACAGAGCTCCACGTCCTGTCAGGGAGAGGAGACCATTGCTGTGTCCCTTGTACATAGGGACACAATCGGTCACCTCCCCCAGTCACCCCCCCCCCTCCCCCTACAGTTAGAACACTCATAGGACACACATTTAACCCCTTCCCCGCCCCCTAGTGGTTAACCCCTTCACTGCCAGTTACATTTATACAGTAATCAATGCATATTTATAGCATTGTTCACTGTATAAATGTAAATGGTCCCAAAAAATTCAGAAATGTGTCCGAAGTGTCCGCCATAATGTCGCAGTCCCAATCAAAAATCTCAGATTGCCGCCATTAATAGTAAAACATTTTTTTTTTAAAATGCCATAAACTATCCCCTATTTTGTAAACACTATAAATTTTGCGCAAACCAATCGATAAATGCTTATTGCATTTTTTTTTTACCAAAAATATGTAGAAGAATACGTATCGGCCTAAACTGAGGGAAAAAATTTTTTTTTTATATATTTTTTGGGGATATTTATTATAGCAAAAAGTAAAAAATATTGATTTTTTTTCAAAATGTACGCTCTATTTTTGTTTATAGCGCAAAAAATAAAAACCGCAGAGGTGATCAAATACCACCAAAAGAAATCTCTATTTGTGGGAAAAAAAGGATGCCAATTTTGTTTGAGAGCCACGTCGCACGACCGCGCAATTGTCAGTTAAAGCAACGCAGTGCCGGAAGCTTAAATTTTGTCTGGGCAGGAAGGGGGTGTAGGTGCACAGTAGGCAAGTGGTTAAACAGAAAGTGGTGTGGCCTTGACAGGAAGAGGTGGGTCATATTTAAATTAGGGGGTCACAAGTTTAGTCAGGCCTAGGACATCACAAAACCTTAATACACTACTGGGAAAGACACATCATTGATGGGGATTACACAGCTCCTGATATTTTTAATTATAGTAGTGACTGGCATTATAATTGTCATTATACATTTATGTACACCAAGGCCTGGCATTTACAATAAACATTTTAAGCCTCACACTTCATATTGACATTAGGCTACCCATTTCAATTAGAGGACCCTGAACAAATACCTGCTATTCTTATATACTGTATGTGTTTATGTATTGCAGACCATCATTGTCAATGCTGGGTACATTGCTAAGTTGTCCTTATGCATGCTAAGTTTGGATCACTTGTGGGTATCTGTGTGTTTTCAGGATGATCACACATAAATTAACATATGTACATAAACTTGACAGATTTGGAAGTTATCTCCAATTTTCCATGAAAGTAATAAGTCATAGTTATGCTACTTCGGGCATGATATTTATTTTTTTCCTTCTCAGCTTCCCATGGTGATGTTTAACGCTACGTGAGCTCAGCCTCAAGAGTTACTGCCACGTAGCATAACAACGGAACTTGCCTGGGGAGACTATCAGAGTAGGACTGATTTATCTGGCTAACTGCATGCTTCACTTATCATACTGACAGCACAAGAGACTGTAACTTCTTTATTGCAACAGTGATAATGTATATAAAAAAAAGTACCCATATATGAAAGGATCAACTCCTTATTATTGATCAGTTAATTAAAGAGTAACTCCACTTTTGTTGAGAAAAAACATCCCCCTCGGGGTGATCTATGTGATTTGCAAGGATTATAACAACCTTTGTTTCAGATTCCTACCTTTTGTTATTCTGAAAAAATCTGTGTATGTTCCTCTGAGCTGATGAGTGGGTCTAATGCAGTGGTTCTCAACCTTCTAGTGCCGTGACCCCTTGATAAAATTTCCCAAGCTGTGGGGACCCCTAACAGTAAAATTATTTTGTAGCGTGGGTGATCAGCTCCCAAGGCAAGACAAGTAATTTGTGCCCCTAACCCAAGGACATTTAGCGCTCTCTGAGTCCCTTCCACTCATACGGTATTAAATTCCATTGTGCTACATTTTAGGATGTACAACTTTTTCTCTTTGTTCTTCTTTCTTTCCCTTTTATCTCTCTATCCTAATGTTAGCTCTATATTTCTAGCTGTCTAGCTAAATCTAGCTGTCTTTCTTGTTGTTTAATGGCAACTATAATCACAGGTAGTGTTACTCACTGTGTCTCCGACTTTGTGGTGTCTCGCAGCAGTGACACCTATGCCGAAATCAGGAGATAGGGTCTCATCCAGCCCCTCCCACTTCATTCTTTACCAGTCAGCTGACCTCTAGTCTCTGTCCCCCAGCTATGTCATGAACTGAGTGGGTGGCTGTGAAGAGGCTGAGTGGGCAGCCGCAGGCTCCAGAGACAGCCCTGCTGGGCGGTTGCAAAAAGACTAGGAGAGCGGTGAGGGCTTCTGGAACAGCCCAGGATTCGGTGACCCCTGGCAAATTGTCATTTGACCCACGAGGGGGTCCCGACCCCCAGGTTGAGAACCACTGGTCTAATGGGATTGCTATCATAATTATCTATCAGGTGTGCACCTGAAGGGCTCTAATGAGGAAATCTGCTGGGCCTGCATCCCTTTAGATGTGTTCCTACTGGGAGTGTCTTACCAAAAATGTCATTTTTGTTGCAGGAGATGCCTGAAATCTGACTTGTAGCTTAGGCAGACTTCTGGGAAAATTGGTAAACCAATCACAGATCAGGAAATTATGTTCTCGGAAGTGGCCAGTACACACTCTGTGTGCAGAACAACTCCAGGTAGCCATATTTCAATGCATCAGATAATTACAGTGGCTTCAGATTGAAAAGGAAAGTAATTTTTAATAACACTCAATTACAAAATGACTTGTACCGCAATCGTGTACGCTATATTATTTTTTTTTTTATTTGCAGTACACCTGTAAGGGTCTCAGGGTCCCTAGGGGTTTGCATGGCACCCCCATGTATTTTTAATCTATTTTTTGTTTGTATGCACCCAAACCCCCTCCCGACCTGTAAATTGGCCCAGTGGTCCCCAGGGGTCCGAATGGCACCCACCCCCCCCCCACCGCTCAATTTGTGGCACCCCCCTGGTTCTCTGCTCCAGGGGGCCCATGCCTCAAGCTGTGTAAGGGGCCCCAAAATTCCTGATGGCGGCCCTGATCAGAACTACAGTGAACAGTATTAACCTCTCTGGCGGTCTTCCCTTGTGTGGCACGGGGTGAGATTTTTAAGCTAAGATCGGTAACCCCGTGCCACACACGGACTTGCCTCGCTGGATGCAGAAAAAAAGTTTACTTACCTTTTATCTGCAATCCAGCGATTAATCTCCGCAGTACACGGCGGCCGGATGTCCGCCTGATGCTGTGTGTACCGCCGATTCCCTTCCCTGCGAGCGTCGCGACGTGGGGGGGGGGAACGGCGCCAAATTCAAAAATGTAAACAAACACTATACATACAGTACACTGTAATCTTATAGATTACAGTACTGTATGTAAAAAATACACACCCCCCATGTCCCTAGTGGTCTGCCCTGTACACTACATGTCCTTTTATATAATAAAAAATTTTCTTTCTCCCTGCAAACTGTGGATTGCCCATAGCAACCAAAAGTGTCCCTTTATGGCAAAAATTGTTTTAGAGCAGCTAAAAAACAGCGATAATAAATCAGAATCACTTGCAGAATTTAGCGATAGCGATTTATGGGGAAATTCGTCATAAAAAAAAAAAATAATGACAGCAAAAATTCTGCAACTGAGCAAATTTCAGTGATTTTGATTTGATTACATTATTGAATAATTTTTACTATAATTATATTATTATTTGTTATAATTTTTTATAATTATTTATTATATTATAATTTTTAATAAAAAAAAAAAAAAAATCATACCCGGGATGCCTATTAGACTCTTGTTTGGATAGATTTCAGTGAGTTATTCCTAAGAATTACAAGCCTACAGTATAAAACGCCAAATTCCCTTGCAAATAATGGTACCGCTTTTAGCACCTAAAATCTGAAAGAATCATACCGCCAGGGAGGTTAAGCCAGAATAAAGGAACTCTGTATTTTTTTTCACAAGAAAAGGGAACTCTGTATTTAATAGGCTAAGATGGGATAGAAAGCTACATAAAATTCAGCTTTGGAAATTTGGGGTACTGCAAGCGTGTACTAGTGGGCCAATTAGTAAAGCAATGATAAGTCTTGGCATCTGATAGCCATTGTTATCTTTTTGAATGTTATGTCTTTATGGGTTAATTTTAAGGGACTTTTTATCCACTTTTTCTAGAAGATTTTCCATTAAAATCAAATGAAATGCACCAAAAAGAATGTCAATAAATGCACATTAATCCATACAAGTGTGCATTTACAGTACATGCGTTTGCACAGATTATGACTTGCAGTGCAAAATTTCATTTTAAAGTTGATTCGTTGTTGTGAGTTCTGCCCATGGATGTAACACCACTCAGCCAGGCATACGGGAATACGGTGTGTAGAAAGAATGTTAGTTGTCTGACCTTGCAATATATCTTTTATGTAAACATTGTGCAATATATACGTGATTATAAGCATTTGTCATCAATAAGCATTCAAGCACATGAAAATGTAATTTACAGCACAATGACCTTTGCAAATACTTCATCAAGCCTACTTAAGAATTATATTGCTATTTCAGAATATAAATAAGATATATTAACATATATGAAGGTTCCTATGGATCTGGACATTGATACTTGCATACCAATATCTGATCCTGTAGGTTAAATGTCAGGTAGAATCATGTATACAACATGCATTGATTAGTATAAATTACTTTAAACGCATAACAAACATACAGAAATCAATCAATAAATAAACACACAGATGCATACGTAAATGTGGAAAAAAAGTTTTAGTTGGAAAACACTAGATCCTAAAAATAAAGAAAAATTCAACTCACCAGTTGTCTATAAACAGCTGTAAAAGCACCAAAATAGGCAACACATGCAGCAGCAATGAAGACATTTCCTATAACATTTGAGATCTCTTCTTCAAAGCTTTCAATACTCTCCTTCCACCGAACCTGTTCGTCTCCCAGGGCTGCAGTTAATTTACCTGCCCGGTTGAGCCGTGCTTGTGTAAGAGCCATGGTTTTTGCTAGACAAAAAAGGATGCATAAAAAAACACATAAGAAAAAAACAGCACATTTCTGCATTTAATATAATTAAAGTGGTTGTAAAGGCAGAAGGTTTCATTATCTTAATGTATCCTATGCATTGGAACAAAGTGTGCTTCAAATGGCCTAGAGGCACATCTCAGCGCCAAAGATACTGGTAGTTAAATAATGGTAGGAAAAATGTTAAATAAATAAAAAAAATATGGATAATAAAATAGTTAGATAATAAATAAATTCACCTAAAATCCTAAAAAGGATTAAGGGCGGGGCTAACGCGGCGTTACCGGAAGTGACGTTATCTGCGCTCCACTGGTGGTTTCTGACCAGGAAGGACTGTTTGCTTTGTTTTGTTTTTTAAAGACACTACATGCTTGCTCCTGGGATTCCTGAGACCATCCGATAATTGTCATTATTTGCTCATTTCTACTGATTCATGGTACGTACATTGTGAGCGGGGGTTTTATGTGTGGTGGAGGGCTGTTTCTGGTACAGATTAAAGCGGAATTACACTATTTGGAGTTTCATTTGTTTTCATATGGAGCTTACCCTCCTGCTTAGCTGATGGATGTTATGGTGGAAAGATACCTTTGTAAGGCCTGATATCACTGGCCCTCTGGTGAGTTTAAACCCCGAAGGGGAGTGTGCCTCACGTGTGGTGGACTTTTGGGACAAGGTGTAGGATCCTGAAAAATTCCTTGAGATGTTCACATCACTTCTTTATCTTTTCTACACCATCTAAGCTCTATGCCTGATGTTGCTGGACATTTATCCAACATTGTTTAGCGCTGTTTATCATTCGGACTTTGGTTCTAATTTTGATACTTTGTTATATATCCTATGCATTAAGATGAAAAAACTTCTGTGAACAGAAGCCCCCCTCAGCCCCTCTAATACTCTCCTGAGACCCATCTCGATCCAGCGATGTTGCAGTAGTGTCTCTGCTGCCAGGAACTCCCCTCCTCATTGGCTGAGACAGCCTTAAAAATAACAAACATAGTATTGTACAATGCAAGCCTGAACCTCCTCCTCTGGCGTCCCCCACCAGCCCTCTGGGCTCATCCTCTTCGATGTCCGCCCCCATACCAAGTACTTGCTACGGGGCAGATGTGCAAACTTTTTCCCGAGCAGGAGCTCTGTGTATCCCTCCTCAAAGAACTTGATTGACAGCAGCAGGAGCCAATGGCTCCTGCTGCTGCTTCTCAGTCCTGTGAGGAGAAAGAAAGAAGCAATGCTACTCTTAGGCATAGTGCTAGATCAATAGAGAAGGAAGGTAAGTATTTGGAGAGGGCTGGCAGGAGCTGATACTGAAAAGTTTTTTTGCATAGAATGCATTAGGTTAAAAACAAAATTAAGCTTTTATAACCACGTTAAGATCAGTGCTATTTAGTATAAGTGATCTGAGTGGCTGTAAAGCTGCCAAACCACTTTTAGGGGACTCACACAGTGCTTCTTAGCCCCCTTGTGGTAGCAATAAAGTTAAGTTAATTTAAAAAAAAAAGAAAAAGAAAAAGAAAAGCACCCCATCACCACACAACATAAACATGTATGTAAACAACAACTGCACATCACATATTGCGTATCCCTGCAAATGCCAAAGTAAGAGCAATAGTTTTAGATCCCTCTTACTGTGAATGGTGTAAGGTTCTTAGTGGAGTTAACCCCAAGGTTCAATTTTGGAACCATAACTTATTAACATATTTCTAAATGACAGGGATTAAAAGTGACATGTAGTAGAATACAGTCCTTGCAAGAGGTCCTTAACTTGTAAAAGACATGTATGTGTCATAATCTAATGGGAGTAAATCTGAATGAATAGAGCAGGATCTAAGTGTCCCATTTGATTTAGACTTGTACAGTAAATCAAATTTACAATCTCCACATCATAGGAGAAACAAACAAAATTGAGCATCTTGTTTTTTTATAAAATAAAGAGAGATATCCCACATTCTATAAATCGGCATCATATAGTATACACATTTGTGTTGATTCAGTTAAAAGGCCATTCAAAATAGAATTGGTTTTGAGTTAGCATGTAGTGGAAAGAAATTGTTGTTTTTTTACATTTTAAAAAAGTGTGCTATATTAGGGGTGAAAAAATGGTGGCTTGGATGTGTGGGAAAATGTTTATTCCTGGAGGTACATTATATCTTGACAGTGATTATTATAGTCTACAAAGGCGTGCCAATTTTTTATGGAAGTTAAAGTTCCTAATAGTATATGACAGATATCTGAATATGGTCATTGAGTTAAAAGAAGCCAACAAATTGCTCATATCAAGGACAGTGTGCAGATTTTGTATTACCTAGTGTAAGGCCTCGTACGACCGAGGAACTCGTCGGAAAAGACACATCGTTTTCCTCGACGAGTTCCTTGTTAGGCTTGTCGAGAAACTTAACCAGCTGTCTTTGCGTACACACTGTCAAGACCAAATCTCCTCGTTCTCAAACGCGGTGACTTCAACACGTACGAAGGCAGGGGAAGTTCGATTCCACTGGCACAATCCTTGGGGCTGCTTTTGCTAATCTCATGTTACTGCGTGTTAGGTAAAAAGAGACATTTGCACTTTTTGACAAATGTGATATTTCCATTACAAACGCTACTTTTACTGAAGATGCATGGGTTTCTAAGCATACACACCAACGTGTTTCTCGTCGAAAACCAGCCGACGAGGAACACGATAAGGAAATTAAGACTCCCGTTGAGGTAAAAGAGAACTTGCTCTTTTTTTACCTCGTCGAGTTCCTCGACAGTTTTGTTGATGAAAAGCATACACACGACCGTTTTTCTCTGCAAAAAAGCACCAAGTTTCTTGATGGATTCTGTCGACACGACCTAGGAACTCGTCGGGTGAAACACATCGTTTTCCTCATCGAGTTCCTTGTTAGGCTTGTCGAGGAACTCGACAAGCTTGCTTTGCGTACGTTAAAGACCAAATCTCCTCGTTCTCAAACGCGGTGACTTTAACACATACAACGGCAGGGGCTGCTTTTGCTAATCTCATGTTACTGTGTATTATGAAAAAGTTTGGTAAGAGACATTTGCACTTTTCAGTCTGTTATAGCGTGACAAATGTGCTATTTCCATTACAAAAGCTACTTTTACCGAAGGTGCACGGGTTTCTTAGCATATACACGCTCGAGTTTCTCGTCAAAAAGCAGCCCGACAAGGAACACAACGAGCCAATTTAGACTCCCGTTGAGATAAAAGAGAACTTGCTCTCTTTTTTGCTCGTCGAGTTCCTCGACAGTTTCCTCGATGAAAAACATACACACGACCGGTTTCCTCGGCAAAAAAGCTCTCCCACCAAGTTTCTTGATGGATTCTGTCGAGGAAACTGGTCATGTGTACGAGGCCTTAAAGTAGAGAAGTATATTTTTTTATAAATTAAGTTATTGCACAATATAATAATAAATACTGTCTAATGTAAACTGTTAATTTTTATTAAACAAACTACAGGCTTGCCCCACTTGTATGTACACAATGGGGTTTATTTACTAAAGCTGGAAAGTGTAAAATCAGGTTCCCTTCTGCATAGAAACCAATGAGCTTCTAGGTGTTATTACCAGGTGTAATTGAACAAGCTGGGGTTAGAAGCTCATTGGTTTCTGTACAGAAGTGAGCCTGATTTTGCGCTTTCAAGCTTTAGTAAATAAACCCCATTGTGTACTTAAAAGTGGGGTATGCCTGTATACAAGGTTGGAACTTGAAGACCCCAAAAAGGTGACAGCTACAAAATGTAGCTCCTTTTCAATTTTATAATTTATTAGCTGATTAACAAAGAAACCGTAGGGTCTAACTAGTACAGATCTTCATCATTAAAAAAATTGATAGAGAGAACTGAGAGAGAAAAGAGTTATCTTAAACTCAACAGAGTGAAAACAGAACTTCTCCTGTTTCACGCCAAGCATATGAATCAACCTGCAACAACTTGGACCTCCCCGCCCATTCTGGGCAAAATCATCACCCCTAGCACCAAAGTCAAAAGTCCTGGGGTCCTTCGACTCCTACATGACAATGGACGCACAAATAGGGTCAGTAGTCAGCGGATCTCACCATCTGCTGCGCCTACTACGCAGACTTACTCCTTTCATCCCCAAAGAAGACATAGTGGTCGTGGTGGGAGCAATTGTAAACTCAAGATTGGACTATGCAAATGCCCTTTACCTCGGACTCCCCAAGTACCAAATCGCTCGTCTACAAGTCGTCCAAAATACGGCCGCCAGACTTGTGACTGGGAAAAAACCCTGGGAATCAATCTCACCTTCACTGAGATCCCTTCATTGGTTACCAGTAAAAGACAGAATCGCTTTTAAAGCACTCTGTCTAATGCATAGATGTATTCATGGAAATGCTCTCCATTATTTATGCGAAAAAATAAAAGCTCATAATCCCAATCGCGTTCTGTGATCCACCAATCAAAATCTACTCCAGATACCGAAAGCCAACTACAAGTCCAAAGGAGAAAGAAGATTCGCGGTCCAAGGTCCCAGACTATGGAACGCTTTACCAACCAGCATTCGGTTGGAGGAGAACCACTTAGCATTCAGGAGAAAAATCAAGACTCATCTCTTTTGATACCAAACGAGACAGGAACAACAAGCGCCCAGAGGCAATTTAGTTTGCATGTGCCGCGCTATATAAGTTTTCATTCATTCAACTGTAACAAAGAATAAGCCTGAGGCCCTGTACACACGGGCAAGTATCTCATTGTTTTCCCTGACGAGATTCTTGGCAAACTCTTGCCGCCCGAGTGTACAGACTCTTGTTTCAAAAGAACTGCTGTTCTCTTGAAAGGAAAGAACGCGGTGACGTCATCGTGTACGACGAGCATGCGCTTGTCACATTCGATGGATGCCGTCGCTGCCACATTGTTTCACCCTACCTATGCCATGGAAGCTACTGTGCATGTGTCAAAGTCATGTCGAGCATGCGCGGGTCTCCACGGCAGCAGGTAAGTATACACACTCTCGGGTTTCTCGTCGGGAAACAGGCCGACAAGAATTTCGACGAGAAAATATAGCGCAGGTTCTCTTTTTTTCTCGTCAAGATTCTGGCCAGATTTCCTGATGAGAAACCTGAAAGCCTCGTAAACACGAACGGTAATCTCAGCAAGAATCAGTTTTCTTGCTGGTTTTATGCCGAGAAAACCGGTCGTGTGTACGAGGCCTTAAGGTGAAGGAATAGTAAAGCTTGATGCACCAGCGCAAGATTTTAAAAAGCATAAGCATGTATTACGTATACATTCAAGCCCAGCTCGCCACAATTAAAGAAAGTGACAACTTCACTTTGTATTTATAAGAAAAAAAAAAAAAGTTAGAAGTTTTTTGGCACAATATAAATTCTTATATAAAAATACTTAATCAGAATAATAAAATTAGAGGAAAATCCATTCACTGCACATCCATGATATAATTTAAAGAGATACAACAATGTAAAACCCAACAGGGTGTTAGCACAATCCCTCGAGGTTCATATAAAACACAAAGTTCAAGTTCACTATTGGCCTGTGCAATATGGCCATTATTATAATGCTTTCTTAAATGAGCCAACTTAAATTCTCATCATCATGAGTGATAACCAATATATAACCAATCATAAAGCATAAGATATTGAGGCTAAATTAATAAAGGATTTGAGAATGTTCACACAATAAAATGTGTGAAGTTTCACTTCAATTATCCACTCATGTGAGAAGAAAATTTCTGTTAATTTATTTCATCTGCACTAATCCTTTAGTAAATAAGGCTAATAGAATTCAGTTTTTCGAGCTTTCATGATCTTGCTTGTTGACAATTTACTAGAACACTGGGCAATATCATAAATGAAGTATCCACAATATCTGTGGCAGAAATCCATGACAATAGCCCAATTGTGCTACATATATTTGTGGGAAAGAAGGCTGTCACTAGAAATCCAATTTTCTTCAATGTGAGATAAGCATATAAATACATTTGTTTTACCCTGTCCATTTATGCGAAAGGAAGGTATCATGAAGGGAAAGCTTACAGTAGAGTAAAGCATATGGAGTAACATTACCTTATCCATTCTCCAAAAATATTCATCATGGGTACACAAATATTATTTTTGTAGCTTTTATCTCAGTGCTACATAATCCTCGGTACTCCACACAACTTCTACATGCATTGGTGCTCCTAGGAACAGGTCTCGCTCACGGGAGAACGCACCGACTGGCATCACTCTATTATTACATACAGTACATGACAGGGTAGGGCCTTAACTGTGTTAATGCTGGACAATATCAAAGTGATGTGTGGGTGAAATAAAAATTGGTCTAAGGTTATAAATTCTACAAGACATTTCCTCCTTTTCCATTAAAGGCAGTTCAATTTTATTTTAATGTATGTTAGCAGCTCAGAAATTCTCTGTCTTGTCAGGGATCAGGGAACCCTTTAAATTTTAAATAAGCTAAGGTCATCTAGAGGCAGAGGCATTAATAAATTGGAGGTTGTCACTTGTGGTAAAGGCAGGCATACCTATGAGGCATACGTTTAATCTTCAAGATATTTATATCTTTAGATTCTAGGAATATAAGGCTGATAATCTTGTTCTATTACCTCGTGTCACTTTTTTGTTTTGTGATTGAAGCACCCAGCAGACTAAATGTTCTGTAGTTGAATACCCCACTTTTAAGTACACAATGGGATTTATTTACTAAAGCTGGCAAGTGTAAAATCAGGCACACTTCTGCATAGAAACCAATGAGCTTCAAGGTTTTATTACCACAAGCTGGGGTTAGAAGCTCATTGGTTTCTATGCAGAAGTGAGCCTGATTTTTCACTTACCAGCTTTAGGAAATAAACCCCATTTTGTACTTAAAAGTGGGGTATGCCTGTATCACCAGCACATTGGATTCTCAAAAAAATACTCTTTTTGTCGCAAAAAAAATAAATGTTTCATACATAAGTCCTCTCATTAGGCAAGTGACCTGTCTTCCTGAAGAAGGAGCTCACGTATGTCCCAAAAACTCAGCATTTTTTGTGATACAGAAGTTCTTTTTGAGCATTCAATGTGTCAGTAATGTTCTACTACTGAAGATTTATGCAGTTGTGCCATCTGCTTCTGTCACTGCAGAAGTCGCTTTGTATGTCCTGGAAAACCGTTTAGGGTGCCCCATACTTTTTTCTACAGGCAGACTAAACTTTTTTCTACAGGTAGACTAAACTTCACTACACTTCAGTGAACTTGACCCTGGGCAGGCATGGTTTTGTTGGAGCCCATGCACAATGAAAATGCAGAGCAATGCTCAAGAACTGGTATTGGCATTGCAGAAATCTCAGCATTATTCCAGCCCGCAGAGGCAGACTTTCCCATCATGGTTTTCATTGTACATTTAATGTCTCGCAATCAGAAAAGAAAGTTCTGCTAGTACACAAGGTCATATCTATATTCAGCTAGGACATATCTAGTTTTTAGTTATAAAAGATGCTGTTTTGTCGTCTGATCAGGTATGGTTTTACAGATAGCAACTCTAAAAATTCTTCTAGGGAAAGGATAAAAAAAGGAAATATCCAATGCTTACCAAGACTTTCTTTTTCCCCAAGGCTTTTATCATATTTATCCTGCAGCTCTTTAATTTGTTCTTCCACTTCTTTTAATTTTCTTTGCTTCTCTCGCAGCGTGGTCATTGTAGCATCAAGCTCAGCCTGAAGACAGAGATACGCAATGCCAATATAATAAAAAAA
Source organism: Rana kukunoris (assembly GCA_029574335.1). Taxonomy (NCBI): domain Eukaryota; kingdom Metazoa; phylum Chordata; class Amphibia; order Anura; family Ranidae; genus Rana; species Rana kukunoris. The sequence continues at coordinate 373,063,539 of CM056049.1, forward strand.
AATGCGGTGTAGAGAGGGACAACTCACAACACTTTAAATATACAACTGTCAACAGACCAATAAAAAGTCTGAGTTGCGGGCAATACTAATTGTAATAATTTTGTAAGGATGCACCAATAGAAATATCATTTACTGCAGTTAAACCATATGAACAACTGAGATTAACTATAATGAGATTAACCATTCTATGCATAAAGGCAGAAACCTTTAATGTGCAGCACCCCTCCCCCATACTCACCTGAGCTGATTCCAATCCAGCGATGTGCACAAAAGCAGCAACTCTTCTGGGTGTCTGCCTCCTCATTGGCTGAGACACAGCAGAGGGAGCCATTGGCTACCGCTGCTGTCAATCAAAGCCAGTGAGGAGAGAGCAGGGGCACGTCCAAGCCCCACTCGGCTCACTATAGGGGCACTTAGCTAAGAGTGTCAACAGGGGACCCAAGAACAGGGGGGTTGGGACTGCTCTGTGCAAAACCATTTCACAGAACAGATAAATATGATTTTTTTTTTTAAGTTGAACCTTTTAAAATCCTTTAGTTACCCATACAGTTTTTCAATTAATCCTAAATGGTAGTTCTATGCAACAGAAGAGGTATAGAACTTATCTGTCTGGTGGCTCATGTATCCTTCATTTGCTTGATCTCAGCGCTGTATAGGGATGAGCTTCGCGTTCGATACGAACGTATGTTCGACTCGAAATTCGAACAAAAACGGTCGTTCGCGCCAAATTTGAGTGACGCAAAACGGCCCATAATTCACTGCAGCATTGCGTGCTGATGATTGGCCAAGCATGCTGTATGTCCCGCATGCTTGGCCAATCACAGCGCGCAAAAAACGAAGAGCCATAATTGGCCAAAGCCTGGGTGGCTTTGGCCAATTATGGCTCAGGGCTTTAGCACACGCCCCACACTATATAAGGCCGCCTGCTGGGTGGCCTTGTGTAGTGTGTTCCGGCTTGTTAATGAGAGCAGTCAGAGAGACAGAGAGATAGGCCCAGATTCACAGAGCGATTACGCCTGTCTAACTGGTGTTAGACAGGAGTAATTTCAAATTTCGCGCGCCGTATCACTAGTTTGAATCCTCAAACCATGATACGGCGGCTTCGGGCTTCGATCCGAGAGGCTTACGTCTTCGTAAGCCTTCGGATCTACGCTGCGCTATTTTTGCGGCCGCTGGGAGGAGTTTGCGTCGTTTTCATGCGTCGGGATATGCAAATGAGTTTTTACGGCGATCCACGAAGATACGAGCGGTCTCCGCAATCGCTTTCGTCTATTTTTTTATACGTACTGTTAGACCAGCTTTTTGCTGGTCTAACAGTGCGTAGCCCATGTTAAGTATGGCCGTCGTTCCCGCGTCGAATTTAAAAATGTTTTTTTTTTTTTTTACGTAACTCGTTCGGGAATAGGATTCTCCGTAAATGACGCTACTCAAGAAAAAATGACGTAACGACGTGATTTCGCGCAATGCACGGTGGGAAATTTGTGAACGGAGCATGCGCAGTTCGATCGCCGCGGGAACGCGCCTATTTTAAATGCTTCACGCCCCCTACTCGCGTAGATGGATTGCGACGGGAGAAATACACTACGCCGCCGTCGTTTACTGGACAAAATCTACCTGGATTCCACGTAGAGCCAGGTAAAATACGGCGGCGTAGTGTATTTCTGATACTCTACGATAATCTAATTGTATCTTAATCTGGGCCATAGTCTTTTTATATAGCTAGATAGAGCAGGCAGGCAAGCTAGTCAGTTTAGCTTAATTTACAGTGTGTAGAGAATATATATACATCCCTAGGAGTTGTACATATATTTATACACTGTATAGCTTAGATAGATCAGTTCTTCCTAATTTACTGGCAGGCAGGTGATTGTGCTATTTAAAGACGTTATCACACGTATAGACACACAGCAGGTACAATATTTAAAGCAATTTTATATATTTTTTTTTAATTTAAGCATCATTAAAATCACTGTTCCTGGAGCAGTGATTTTAATAATGTTTAAATAAAAAATAAAAAAAAAGATTCCTTTAAATATTGTACTTGCTGGGTGTCTATAGTTTGCCTGTGAAAACGTCTTTGAGAACCCGGGTCTTGCCCGAGGGAACATGTATCAATGGAAAAAAAGAAGTCCTGAAAAAACGATCATTTTTAAAACTTTTTTCCATTAATACATGTTCCCTCGGGCAAGACCCGGGTTCTTAAAGACGTTTTCACAGGCAAACTATAGACACCAAGCACTGCAGGTACAATATTTAAAGGAATTTTTTTTATTTTTTTATTTAAACATTATTAAAATCACTGCTCCTGGAGCAGTGATTTTAATGATGCCTAAATTAAAAAAAAATTTAAATAAATAAAATTCCTTTAAATATTGTACCTGCTTGGGTGTCTATAGCTTGCCTGTGAAAACGTCTTTGAGAACCCGGGTCTTGCCCGAGGGAACATGTATCAATGGAAAAAAGTTTTAAAAATGGTCGTTTTTCAGGAGTCCTGCTCCTGAAAAATGGACAGTTTTTTAAACTTTTTTCCATTGATACATGTTCCCTGGGGCAAGACCCAGGTTCTCAAAGACGTTTTCCAACAATAACTTGAATAGTGGTCTTTAACCACTAGAAACCCGCCCGCCGTCAAATGACGGCGGACAGGATACTCTATTGTTCTGACAGGACGTAATTTAAAGCCGCTAGGGGCACGCTCGCGCCGCCGACGGCGGGCGTGCGCACCTGTCGCGTCACTGAGAACACCGTGCGTGTGCACACGCGATTGCCCAGTTACTGAGCAGTTACGTGGAGCTCTGTGTGTAAACACAGAGCTCCACGTCCCTGTCAGGGAGAGAGGAGACCGATCTGTGTCAATTTTACATAGGGACACAATCGGTCACCTCCCCCAGTCACCCCCCTCCCCCTAAAGTTGGAACACTGACTAGGACATACATTTAACCCCTTCCCTGCCCCCTAGTGGTTAACCCCTTCCCTGTCAGATATATTTATACAGTTATCAATGCATATTTATAACATTGTTCACTGTATAGATGTAAATGGTCCCAAAAATGTGTCAAAAGTGTCCGATGTGTCCGCTATAATGTCCCAGTCCCGAAAAAAGGTAGAAGACAGAGGCTGGGTTCACACAGGAACATGCAGCGGCTCCCAGCAAGAGTCCAATGCGTCTTCGTTCACTGTTTTCGGTCCGATTTCAACCCTAACTTTGGGCTGAATTCGGATCAAGAGACGCACATGGCTCCTGTGCAATGCACACCGGAGATGTGTAAACCAACTCCAAAGAGAGCAGGTCAGAATCTCCTGCTATGCTAACGGGATGTAAAGAAACCACATCCAATTCCCATAGGAAGCTACCGTAATCACAGTCTGGGGTGAGTATAATAGCTCATGTTGTTGCTAGGAGCTGCCATGTAGGATTTTCTGACATACTGACATCTGACATTAATTAACCAATAGATTTATTTGCCCATATATAGTAGTAATTTGCAATAAGTTAGTAGATGAGATTATTCAGCGTTATTGAACAGCAGGAGAATCCATGGGCTCTTCTATTTCCTAATCATGAGGGAAATGTCAAGGGGAATTTTAATAATGGATGTTACCTGAGCAGTGGCAAGTTTTTGTTTTTTTGGCTCCACTTCTTTAAGCACTCTGGAATACAGATCCATTGCTCTCACCCACATACACATGGATCTGCATGCTTTGGACACCCTTTCTACCTTTTCAGGTATGAAGTTTGGATTAGCAATGTATTTTTGTAGTTTTAGCAGAATTTGGGGCTTTATATTTTCTTTGTCATACTCCATAAGTCGTTTGAGGAATGTGGAATCTCCAAGCAGCTGTTTAGCTGTAGTCCAATCAGGTCTGAAAAAAGAAGAGTAGTTAGTTGTAAGCCTTAGTTTTCCCAAGAGTACTTTTTGAGAAAATTACAGTTGTCACTTCTAGGATTATTCGGTAAGGCAGTGAAAAGTGCAACGATTTTGTGCAAAGTTCAGCAAAACCCATAACGGACATTCAAGTTTCAAACAATGAGTCAAAGATTAACTCTAATAGACTATAAGTTACTTCATTTGGATTAATCTAAGAATGGAAGATGTGTGGTTGATTGAAAGGCCCACCCCCTCCATTCATAGATTGCTTTTCATTCATAGAAACTGCAGTACTGACTTCAATGAATTATGGAGCTGGCAGGAAAGGGTGGGCATAGTCGGGCTCTCTTGAATAGAACCTGTGACAGATTCCATGGTTCTATTAACCACTGCTACTCCACAAGTTAATGATGGGGGGATGGGGGCCTCAGTGTAGAAGGATTTCACCAAAAGGCATCAGCAGAAGGGACACATCCTACTGACTCTTCATTGTGTCCCTTGTGCTGATTGTTGATTTTTTTTTTTTCATTTTGACTGCACTTGGACTTATGCCGCGGACAGACGATCGGACATTCCGACAACAAAACCGTGGATTTTTTTCCGATGGATGCTGGCTCAAACTTGACTTGTATACACACAGTCACACAATTTTGTTCATCGAAATTGTGTTCCTCACACTCGGAATTTCCCGACAACAAAGCTTGAAAACCAGCTCTCAAATTTTATTGTTGGAAATTCCGACAGCAAATGTCCGATGGAGCACACACACGGTCATAATTTACGACAACAAGCTCCCATCAAACATTTGTTGTCAGAAATTCCGACCGTGTGTACGCGGGATTAGACTGTTCTTCCAATGTTGACTCAACGCACTCAATGCTCTTTCCTGCTCTGTTAGGTGCGCAGTGTGCCACTACTTATATTGGCATGGGGCGGGTGACGTCATCCAGAGGCCCTGCCCATTATGACATCACCGACCCTTAATGCCCCAATGACATCAGAACAAGAACAGAGGTATAAGACAGCATACACCTGACAAAAGAGCAAGAAGACAGCGGAGAAGACTCGGCAAAAGAGTAAGAAGATCTGTCAGAGGCAGAAGACAGCGGACAGAGGGAGAGGGCAAGGAAAACTGGAGGAGGAGAAGAACCAGCAGAGGCAGAAAAGGAGGGATATGAGCCAGAGAGGGGAGGAGAAATTGGAAGACATCTCCGAGCTGCCTTAAAAAATGACTTTAAATTTTAGGTGAATAGGTAGGGGTACAATGTAACCCCTACTCATTCACATAGGGTGGGGGTCTGGGATCATGGAGCTTACAGATTCCGATAAGCCGCCCGCAGCCCCCGATAACCAATGGCCAGGGTTGTCGGGAAGAGGCCCTTGTCCCCATTAACATGGGGCAAGGTGCTTTGGAGTGGGTGGTCCTGTGCCCAAAGTACCCACCCCCTCATGTTAAGGGCATGTGGCTTGGTACTGTTCAGAAGGGGGCGCTAGCTCATCCCCACCCCATTTCTTGATGGCCTGCAAGCTCAGATAAGGGACTTGTATGGATTTTGGGGGACCCCCATGCTGTTTCTTCAGGGTGGGGGTTCCCCTTAAAATCCATGCCAGGCTGAAGGGTCTGGTATGGTCTTGGAGGGGAACCTATTCAGTTATTTTTGCAGGGAGTTTCCCTTTAAGATTATCAGAGCACAAGTTGAATGCCAAAGTCAGATGAGTTAAGACGGCGATCAGACTTTGATCCAACTTCAATGGGCTGAAGTAGGACCAAAGTAGTGCAGGGAGCATTTTCAAAGTCAGACCGACTTGTGTTGGACCAGTTAAGACGGCTCTTATAGGGAAATGTTGGAGCGTCTGTTGTAAAAGTGTGAACCCACCCTCAAACCCTCTTGTAATTTTAAAATGAGTATACGTATCTGAAGTTAAAGTGTTTGAAAAGATGACATTTTACTGGTTATACAGTAGATGCCCTGGAGATCTGGAGTTATTTATGCTTTATGGTATCACAGCCCAGTCCTGGTGCCATGCATCACTTGATTGTTTGAAGAATGGAGGGATCTGCTACTACTTTGTGATAGAGCAACTGTCACAACAGAAGCTTACATACAATCTTTTTAAATGCTCAGAAGGTCAGACACATGTAGCAAATAAAGGCACTTTTAAGATGAGGCTAGAATAGTATCCATTTATCTTATTGCATATTATTATAAAAATTTACAAAGCTAGCATATTTTTACTAGTAATGCATATTTCTAACACTTACAAAATTATAGGACCAAATGACTATTGCAAACCACTAAGGAGTCCTACTTGCTGAACTAAATGCAAAAAAATGGGATCTTTGGAAGAATGCTAGCAGAAGCAAAGATAAGGGTTCCCAAGCTGTAACACTATATAATTTGATACAGTAACTGCATAAGTTTGTTGAATTCTCTGCAGGGATGTAACTACAAATGACAGGGTAACACAGCATAATTTTGATACCTCCTTCCTTGTGTTCAGTGCCTTTCCTCTTTAGTAAAACATTTGTCCTGTCTTTCCATTCCAAAATATTGTACCATTTTACCATCAATAGCAAACAACCCATATTGTACACTAATTCATACCTCGTACCTACTGGTGCCATGTAATGGTCTAGGCACTCCTATTTTCAGTGAGCTCTCTTACTTTGGGGTCAGTGGAGAAGTGTCTTCTTACATTAGTGGTCAGTGAATAAACCGTCCTTTACAATGGTGGCCAGTGAATATGTGTACATTTACGATGGTTGGAAACTGTGTAGGATGCTTTGATGGTTAATTAATCCTCCAAACTAAGTAAAGTCATACAATTTAATATAAAAATGTAGTTTGAAAAAAAAAAAAAACATCACTGTACTTCTTACTTTGCATTAAGCAGAATGCATATGGCTTCCATAACTGTCATGACCAGATCTGGTGGGCTAGGAAACACTCTGACTTCAGATATGTCTGCTTTATCCAATGAGTCAAGAGCTTTATTGGCTTCTTCTAGGGCAGGTAAAGCTTCATCAAGATCTCTCTGGGCATCATCAGCAATTGCCTGGGTTTCTTCTGCTTTAACTTTTGCAATTGCCTCGTCTTCTTTTACTATTCGTCGCACCTGAAAACATAGATCGTACAGCAGTTTAAAAGGATAGCATTTAGCATGGAATATATCTGTAAAGGTTTTCATTTGTTCCATGTCACTGTACAGCTAATGCTTCATCACATTCAAAAGGTCTTGTTCTGTAATGTTGATGACATTTTGCTACTCATCAAGCTAAGGAACTATCTGTACCTCATTGAATTATAATTTTTTGGTGAATTGACCCTGAAAAATCCTACATGTTTTACAATATTGACAAGAAGATCAGGTCAGATGAAATCAGGATTTAGCCCATATCAAGCCAGTTTATTGTGATAAGATGGTCAATGAAGATCGCGTTATAAGTTTACTTCAATAGTGAGGGGTTTTCATTCTTACCTTTGGGAAGCAGTGAGAATGCTGTCTTTATTATGACAGACCTGGCACACAGCATTATGGTGTGTCACATCATGGTTCCATCATTACCCTTAGACCCCTTTTACACTGGGGTGCATTTCAGGTGTTTTAGCGTTAAAAATAGCGACTGTAAAGCGCCTGAAAAGCACCTAAAAACTGCCTCTTATGCATCCCCAGTGTGAAAACGCGAGTGCTTTCACACTGAGGGGCAGCGCTTGCAGGGAAAGAAAAAAAGTCCTGCAAGCAGCATCTTTGGGGCATTGCAGGAGTGGTTTATACCGTGTATAAGTCTGCAAAGCGATTCAGCAGGGCCGCAACACAAGTGCTTTTAACCCTTTCACTATATTCATTCCTGCAATTCATTATATGTTAAATCTGTATTTTTTGAGAAAAATTGGCTTTCAAAAAAGGCAGTAGAAAAGTACATAAATATGGAGATGGATGGAGACTCTCACAAAAGTAGGTGTATCACTGTAGCAGCCCACAGATGGAGAAATGATAGTGGACCGGAGACACAAGCAGGTCCGTAATTGTGGAGGACACGAAGGCAGTAAACCATCACAGTAGGAAACAAATAACATACTTTGTGTGGAAGGGCCCAAAGCGAATTTTGGGGATTAACTTATGAGGGCCTGTAAGCAAGCTGTCCAGCGTACACCATCCATGGAAAGGTGCAAAAAAAATATATAAATGTGGGGTAGAAAGGGAGGGGAGGAGAGGGGAGGGGAAAGGGAGGAGGGGGAGATTAGAGATAGATTAGAAAAGTAGAAGTAGAACCAAGAATAATAACCCAGAGAGCACTAGAGCACTCATCAGATAGTGTGACAAGGCCAATTTTTGCCCGGTAAGAAGGCCTTACAGCTCAGAGGAATTCCTATACATCAACTATACATCACCCAAGAGAGCCATGTTCTATGATATTGTTCATAGATATCATTTTCCTGGACAGGCAGCGACTCCATTCTATTAATATTCTCCATTTCAGTGATCCATTTTACAAGGGATGGGACATGAGTCAGCAGTCAATGGAGCAGAATGACCAATCTAGCGGGAGTCAATGTCTAAGAAGGCCTCTCTTTATGCGCTTAAAATATCGGAGACGATTGTAAAGCTGTAGTAATTGGTCCCAAAAATAATTAATTAAAGGGCATTCCCACCAAACGTGCAGTAGAAAACCCCTACTGATATGGCAGCACCAAAATAAATCTGTTATCGTAGGTCTGCATTGAATTTAGTTATTTCAAGCCTTCTCCTATATATCTCGTATTAATCTGAGTGATCTTAAAGACTGGAAACCAAGAATCCTGCATATATCATTCCTTGAATTCTGTGATAAATACTCACTATGCCTTGTAAATATGCTAGGTGTGTCACACATTTCACAGAGCCTGCTGTCTGTACTACAGAAGTGAGTGAGTGAGTGAGTGAGTGAGTGAGTGAGTGAGTGAGTGAGTGAGTGAGTGAGTGAAAAATGTATATAGCGCAGCACATGCGAACTGAATCGCCTTTGGGCGCTGTAATCATTCTGTGAGTGAAATCCTTTGACCTCAGAAGAGATGGGTTTTTATCTTTCTCCTGAAGGCCAAGTGGTCCAACTCTGATCAAATTGTGGTTGGTAGGAGGCACAGTCAGTAGAGGTAACACACTACATAATAAATGTTGGCAGGCAGAAAGGTACCTTGGAATATATAGCCCTTAGAAAATGTAAGTAAACCAAATGAGAAAAGCAGAAGCTGCAAAGCATACAGGGAAATCCAGGAAGTTGTAGAAAGTGATGGCCAGCACACAGGCAGCACATGAAAGGAGGTTTTTCAAGTAATCCTATCTTGGAATGTCAAAAATAATTATCGTTTGCATTGCTATTACAATTCTGATGTTATAAAATGAAAAGTGTATGCTGTGATCATAGAAATCCTTTAAGAAAACCAATTCCAATTTAGGTATCGGCCTATTATTATTATTATGATTGTAACATTATTATACAGCAGTTGTAGAAAGTATGGACTTAATGTTGACTACAAGCAGTCCTTACCTGATCTGCATTTTCTTGGTCTACTGACAGTTTTTCCATTAGAGCATCGACATCTATAGATTTCTGTTTAAGCACTGGTTCTAAGGCTGACAGATCTATCTTCATTTTGTCAACAAGCTTGTTTGTCTCCCATAGCTTATTTAATCCATTTTTTACACGGTCACGTGCCTACAACAGATAAAATAAAAAAAATGACTACAAATATATACCAAAACATTTCAACACTGATATTGCAAGTACAACAGTATGTTTCCAGTTTAAAGCATACTACTTTCTAGGTAAATGTAGATGTATAGTATACCTGAAAACGGAATAGGGAAAAACTACAGTAAAACCTTGGTTTACAAGCATAATTTGTTCCAGGAACATGCTTGTAATCCAAAGCACTTGTACATCAAAGCATTTTTTACAGAGTATAAAAGAGAAGAAATGCACCTCTAAGGGTAGCAATACGTTGCTAAATGCATAGGTTTCAGTAAAAGTACTATTTTTCATATTGCAGATAAAATAACAAAAATGAGAGTAAAATAAAATGGTATTCATTCACACAAATGTCTGCATTCTTGTCCTACTTATTGAGATTTTATACTGTGTTTCAGTTACACATACGCAGCTCAGGGAGAAGAAACAGATGGGCCAGAATTACTCTTGGGTATAAATGGTTAGTCAACTGGAAAAAAAAAAACATTTTATATACTACCTATAAATAAAAGATGCCAGCCAGATAAAATAGTGAAATGCATAATTAAAAACCCTAAAAATGTGTATTATGATTTTGTATTCAAAAATATTATGCTAACCCACAATGTGTTACGTTGATGATTAAAGGGGAAGTCCAGCTTAAAACTAGGAATTTTTAAAACTTTGAGTAACAGATTGCTGTGGACCATTGAATTGCAAGTGAGAATTTTTCAAATAAAAGCTGATGGGAAGATATCAAATTGTTACAAAAATGCCATGTGTACACCCATGTGTTATAACTTGGCTATGTGCGTAATGTTTAATCACCCTACTATCAAATAATCACCTATAATAAATCTCAAATTTTAAGGCAGAGAAAAAACTTTGATGAATATATGCTTATGCAGCAAAACATAAGGATGGCCAGAGATGATTTGTTTTTTCATTCTGCCAGCGGGCTGAATGAAAAAACAAAAAGATTTCCATCCATACAAACAAGATGGAAGGAGGCATTCCCCCACTGGGACATTGTATTTTGACAGCTGGACTTGGCACTGAAAAAAGGGGGCGGAGAGCTGAAGTTACATTCTGCAGAGCTCAGTGAGCAAAGGTCTGAGAGCTGATTGGAGGGAAGAGATACGCCCCTTTACACAGCTCACATGAACAGAGCTGAGGCTGTCAATCAGTTGGAGGTCCCTGCCCTGTCACCATTTTTCTCTTGGTGTCAGAAAAACATGTCAGAAGTGGTTTATGCTGATAGCAGAGGAATGAAGCAGCAGACAGAAATGACACTTAATACTTTTAATTGAGACAAGTACGCACTATAGAGGGATATATTTTGTTCATATTTTATGTCTGAGGTTTACAACCATTATAACAGACTAAGGTGTCCACCAAAAAGTGGCAGATAGAGGTGCCATTCTCGGTTCCTCAGGGGTGCCTTGGCAAAAGCAAAATGCCAAAAAAATTGCCCATAGACTGTGTACAAACCAGAGGAAGATTAAGCCTGCCTTTTTGTTACAAAAAATTGTGTTTTTCATTGTGCAGCGTTACAACCTTGGGCACTGTGTGGGCCAGCCGCCAGCATTCTAACAACTGATGATGTCATTGGTTGATAAAGAGGACATTGGGCACCTGGATTCTTGTTTTCCATCTCCTGCACTTCTCTGTCAGCACTGGGGTCATGTTAGCTGAGTGAGGAGGAGAAACTGAGGGAGAAACGCTGGAATACTAATCAGTAGAAGTGTGCAAAGATGTATGGACGGAAGGCCTGGTAAGAGCAGCGGAGGCGGTGGGGGGGATGTCCCCTCCCGCTCCTCCCGGATAACAACCGAGTGGCTTTTAGCCTCGGTTGTCATCCCTGAAAAGCCATTCGCTGGCTCTACAAAATGATACTGGGATGATCCCTGCAGCTGCAGGCATCATCCCGGTATAACCCGCGAAAGCCAAGGCCGCATATGTGCGTACGCTCAACCAGCAGGTTGAATGAAAGAAAATTAATTGAGCCACACATTCAAGGTGGATTGGAGAATCTCTCCTGAGGAGGGATTGTATTCTCACAGCTGGGAAGCTTGTCCGCCATCAGAGTACACTTTACAACCAGTTTACACACAAATGGATCGAAATTTGAAATAGCCACTTCAGGAAGATTTTACCCCCCCGCCTTCCTGACCAGGCAATTTTTTGCTATTCCACACTGCCCAACTTTAACTGGTGATTGCGTGGTCATGCAACGCTCTATGCAAATGAGAAGTATAGGCTTACATTGTGGGCAGGCTGACGCTAAGTGGTTAAAGGAGGCGGATGTCAAGTAAATTATCGGTTGGCCAAAGATGGGTAGAATTTTGAACAAAAATTATCAGGAATAGAATGCTTTAAGAAAGTCTGGTTATTTTTATGATCATTGGTGGGTCAAATCAATGTTCATTATCAACTGCAGTGACAAAAAATTGGAAGGAACAGGATGGATTTTTTTTCTCAAATGAATGGATTTCTACCAATGTATATTATTTTCATTCAGTAAAGTCCATTCATTCCAAAATTAAAAGCTAAAAGCCAAAGAAATCTTTTAAACACATTCAAAAGTTCTGCGATTTTTAATACAAATTTTGTACGAAATGTTGTATGAAAATTCAAAGACTTTTGCTAAGAATTTTAGTTTAATTTTATCTATCTCTGGCTGGCTGAAAGGTACTTCAACTGCTTGTATTCCAAGAAATACACAATGAAAGTAATAATGAATCAATTCATACAGAGCTGCATTAGTTGGTGTCTTTTATACTTCCAGAACACATCAGGGAGGGAGGTTCTAGGCACGTGCCATCACACTAGGGAAACCTCTAAATGTTCTCTAATTTTTTCATCGAATGATTAGCTTTAATCACATGTAATTATAGTTTAAACACATTATTAAAACATTGTTACTTAGACCTTACCGAAACCAGCTGCTTCCTTTTGTCACCTAACATTGACAAATAAAGGTTAATTAACTCTAAATAAGAGGTGGGAGTGGTGTAGTATCTTCTTCTCAGCTCTGCATAGTAGCGTTCAGCCATTTCGGTGACACTCATGTGGATCTCCACGCACATTTCAGAGAGTCTGTCCTTTACCTCCTCACTGTCAAGGTCGATGTTGGTGAAGAAGGTTTGTGATACAGAGAGAAGGGCTTCTCTGGGCCACTGCAAGTCAAACCAAGGAAGAAAGAACAATAAAAATCCTTTGTAATAACCTTTTTTTTTTTCTTTTTAATCTACATAAAAAAATTGTTCTCTGGGCATTTTCTAATAACCATATAAAAGCAACCTAAATCAAACATATTCTTTTATTCCTTTGACTAGAGATTCTTTCTCAGAATCACAATTGAGATATTGAAATACGTGATATTTTTTCAGAACAAATTGTACCAAACCCCCCTGGAGTAATATAGATTTAAAGGTTACTTCCATGTAGTGCTATTCAGGGAGTCTAATGCTTTACTGATAATGTTATTAGTGCCTCATTTTTACAGATTAAAAGAGTTTACGGTAAGATTAGTATTATCAAAGAAATGTTAGCATTAAAGTTATTGTATCATGAGATTATTCTAACAACTATTTTATTAATCTTCCACAATTATGATAATGGACATACTAACATAATTCCCTTGCATCCACAAAAAGGCAGGTTAGAGCAAATTGGGTCTGACCTGGATATAAATATTTGCCAAGGAAATTGGTTAACTTCAAGTGCCGCTCAAACGAAACAAAAAGTTTTTTTTTCACTTAGAATTGGGTAAGAAAAAATTTAAACTACAGTCAGGTATTTATTGCTGCCTGTGCCACCACTGTGAATAATGTCCCCTCCCTCCACACAGGTTTTTTTTTTTGGTAATCTCTTTTAATCAAATTTTTACATTTATGCATGCCTAATACCAAGTATTGATTACACTTTGGTGGCATAGCATATTTTTATTCGTATTTAGAATTTTTTACATGTCCCATCTAGACTAAAGCATATTATGGAGAAACTAGTCGGGTGGAGCTCGTCTAACCGTTTGAGCTGGCTGGTGCAAACCATCGCTCTGTTTTTTATGTGTATTTATTTTTGCTGATGTTTGGTTGCCTTGATGTAAGTTTTTAGTGTGCTGTTTTAATAAACCCTTTTGTTAAAACTTATTACACTACAAGGCTAACCTCTTCTTCCCTTATGCTCTGGGATTTATCCTTGAGCTGCCAGATTGGATATCAGGTTTTCCAAAGATAACGTGACTCCTGTGTCCATTGAAAAAACAGGTCCACTTTACAGCTTAAGGTGTTGGAGCCTGATGGAATCATTGTCCAGTGTCTGATACTGTTGTTATCCGGAATTTGGTTCATTTTTACAGCCCAGTCTGTTGGAGCATGGTGGGATTATTATCCAATGCTTGAAACTACTGCTATCTGGAAAGAAGTGTATCTATGCGTTGATGGGATATTAAAGTCTTTGGGCCAGATTCAGGTAGAGTTAGGCTGGAGTATCAGTGATACTCCAGCCTAACTCTCACTTTGAGCCGGCGTTTCTGTTTTCTGTAAGCAGAAAACAAGAAACGCCGGGTTGGAGTTCCTATACCAGCGGCGTAATTGTATTTCGCCGTCGTATCGGAACTGCAATTTTAAAAATGGCGCTCGGGGCGTTCCCGCTGATTAACGCCGAGAATATGTTAATCAGCGAGAATCGGCAATTCACGATCGTATTCGGGCCCGACGCAGTGACTTTCCGACGTTTCCGTAAGCGATACGGGGCGTAAAGAAAAACAAGCCCCCTAGTGGAGTATCCTATGTTAAGTATGGCCGTCGTCATCGCGTCGAATTTAAAAATGTTCACGTTGTTTGCGTAAAACGTCCGTGAATGGGGATTGACGTCATTGACGTTCCCTGACAGAATTTGGAGCATGCGCACTGACAGTCGACGCTTGCGCAGTACGTTCGCCCCCTACCCGCCCAATTTGAATAACGCCGGCTCATTTTCGCTACGCCGCCGCAACTTTAGGAGCAAGTGCTATGTGAATAACAGTACTTGCTCCTAAAGTTTCGGCGGAGTAACATAAATGAGAAACGTTACTCCACCATAAAAATGCGCCCATCTACCTGAATCTGGCCCTTTGTGTTTTGAAGAGCACTGAAGTTGCCTTATATTTGGTTCACCCAATTCACTTGAAGAGCACAGAAATTTTCACATACTTGGTTCACTCAGTTCCCTTTTGTTTAAGGGTTTGCCAGTTGGACATTTTTTATGCACATTTTGTTATGCACCAAATCGTATATTTTTCACTTTATGAGTCATTTCATAAATTTTTATTTTATGCCCTTAAAATGTTGTAATGTGTAATTTTGCACTGTAAATATTCTTATAGATTAGCGCACCTGTTTCTTTTAATTAAATTAGGACCTGTTGCTGTGTTCATACAACCACTGCATCCTCATAGAACAACAAGCGGCACAGACAAATCGCTAATTCTCGCTGCATGTGCTAGAGAACCCATGTGAATGAGCCCTTTATTTTTTAATTTGTTTTAACAATTTGTTAATTATTTTCTAATTATTCAATTACAATTTTTTTATTACAATGCTGTTGGGGAGCTTGGGTGATATATCATGGAGTCTAAACAGACCCCCTGACATCTCTCCTTTGAGACAGAAAGGAATTAAGGACATAGATTCTTCAGTTCGGAATTCTACAGTTTCTCTGTAGCTTCAGCTACACTGCAGATAAATGAATAGGATGCAGAGGCTCCTGTCCATTCATAAACACAGTTTACTCTGCTACAGTTTTGAAATGACACAAGAGTGATTGGTACCGATCTCTCACTGTGTCCAATTCAAGAAAGGAATGGGCCGGTAAATTACATATTTATCGGCCCCATTTCCCCCTGCTGTCCAGGCCCTCCTGCATGCCCGGGTCCAGTAGTACCCCCCCCCCCCCCACTGTCAGAAGCCCTGTGTGTAGGGATATTCTGCCCTTTACTGTCTTTAAGTGGCTGGGCTGTTTAATGTTCCCAGAGTTCTTTCTTCACATTGCTATCCTATCTCTGTGTATCTGGGAGAGAAACCTCAGAGGGAGGAAGTAAATAGAGAGAATCGAATACCA
The DNA here is from genome assembly GCA_029574335.1 of Rana kukunoris. Lineage (NCBI taxonomy): Eukaryota > Metazoa > Chordata > Amphibia > Anura > Ranidae > Rana > Rana kukunoris. The sequence goes on from CM056049.1 coordinate 373,079,223, forward strand.
CATGTCCTGCTATGGAGGAGCTGCTACTAATACAGGCTTCAACCAGGGATTATTAGGCAAGTGTTTAATAGTACATTATTGTGCTCATAAATTCTGCATGTATACATATATGTATATATTAAAAGACTGCCTACAGAGTTTCTTTGTCACTGTTCAAGTTCACAGATGCCCTGTCCTGGGTGGAGGCACTGACAAATTTGTTATCAAACCCACACTTCCACTTAGCAGAGGTTCTAGTTTATTTAAATTATTTAGGTTCTAGTTTATGTTACTTTATTTAACTACAGGTTTAGCGCACTATCCTGTTTATGGAAGGTAATTTCTTAGACCCCCTGTGATCCTAATTTTCTGGTTTGCTGAGAGAACACTGCCTTAGCTGATGTAAAAAACCCAACCAGCATTGTTAGCCCTGCATGCTAGACTGCAGAACTCCACATGTCCCACCACCGTCTCTGTCCCTCTCCACATGTTTGTTTTCATTTCTTTCCAATTGCTGCTGTTTAACTACCAAGACCCTTCCAACACACTGTGCATATGAAAAAGGCTCTTGGGAGATGTAGTTCTAGAGGCACATCTGCATCAACAGGAACTGAGCTCTCAGAAGCTGCTACCGCAAAAAAATTAGAAACCTTCTGATAATGTCACAGTGAATAAAAGTTGTTTCTTGCTACAAGAACAAGGTACATTAAATTACAAAACATTTTTGAGAAGGAAAAAGGCAAATCATACTTTTCTATCATAAGATAATCCATGGGGTTTAATCTACTAACCTGTACAAACCAGTCTATTGTGCAGCAGTTAACCAGTGAAGGGAACATGCGACATCTTGCTCTAAAGGCCTCTCCAACAGGACTCATGCACAAAACAATGTGCAATCTCTGCCGTACTCGATTGATAAAATACTGAAACACCTAGTATGCAAAACAGAACAGTAAGCAAACAGCAAGTACACTTTTATATAAAATGACTTTCATATTTATTCATTAAAAAGAAAAAAAAAAAAAACGTAATAAGTGTATAGCGATTAAGCCCAATCAGTCATTTACTGGTCTGAATTAAGCTAAATTTAGGCTACACGGGATGTTATTCAACCTCTCCTAAACGATTTAACTTGACAGCTAACCGGCATCTAAAACCGGGATCTAAAAACTACTTTTTAGCCGCGTTTGTAAAAATTAAAAACAGGCATGTCAATACAATATTATTTTTTTCTTTTATTTTTCTTGCTGTGTCACATTGTGAATCGGTGTTGCTACACATGAAAATCAATGTCCTCATTTTGTTCTTTGCTATTAGGTTGTATGTCAATGTATATTGTGCTATTTATATTTATATCTTCTATTTTGTACAAAACTCAAAGCTTGGTTGTTGATAAAAATGTATTGTAACTGGCTCTGCACCCTGTTACTGCCCATTCAAAACAAACTAATAGGTTCCATTGATAAACTTTCTGCTGATACCAGACTCCACCATATGCCTACTGAAGCCCTGAGGCGTATGTGCATGTGGAGTGTGTGCCCTTATTCCCACAATGCACTGATCAGAATCCAACTGGCCAATCAACAGGCCATTAGCACTGTAACATGGGGGCAAGTAAAATGTCATTAGCCCCATCTCAATTCTGACACAAACTGGCATGGTACTTAAACATTAAACTTAAAGCGGTTGTGGGCAAGAAAACAGATCAACTTCGAGATTTATGAACACTCTACTTAATAAATAGTGTTGAGCGGAATGCGCCATATTCGATTTCGCGATATTGCGCGAATATATAGAAGAATATTCGCGAATATTCGCTAATATCGAATATTCGTGATATTTTATCCAAAAAAATTTTGCAAAATTTTGCTAATGCGAAATGTCGCTAATTTGAAAATGATTGCGAAATTCTCATAAACGGAGATCATTTCCTGTATTACTAAACTAATATGCACTAAACACTAACTCTACACTAACTCTACTTAAAAGAAAGGAGAATAAGGGGGCAAAAGAAGGGCGGAGAAGATAATCGCGCAATATTCCTATTGCGCGATTATCTTCTCCGCCCTTCTTTTGCATCAGAGCCAAATCAGAATAACTCGAATATTCGGCAAAAGGAATATCGCGCAATATTCCTTTTGCCGAATATTCGAGTTATTCTGATTGGCTCTGATGCAAAAGAAGGGCGAGTAGCTGAAGCTATTCTTTTATCGCGCAATAATTCCTTCGGCAACATTGCGCATCAGCTACTCGGCCCAGGGTCTCTCTCTAATCATACCAGCAATGCTTTTAGACGTCGATGGAGATCACTAGGATGTGATCTGTTTTAAAAATAAATTTGAAAAAATACGAATATTCGCCATAGCGAATATTCGCCGCAATATTCGAGTTATTCGCGAATACTCGAATATGCAATATTCGTAGCGAATATTCGCAATGCGAATATTCGTGAGCAACACTATTAATAAAGCCCATTATGCCTACCCGATGGACAATACCTCTGCTATTATACTTCTCAGTATTCATTTTTGCTCAGGCAAAATGCTTCTGTCTTTCCAGTGCTTCATGCTGGAACCTGGCAGGGTAGCAGTCACACTCCGTATCATACCTTTCCTTGTGTTAGACTGGTGCTTAATACAGGCAGTCCCTGAGTTACGAACATTTGAGCCACAAATGACTCGTACTTACGTATATGAGAAATTGAAACTGAAACTCCATGATAAATTTGTAAAGCAATACAATATCACTGACTTTTGTAGTAGTATCCAATGTATTTTGGTCATAAATTAACATGCCAATATTTATAGCAATGTATGAATGCAGTTTTTTTCAGAATAAAAGTGTAGTCAATTTGGGTGGATCTTGAAGCCAAAATGAATTCACAGAAACAGATACACAGTCAAATAGAAAATATACTAACATCTGTCTTACCTCCATTTTCCGTGTGCAGAGTGCGCAGGGTGTCTAAATATGACTGTGCACTCTAATAGCCACCATAGTAAAAACCTGCTACAGGTAGTTCCTGGGTTACACATGAGATAGCGTCTGTAGGTTTTTTATTAAATTGAATTTGTATTCAAGTTGGAACAGGTACATTTTTTAAGTTTAACTCCAGCCAAAAAAAATTTTTTTTGGATAGCATAGGGAAGGTTTAAAGTGATTGTAAAGATTTGCATTTTATTATTTTTTAAATATGTTTTTTAAAAATAACAAACTTTGCAGCTCGTTTTGCACAGAGTGGCTCTCTCGGCTGCTCCTCCTCCCCGCAATATCTAACCCCCTCTGGGAAGCTATCTCCCCAAAGGGGGTTACATTGCAGGCGCGCTCCCATGTTATACACTCAGCGTCCATAGCCGCTGAGTGTATGGAAATCACAATAAAAATGTGGAGGTAGAATAACTGCTCTGGGCCCGGATGCAAAACAACATCTACATATTAAATATTATCGACAGACATTTTGATAAACTTGTCAACAGCAGTACATTATGATGGAGCTTCCGGTACAACAAAGATAAAAGAGGCAGTTATTTATTATGTCCACTCAGCGTGACAGTACATATATATGTTACTCCATCTGCTGAGCCAACAATGACAAGCAAGCATTTTCAAACTGGTTACCTCATCTCTGTTTCCTTCAGGTATTCCTGCCTCTTTTGCCTTTGGTCTAGTTGCTGCCAATACAAATTCCAACTCATCTTTTTCAAACAAGTTTGGCACCTCCCCGGAATTAAGCATATTATTTATGTCTTCAAGGAACTCTTCCACGACAATCTATGGATTTCAGAAAATTTTGGTAAGAAACACAAAGCAGCAATTTTCGAAAATGTTTCCAGAATCCCATAACCAAAATGTTACCCTTTCATGCTTTGAGCATTTACGTATGTTGTACCCAGATTGCCAGCTAAATAGATTAGCTCTAAGGGCTTATGTATAGGAGCATTTGTTAGCAACATGAAGCCACTCAAATCCAAGTTGTATCCCCGAAAGGTTATACTGCATTTTATTAGTGGACTGCTTTAAGGCTGGGTTTACACTGGAACACACAGGGAGTCTGGTCCATCTCCATTCACCGTTTCATTCACCAAATTTTGGGCTGAATTCGGACCTGAAACGGAACCAAAAGACGCACAGGGCTTCTGTGCAATTCAGAGATGCGTGAACTGGCTCCATAGAGAGCCGATCACTAATCTCTTGCTATGCGAATTGGATGCGGAAAAAGCGCATTCCAATTTGCATAGGTGTGAACCCAACCTAAAGCAAACGTATCCTTTGGCAGCATTTACAGAAACCTCCACCACTTTTATGAACAACTGACTGTTTTACAAGAAGTGAAGAAAATCTATGTTCCAGTAGTCTCTCTCCAGAGACCCATCTATTTCTCCACTAGGCGCTGCCATTTTGTCCCACTATAGAGAAGGTAAAGTCAAGCTGTCAATCACAGCCTGCATATCAAAAAAGAAACTTCACTTCTTCCTGTGACAGGCATGCATCACTGCTTTCTGCATACCTCAGCTGCCAAGATGAATGGTTAGAGGTAGAAATGAGGACTTGGCTATTGACATTTAAAAAATGTCAACATTTACATATAAGCATTTGTATTGATTTACTTGCTTACACTGCACATTTTAAAGTGGAGTCCCACCGAGGAAAAACACATTTGGCCAAAAGTTTAAAAGAAATAAATAAAAAAAAATGTTGAAAAAAAAAATACTCACCCGAAATACCTGTTGCTATGCGGAAGTCCGTAATCTGCCTCTTCCACACCGCGGTGTGTTTTCTTCTTGTCCTCCTCCTTGTGAATGGGGCGCGCTGCTTTCTGGGAACTGTGTGTGTTCTCAGAGAGCAGCGCGCCCATTCACAAGCCAGCGTGAGACTCACGCAGGCGCAGTAGGAAATGGGCAGTGAAGCCGTAAGGCTTCACTGCCTGTTTCCCATAGTGTGAATGGCGGCGCGGGACCCGGAGCGATCGTGGGACCGGCATCGGGGGGGCCATCAGCGCGGGCGCCTAGGACAGGTAAGTGTCCTTATTCAAAGTCAGCAGCTACACTGTTAGTAGCTGCCGACTTTGAAAAAAAAAAATGCGGGTGGAGCTCCGCTTTAAAGAAAGTAGGGGTATGGGGGCATCCCTAAGTTTAGATTACATGGGGTTTAAAAAGGTTCACTTTAACCACCTGCTTATTAATTTTTCACACGCGTTAAAATAATAATTTGTTGCTAGAAAGTTACGTAGAGCCCCCAAACATTATATATTTTCTGAGAGCAGAAACCATGGAGGAAAAATGGTGTCCGTTAACATTTTTTATGCGTGAAATTTGCCCAGGAATTTGGAGCAAATTTTGTGACTTTCAGGAAAAAACGCAATATAACAAACACACAAACACAATATAATAATATAACAAGACTCAAAATTGCATGCACCCAAGAAATGGCAATAAACAACAGTACTGATTTTTTAAAGGATGCCTTTATAGGTTATCAGTTTAGAGTTAATCATGAATGATGGCCCTAAAATGAATTCTCTCACTCTGACGTTTGTGATGATACCTGTTACTGTTTACGCATGTGTCTGCATGCCCATGTATGTGTGGGTGGTTGTTCAATATTGAGTTGGCCCACCCTTTGCAACTATAACAGCTTCAACTCTTCTGGGAAGGCTGTCCATAAGGTTTAGGAGTGTGTGTATATGGGAACGTTTGACCATTCTTCCAGACAGGCAAGTACTGGCCATCGGGACTGCCGGGAGTTTCCCGGTGGGCCGATGGCTCAGTGGGCCGGGTTCAGTGACAGCGAAGGTAGAGCGGGCAGGGACTCCCAAACCCAGTCCATCAATCGGCTAATCTCCTGCTATGCAGCTGTTTAGAATAACATTTTTGGGCTCCCTGTGTTCAGTGGGAGCCGGGGGTCAGAAAGCAGACCACCTTATCCGGCTGATTAATCCGCAGCAACGCACCTGTGCTATATCAGTACACTGGAGCCGTCCGGGAGCATTACTGCAGATTAATCTGCCTAAAGCTAAAAGTGAGTCTATCTTCGACCCCTACTGAACACAGGGGAGACCCGGAGACGTTTTTCTTCTAAACAGCTATACAGCGGGAGTCGGGAGATTAGCTAATTGGTGGACAGAATTTGAGAGTCTCCACCCACTCACCCCCCTCCCCACATTATCTAGCTCTGTGGTGCCCAGGGGGAAGGGAGAGTACCAGATGTATCATGTACCAGCAGTGCACAGCTGGTCCCGGGGCTCCCAGCTGCAGAGGAACCACCTGCAGGACAAGCACTAGGTAGAAGAAGCGGTGCAGACCAGGTACTGGGGGGGACTAACATTATTGGGCACTTATGAGGCTGTGCTGATGGACACTGATCAGGCTGCATTAATGGGCACTGGTGTGGCTGCATTAATGGGGACTGGTGTGGCTGCCCTGATGGCCACTGATCAGTCTGCATTAATGGGCACTGTTGTGGCTGCATTAATGGCCACACCAGTGCCCATTAATGTCCTGATCTCAACCCGATACAACACCTTTAGGATATATTAGAGCGGAGACTTTGAGCCAAGACTTCTTGTCCAACATCAATGCCTGACCTCATAAACGCGCTTCTGGAAGAATGGTCAAATGTTCCCATAGACACAACTCCTAAACCTTGTGGACAGCCTTCCCAGAAGAGTTGAAGCTGTTATAGCTGCAAAGAGTGGGCAAACTCAATATTGAATCCTATGGACTAAGACTGGGATACCAGTAAAGTTCATGTGTATGTGTAAAGGCAGGCGTCCCTATTCTTTTGGTAATATAGGGGGTTATTTACGAAAGGCAAATCCACTTTGCACTACAAGCGCAAACTACAGGTGCAAAGTGCACTTGAAATTGCACTGAAAGTACACTTGGAAGTGCAGTCGCTGTAGATCCGAGAGGGACATGCAAGGAAAATTAAAAACAGCATTTTAGCTTTCACATGATTTAATGATGAAATCAGCAGAGCTTCCCCTCATTTCACATATACCCCTCAGATTTATAGCGACATGGACTTCCAAGTGCACTTTCAGTGCAATTTCAAGTGCACTTTGCACTTGTAGTTTGCAATTGTAGTGAAAGTGGATTTGCCTTTCATAAATAACCTCCATAGTGTACCATATCATTTTGCACTCTCCAGTTTTAGTAAATCAACCCCATAGTGTATTCTAAAAAAACAAATACTTTGAACCCACATTATTCATTTTTATATATGAAAAAGCTACAACCTGTAAAGCTTTAGCCCTTAGGAAAACATTTTCTAAACTCTTCAACCACGTTTTGAGTGTAAGTACAGTCTTAGTGACATACAGGCCTCTGTGGCTTTGTTCAACTCAAATACATACTAAAGGACCACAAATAAGGGGTAAGAAGTCTGCATGCAGCCTATGGCAGGTTCACAGGTCTGCTCTGTATTATATTTACAACATTAATATAGCATCATGTGCTTCTATAAATATATGATAAGCTAAGCAAGACACGAAGATATACTTTTCTACATTAAAATGTTACCTTATATGCGCTCTTCCTACAGTCTTAGAAATATAAAATATAAAAAGAAAATGCAGAAATATAGATGAATAATACAACAGATTAAAGACCATTCTTTCACTTCATAAATGCATCTTAAAACTGGATAATATACCAGCCAAAAGCAAAGTATAAGTATATTTAGTTCTGGGGAAAACAGCCAGGCTTATTTAAAATGAAGTACAGAAAGTAATAAAAATCTGCAACATACATAGCCATAGCATGCAATCGGATTTTGGTTTATAGCAGTCACATCAGTGAAAGGTAATTCTCACTGGTTGCTTTACATTACTTGGAAAAAATAAATAAATGTATTTTAATTAAGCCAACCAGTGTCATGTGATTATTTACATCATTGATGTTAATGTTTAACCTTTAGACAGCATCTATGGCTGGCACTGTCTGCTATGGCATTTATAAATATGTGACACAATTTTTTAATGAGAAAATGATTTTTGGGAATGCCTTTTTTTTGCATGTGCAATGTACAACAAGTACTTATCTCAGCCCAAATTGCATTCTCTTTTTTTTTTTTTTTTTTTAATCTCTTCTTTTTTTTTGTTAATATATATATATTATTTTTAAAAATTAAAATGCTTTTGTCAGCTTTGAAAAGGGGGAAGGGAAAACAAACCCTATGGTATACAGTATTTCCGCATTTGCAGACAAATTGGGATAATACCTACAGTACTTTGCATTTATTAAAGAGGATCTTTACTTCACACTTCACAAAAAATAAATAAAACCAGCAGTTACAAATACTGTAGCTGTTGACGTTTAACCACTTCCCTCCAGCCTGGCGGGTTTTTACGGCCACAATGTGGCTCTTAATTGCCGGAGGCCATCTATATACAGCCTCCGGCCTCCAGCCACTGGGGGACGTGCGAGCGGATCCGGCGGCACGCGCGCACGCCCGTCACATCACCGAGAAGCCGATGGCGTGTCTGGCGGCCGCGATGTCCGCCAGGTACCCGTGATCAGCAGTTACAGAGCAGGGACGTGGAGCTCTGTGTGTAAACACCAGTCTAGGGATCCAGCACTATCCTCACCCAGGCTGGTTTTTCGCCAGTCTTCGGGTCCCCAGTGCCACCACCTTTGATGCGGGAAGCTGAATATGCCTGTGTGGTGTTTTAAAGCCATCTTCCTGTCAAAAATAGGTACCTACTTTCTAAAAACAACTCCAATACAGGTGGGAGGGAGCGAAACTTTCTTTTTCAGGTGAGGTTCCACTTTAATTGTCACATAGCATACCTTTAAAAATTAGTTAATAATTGATGCTCACCTTTTTAACTGCTTTTTTACCTACTGAAAAATCTAATCTTGGCTTTTCCCTTCTATGTATTGTTAGAGGGGCTGGGAGTTATGTTTACCATATCTAACCCTGTCTGCACGGTGCTAGGAGATCTTCATTATCAGTTCTGAACTAGCAGCGTACCCACTGTCCTAACAAAATGTTAAAGATCACAAGGCTTGAGCAGTAAAAACTTCCCTCATTCTGCCCCCTAATTTCACTTTACAAACTGTTTAGAAGTTGCCTATAGAGGCCTATGTATACACCTGCCCCAAAGATAAAACTAGAAAGGTAAAACATATTTAAAAAAATCAATTGGGATATTCTGTGTGAATGTGAATACAAAACAAAAATAGTGGCGGTTTCTCAAATTTGACTGCAAAGGCTAATACCCGATACACACGATCAGATTATCGGACGAATGATCGTCCATTTTTTTGTATACTAATCTCACGTCAAATCTGATGAGTTTATTAAAGTCACAAAAATTCTTGTACGGCAGAATAAAAAATCGGAAGTGATGTCATGTGTTGTAATGCTATTGTATTGCATTTTCAAATGACAGCTGTACTGATTAAATGAAAATCGTCCGATCTGGCATCGTACGAAAACAAATTCTGTGCATGTCTGATAGAATAATAGCACATAAACTGTCCTGATCGGCTCTAGAAAGCTTTGTACTAACGATCTGATTATCGTACGATCGTTTTGAAAGCGATATTTTTTGTACGATTTTCGGTCGCGTGTACGGGGCTTAAAACATACAGTACTTCAACATCTGAACTAACTTTGGCACGTGTTAGGAAATCTGTACAAATCTGTACAAATGTTTGGAACTAGTTTGTTTACCTAGGTGAATTATACCTTTCCGTAGAAAATATTGTGCCTTTGTTTAGTGGTAAATGTTATGAGTTATCATCAGATTGTGTTTTATTATCAAGGACTACTGGCCCACAATTGAAATTAATTAAAATTAAATATTTTTTTAATTTAGCTCTATGTCTTAACAATTATCATGACCCACTACCCAAAAAAACAACCCCCAAAACTTCTCCTGCTCCTGATGTGCATGGGGATACCACATATACTGTACACAGCACTACTAAATGGAACAGAACCTACAAATTTAACAAGCAAATGTGTCTGCCCGCTAGTATATATAAAATTACAAACAAAACAAATAAATATCTTTTATGCAGTGGTATTCATTTCATATATCAGCCCTCTAGCAGTGGTGTACTCCAAATCAAATTATGGTGTGAGCTTTTTTAATTGGTCCATTATGCTATTCACTACAATATTGCTAAATTCAAATTTGTACGGCCCCATTTCCCTGTGATTGCTTGTCACAGGGATCATGTGTTCAAAAGTCCATCCTACAGGCTCCTCATTGGGAGCTGTCACTGAGAGGAAACGCAGCTAAGTGAAGGCCTGACACAAAACAGTAAAGCATTTATTGTATACGGTAGCTTGAACTAAGGGCCACATCATATACAGCAGCCCACAAAAATTCCACTCGCCTGCTCGCATTTTGCAAGTGGATTTTGAGGGCTGGCGTGCTATGGCTGCCTGCGAGCGGGGGGCGAGCACCACCGGCAGGTTAGTTGTATGGGACCCATTCTCCCAGCGACCGAGGGGAAGAGAGAGGAGAGCTGCCACCCGGATGATCAGAGTGGCGGGAACATAACAGCTTTCATTTCAATAGCTGTGTGTTCCCTGCCGCGCGCTGTCACATACTGCCCCTCTTTTTTGTCCAGGCACTTTGATAGCCAGATCACCCATCCAATCCTGGAACGGGTGATCTGTTTATCAAAGTTCCCCGAACAAGGGGGAGGTGCTGGATTTGACGGCGCACGGCAGGGAACCCACAGCAATTGAAATGAAAGCCATTATGTTCCCGTTACTCTGATCATCCATCTCTCTCTTCCATTACACAGGTAGGCTGCATTGGTGACACAGGCTGCATTGGACACAGGCTGCATTGATGATCCAGGCAGCTCTGGCGGACACAGGCTGCATTGGCGGACACAGGCAGCATTGGTGTGCACAGGCTGCATTGATGAACACAGGCGGGCTGCATTGGTGAACACAGGCAGGCTGCATTAACACAGGCAGGCTATTTTTATAAAGTTGTTGTTAATATTTTTATAACTTAATTCTGTAAAAAACATTTCATTAGATAATTTGTGAGGGCGTGTTTAGGGGCGGAATTAGGGGGCAAGGCAGGTAACCCTGGAGGCCTGGCTAGTAGCTCAGGACTTGAAATTTTGAGCCCTGGTACACAGAATGCATACAGCCGGCAGGAAAGTAATAAAGAATATGTAAAACTGTTGCATGCGATTCTATATCAGAGCATAAAAGGAAACCTCAGAATAATTGCAGTTTATACAATCATTTAAATAATAAATGCAGTATAATACCAGATTGTGGTAAATGCAATTGTTACTTTGTTGTCACAATACAGGATTTAACAACTACTTTGTAGCATTTTTAAAACTGTCATAGATGTAGACAACATTTGACTTATTTTACCTGCGTATCGGTAAAGAGAAAAACCATGTCCTTGTCCTCCAACCCAGCCATTTTATAAAGTTTCCTTAGATCTTCATGGAACGAGTCATAATTGTATCCCCGGCTTAGCTCTATCTGAAAGCATTTATATCCACACATGTGAGCAGCAAGCCTGGTCAGAGACTGTTTACCGGTTCCACCAACACCAACCAGAAGAGCATTCCCTCTTTCCTGTCGAATCATGCGTGCAATCCTATGTATGAAGAGAAAAAACAAGCTTTTTCAAGGACCCACAGTTTGTAGAAGTCCTTAAAGAATAGGCAGAATACACAATGAAGTGTTTCTAAAGAATAAACATTAATGTATTCCTAATGCTTGCTTTGGTAGGCACTTGGCTTACAAATAACCTCCTTCTGACCTTCTACCATGCAGTTGACCTCCTTCAAGCTGCCTTTGCATTCCCTTAGATTTGTATTGGAAAAGATACAGTCCTGAAACTAACAAAAACCCATCAGCATAGGCCCTTTATCTTCTATCTGGCATGTACTGGCCCTGGAAGAACTTTAAGTTGCACCTGCACAACAGCCTTACTTATACATAAGGACTACTACTAGTGCAGACACCCCCTTGGCCAATTGGAATAGACTGATTAGACAGGTTTAAAACCCTGTCCAATTAGTATTTCCAATTAGTATTATACCATGCCAAGCATACACATTTAAGGAACTGCCAACTGATTGATACTCTTCTGGGTGGTTAGATGTCAAATACATTTTGAAACATTCTAGTCCACCTAAATAATATAAGGAATGGATCCTAAAATATAGGACTCTTTATAGACAGATACAATTAAGAAAAATGTGACAAAATTTGCTCTATTAAATTGGTACCAACATGCTCATATTCATAATTTGTTTCGCAAAATCATAAAGGGACCTGCTGAACTCCTTACTAGTTCATTCAACCAGCCTGGGTTCATTCTCTTGTTAGATACATTCCATCATTGGGACAGTGAATTCTGCTTTATAATCCACTGCTTCCTTTATACAGTATCTCATAAAAGTTAGTACACCCGTCAAATTTTTATAAATATTTTATTATATCTTTTCAAGTGACAACACTGAAGAAATTACACTTTGCTACAATGTAAAGTAGTGAGTGTACAACTGTAACTCAAAATGTATAACTTAACACACAGCCAATAATGTCTAAACCACTGGCAATAAAAGTGAGTACGCCCCTAAGTGAAAATGTCTAAATTGGGCACAAAGTGTCAATATTTTGTGTGGCCACTATTACTTTCCAGCACTGCCCTAACCCACTTGGGCATTGAGTTCACCAGAGCTTCACAGTTTGCCACTGGAGTCCTCTTCCACTCCTCCATGACGATATCACGGAGCTGGTGGATGTTGTGGAACTTGCGCTCCTCCACCTTTCATTTGAGGATGCCCCACAGATGCTCAATAGGGTATAGGTCTGGAGACATGCTTGGCCAGTCCATCACCTTTACCCTCAGCTTCTTTAGCTATGTTGGAATACTGCCCTGCGGCCCAGTCTCCGAAGGTAGGGGATCATACTCTGCTTTAGTATGTTACCATACAAGTTGGCATTCATGGTTCCCTCAATGAACAGTAGCTTCCAAGTGCCAGCAGCACTCATACAGCCGCCGGCCATGACACTCCCATCATCATTCTTGACTGTAGGCAAGAAACACCTGTCTTTGTACTCCTCACCTGGTTGCTGCCACACATGCTTGACACCATTTGAACCAAATACTTTTATCTTGGTATTATTAGACCACAGGACATGGTTCCAGTAATCCATGTCCTTAGTCTGCTTGTGTTCGTCAAACTGTTTACAGGCTCTCTTGTGCATTATCTTTAGAAAAGGCTTTCTTCTGGGACGACAGCCATGCAGACCAATTTGATGCAGTGTGCAGCATATGGTCTAAGCACTGACAGGCTGACCCCCCACCCCTTCAACCTCTGCAGCAATGCTGGCAGCACTCATATGCCTATTTCCCAAAGACAACCTCTGAATATGACGCTGAGCATGTGCACTCAACTTTTTTGGGCGACCATGGCAAGGCCTGTTCTAAGTGGAACCTGTCATGTTAAACCGCTGTATGGCCTTGGCCACCATGCTGCAGCTCAGTTTCAGGGTCTTGCCAATCTTCTTATAGCCTAGGCTATCAGATCCTCAAGAGTTCTTTGCCATGAGGTGCCATCTTGAACTTAAAGTGACCAGTATGAGACAGTGAGAGTGATAACACCAAATTTAACACACTTGCTCCCCATTTACACCTGAGACTTTGCAACACTAACGAGTCACCAGACACTGGGGAGGGAAATGGTTAATTGGGCCCAATTTGGACATTTTCACTTAGGGGTGTACTCACTTTTCTTGCCAGCGGTTTAGACATGTTGCGTTATTTTGAAGGGACAGAAAATGTAAACTGTTATACAAGCTGTACACTCACTACTTTACATTGTAGCAAAGTGTAATTTCTTCAGTGTTGTCACATGAAAAGATATAATAAAATATTTATAAAATATGAGGGGTGTACTCACTTTTGTCAGATACCGTAAGTGAATAAAATGGGAATTCACAGTGGATTCTGATTACACTTCTGCCTAGGATTGCAGGCTTTCAGTACATGATAATTTCACAAGTGGGCTGGTTCACCTGGTGATAAACTAGGAAAACTGATTTGGACAAACCAATTTGCCCATTGCTATTGAAAGTACGATTAAAATAAAAAATACTAAATAAGGAAGGCAGATGTGGAAGATACATGTGAATGGAATCAAACACCATCTTTTGTTTTATGGACTATACCTGGACACATGCTCTACTGCATCCTGGAAAAACACCAGTTTGACATCTTTAGCATTGGTCATGTTGTAGTCATCTAGATAATCCTGCAAAACTGATCGAATCTTCTCCATGTCAGTCAGATCTTCATAAACTCTTTCAGCCTTGTCAACCCCAACCTAAAACCAGAGTTTGCATGACAATAATTTAAGATTCAAGTGCAAGAGTTCAAGAGCTTTAAACAGTGGAATCATCAACATCAAACAAAAATAATTCAAGAGAATGCCATGCTTTGCCATTATGTATCAGCTCAGCTGTGTAACATGTGTGCCATGTTTATTCCTAAGGTGTTACTAAACCCACAACAGTAAAATCATTTTGTATATGCAGCAGAACATGCTTGTTATACTAACTGTGGAACCTAAAGGGTTAATCATCTGCATTGTGTAAAAAAGCTATTTGATCCTGTCTTCACTGATCCTCCCCTTCTTTTACTGTCCCCAATCCATCTGCTGATAGAACAAATCCCCAGGAGGCACTCTGCATATGCTCAGTTTGGTGTGTACTGCTATAGTTTTTTTTTGGGAGGGGGAGTAATTAGTGACACTTTAATAATAGCGTTCTAAACACTTATACTGTACATGTTTTACCCTAAAAGAAACTTGATGCAGCATTTTCACAGAGTTTACAAAACCCAAAGTAAAAATGTTTGGCTTAATTTAGAGATACTGAGTTCTGGTGATTCCAAATCTGCAATCTGCTTTGCAAATTTTAATATCCACCACAAATGAACTAGTACAAGGTTCTTTGTTCCCATTACCAGTATCATTTAATATCCTGAACTGTATTCCAGGGTACAGTTCCAACATCCGCTGGCCCTACCGAGGAATGCAGTTCCCCCATCTATTCTCAGTGAATTGGATTTAAATTAAAATGCAGCACATTTTGGTGTGGCATGTCACAGTAACACTGATGTCCTTAATTCGGATTATGAGATCATTTTTTTGACTTAGTAAAGTCCACATATGTTTTTTTTTTCCTAAATAGCTTCCTTTACCTTAGTGCAGTCTTCCTTCACTTACCTCATCCTTCGATTTTGCTTTTAAATTTCCTTATTTCCTTACAGGAGAGTCAGGACGCCCACTAACACACAGCTCCTTTCTCTATCTGCAACCTAGAGAGCGTCCTGACTCTCCTGTAGTCCAAGGGAGGGGGCGAGCACGACACTCCACACCAGGGAAAAAGCCTTGCATTACTGTCTGGAGTTACAGACAGAAGAACACGAAGTGAGGGTTTCTCAGAAGAAATAAGGACATTTAAAAGCAAAATGGAAGGATGAGGTAAGTGAAGGAGGACTGCACTAAAGTAAAGGAAGCTATTTAGGAAAAAAATTGTACCTTTACAACCCCTTTAACACAGGGCAAATGTGGCAGCTTCCCCAGGTCCAGTCAGTGTTTTGGGACCCAAAGGCGCTGCCCATTGAGCCCGCACTGCCTCAAATAGTTGATAAGTGGATTTGGGAGGGCACAAGAAAATGTTTACCCAGGGTCCAATCAATAATGAAGATGGCCCTGCCTGCTCCTCACCCATTCATCTGTTGACTAAAGGGAATAGATGGGGACCCATGCTTTGGATGGAAGAGCAGGTGAGTATGAGGGGGGCTGCCTGTATGTTCTGCATGTAGTAATGAGCTGGTTCGCTGACCACCAGACCACATCAGCAAAACAGTTAACATCCGATTGCTACATATTAGTCTAGATTTTCTGATAATTCAAGTCCTGGAAAACTGATTTATTAGGGCAATACACACAGATATGTGCCATAATGTTAAAAAATGCCTATGCGTATATAAAGATGTGTTTTTTTTCATCAATTTACATGACTAAAGAACATCTAGTAATTTTGCTCTGCTAAAAAACTCAGGGGATAAACTAGTTAACTTAGCTTAGGTATGTTATATCTAAGCTAGTCTATAGGCAAACTTGTAGCCATACAAGCTTAAAAGTATAATTTTTTCATTGACAAAGGGTGAAAATGCCACTTTATACATGTACCCCTAAGGACCCAATTTACATTGAGATTATAGCTGTTGGTTACAACTTCAGTTAAAAAATTTGACAAATGAGTCCCAAACTGCCTACATTTGGAAAGAAATGTTGTTTTATCTAACTAACATCCAATTTTCATTCCATTTAGACAAAGTATTTTATATTTATTGCATTTATAAGTAAACATTCGTGTTTTACTGCAAATTGCCCAAAAAAGGGCAACATTTCAGTAAAATACCTTGATCTTGCATTTTTAAACATGATGGGCTCAGTTTAACATAGTTTTAGTCTGTAAGCATAAGAAAAAATAAATAAAATTGCTGTTATATTTGACAAATACGTTTCTGGGTGAGTCGATCCTGCTAGACATATGTGATTAATAGCTTGCCATAGATGACATTTGTGTCATGGTATGAAAATCACATGACCTAAAAGCCTGTCATTCTGTCACTGTAGGGCCTCTCTGTAAACATATGCACTGTGCCGAGATAGATGCTTTTCTCTGGCTGCGGTACATTTTGTTTGGCTGGGAAATGTTTAAAAAAAAGTGATTGCTCTTTATATTTACCTTTATAAAATCACCAAAAATGATGGGTTTTGTAACAAAGTATTCTGGCTCAATCTGAACTCCAAAGTGTTTACCTGGAAAAAGTAAATGATGAAGCAATGATAGGTAGATCTATTAGGTAACATTGTTTTTGCATATCTTAAGTCTTAATCTACCCAACCAAAGAACTGTCTATGTATGGCTGCGTACACACGACTGGTTTCCTTGACAGAATCCATCAAGAAACTTGGTGGCAGAGCTTTTTTTCAGAGGAAAACGGTCGCGTGTATGTTTTTCATCGAGAAAACTGTCGAGGAACTCGACAAGGAAAAAAGAGAGCAAGTTCTCTTTTTCCTCGATGGGAGTCTCAATTTCCTTGTCGTGTTCCTCGTCGGGCTGATTTATCGAGGAGAAACACGTTGGTGTGTATGCTTAGAAACCCACCCACCTTTGGTAAAAGTAGCGTTTGTAATGGAAATAGCACATTTCTCACGCTGTAACAGACTGAAAAGTGCAAATGTCTCTTACCAAACTTTTACTTAACACGCAGTAACATGAGATTAGCAAAAGCAGCCCCAAGGGTTATGCCAGTGGAATCGAACTTCCCCTGCTGTTGTATGTATTGAAGTCACTGTGTTTGAGAACAAGGAGATTTGGTCTAGACAGTGTGTACACAAAGACAGCTTGTCAAGATTCTCGACAAGCCTAACAAGGAACTCGTCGAGGAAAACGATGTGTCTTTCCCGACGAGTTCATCGGTCATGTGTACGAGGCCTATTCCAGCAGTGGTTCTGAAGCTTATTGAAAAACCAAGGCATGCTAAAAAATGTCAAAAACCGTCTTTGCCCCAATATTAACAAGAGAAAAAAAAAGTTTATATTCACACAATAATAGTTTGGAAATATAAAATATGCTTTGAAATACTGGATAGCCCTGGAGGGGGCTGGGGTAATAGTGGAGGGATTGGGGTTCTAGAGGGGGTTATCAGCTTTGTAGGGGATGACATTTCTGGAGGTAGCTGGGGCAATTGTGGTGTCTGGGATCTCTGTAGGGGGCTGGGGGTCACTCCAGAAGACTGGGTGCTTTGCAGGGTCAATGTGGGAGACTGGAGGGCACTGCAAGGCTTGGGTGCACTGTGGGACACTGTTGGAGGCTGTGGACACTATTGAGAGCTGAAGGTTCTGCAGCAAGCTAGACAGCACTGTACGAAGTTGGGGGGCACTGCAGACCACTATAGGAGGTTGTGCGGCACAGCCTGGTAGTTGAGAACCACTGCTACAGCCAAATCAATTCCTAATCAACTGTATTTTAGAATACAGGTCGTTCTAAAAAAAATTGCATATTGTGATAAAGTTCATTATTTTCTGTAATGTACTGATAAACATTAGACTTTCATATATTTTAGATTCATTACACACAACTGAAGTAGTTCAAGCCTTTTATTGTTTTAATATTGATGATTTTGGCATACAGCTCATGAAAACCCCAAATTCCTATCTCAAAAAACTAGCATATTTCATCCGACCAATAAAAGAAAAGTGTTTTTAATAAAAAAAAAAGTCAACCTTCAAATAATTATGTTCAGTTATGCACTCAATACTTGGTTGGGAATCCTTTTGCAGAAAGGACTGCTTCAATGCGGCGTGGCATGGAGGCAATCAGCCTGTGGCACTGTTGAGGTGTTATGGAGGCCCAGGATGCTTCGGTAGCGGCCTTAAGCTCATCCAGAGTGTTGGGTCTTGAGTCTCTCAACTTTCTCTTCCCAATATCCCACAGATTCTCTATGGGGTTCAGGTCAGGAGAGTTGGCAGGCCAATTGAGCACAGTAATACCATGGTCAGTAAACCATTTACCAGTGGTTTTGGCACTGTGAGCAGGTGCCAGGTCGTGCTGAAAAATTAAATCTTCATCTCCATAAAGCTTTTCAGCAGATGGAAGCATGAAGTGCTCCAAAATCTCCTGATAGCTAGCTGCATTCACCCTGCCCTTGATAAAACACAGTGGACCAACACCAGCAGCTGACATGGCACCCCAGACCATCACTGACTGTGGGTACTTGACACTGGACTTCAGGCATTTTGGCATTTCCCTCTCCCCAGTCTTCCTTCAGACTGTGGCACCTTGATTACCGAATGACATGCAAAATTTGCTTTCATCCGAAAAAAGTACTTTGGACCACTGAGCAACAGTCCAGTGTTGCTTCTCTGTAGCCCAGGTCAGGCGCTTCTGCCGCTGTTTCTGGTTCAAAAGTGGCTTGACCTGGGGAATGTGGCACCTGTAGCCCATTTCCTGCACACGCCTGTACACGGTGGCTTTGGATGTTTCCACTCCAGACTCAGTCCACTGCTTCCGCAGGTCCCCCAAGGTCTGGAATCGGTCCTTCTCCACAATCTTCCTCAGGGTCCAGTCACCTCTTCTCATTGTGCAGCGTTTTCTGACACACTTTTTCCTTCCCACAGACTTCCCACTGAGGTGCCTTGATACAGCACTCTGGGAACAGCCTATTTGTTCAGAAATTTCTTTCTGTGTCTTACCCTCTTGCTTGAGGGTGTCATTGATGGCCTTCTGGACAGCAGTCAGGTCGGCAGTCTTACCCATGATTGCGGTTTGGAGTAATGAACCAGGCTGGGAGTTTTTAAAAGCCTCAGGAATCTTTTGCAGGTGTTTAGAGTTAATTAGTTGATTCAAATGATTAGGTTAAGAGCTCGTTTAGAGAACCTTTTCATGATATGCTAATTTTTCGAGATATGAATTTTGGGTTTTCATGAGCTGTATGCCAAAATCATCAATATTAAAACAATAAAAGGCTTGAACTACTTCAGTTGTGTGTAATGAATCTAAAATATATGAAAGTCTAATGTTTATCAGTACATTACAGAAAATAATGAACTTTATCACAATATGCTAATTTTTTGAGAACGACCTGTAAAGGAGAGCTGAAAAGGCATCAGAGACATTGAGGCCAGTTCACTAAGATATTATACATGTGTTATTTGCTAATTGCTATAATGATCATTACTTTCAGCCACATGACCATTACTGTATATTCAACTCTCATTGGGTGTCATGAAATAAAAGTAATGGTTGTGGCAAACAGTGATAGTTATAGTTTAGCCATTTGAGAATTTCATAATAAACAATACTCCATCAAAGGAATACATAATGTATTAAGAAAACGACTTCTGTCCACGTTTGGTTATATCTGTTTTAAAGTGAAAATGTGTTCTGATAACGTCTTGTGCACTCTGCTTATGC
This sequence comes from Rana kukunoris, assembly GCA_029574335.1. Taxonomy (NCBI): domain Eukaryota; kingdom Metazoa; phylum Chordata; class Amphibia; order Anura; family Ranidae; genus Rana; species Rana kukunoris. The sequence continues at coordinate 373,099,206 of CM056049.1, forward strand.
TCACTGTTATCAGTTAGCATTTTCCCAGGTCTCTGTGTGGTCTACAGAGCCTACAGAGATAATGCCTCTTCTGCATTGATACAGTACAGTAGTGAGCCCTGTCATCCTAGGAAAGGCAAGAACAAATGTCTCAAGGGCAGGATCACTAGGTAAAAATAAAGAAACAAAAAGTCAAAAAAAATAATGCTTCCACCCTATCTAAGGACTTGTAATATGCATGTTGTTACGTGTGTATCCTTAGGCTTAAGCCTGATACACACTGTATTTTTATACAGCAAGCTTAACAAGAAAAAAATTTAAAGAGCTCAGGGGGAGCTGATGTACTAACAATCCGATGTTAGTACACCAGTCTCCCCCACTCAGCTATTGTGTTCTGGTATTTGGCCTGTGTGTACGGCCCTTTAGATACATGTTTAAATGCTGGTAAAGTCGGTGTAAAGGTTTGGTTAAAAATAAATAACAAACATGTCATACTTACCTCCACTGTGCAGCTTGATTTGCACAGAGTGGCCCCGTTCCTCCTCTTCTGGGGTCCCTCCGCGGCGCTTCTGGCTCCCCCTCGTCTTGAGTGCCCCATCGGAGAATCGTTCTCCTTCGTTGACAACCAAGCAGGCGCACTCCTGTGTTTTGCTGCTGCCTCCGTAGACATAGACAGCAGGACTCGGCTCTGCCCCCTGGTGCCTGTGTCATTGGATTTGATTGACAGCAGCAGGAGCCAATGGCTGTGATGCTATCAATCTATCCAATCAGGACACAAGACACTGTCCAGAGCTGGTGTGCTTGTTCCCATAGTAGGAATTACGGGGCTCAGGTAAGTCTAAGGGGGGCTCAGGGGGCGCTGCTGCAGCACAGGAGGTTTTTCACCTTAATGCAAAAACGGTGAGGGTATACAACCCCTTTAAGCACCCAGGACATTGTAATTGCCCAGCTTCTAAATCACCTATCTGCACATTTTAGATTTACTGTCACACAATGGTAACTAGTAAACACAAAACTCACTGGCCATCTCAGACATCATTGTATGGAAATACTGCTTATCTTCACTGTTGATTAGACGATCATGAAAGACTCTTTGGCACTCATGGCAAAACAGTCTGAATATCTGCATCTGGTCTCGTACAGTTCCTGGGTCGCATTGGAGAATACCTGCAAAGAAAATGTTGCAGTTTAACTGTAACTACAGTATATGTACAACAGAAATGCAAAAATAAAATATATTTTTTTTCTCAAACATAGAAGCTAAAGATCCCTGGTGCCCAACCTGCAGCCCTTTGACACTTGCTGTGCAGCCCCTAAAGGGGGTTCTTCTTCAGGACAGTGATATAAAAATTTACTTTGGCCTGCTGAATCAGCCAAAATCTGAGCCATATGTAGCCCTGTCGGCACCAGTTGGCTTGCAAAAGTCAATTATAAAATCAAATGGGCCTGGTGGAAAATTGTCACTCTTCAGGCATTCAGACAACCTGAGGCAGCCAGGTGCTGCGGCTGTCTAAACTCAATAGCTGACAGAGGAGATACCTCCATCCTTGCCCATCCCTTACCTCCTTTTATTTTATTTTGTTTACCTCTGATTTTATCATCTCCTTTTATAATGGATCTTGCTTGTGAAATATCAACATGTGACACTAGTAATTTTTAAGAGGGCTGTATGAAGCACAAATGTGGAAACACTAATTTGTAAGGGGGCTGAAACAGCAGTGATCTCTAGCAGTCTCATGCGATGTTACTTCAGCCTATGACTGTCTGCTGAAGCATGTCTCCAGCCTTCAATAGCTTCCTGTTGCTTTACACTCACCAAGTATAAAATGTTGCCCTTCTGTGATTAAGGCCATCTATATTAGCAAAGTTGCTTCAAATAATCGTATAGTACAATCGTAAAATGCATAGTAATCCATAACAACAGATCACAAATACATTTTTACTATATTCTAAGTACATTACAAATTATCAATGCCAATATGAAGCACATTAACAAAATCATAGTAAAGTGGTTGTAAACCTCAGACATGAAATATAAACAAAGCACATCAATTTATAGCATGTGCTTGTCTTAATTAAGAGCACTAAGTGTCATTTCTGTCTGCTGCTTCGTTCCTCTGCTATCAGCATGAATCACCTCTGACAAGTTCTCCTGACACCAAGAGAAAAAAAGTGACAGTGGAGGGATCTCCAGCCAATGGCCGGTGATTGGCAGCCTCAGCTCTGTTCTGTGTGCTGTGCGAAGGGGGTGTGTCCCATTCTTTCAATCAGCTCTAGGAGCTCTGCAGTGTTTAATTCCAACTCTCCACCTCCTGTTTTCTGAAACCTCAGACAAGCTGTATAAATTCTGTATTTTGAACAGATGTCGAGGAGAAAGGGCTGCAGATAAACAGTTACAACATATGTAGGAGGATTTGTTTCATCTCCGTGTATCACTTGAGGCCAGTGACTTCACTGGGTATATGTAAGGGTTTACAACCACTCTAACTGAACAGCAAAATGAAAAAAAATGCTGAATAATGGTCACAGTAACACTGTATATTTTGAACTTTTAATGGGGTATACTTAGCCATGTCCTAGATCAATAGTTAGTACAGCTGTGAGTCTGATATAGCACATGCATAGCTCATTTATATCAAGCAGCTGTTCACAGCTAAGTTCAATATATAGCAGGCTGCTTTGCAACTTCAGGACTCACACGGCATACTAATAATTTAAAATTTGCTACAGAGAAGGCAAGCAATCAATTTTAATAATTCTGACAGTGGAAATGCTATTAATTCACAACTGCTAGAAATAATTAAGTCATAATAGCATGCCTGTAGCGGAAATATGTGAAAAGCATTAAAAGAGAAAAAAAAAGTGCTAGGCATTTTACAAACAAATAACAGCCATTTTGTTCACTATGGCTCCCCTTGGTTACTTTATGCATGTGTTAGACTACTGCTGGAAAATCTGCTAAAATTTAGAAACCTCACAATTAATTCCTATTTCTTAAGCTGGTCATAGATGGATCCAAATTCAGCAGGGACTGGCAGAATTTCAACGTATCTATGGTCGTTCTCGCTTAACAAAAGTCAATTTAACAATCAACTTCTGTTAAATGGGATTGTGGAAAATGCAATCAGCAGCTGCAGCACCGATCAGTGTATTCTGACAACGGAGGAGCCCCAACTGTGAGAATACAATAGCAAAGTGGGGAGGATTCCTCCATCCACCTCACTATGGGGAAATCATTTATTAATTTATTTTTAATTAGACGCTTTCTGATCAAAAAAATAATAATAATAATTAAACAATCTATGGCCAGCCTTAAAAGTCTATACCTAGATGAATAAAAAAAAAATCCACTTGTACCATGCATGACTGATTTAATGCTTGAAATAAATAGATGATAACTAAAGATTCTCAATTTATTCTATTATCCTCCAACTACTAAGGGGAGAAATATAAGAATCAAAGAGATAACAAAAGATAAACAGCCGTTAGGCAGGAATATTGAAAAATAAGATCGAAAGGTGTGAGTTATATTTGAGTATTTTCTGATATAAATTATATAGAACGCCAAATGAAGAAGAGAAATGGTTCAAGAACAAAGTCCTGTGGTACACCAACAGATGTAGGGTGAAAAGGGGAGAATACAGTCATACCCCACTTTTACTCAATGGGGTTTATTTACTAAGACTTGAAAGCACAAAATCAGGTTTTATTGCCAATGCTTAATTGAACAACCTGGGGTTAGAAGCTCATTGGTTTCTATGCAGAAATTAGCCTGATTTTGCTCTTTCCAGCTTTAGTAAATAAATCCCATTGTGTACTTACCAGCGGGATATGAATGTAGTCAGTAACAAAGTCTTGCAATAAGAAACTTTGGGGTTGATTTACCTACCATGCACAACTGCACCAGATTTTGCCCTATCCAGTTTTAGTAAATCAACCCCTATATGTTCAGTCAAAAAGGTAAGAGGAATACCAATGTAGCCAAAGTATTTTATTATTTAAAGACAAAAGAGTCTCGAATAGCAATTAAGTGTACAGTGGGGTCGGAAAAAATGGGCATGAAGTAACTGCCTTTCAATTTTGCTGTTAGAAGATTATTGCCATTTTTAGTGAGTGAATTTTTGGTGGAAAAAGAAGGGCGGGTTTTAGACTAGGATGAAACAAAGTCTTCAATGTGTTAATTCAGGGGTAGCAAGCCAATTATATGTGAGTTTTTAAGGATGTGTGGATGCAAAAGAAGAAAGTGGAATAGGGTAGTAAAAGAGTGTAAAGGGGGGGGGGGTCATATATTGTTCCTGCTCAACCGGCAGAAATGTGAGCTGTGGGTGGTCCTGTCGGCCTCGCTCCATACCACAAAGCAACTTACGTCAAAGAAGCCATTCAGAAAAATTTTTAGCCAAAATTTACATGCATCCAATCAGATGCAGGCACTCTCTGGATGTTCTGAGGCTGTTGGAGCAGAGGCTGCTGAATACAAAAAACAACCCCTATCCACACTGTTCAGAAATCTACACAACACCAAAACAAATAAGCACTTCAAATCAGGGCTGATCCGACCTATAGGCTCACTATGCAAGCCGCTTAGGGCCCCACAAAAGCTGCAGAGGGCCCTCCAAATTACTAGAGGCCATGTGACATGTCATTTTGCTTAGGGCCCCAGGGAGGGGTCAGGATCGGCACTGCTTTAAATACACATTCAACCAAGGAATAGTTTGAATACAAGGTGAAAGATGAGTAAACATTGGGCAAATTTCAGAAAATTCTCCATTTAGGAGGTGATAAATGATAGTACAGAGAAGCACTTTACCATTATAGAACAAATGTTGGGTGAATTTTGTTTGAAAATAGGCAAAAAACAATTTGATGAATAGAATGAATGAGAAACTTTTCGATTTGGTTAAAAAATTGTGAATTTTCTGTTGAATTATTGATAAATACACCACATAGAAATACATTTTAGGTTAAACACTGAAAATGTAGCTCAGTTTCATTATATCTTGACAGAATACATTTAAAAGTATAAATTGTTGTGGAAAACAATGTACCTTGAACACACTTCGACAAGTCACGTAAATTAAATACATAATGGGATTTTGCAGGAGTTGGAAGAAGATCAATGCTCATTTGATGGTAGATTTCCACTGCAGCATCCACTATATTGCTTGCGCTCTGCTTTACCGCCACAGGAAAATCTGTCAAAAAGCCATTAAGGATTGCCTACATAAAGGAAGGACACACAGATGTAATTATAATTTTTTTTTTTATATATTTAAAATATTTTTTATCCCAGGAAAAGTAGCCAGGGCAAGTTTAAACAAACAGGAGGTGCACGTTTCACGTGCATGTTTCAGCAAATACAAACTCAAAGTATAGAAACTTTTTTAACATCACAACACAAGATCATAAACATGTAAAATTCCCCCAACTTACGCTGTGAACATACTTAAGACTACTAGATGTTCCTCGTATATATCTTTCAGATAAGAATGTCAATTAATGCAAGAAAAAAAAAGAGCAATCCCTGAAAAAAGGATCATTTGATCCAAAACAATTCTTCCTTAGTAGGTGCTAATATTATGTCACGCACCAGCTGTTGATATCTCCTGGAGACTCTGGTAATAAGTTTATCTCAGTGTAAATCCTGACCTTGTCCTCCCCCTAAATGAAAACTGCCAAAGAGAGGTTCCATTGCAAATATTATGACAAGCGGCCTGGCACTGAAATTCTCACATAAAGGCTATCCATATAGTATTTGTTGACTGATTTCATCACGTGAAATGTACTTGTCTTGAATGTAGAAGAGGCATACAACTCTGAAATTAGACCTGAAGTGTGAACCCAGCCTTATTTGCAATTCCAGACAAAAACTACAAGTGATTTTTGAGGAACCTGAATTAGAAGATGACACTGACTATAACAAATTATATTGGATGTCACGTTTTTGGGGCTGCCGAAGAATGGCAAAGAAATGACAGGGGTCCAATATGTATGATATTTGGTACCTGTGGCATCGATATTAAAAAGGCTAAATATTTCTGGTCTTATGTCACATAAGAACATGGCTAAATAAGATAGATAACAGATACATTGCAGTATGCTGCTCCATTTAAAATGAAACTTTAGAAAAAGAAATGAAAATATAATTTAGCCTTTTGTAACATTGAAAGGAGTTGGAGGAGCTAGGAGCAGTGGTGGGGACATGAAGTGGGAGTACTATGCTAGGGGGACATGTAGTGGGGGTACTATTAGAGGGACACAGAGGTGCACCACAGTGGGACATTGCTCAATAGACCTTGGAGTGGTGGCATTGTAGGAGGGCAGGGACCTTAAACCAGGAAACCAATGCTCTTTGTCTACTTCTATGTCAGAAAAATATGGCAACCTCCAGGAAACTTTGGACCTGTCAGGCCATGTACAGTAGGACACAGGACTTACTCTATATCATCAAAAGTATTGGGAAGCCTGGCACGTACACGTACATGAACTATAATGGCATCCCAGTCTTAGTCCGTAGGGTTCACTATTGAGTTGGCCCACCCTTTGCAGCTAAAACAGCTTCAACTCTTATGGGAAGGCTGTCCACAAGGTTTAGGAGTGTATCTATGGGAATTGTTGACAGAAGCACATTTGTGAGGTCAGGCAGTGATGTTGGATAAGAAGGCCTGGCTCGCAATCTCCGCTCTAATTCATCCCAAAGGTGTTCTATCCGATTGAGGTCAGGACTCTATGCAGGCCAGCCAAATTCCTTGGCCCCTTAGTTCCAGTGAAGGGAACTCTTAAGGCATCAGCATACAAAGACATTTTGGACAATTTCATGCTCCCAACTTTGTGGGAACAGATTGGGGATGACCCCTTCCTGTTCTAACATGACTGCACACCATTGCACAATGCAAGGTCCATAAAGACATGGATAAGCAAGTTTGGGGTGGAGGAATTTGACTGGCCTGCACAGAGTTCTGACCTCAAATTTTTGGATGAATTAGAGTGGAGACTGGGAGCCAGGCCTCTTGCCCAACATTGGAAGAATGGTCAAACATTCCCATAGACACACTCCTAAACCTTGTGGACAGCCTTCCCAGAAGAGTTGAAGCTGTTATAGATGCAAAGGGTGAGCCAACTCAATATTGAATCCTACGAACTAAGACTTGGATGCCATTAAAGTTTATGCACCGTAATAATCCCCATTTGCAATTCTCTGTTTCTTCCAAAGTTTATGGGTGTGTAAAGGTAGGCATCCCAATGTATGTTCGAATATACAGTGCAGAAAATAAGTATTTGAACACCCTGCTATTTTGCAAGTTCTCCCACTTGGAAATCATGGAGGGGTCTGAAATTGTCATCGTAGGTGCATGTCCACTGTGAGAGACATAATCCAAAAAAAAATTTCCAGAAATCACAATTTATGATTTTTTAACTATTTATTTGTATGATACAGCTGCAAAGAAGTATTTGAACACCTGAGAAAATCAATGTTAATATTTGGTACAGTAGCCTTTGTTTGCAATTACAGAGGTCAAACGTTTCTTGTAGTTTTTCACCAGGTTTACACACACTGGAGGAGGGATTTTGGCCCACTCCTCCACACAGATCTTCTCTAGATCAGTCAGGTTTCTGGGCTGTCGCTGAGAAACACGGAGTTTGAGCTCCCTCCAAAGATTCTCTATTGGGTTTAGGTCTGGAGACTGGCTAGGCCATGCCAGAACCTTGATATGCTTCTTACAGAACCACTCCTTGGTTATCCTGGCTGTGTGCTTCGGGTCATTGTCATGTTGGAAGACCCAGCCTCGACCCATCTTCAAAGCTCTAACTGAGGGAAGGAGGTTGTTGCCCAAAATCTCGCAATACATGGCCCCGGTCATCCTCTCCTTAATACAGTGCAGTCGCCCTGTCCCATGTGCAGAAAAACACCCCCAAAGCATGATGCTACCACCCCCATGCTTCACAGTAGGGATGGTGTTCTTGGGATGGTACTCATCATTCTTCTTCCTCCAAACACGGTTAGTGGAATTATGACCAAAAAGTTCTATTTTCTGCACTGTATCTATACTAAAAGATAGCACTTTCGTGTTAGAGATATTGTATTATTAAACAACTAGTATTGACCTAAATTAAAATTTAAGTACACATCTAACACTATAAGAAGCATCATAAAATGTTACACTATTATGCTACACAATGCACAAAAATGGCTTTGTGCATTAAAAAGTTACTTCTAGAGTTATAGAAATATATTTAATATATTTAAATGTTTAACTACAGCAATTGTATTTTTTCTGTCTCATAATTTATTATCTTAAATTTTTTACCCCCTTGCCAACCTTAAAAATGATAACATAGATATGACATCTGCAACTACAGATCCAGAAACAGGATGCACGCTGCTCCATCTGTCTGGCTATTAACAGTACAATGTGTAAGGATAAACTGTACACAACTCAAGAGTGGCCATCTGGTTCCAGGTAGACATGTATAGAAAGAGACAGTTGAGAAATCATGTATTTTTCCTAATCAACTGTAAAGAGTCAAACAGATAAGTCAGCCATTCTGTACAATTGGTGCTTCATCTAATGGCCACCGCTTAGTTTCCACCAACTTTTTCTATGTATGCCAATTGCATGTCATACTATCTCAATAATAATAATAATAATAATAATAAAGTAATCTCAAATTATTTTAAGGTTATTATAAAAAAAAATACAATATATATTTAAGATGTAATATTTAAGATGTATTTAAGATGTAAACAATGACATGTTTTTGTTTTTAAAACCAGAATAGATTAATTGCAGTTATGTATTTTTATTTTTTTACATACAGTGTACTTGGTTTAATTAAATAAGGTCTTTATTATGGATTACACAGCTTAGTTACCAACTAGCTTAGTAAACTTAGAAAAAAATAATAATACTAAACCAAAAAAAAGGATTTTTAATACACAGCTTACCTGTAAAATCCTTTTCTTGAAGTACATCACGGGACACAGAGCGCATAGCCATTACACTTGGGTTATATGGGTACCTTCAGGTGTGGACACTGGTGTAATCAATTTCACAGGAAGTTTCCTCCCTATATAACCCCCTCCCACTGGGAGTGCTTCAGTTTTGTAGCAAGCAATTCTCCCGAGGTTACACAATGTTCCCCAAAAGAGGGGTGGGAGCTCTGTGTCCCGTGATGTACTTCAAGAAAAGGATTTTACAGGTAAGCTGTGTATTAAAAATCCTTTTTTCTTTATCGTACATCACGGGACACAGAGCGCATAGCCATTACACTTGGGATGTCCTAAAGCAATGCTCTATGAAGGGAGGGAGACCGTAAGGCCAAGAATAGCCAAATAAAAACATTGTCAGGAGAAAAAATAGCTCCACCAACAGAAAAACAAGGGGGCGTGAACCGGGCCAGAGGATTCTATACTGCTGCACGTAGGACCGCCTGCCCAAAAGCTGCGTCCGTACCCTTTGCAACGTCCAACTTATAAAATTTAGTAAACGTATGTACGGAAGACCAGGTTGCCGCCTTGCAAACCTGTGCCATAGAGATCTGATGGTGTGCCGCCCAGGAGGCACTCATGGCCCTCGTAGAATGGGCTTTAACTGATAAGGGAGGTGGAACGCGCTTCAGACCATAGGCCTGAAAAATCAGCTGCTTAATCCACCTAGCCAAGGAAGACTTGGCAGCCGGCTGACCCTTCTTGGGGCCATCCGGAAGAACAAAAAGCACATCTGTTTTCCGAATCTTCTCTGTAGCCTTGAGATAGACCCTCATGGCTCGAACCACGTCCAAAGTATGAAGCCGTCTTTCCTCTCTGGACTGGGGAGTAGGAAAGAAGGATGGTAGGACTAGGTCCTGATTCAAGTGAAAACTGGATATGACCTTAGGAAGGAAAGAAGGTTGAGGCCGCAGAACCACTCTGTCCTTATGCAGAATAAGGTATGGCTCCCTGCATGACAAGGCTGCCAGCTCGGAAACCCTTCTGGCTGAAGCCATAGCCACCAAGAAAACCAACTTTCGGGTTAGTAGCACCAGAGGGATTTCTGTCAGAGGTTCAAACGCCTGCCTTTGTAAAGCTGACAAGACCAGATTTAAATTCCAGGGGCAGAGGGGAGCTCTAATAGGGGGAGTCACATGCAAGACCCCCTGCAAGAAGGTTTTCATAAGCGAATGGGTGGCCAAGGGTCTTTGAAACCATATTGATAAGGCCGACACCTGCCCCTTTAGAGTACTAAGAGCCAACCCTTTGTCAACGCCAACCTGGAGGAATCGCAAGATCCTGTCAATAAAAAACTTTCGAGGATGCCATTTTTGAGACTCGCACCACTCCACATAGGTTCTCCAGACTCTGTAATAAATATTTCTGGAGACCGGTTTCCTAGCCTGAATCAACGTAGATATGACCTGATCTGAGAGGCCTCTGCCCTTAAGAATTAGGGATTCAGCCGCCAAGCCGTCAAATTTAGCTGCTGTGAAGCAGGATGGCAGATTGGGCCCTGAGACAGCAGATCTGGGCGCAGGGGGAGCGGCCACGGCGCCCCGACTGACATCTTCACGATGAGTGCGTACCAAGCCCTCCTGGGCCAGGCTGGGGCCACCAGGATCACAGGCCTGCGCTCCACCCGGATCCTCCGTAGAAGGCGGGGAATCATCTGCAGTGGAGGGAACGCATACAGAAGAGAAAACTGGTGCCAAGGACAAACCAAGGCATCGGTCCCGTAGGCCGAGGGATCCCTGGCTCGGGATATGAATTTGTCCAACTTTTTGTTGGATCTCGTTGCCATAATGTCCACCTCTGGGACTCCGAATCTTTGGCAAATCTCTTGGAATACCTGGGGGTGAAGAGACCATTCCCCCGGGAGCAACTGTTGACGACTCAAAAAATCTGCTTGAGAATTGTCTATCCCTGGGATGAACACCGCCGAGATGCAGGGTACATGGGCTTCGGCCCATGAGAAAATCAGGTTTACTTCTCTTTGGGCTGCTGGGCTCTTCGTGCCCCCCTGGTGGTTTATGTATGCCACCGCAGTGGCGTTGTCGGACTGTATCCTTACTGGCAGACCCTGAAGGGGGAGAGTCCAGGCGATCAGGGCCAGCCGAGCAGCTCTGATCTCCAAGATATTGATGGGAAGCAGTTTTTCTGCCTCCGACCACTGCCCTTGCTGGGTCTGTTCTTCTAGAACTGCCCCCCAACCTGACAGGCTGGCATCCGTGGATACTATCTTCCACGTGATGGGGCAAAAGGATTTCCCTTTTGATAAATTTTGAGAGACCAGCCACCAAGACAGGCTGCGCCGGACCTTCGGGGAGAGCACTAACGGACGATCTAACGCCTGAATGGACTTGTTCCAAGCAGAGAGAATGGCTGCCTGAAGATATCTGGTATGGATCTGGGCATAGGGCACAGCCTCGAAGGCGGCCACCATCTTCCCCAGCAGTCGCATACATAGGCGAATAGTCGGCCTCTTCTTGCCTAAGATCACTTGAACTGCTTGAGCTATTGATCTGATCTTTGCTTGAGGTAAAATTATCCTCTGGCAGTCTGTATCTAGCCGAAGGCCTAGATATTCCAATATCTATTTCAATACCGATTTTTCTAGGTTTACAATCCACCCGAATTCCTCTAGATGCTGAACTGTGCGACCTACTGCCTGATTGAGGTTGGAAGCTGAGCTGTCGATAACCAGAAGATCGTCCAAGTATGCCAAGACTAAAATGCCTTCTGTCCTTAGGACGGCTAGCACCGGGGCTAACACCTTTGTGAATACCCGCGGAGCTGTTGCCAACCCGAAAGGGAGGGCTACGAACTGGTAATGGCGGTGATCTATCATAAAACTAAGAAACCTGTGATGTGCCGGGTAGATCGGCATGTGCAGATACGCATCTTTTATGTCTATAGATGCTAGCAAGTCGTCTTGATGTAGGCTGGCTGCCACCGAACGTATGGACTCCATACGAAAGGTCTGAATGTTTAGAAAGCGATTTAGGCGTTTGAGGTCTAAGATAGGCTTGACGTCGCCATTGGGCTTTGGTGTTATGAAAAGGTTGGAGTAGAATCCCAGACCCCATTCCTGGGTTGGTACTTCTACAATTACCCCTTGGAGCAAGAGACGATCCAATGCTTTTACAAGAGAGGCCCTCTTTAATGGGTCGCTTGGAAGACTTGACCCCTGAAAATGAGGAGGGGGGACTTCCCGAAACTCTAGCTTGTAGCCCGTGGTTACCACGGATCTTACCCAAGAGTCGGGAATTCTGGCCTTCCACACTTCGGAGAAAAACCGAAGCCTTCCCCCCACCCAAGAGAGTGGGGGCGCCCCTTCATGAATCTGACTTGAGGACTGGTTTAACCGCCTTGCGAGACCATGGCCTCTTGCCTGTCGTGGCTTGTCCTTGTGGGCGGCTATTAAATGCTGAACGCCCGGGAGGCCGTCGATACTGACGGGAAGTTGAAAGGGGCCGAGCCTGCGAAGGCCTGTCGCTTAAATGCGGGCCCACGCGATCTTTTCTTGATAGGCAAGAAAGAACTTTTACCACTTGATATGGTCTGGATATATTTATCTAGGTCTTCACTGAATAGTCTCCCACCATGAAAGGGAAATCCTGCTAAAAGCTTTTTGCAGGGTGCCTCTGCTGACCAGTTTTTTAGCCACAAAAGGCGACGCATATGAACCAACAGCAGAGATAAACGGGACGCCTGTTGAACGGAGTCCTTAATAGCATCTACTGCAAAGCAGAGAGCTCTTGGGAGGTCAGCCAATTCACGAGCTTGCTGAGCCGGTATGTCCCTTAATATCTGTTTAGTCTGATCCTTTAAAGCCTGACAAACGCCAATGGCTGCCACTGCTGGCTGAACCACGGCACCTACTGTGGTAAAAGAAGCCTTCAGTAGGGTCTCCAATTTTTTGTCGACTGGATCTTTAAACACCTGGACATTTTCCACCGGACAGGTCAGGGATTTATTTACGCAGGAAATGGCTGCGTCCACGGTAGGGAGTGCCCATTTCTTTGTAAATTCTTCTTCCATAGGATAGAGAATGGTGAACCTTTGGGGAGGGAGAAAAATCCTATCAGGTCGAGCCCAATCCTGAAAAATCACGCTCTCCAGAAGGGGGTGAACCGGGAAAGACGCACCACTCAATGGTGCCTTCAAGGAACCTAAAGAGGATACCGCGGGGGCTAATTGTTCTGACACTGGAAGTTTAAAAGCAGTGCGAACCATATCTGTCAGAGACTGGATCCACAGACTCTCTGCTTGAGAAGCCGAAAAAATTTCATCTATAGTGGAATCTTCAATGTCTGACCCGTCAGGACTCAGGTCCGCTTGATCCCCCTGTGGGTCCAATTCCTCCGAAGAGAGGACCTCTGCATCCGAACACACCGTTCTAGGTGACGGGGATCTAGCCCGTTTGCCACCCGGCAAAGAGCGGGCAATTAAAGCAGTTAACCTTTTCTCTAGCCCACCCAGGGTGGATTCTAGCATTTCTTCCGTAACATAAACGGGAATGGGTTGATTGGGGGCCGCCTCTGCCCCTAGCACCCTCAATGGCTCCTGCACGATGCTGTTCGGTGGTCTATCTGGTGAGGGTGGGACCACTGGAGCCTGGCCCAAATCCTCTGACCCCTTTACTTTTTTGGCACCTTTTGCATCCTTAGATGGTCCTGATCCCTTGGGAGCCATTGCACAACCTTGAGACACCCCTACAGCCAACACCCAACTGTTGTAGCTAGAAGTGAAACATTAATAAGGACAGGCTATGGTAAAAAAAATTCTAAATTTTCATACGCCTGAGAAGGCGGCAATACCGAGGAAAGTCCTGTGAGTATTGCCACACCAATGCCCATTAGCTGGAGTCCAAGGTTGCACCGACTCAGATACTGCCAGATCTAAGGCTGAGTCCCTTTAAGAAAAAAATCTTTTTTTTTTTTTTTTTTTCTGGTCAGTGTGGACTTTAAGTCCAGACCTGAAGATCCACAAACCACCACTGGGTGTCACGGTTAGCCAGAACTGGCTCAGCTGCGCGCTCTATGTCCTCACTCTCCACTGCTCTCAGGAGGGAATGACCAGCCAGGAAATGCTTTTTTGCTTTATCTGAGACCTGACGCTGCTGGCCTGCCCCCCCCACGCTGAAACCAACATGGAGGAAGCAGAGAGCAGAGGAGAAGCCTGGACCAGCGCTAGTAACACAGACACCCGGTAAGCCACTAATCTTTGTAGTGCACACATAGAGGAAGCTGTCCCCCTAGGCTTCCTAGGAAACAGGAGTTTTGTCAGCACTTCCTCTCTATACACGTGGGGCTGCAGTATCATGCTAACAGGCAAATCTGGGGGGAGTAGCAAAATACATATCTTTAAAAGCATATATATATCTACATGTTATCTGGGTAAACATTAGTACATCCCATCCTGCCTCAAAAGACATAGTGGAGATAGTGGCTGATGCACAAGCATACCATTAGCCAACCCAGAACCCCCAGGGGGATACCTACTGTCGAACCAAGTCCCGCAGGTTCCCTCTTACCTGCTCCACGCTGCAGGGTATTGCAAAATGCAAGAGGCCCAGCCTTCCCCCATCTCCGTGGGTATTGTCTTGGACCTTCAGGGACCGGGGTCCTGTGTTAAGGAACCCACACCCCTGGACCTATATAGCATCCTGGCATCAGTAGCGTTTAGTTCTTGGAAGAGACTAAGGCACTGGAGCCCAGAATCCAGCCCTCCAAGGAGAGGCATTATAGGCAAAAACCCCACTCCAGCAGGGCCCGGGTACCGTACACCTTGGCTTTGAAGCACTTCGGACGGATCCGGCTAGCTATCCTGGGTCCCGAGACCTCCGAGGGACAGCTAGACGTGACCAACACCTAAGACACTGGCGAAAAAACTGAAGCACTCCCAGTGGGAGGGGGTTATATAGGGAGGAAACTTCCTGTGAAATTGATTACACCAGTGTCCACACCTTAAGGTACCCATAGAACCAAGTGTAATGGCTATGCGCTCTGTGTCCCGTGATGTACGATAAAGAAAAAAAAATTATAGTGTCTACTTGAAACCAAATGGCTAGTCTTGAGCTGGATATATATTTGTATCCTATGGCCCAGATTCACAGAGCGATTACGCCTGCGCAACAGGAGATGCGCGTGCGTAAGTCGAAATGTGCGCGTGCGTTTCCATGCGCGGCATCCCCAGAACGAGATACGCGTAATTTCGTTAGACTGGCGCATCCGTCCGCGCAAAAGTGCGGTAGACACACCATTGATTTGCTAGTCAAATATGCTAATGAGGGACTTACGGGGATCCACAAAACAACGTTGGGGCAGCGCAGGCGACGCAGTGTGCGCAACAGCAAATTGTCCTGTCTAAAATTAGAGCTTATAAAAGCTGGTCTAAAAAAAGAAAAAAAGTCTACTTGTTAGATAAAGCAACACTGTTAGTGAGGAGCTCAGCAGTCACACGTGTTGCACAACAATCTGTATGCCAACATGTCAGGGGCATCGTCGCACATAGCTATACTACTGACTTTAGATGAACAAAGAAGGATGAGGGCACTGAGGAGGGCACTGAGGAGGGCACTAAGGAGGACACGGGAGATTTTTATTTTTTTTGCTTATCTAAACTTTACAATTTAATCTAATCTAATACAATATTCTTATCTGATACAAGCCCCTCACTCTTCACGGGAGAGGATATATCACACACGCATAGACATCTTTGGAGTGATTCTGAGGTGTCTCGCATCTTCAGATTCACCCCTCATGCCATCATGGAATTACCACAACCTTGCAGGAGGACATCACCAGCCCAACACATGACACTACCCATGACACCCATGACAGCTACATATACAATCAGAGCCCCATCCCCACAGATTTCGAACAGAACATGTATGGGGACAGCTGGCTGGTTGGTGAGTGACATGGGTGGCAGGCATGACTGTCCCCCCCCCCCCATGATGCACACATCACAAGGGGCACAAGCACGACTAACATCCTCCTGTCTTTTCCCTTCAAGGTGACTCTGCATATGCACTGGGACCCCATCTTATGACCCCATCTCATGCCAGCTTACATATGCATCTTTGCACGTTAAACACACACATGAATCATGGCACAATGAGAATGCATGCATGCACACCACTGTGGTCCCTAGCACACACACCCCACATCCTCATCACATTGGATTGGCACCAGTCCACCATGCAGGACTTGTGAGCTGCAACGCCATGCCATGGCTCCAATTATGTCACTGTACATTCATACACCATTCACACGGACTTGGGGATCACTTCTCCACCACAAATGAGTGTGACACCCCTTTTCCCGCAGGAATATCACCCCCACATTCCAAAATCATACACAAACAGAACCAAAAAAATTAAATAAATGACGAGAAAAAAAAAAAATGCCCAGAAAAAATATATTTTAAACAAAATAACAACAAAGAAAACACATAAAAGACAAAAATCACTCTGCAAAACAGTCCCCAAATATCTCAAAGACACGTCTCAAACAAACAAACAAACGCTAATAAGCACCTTGCTGTATAGGAAGATCCCAAAGGGATGTTCTTTTGCAAAGGAAGTGCATTTGTGTCTGTCTATTTATGCTGTTTGCGTAGTTCACTAAGTTGCCCGGGTCCACTTCCAATTTCACTGATTGCGCCGCTCCCGAGTTGTGAGCATGCACACAGCGGAGCTGACCATGGTCTCCTTCAAGCGCGCATGCGCGAGCCGGCCGGCCCTTCATTTGCATGGGGTCATGGCTCATTTCAATGTAACACGCCCACGTCCTTCCCAATTTGTATTACTCCGCCTTACGCCTCTGAAAAAATGTTACGCATGCGCAATTTTCTGCGCAAAAGCTACGAGAATAGGGTGATTACGCGACAAAATTGCGCAAGTCTAACATAAAGGCGGTGCACTACGCCGGTCCAATAATGCGCAGATGTACCTGAATCTGGGCCTATATTTTTATGTCTGTAGGCATTTAAGAGAATAATCAGATGACCTTGACACTCCTATATTCACTGTCTTGTGGTCAGCAGTAGGCTAAAATAGAAGTCATTATTTTAGTTTGTTCCCACAGAAAACATTGTGAAATGTTTTAACTAACTCCTAGGGGCTGATTTACTTATTAAGGAATACAGATGTTCACTTTCCAATGTGAATTTTCACTTAGCTTAGTAAGTGAAAGTTATCCCAGGTCAACACTGCTGCAGGTTTGAAATTGTGCAAGTTCAGCTAAACTCACAGAATTGCAAACCAGCAATGCAGTCCGACTTCTGGGGCGATTTGACAGACATTTGTGCGGGTTCATGCACAGATGTCTATTCAAATCTCCCCAAACTCGCCAGCAATAGCAGCCGATTTGGCACGCAGTTTCATGTGTCAAATCGCATGCCAAATCGACCCAATATGAACGTGGGCCGAACCTGTGTTCACTTTGAATGCCCAATCATGGTCAAAGTGTAAAGAGAAGCAATGAGAAAACCAGTCTGGTGGTGAAAGGTGTTTCCTGAAAACTAGTCTAGTTAGGAGTAATTATGCTAGTTAGTTGTTTATTTCATAAAGTGCATATAGTATAACAAAAACTGGTGGTTATTATTTAGACAGTCATAGTACATAATCAAACCCAATACAGCAAGAGTCACACTTAGTAAAATACTAGTCCACCATGCTCATGTTCCCCAAGTTGCCTTTCTATTATTCTAAATCATGAGAACGATGTTTTCCAAAATTCCATTTATAGCATAATCACAACATTATTGGAGAAAGATGAGCAAGTGACTCTACATGTTTCATAGATTTCCAACTACGTCATTATGCTATCATTATGTTATAAAAGAACCTTTGTTTTTTTTACTTAGAAAGGCAACATGGGGTACATGAGCATGGTGGTGTAGTGTAGTGATTTACTAATAGGCAAATAGGCTGTGGCTTTGCAAGGAAATTTACTCTTTGCAAGGCAATTTGCCTCAGACTTTAGTGCAAAAAAAAAAAAACATTTTGTTTGCACATGATTGGATGATGAAAGTTGGCAGAGCTTCACCTCATTCACTAAGCTCTGGGCCAAATTTCCTAGTAAAGTGCAACTTCTCTTGCTAAATGAACAGTACATTTGCCTTTAATAAATCAACCCCTTTAACCCTCAAATCTTATGGAAACCAGACTATGTTGGCCTGCAGGGAAAGACTGTGTGATGGCAGCCTTTTAAATATTAGTATTTATTTGGGTAGCAATTGGTGGACTGGCTATGATTTATTTTGTTTTAATTGTTTTTCCCTTTGGAAAGACAACTAATGCCCTGTACACACAATCAGACCTTTGTCCGACCAAATTCACATCGGAATTCCGACCAAATTCCACTGGAGGAAAAGAGAACATGTTTTCTATGTAATCTCCGATGGAATTTATCGGATTTTCTAATGGAATTACTCCGATAGGGCATACACACGGTCGAAATTCCGATCGTGTGTACAAGGCATTAGTTGTTTGATGACAGAAATGCTGTCTATATTTATATGATGCTTAAAATAATGGTGGTTGTGGTTTCAAACATGATTCTTTGGACATGTAAGAAAAATAAACCAGGGGCGCAGGATCAGATTAGAAAAAAAATGTATTATTCAATCTAGGAAACCTGAAGTAGAAGGGGAGATACTGTGTCACAAATGGTGTTCACTGCTCTAAAGGCCAGTTCACACCAGACGCAGTTCCGTACAGTTCCGTGTGCTTCTTTTCTGCACAAAATGCATGCACAGTGTTTTCCATGTATTCCAATTGCTCTAGTTGGCTCTAGTTCACGCCATGCAGTCAGTTTCCGGTCAGTTTCTGCAACTAGAGACATTGGAATACATGGAAAACACTGTGCATGCATTTTTAGCGCAGAAACAATGCACACGAAACTGTACGGAACTGCGTCTGGTGTGAACTGGCCCTAAAGGGAATAAGCCTGCCATATGGATGAAAACAAGCGCTGTCCCAGCTGCCAGTAAGCGTGAGATTGAAGGGGAGGGTTACTATGCGTTTCTGGGTCCCTGCTCCCTTTCTTAAAGAGTCCGGTACTAAATTAAAATGACACAATTTCCTGTTTTCTGGCTTCTTGATAGATGGTGACTACATTCATTGTCCATGGTCGCCCTGCATTTAAAAACTCTCTCCTGTTCACTCCAGAGGAGGTGAACTAGGGACCATGGGATTTGTAAAATGCAAGGAGGCAGAAAAACTTTTATGAAAAATAGATTACATGGCCATCAAGTACAGTAGTGGATGTGTATGGATTCTTTTTTGGCAAGGACATCATTTTGTTTCTGTTCAACCCTAGAATATTTGCATTAAACCGCTAAGAGCTTACTCTGTGACTAATCTACACATCTCTGTATTTAGTACAATAACAAAAACTTGGAATAAAATTTTGTAGAGACTTTGAAGTCACATAAAAAATGACATTAGGCAAATGTTGAAATAATTATGCAGATGAAAAATACACTATAGTTCTTCCAAAATGTGTCTTTCAGTAGAAACCTATCATTAATCATTTTACCAATGCTACTTGCACTGTTAACATGCAGATTAATCCTTTGTTGTAAAAGAAAAAAAAACCTTATTGAAGGATTGAAGGAGTACAGGCTGATTTCATTTTCCTGGGTTTGCTGAGGAAGGCACTGACCTGAAAAATCTGTTTAAGGCTGTGCTCCGAGGGTGTTGGCAGGCATAACATGCTGAAGTGTCTTATAAAGCGAGGAGTTACTGGATTGCGACCTCCACCTGGAGGAGCACAAGCAGCTGCAATAGTCACGTCCTGTGGGAAAAAGATGATAACATCATGCACAATCTGTGTCAAATTTAACTGTGAGATGCAAGAGCATTCAGCCAACTCCATGTAACAATACCCATAATAGAAGACAACCCTGAAATGACCCCTTTAGCAAAAGTCTGAGTGATATTATTATATCATGTGAAATCTACTCACCAGAAAAGGTACACAGAAATATGCTAAAAAAAACTATTTACACAGAAAATAAGAACAAAAGTTATTAACAGCTAGTATACGAAATTTGGACTAGCCAAAAAAAATTAAATGTGGGTGCCCCCATTTATGCTTAACCGCTTCAATACAGGGCACTTTCACCCCCTTCCTGCCCAGACCAATTTTCATTTTTCAGCACTGTCGCATTTTGAATGACAATTGCCGGTTATGCAACACTGTACCCAAATTACATTTTTATGTTTTTTTCCCCACAAATAAAGCTTTCTTTTGGTGGTATTGCGGTTTTAATTTTTCCTCTATAAACAAAATAAGAGTGACAATTTTGAAAAAAACACAATATTTTTTGTTTTTTGCTATAATAAATATCCCAATTTAAAAAAAATATCACAATGGGCCAGATTCAGGAACACTTGCGCTGGAGTATTTCGAAATGCGCCGCGTAACTGTGATGATGCGCCGTCGTTTCTATGTGCCTGTACCCACCAAACTAGATGCGCCCAATAACGGGCCATTTGCGACCGGCGGAACGTTCCGACGCCAGAGTATCGTCAGCGCTTATTTTCGCTGGGCGCATCAGTCGCGCCCATTGATTTCCCCTGCAAATATGCAAATGAGGTATTTTTCCCAATTCACGAACGGATTAGCACCATACGCTGGCTACATGCGCCGCGTGTATCTCGTCCGTCCGGCGCAAAGTTATTTCTACAAAAGGCTGCTTTATCTTTACTCCAGACGGCCACAGGTCAGCAGGAGAGCAGCTACAGCAGCGTTACCGACGATAGGAGCTAGCTGAACAACAACACTTGCAAGGACAACACCTCTGTGTGCCAACATGCCAGGGGCAATTGTGGTCCTAAGACTAGTACTGGGTCCCTCGCTACGGAGGAGGCGGGCACGTGAGAGGATATACCGCACTCGTATGAACCTCTTTGGCATGGGGGATGAGGAGGTGTATCGCCTCTTCAGATTCAGCCCTGATGTAATACTTGAACTAACCACAACCCTGCAGGATGACATCACCAGCCCAACACACCGCTCACAAGCAGTGCAGCCACTGGTGAAGGTCCTGGCAACACTTAATTTCCTTGCCAGTGGATCATTCCAGCGTACAAGTGGAGTGGTGGCTGGGATGTCACAGTCCTCCATAAGCAGATGTGTGCACCAGGTTATCCCCGCAATCCTCAGACGCATGTCCAACCAGTTCATCAGACCCACCACTGAGGAGCTGCGGCTGAAGGCAATGACAGATTTCTACAACATTGCCAGATTCCCACGCACCATCGGGGCCATTGATTGCACACATGTGGCACTCCAGCCTCCCAGTGCCACAGAGCACATATACCGCAATCGGAAGCATTGGCATTCCATCAACGTACAGGTGATAGCTGATGCCCAACGCCTCATATGGCACGTCCGTGCCAAACACCCCGGGTCCAGCCATGACAGCTTCATATACCGTCAGAGTCCCATCCCAGCAGAATTCGAGCAGAACATGTATGGGGACAGCTGGCTGGTTGGTGAGTGACAAGGGAGTCAGGCATGACTATCCCCTCCCGTGATGCACAACAGAAGTCGCACATGCATGACTAACATCCTCCTGTCTTTTACCTTACAGGTGACTCTGCATATGCACTGGGACCCCATCTAATGACTCCTTTCCGGAACCACCAAACCAGAGGAGAGAGAAAATACAATGAAGCACACATCAAAACCCGTGGAGTGGTGGAGCAAACATTTGGGCTCCTAAAGTCCCGTTTCCGCTGCCTGGATAAGTCCGGGGGGACCCTATTGTATTCCCCTACCTTCGTGTGTCATATCATCGCTGCATGTTGTATTCTGCACAACTTTGCTATGAGAAAAGGCCTGCAGATTGACATACGTGATGACCTGACCCCCGACCCACACAGTCCCCACCTGCCAGAGGAGACCCAGTCTGCTGATGGAAGAGCAGTCAGGAGGGTCCTCGCCGTAGGCATCTTTGGACACTAAACCAATACATTAATCACACAGACAGTGCACGCGTGTACACCACTGGATCACACACACCACATGCACATCGCATTGGATTAGCCCAAGTCCAGCATGTAGGAGTTGGGAGCAGCAACGCCAGCGTCAAGGCCCCAATGATGTCACTGTCCATTCACACACCTTTCACACGTCATTCATTCAGCCGTGGGGTTAACTTCACCACCACGGCCGAGGGTGACACCCCTTACTTTCAGGAGTGCCACCCTCTCACATTCACACACCATTCACACTGTCCCCTGCACTCCTGACCGTGTGCAGTACAAAATTAAATAAAATATCTCATAACCTGAGAACCAAAAAAAAAAAAAACTCATGTCCTGAGTATAAACAATAATATTCAAAAATAAACAAAAACTCATATCCTGAGTATAAACAAAAATATATAACAACCAAAAAAACAAAAAACCCTCATCTGGGATGACGGGGGCTCCTCCTTGGGGGCACTCTCGGGCTCCTCATCTGCCTGGAGGGAGTGGGTGGTGGTGGGGGTGGGGGGGGCATCAGGAGGAGGCTGATCCCCGGGTGGGCCACTCCTGGGAGCTGTTGGCTGCCTGCCCTCCAATGCCACAGCGATACGGCTCAGATACAGGTTTGTCTGGGCCTGCATCCTCAGCTGGCGGGTGATCTGATGCCACTGGTCACGTTGCCGCTGCCTCCCCTCTTCCCGGATGGCAGCTGTGTTGTCTCGGACAGCTGCTGTCAAGTGCCGGATATCAGCCTGCACCTCCCCCAGGCTGGTCACAACGCCCTGCACACGACTGGGCAGCTGCGACATGGAGCCCAGGCTGTCAGCGACCCGGTCCAGGTGGCCAGCAATCTCCCCCATCTGCTGGGTCTGCTTGGCGTGGTCCAACAGCACCTGGTCCTCGACCAGATCACACACCCCCCTGGTCTTCCGGGTGGCCTTCCTGGGGGCAGAAGAAGGTTGTCCCCGTGGGGATGGAGTCGCCCTTGAGGGGCTACCTAGGATGGGGGAGGGGATCACAGAGGGCCCTGCAGAGGAGGAGGACTCCTCCAACATTAAAATAAACTCCTGTTCAGGGACAGGCTCCTCCACAACCACCTCTGCTGAAGTGGTGTGGGTACTCTCCTCCTCCACCTCGGTGTCTCCAGCACCCAGGGCCTCGTCATCAGCATCCCGTTGGGAGGTTGGGGTGGACTGGCCGGCACGAGATGATGGCCCAGCTCCGTCATCTGTGGATGACACAAAGCAGACACATGTTGGTGGTCCCACACACTTGGCACATGTACCCACCCCCCCCCCACATGCAACACACCAAAAAGGGGGTAAAAATCACTTACCTGTCCTGGAGCCTTCCTCTACGGAGTCATAGCCAGGGACCCCCTCCAACTGCTCCCTGTCCAGGCAGCGGGCGACCACCTCCTCCTCCGCGGTCAGGGTGACAGGACATGGTGGACCACCACCTGTGCCCCTCTCATGGCTCCGAATGGTGGACACCTTGCCCCTCACCTTGCGCCGCAGGTCATTGATTTTTTTTTTGAATGTCGCCTGCAGTCCGGGTGGAGTACCCTAGCACATTGACCCTGGCAGCAATGGTGTCCAGGATACCCTGCTTCCTTTCCCGGCTGGTCTTCCTGCTTTTTTTCCCATGGAGGAAATCATTAAACGTCTCCATAGCCGAGATTATCACAGAGACCTCCTGGGCATTATAGTTTAGGTTCCTCCTCTCTTTGGGGGTAGCGGGAGCAGCCATTACAGGGCAAAAGTATCTTCCCTGGGGTGGGGGGAAATGGAACTACTTTTGCGCCGGAATGGCGTTTCCGCCAGCGCTTTTAAGCGCCCAGCGGAACGCATTGCGCTGACGTTTCCCAGGAAGTGGTGCCGACGGAAGTTGTGAGCATGCGCACAAGGGGGCGAGTGGAGCCGCACTCACTGCGCATGCTCCGTGGATGATGCGCTGAACGTAAGCCTCTGCGCTGGGCTCCGCCCATCATTTACATATGATCACACCCACTTCCACTTGCGTCGGGTTACGCCAGCGCATTATCGTTACTCTGGCGCAAGTTTACGCGCAACTGCTATGTGAATTACAGGACTTGCGCTGAAAGGGTCTTCAGAGTAACGTAAATGAGAAGCGTTACTCCAGAGGAAAGATACTCTCATCTACCTGAATCTGGCCCAATAAGCGTATATATTGATTGGTTTGCGCAAAAGTTATAGCGTCTACAAAATGGGGGATAGATTTATGTCATTTTTATTTATTTTTTAGTAATTGCGGCGATCTGCGATATTTATTGTGGCTGACATTGCGGCGGACACACCGGACACTTTTGACACATTTTTGGGACCATTCTCATTCAGTGCTATAAAAATTCACTTATTACTGTGTATTCCTCTGTACTGGGAACACACCATTGGTTTCCTCTAACCTGACAGGACGTGGCTGTGTGTGTTTAAACACACAGCCACGGTCCTGCTGTGTTTATGGGCAATCGCTGGTGCCCGGTGGACATCGCAGCTGCCGGGCACACGCACTGGGTCCCGAGCAATGCGGCAGGCATGCACGCCCCCTACCTGGGGAGCCCAGGACTTAATATGACGCCCGCCCAGGATGAGAGATCCCTCCTGCAGACGTCATTTGACTATGGGCCGGTAATGAAGTGGTTAAAGGAGTTGTAGAGGTTTGTGTTTTTTAGTGTTGCTCACGAATATTCGCATTGCGAATATTCGCTACGAATATTGCATATTCGAGTATTCGCGAATAACACGAATATCGCGGCGAATATTCGCTATTTCGAATATTCAAATTTTTTAATTTTTTTTTTTAGAACAGATCACATCCTAGAGATCCCCATCGACGTCTAAAAGCATTGCTGGTATGATTAGAGACCTTGGGCCGAGTAGCTGCAGCGCTCATTTTATATTGCCGAAAAATCGCAATGCGATTATTCGGCAATAGCGATGTCGCGCGATTATTTTATATTGTAATATATCACGAATATTCTGAGCCAATCAGAGTGCTCAATTCCGCATTTCTCGAAATTTCGCAATTATTTTGTATTGTAATATATCACAAATATTCTGAGCCAATCAGAGTGCTCCATTCCGCATTTCTCGAAATTTCGCAATTATTTTATATTGTAATATATCACGAATATTCTGAGCCAATCAGAGTGCTCCATTCCGCATTTCTCGAATATTCGCAATTATTTTATATTGTAATATATCACGAATATTCTGAGCCAATCAGAGTGCTCCTTCCGCATTTCTCGAATATTCGCAATTATTGTGTATTGTAATATATCACGAATATTCTGAGCCAATCAGAGTGCTCCTTCCGCATTTGCCGAATATTCGCAATTATTGTGTATTGTAATATATCACGAATATTCTGAGCCAATCAGAGTGCTCCTTCCGCATTTCTCGAATATTCGCAATTATTTTATATTGTAATATATCACGAATATTCTGAGCCAATCAGAGTGCTCCTTTCCGCATTTCTCGAAATTTCGCATTCGCAATTCGCAATTCGCATTCGCATTCGCAATAGCGAAAATTCGCAATAGCGAAAATTCGCAATATTTTCATTTCCAAAAAATATCACGAATATTCGTATTTAGCGAATATATCTCGAATATTCGACTATATATTCGAGATATTTCGCGAAATCGAATATGGCATATTCTGCTCAACACTAGTGTTTTTTCACCTTAATGCATCCTGGCAATCACAGGCCCCCCAGCCCCCCTGTTTTACTTACCTGAGCCAGTTCACCTGCTTGGCGCGTAGCCGGTGTCCGCTTCTCCGCAGAGTTTTGGCGTTGATTGGATAGATTGACAGCAGCGCAGCCATTGGCTCCCGCTGCTGTCAATCAAATCCAATAATGCTGGGGGGCAGGGCCGAGTCATACACTATGCGTTTATGGACGCCGAGTGTATGATACAGGAGCGCACCCGCAAGGTAACCCCTTCGGGAGAGAGCTTCCCAGAGGGGGTTGAAGTAATTAATGCCCCATATTTGGTGTCAGTGAGAGGTGTTGTTCCCTATCATTTGTGTCATTGGGAGGAATTGTGACCTATTGTTTTATTGGTGGGAATTGTGTCTCACCATTGGTGTCTTTGGGCCCCATTGTTGGTGTCATGTGGAGGAACTATGCACCTTCACTAGTTGTCAGTGAATTAAATAGTGCCCTAGAGGCCAGATAAAAGCAAGCAAAGGGCTGCATCCGGCCCCCGGGCTGCAGTTTGAAAAGCACTGCCCTAAACCAAGCCTTTGTACTCATATATATTGCTTAGGTGTCTATTTATAAAAAAATAAAAAATAAAATTACATTTTGTTCTAGACTATTAGTCTAGACTAGAGTACCTAATCCTGTGAAGTTTTCTGCTACTGAGAAAAGATTTAAAACAGATGTGGTCGTGACTGATTATCTTAAAATCCACTCTTTTTTTTTGGTTAACCCAATTGTTTGTTAAAATGAAGCCGTGGTGTGGAAATGTCTCATATATATTCTGAGGTTAAATTACCAAACATTGAGCATGAAAAACTGATACAGCTCTACTTAGAAAGCAATCGGTTTCCAGGCTGTATTGTCAAAGCTTAATTGAACAAGCTGGACTTAGAAACTGATTGGCTACTATGCACAGCCGCACCAGATTATGAGTGCTCCAGTTTTAGTAAATCTTCTATATATATATATATATATATATATATATGTTATTTTAAGGACAAAAAATATAGCAAGACATTCAACACACATGCCATTTTAATAATTTGTTTTCACATGTTCACCAAAGCTTTCCGTTACATGAACTGAAAATAGGTTGTATGTTTCATGTGTTGTTTTGCAAAAAGAGATAAGAGATGAAAGAGATAATTTCCGTTGCCCATAAAATATATTGTAGCTAATGAAATTTATTGAATTAACCACTCTAAAAATGTATATAACTATGTATAAAAATAAAAGGAACAAAAATTCAAAGATGAGCAAAATGCATAGACAGAAATAAACAATTAATTTTGGACTTCTGAGAACAAAATCATTTCTGTGCTGAAGGGTTAAAGTCGCCTTTTTACCTCCATGTGCCATCAGGAAGTCACTGATTCATTAAATCATGGATTCATGGATTTAGCTATCAACTAAATTCTCTCTGGCACTTATGCATCTCAAAACTTACTATTTAGTGAAAGGTACATTTCAAATTTAACAAGTATACTAGAAAGGCATCACTGCACAAGAAAGGCTTTTGTCTGACAGAACCAAAAAATCGTAAGCCATAAAAATAAATTAAACTACATCACAGTATCTCTGTGCATTCAAAATGCCATCAATAAAATGCAACTGAGTTTGTTGTCCATAGCATACGCCTGCCCATACCATAACCCCATCTGCCATCTGCACTGTACAGTGAAAACTGGGATTCATCCATAAAGAGAAGACCCCTCCAAAGTGCCAGATGCCATCGAATGTGAGCGTTTGCTCCCTATAGTCGGTGACGATGACGAACTGCAGTCAGGTCAAGACCCCTATGAGGATTATGAGCATGCAGAGACAGTTTCTGACAGTTTGTGCAGAAATTCTTTGGTTATGCAAACCGATTGTTGCATTATCTGTCCGGGTCACTGGACTCAGATGATCGTGGAAGTGAAGATGCTAGATGTGGAGGTCCTGGGCTGGTGTAGTTACACGTGGTCTGCAGTTGTGAGGCCGGTTGGATGTACTGCCAAATTCTCTGAAACGGCTTTGGATACGGCTTATGGTAGAGTAATGAACATTGAATTCATGGGCAACAGCTCTGGTGGACATTCCTGCAGTCAGCATGCCAATTGCATGCTCCCTCAAAACTTTCGAGACCTGTGGCATTGTGCTGTGTGATAAAACTGCACATTTTAGGGTCCTTTCACACTAGCGGACCGTTTGTCCGTTCATTACAAGTCCGTTTACGGACTTGTAATGAACCCCTATGGGAGCAGATCCGTTAGCGGATGATGCATCCGCTAACGTCTGCCAGATCCGCATACGTTTTTGCGGACGGAAGAATGTCCTATTTTTCTTCTGTCCGGCCAAACGGATCGGATGCAAACGGACAGACGGTCCGTTTCCATCCGACTCCCCATAGGGGAGAGCGGAGGAGAGACGGGGCGGTCCCTGCACAGTGTGCGGGGACCGCCCTGTCCGCCCGACAGCTCAGCGGAGACCCCCCGCTGAGCTGACGGACACACGGAGCGGACCGAAAAATGGACCGCTCCGTGTGTAAGGAGCCTTATGGCCCATACACACGATCCGAATATCGGACGAAAACGATCGTCCGATGATGGATCGTACGATTTTCGGATCGTGTGTACACTACTTTCGACAGCCGATCACGACCGTTCATCCGATTAAATTAGATCGGACAAGCGCGAAAAATTTTCTCGTCTGATGTCCGATCGTCCGATTTTCGTTTAGTCAGTACAGCCGTCGTCCGATAATACAATACAAATACATTTCAACACGTGACATCACTTCCGATCGTTTTTTTCTATCGTACGATAATTTTTGTGAGTTTAAAAACCTATTTATTTTACTCGCGATTATTAAGCGAAAAAAGTCGTACGATCCGTCGGCCGATATTCGGATCGTGTGTATGGGCCATTAGAGTGGCTTTTTATTGTGGCCAGCCTAAGGCACACCTGTGCAATAATCATGCTTTCCAATCAGCATCTTGATATGCCACACCTGTGAGGTTGATGGATTATTTTGGCAAAGGAGAAGTGCTCACTAACAGAGATTTAGGCCTCTTTCACACGGAGCGGTCCGTTTTTCGGTCCGCTCCGTGTGTGTCCGTCGGCTCAGCGGGGGGTCCCGCTCAGCTGTCGGCGGACAGGGCGGACCCCGCACACTGTGCAGGGACCGCCCTGTCTCTCCTCCGCTATCCCCTATGGGGAATCGGATGGAAACGGACCGTCTGTCCGTTTGCATCCGATCCGATCCACCGGACGGAAGAAAAATAGGGTTTTCTTCTGTCCGCAAAACAGATCCAGGCTGACGCGGATAGTAGGTGGACGTTAGCGGATGCATCATCCGCTAACGGATCCGCTCCCATAGGGACGGACTTGTAATTAGCGGACCGTTTGTCCGCTCATGTGAAAGGGGCCTTAGACAGATTTGTGAACAATATTTGAGGGAAATAGGCCTTTTGTGTACATAGAAAAAGTCGTAGATCTTTGAGTTCAGTTCATGATAAATAGGGGCAAACAAAAGTGTTGTGTTTATAATTTTGCTCAGTGTATATATATACGCACACATATATATATATATATATATATATATATATATATATATATATATATATATATATATATATATATATATATATATATATACAGCGGGAAAAAAAGTATTGGACCTCTCACCATTTTTCTAGGTAAATCGATGGCGTTATTAACATTACATTTTCATCACATGGCGTTTACAACCCATGCAATCCATACATACAAAGAAACCAAAACAAATAAGTTAAGAAATTAAGTTATGTGCAATAAAATGGAATGACACGGGGAAAAAGTATTGAACACATGAAAAAAGGGAGGTGCAAAAAAACATGGACACCAACTGAAATCTAGAAATCTATCAGTAATTAAAAAGCAATCCTGCCCCTTGTCAGTGCAAATTAATATCAGCTGGTTCAGTCTCAACTCATGGCCTATAAAAAGGTGTCTCTTTACCAAGGAGTCCCACAAGAAACATCTCATGATGGGTAAGAGCTCTCTCAAGACCTTCATAGCCTTATTGTTGCAAAACTAATGGCATTGGTTACCGAAGGATTTCTAAACTTCTGAATGTTCCAGTGAGCACATTTGGGGCCATAACTTGGAAGTGGAAAGAACATAATTTCACCATAAACCAGCCATGGCCAGGTGCTCCTCGCAAGATTTCTGACAGAGGAGTGAAAAGAATTACCATAAAGCCCCTTTCACACTGAGGAGTTTTTCAGGCGGCACAGCGCTAAAAATAGCGCCTAAATATCGCCTGAAAAACTCCTGCCCAGCCTTCTCAATGTCAAAGCCCGAGGGCTTTCATACTGAGGCGATGCGCTGGCAGGAGAGAAAAAAATCTCCTGCAAGCAGCATCTTTGGAGCAGTGAGAGGAGCGGTATGTATACCGCTCCTTCCCATTTAAAACAATGGGAAACCGCGGTAATACCGCCCGTAATGCACCTCTGCAGAGGCGCATTGCGGGCGATATTAACCCTTTATCGGCCGGTAGCGGGGGTTAATACCGCAATGCTAACGGCGGAATCCTGCAGCAATTCCGACGGTATAGTGCCGCTATTTTTAGCTGCGCTATACCGCCACCGCGCCTTCCGCACCAGTGTAAAAGGGGCCTAAGAGTTGTACAAGGAAACCACTTGATAAGAGCTTCAGAAAAAAATAAAATTAGCAGGTACAATTTTTCAAAGAAAACAATAAGTAATGCACTCAAGACTCCATTGCTGAAGAAAAAGCATGTTGAAGCTTGTTTAAAGTTTGCTGCGCAACATTTAGACAAGCCTGAGAAATACTGAGAGAATATAGTCTGGTCAGATGACACCAAGAAAACACCATACCAATAGTAAAGTTTAAAGGTCAGCATACAGTACTTTATGTACTTTTAATAAAACCACCACGGTTTTACACTATGTGACGATTCTCTCTTTTCTTTATACAATATCCATTAGAGAGTGAAAAATCTGTACGGTTGGCCATGACATTATCCTCTTTTTTTTTATGCACAGTGGATGAATCCTTCATGATGTGTGAATCCATGTTGGACTAGACTCCTATAACGTGGAGTCTAGATATACGGTTATTGCACAGCTTGTATTATCAGGGTGAAAGGTGCACATGGGTTTATGGTCGTCTATCATCCTTTTGACACGATTGCAAAGATTTTATCATATACATACTTTTTATGGACACGTTCATGGACTGATCATTGTCACTTATATTTTGTTTATACTTTATTATCATTCCCACATTGCACGGCAATTGTTGGGTTTTTACACAAAAAATATATACATTATTTTAATTTTATATATAAAAGCATTTGAGTACTGGTCAATTTCTATCAGGAGTTGGTACATTCCTCTGATGTGGGGTAGTCGCCACACCATGACTCCTCATAACTGGCTATGACATGGATAGCATTTGACAATTATCTGGTCAGCGACTTGATGTGGCTCCCTGAGGCCGTGTACACACGGCAGGGAATCTCGACGGGCAGAACACATCGTTCCGCCCGTCGAGGTTCCCTGCCGGCCGTCGAAATCGGCGACCCGCCCGTCGGGAATGGCAACCAGCCATTCTTCCAGGCGGGCCGTCGAGGAAATAGAGAGCGTGCTCTCTATTTCTGCTCGACGGGCTTCCCGACGGGAAGCTCGCCGAGACCGTACACACGGCCGAGGTCCTCGCTGGAATGCTTTAGAAAGACCTTTAGTTTGTTGCTTTCACCCCTACCACCCCCATCCCTTTTTTTAAATCGTTTTTTTTTTTTCTCTTTCCATTCTTTTGTGGTATTCTCTGTTCCCATTATTATACCATTTTACAAAACTCTGGAAGGCATTAGCAGGTCTTTGAGGTTCATGTACCCTCTAATTGTGTACTTTACTTATTTGTCTATGGGATTTTCTACTCAGAATTGGTGAGCTTCCTGCATGAGGTCTCTGACCTCTAGGACAGTAATGTACGTATTTGGTATGGTTGGTATGGTTAGTATGGTTTGGTATGGTATTTGGTCTGGTTGTTGTGCTCAGTTGTGCCTGAGATGCTTTGATCTATAACACCAATTACCTTTGTCTATTCTCAATTACGGTAAAATACTAAAAAAACACTAGGGAAAATGTAATAATATTCAGAAGAAATACACATCTAAATATTCCTTTTTACAATTTATATTAATTTAGCAGACCAAATATAAGTAATTTATGACAGCAATATTGAAAAGCCAGTTTCACGGTACCTGAATGTCTTTCCAAAACATTTTCTCTCTGTCATAAAATCCTTTGAAATCTTGATATTGGCGAAGTAATTCAATAGGGGGTTGGGATCCATATCGATCTAATTTTGGCATGTTTAAGTCATCCACAAAGATGATGACCCGCTTGTTACCGGGCGCCCCTGAAAGCAGGATACAAAATAAAGAGAGGTAATTTTTTTAGATGCATTTATTCTGGGTATACAGTAAATTCATATAAGGAAATGGACTTCATTGAGGCCTTCAAGCACTAGCACAATTTGCATGGTGATCTTATCCATTTTTGGACACTTCCCAAGGAAAAACAGCCAACCGTGCCACATGAATCTTCTTGGTGCACTTCAGTGCATTTACTTGTTTTTAAATATCCCAATTCAAACTTTTTGTTCCTAATTGCAAGTTCCAAAAGTTAAAAACACTTAAAATCCACTAACAGTTTTGCGTATTAACCACACTTATATATGGAAACCGATGTTGTAGTAGACTGTCAGACGGCTTCCCTCCTCTTAGGCCGCGTACACATGATCAAATCTGTCTGCTGGAAACGGTCGGCCCGACCGTCCCAGCAGACAGATTCAATCATGTGTACGGGCGAGCCGACAGATTTGGCCAGCAGACAGATTTGAAAGCATGCTTTCAAATCTGTCGGCTGGGAACCCGTCCGCCCGACATGACTGCTG
Organism: Rana kukunoris; assembly: GCA_029574335.1. Taxonomy (NCBI): domain Eukaryota; kingdom Metazoa; phylum Chordata; class Amphibia; order Anura; family Ranidae; genus Rana; species Rana kukunoris. Next base: position 373,131,817 of record CM056049.1, read on the forward strand.
GTTAGTACGCTAACCAGCAGACATGTCTTCTCGCACACGTGTCGAATGGTTTTGACGCATGCGCTGAAGTGTTTTACTTCCTGGTGCGGTGACGTGGCAGCGTCAACGTCACTGCCACATCAGCGCGCCGTCTGCCGGCGGGGATTTTGGTTTGATCGCGTGTACACGATCAAACCAATATGTCCCCAGCAGACAGATTTGTTCAAATCGGTCTGTCCGACCGATTTGAACAAATGTGTCTACTCGTGTGTATGGGGCCTTACTGTAAGTGCCACTCAATTAACTGAGTTACTGTATATCAGTACATTTCTTGAATACAGTAATTGCACAACTAAGTGCAGTCATTTTTGCATATGCTCATGTACTGTATATGTGAGCACACATGCATAAATTAAAACATAGTGGTGTTGGCAGAAAAAAATCGAAGTGGGCCATCAGGTCTACTTTTATGTGTTTATATATATATATATATATATAGAGAGAGAGAGAGAGAGAGATTGATTTATGATGAAAAAGAATTTGATGCATGTATACGCTATAGGCCAATACCTTTTACGAAAGAAGGAAGATCCTTAGTATAAACATCAGGAAACTATTGCATCCATGTACAAGAGGCCTTACATTGCTGCATCACTGTTGTTGTAACAATCTTAAATCACAGGGGTTGATTTACTAAAACTGGAAAGTGCGAAATCTGGTGCAGCTCTTTATAGAAATCAATCAGTTTCCAAGTTTTTTGTCAAAGCTTAATTGAACAAGCTGAAGTTAGTAGCTGATTGGCTACCATGCACAGCTTCACCAGATTTTGCACTCTCTGGTATTAAATGATCTATTGTTATTATTAGGGTTGTCCCGATACCACTTTTTTAGGACCGAGTACAAGTACCGATACTTTTTTTCATGTACTTGCCGATGCCGAATACCGATACTTTTTTTAAATGTCATGTGACAGTTTTCAAACCACAATACAGGCTAAGGATATTTTCTTTAGAATTATGAAGAACTCTAACTCAAGACATTATAAAAGAATAAAAATGAGTAAAAATGAATAAAAATGTTTTATTTTCTTGTCACGCAGTAGTAAAAAACTCAAAGAATTTTCACAGAACATGTTGATAAATACAAAAAAAGTATTCTATTTAGGTATCGGGAGCATTTGCGCGAGTACAAGTACTCCCGCAAATACTCGGTATCGGTCCCGATACTGATACTAGTATCGGTATCTGGACAACCCTAGTTATTATAGTTCTCTGTTGTCTTTACTGTATATAATAATAATGTACTACTTAGCATGATCCTAACAATTTTAAAGTGCTTTCATTTATTTTTAGCTACCTCCTTGCAAGTAAAAGTAGGGGAAAACTAACAGTTTTTTTTTCTAGCAGATCATTTTTCAGATTAATTCATGCTGAATTTTGTTAAGGGCACTCATATATGAATGGAAATTCCATATAAAACAAAACTTCTTAACAAAAGATTGACCGACAATGCCCTCAAGTGTCTAAATAAGGTGCACTACTCATAAACATTTGCATTGTGTTACAAATCGTCTTGCGTGTACCGGTGACTCCGTTTCCCTTTGCAGTATGTTGCCAAAGGAGACACAGAGTTTTAAAAAAAAAAATCACAATACTTTGAGGCTGACCTTCCACATGCAAAGAACACAAAAACACAAGAGAACCAGTCTCAAAGTCTCAACTGGAATGATTACACAATATATTACACAGTTCATCAGCTTCATTATTTAAAATGTACATTTTATATCTGCCTGGAGTTCAACTTGAAACTATTTAATTAATTGGATTTCCATTTTTTTATAGATGTTTTATAGATGACATGATAATATAGTACCTGCTCTGCCTTCTGTATAATAGCATGTAGGGATAATCCCAATGGACAAGCCAAGGTTTGTAATAAAGGGTCAGGTTTTTTCCAATGTCTGTGTTTCCACTGGCCTGCCTGTCTGTCTAATGAGTTAAAGTGACACTAAACTCTGGTTTTCCAAAAAATATGTATTCAAGCATGTATTTCTAACTCAAAAAGTACATTCTATTGTTCTAAGCCCCCTCTAAATTATTTATTTATTTATTGCTCCTGTTAAAGAGTGGCTATGTTCTCCCACTGTATGCAGGAATGTAGCCATCCTCTCTTGCTCACTTCTGAGATGGACCAGGGACTATGGACTATGGCAGGAATATGCAAATAGCGGACCTCCAGCTGTTGCAGAACTACAAGTCCTATAAGGCATAGCAAGACTCTGACAGCCACAAGCATGACACCCAGAGGCAGAGGAATGATGGGACTTGTAGTTTTGCAACACCTGGAGGTACGCTAATTGCATATCCCTGGACTATGGGATCTGTAGTGTGTATAGGGTGTATAGACTGAAGGTCTGTTTCATCGGTCCAAACCGATCGTGTGTGGGCCCCATCGGTCAGTTATACTTTGGTCAAAAAAAAGAGAACTTGCTTTAAAATTTAACCGATGGATACCTAGCCGATACTTTGGTCAAAACCGATCATTAGTATGCAAAAGCATCGGTTAAAAAGCCGCGCATGCTCAGAATCAAGTCGACGCATGCTTGGAAGCATTGAAATTTGTTTTTTTTTCAGCACGTCGTTGTGTTTTACGTCACCGCTTTCTGACACGATCGGTTAATTAACCGATGGTGTGTAGGCACATCAGACCATCAGTCAGCTTCATCGGATGGACTGATCGTGTGTACGCGGCCTTACTAAACACAGAGCAGGATGTTAGAAAAAGGAGAACACAAACAGAAAAAAAAAAAGATTATGTAGCTTTTGAATCAGCATGACAACCAAGCAAACAATCATTTTGGAAAAGACAGATTAACCATGGCTATTTATTTCCTTCAGTGCAGGTTTCCTTTAACCCTGCTGCTATGCACATTCAGACAGCAGGCACAAGTCTATCTTCATCATGTGCTGTATAATATGCTCAGCAGTACCAGATTTCACCAGCTGGTAGCACTGTGTATGAACTCTGATACCCAGCCCATGGTACGGGGGAAATGTTTCCAAATTTCATCAGCATCATGAGCTATGATATCAGACCTTCCTGTTCCTAGAAACTCTATTCATAATGAGCTACAAACCTGTTAGCTCATGAATGAAAACCTTACCCAAGATAGTTTTTCTCTTCTTCTCTAGCTTTGACTCTATTATCTCCTGTGTCCTCACAGAGGAAGTCTGGGCAGAAAAGTTGATGTACACAGGAACATATCCAGCTTCCTCTTGAACTCTGTTCAGTAAACCTCGGGCTACTACAGACTGTAAGTTACAAACACAGAAATTAATAAAAATAAGTGGCTGTTGCATGCAATTAAAAAGAAAAGTAGTACATTGCTTTTGCAGAAAGTTGTATTATATCGCATTGAATTTGAAAAAAACTTTTTTATGGTTATTTTGTAGATTTTTATCCTACTTTAAAGGGCTGCTATAATGTCAAGAATTGTGTGATAGTTCAGACAATTGCCACAACTGGATGACACACATTTAACAAAATAAAGGGGTGTTTGTTTTTATTTCACTATTTTACAATATATGGTAAAATATCCCTATCCAAAGAGAACTGTAAATTTGAGAGAATTTGTTCATTAAAATAGGTAAAACCCAACAACTGTTATGTACGATTTAAAATGATTGTAAAGCATCCTTTTTAAAACAAATACAAATAACAAACGTATATACTCGCCTGCTCTGTGCAATGGTTTTGCACAGAGTAGCCCAGATCCTCTTCTTCTGTGGTCACTCACCTACACTCCTGCTCTTCATTGGGTGCCCCCACTGAAAGCTGCTTTATCGCTTCCGAGTCCCGCTTCTGCGATTATTGACACAGACAGCGGGACTCTGCCCCCTCCCGCTCCTGTGTCACAGTTTTTGTTTGACAGTAGCAAGAGCCAATAGCTCCCGCTGCTATCAATTTGTCCGATGAGGAGAGCGACAGCAGCTGGATCGAAGCTCAAGTAAAAAAAAGGGGGGTCTGGGGGGAGCTCCTGCACATAAAGGCTTTTCACCTTAAGGCTTTACAAGCACTTTAACTTGACAATGTCATCTCAGGAGTTATTTTAATATGTATTTATAAATCTGCAACCTGCATTAAATTAATGGTGAAATTATAAAAACAAAGTCCATGGCCTGTCATGAAGATCCTTTTACAGCCACTTCCTATTGTATGGTGACAACGCTCTATCCTTGTCTCTCAATTGTGCTCCTGCATGGTCACACACAATTTGTTTCACAACACAATACACAGGTATGGTCCACCGTTGGCACTATCACTATCACTATCAATAAACCCTCAGCACAGAGCTCAGAAGCAGTGAGATGTTGCATTAACCAGAACGGGGTATAAATCACTTTTTGCCGTGAAAAATTAACAAACTTTATTAGCACGTCACGAGACACATACCTAAAATTCTCTAAAAAGACTAAAAAGAAAGTCTCCCCAAAAAGTCTACAATCACATATCAATACCCAATACTAGATTGGAAAGCAAAACATGTACCTGTACAAATAGTCAATAAGCGGTGTTAGGATAGGCTTCTTCAAATACAGATGTCAATGCGTTTCACAATGGAATTGCTTTATCAGGACCAATGGAGACACAGGGGCACATTTTTTTTTTAAAGGGGTTTATCTGCACACTATTATCCATCATCATTTTGCACCATTGCCACTGGTGTTTCTTGTGCAGCCATAACATGATGTGAGCATAATCACTATTTACAAAGTCACGTAGACTTTTTGAGGAGAGACTCCTGGTATTTTAATTGTATTGTTTAACTGAATTGTTTTATTTTTAATGTCAATTGTAATAAACTTATTGAATTTTAGTTAGGTATCTCATGATGTGCCAATAAAGTACATTCATTGTTGGTGGAAAAGGGTAGTTTATACACTGTTCTGCTCCATGTTTTCTAGTTGATAATGGGATGTGGCATATTGAAAGTCTCTAGTGGTTTAATAATATAAAAAAAATGTAAATTGTTTATCACAGAGCAAACTAAAACAGCAGACAGAAATGTTCTTCTAGATGGCTCCCTGTGCATAGTCACAGGCTAATCTATGGTCCGTTACGGATACCTTGAGAAGGTTCACGTGCTCATGCATGTGCGTGCGCACACACACGCATCTGCCACCCACATTGATGCCAAGCGGGTTATTGAAACTAAACCTGTACTCTGATGCAGTGCTGTCTTGTCTACAGCGATCTTGTGCATACCTGCAACCTATTACTAAGCATCTCACTCCAGTTACTGACCCAACTTGTCTTTACTACTCCTAAGCTCTTATGCTCTGCTGATCTGTGACTGACATGGCCTGTACCCTGTCTTTGCTCCTGCATTCGCATCTGTACTTGACCCATCTGCAATGATCCATCTGCCTGTGTATGACCTAGGACATCTGACTGTTTCTGATCCAGTTAATGTGGATTGTCAGCTGCAAGCATCTGTCTGCTATCCACACAGGTGCCTGCTCTTCACCTGCCTGCTACCAGCCTGTGGTTTGCCTGTCTGCTGTCACCAGCGCAAGCATACATTGTATCAGACTCTTCTACCAGGTATGTGACATAAACATCTCTTATGTCCAACCCCTTTCCCCCTTGCTACCCCCACTGCTATTATTGACAATTACCAGCTGACAAAATGACAGCTGGGAATTGCTTTTTATAACACAACAGGAGCAGCTGTCAAGGTATCACTGCTGTAAAAAAATAGGATACTCTGCAAGAGTCATTAAATAAATACATATACCAACATAGTGTTTCATTGTATTTTCTATTCAATTATATACATGTGCCCTTTGGTCTGCATATGACATAAGTTAGAGAAACCCGTAAAAATAATTAAAAAAAAGTAATTACTGTATATACTTGAGTATAAGCCACGTTTTTCAGCCCCTTTTTTAGGGCTAAAAATACCCCCCCTCCCGGCTTATACTCGGGCTGCGAGCATCCATTGTTTAAAAGTCGTGGCTTTCCCATGGTCCCTTCCATGATAGGCATTTTCCAGCAGACACTGTGTTCAGTGTTCTGCCTATATCGGATGTCCTCTCATCCTCGGACTCGGTTTCCCAGCAGACACTGTGTTCAGTGTTCCGCCAATCACTGACATCTTTTCATTATCGGACAAGAGAACGTCCGTGATAGGTGGAACACTGAACAGTGAGCATGCTTTACTGCATATTTACTGCATATACAGACTGATTTTACTGTTGTGGGTTTAGTAACACTTAACTGAGTGATAAAAAATGGGTAACCGGAGGTTACCATCAATAAAACCCTATGTCAAAATGCTCAGTGGATTCTGACATAGACAACTGAATGTATAAGTAGATCTTGACATTTCCCACCCCCTCCAGTCTCTTTAGAATATTGATCAATAAAGTTGCATACTTCATAAATGACCATTAGATTCAGACTGGAGGGATTAGTCACGGATTACTGAATTATTATCATGAAACTGCAGATTTTACCAACAGTTTTCCATTGTAACCTACCTTTCCCACACCAGTGGTACCAGTAAAAAGTACAGAGTGTCGTACAGCCAGCAGTTTTTCCATTAGGTAACCATACCGGACAGTATCAGTAGTAGGTACAAGCATCTCAAAAAATGGCACGTCACTGTTATATTTGAATGAGGGGATAATTCTCTCCCATGGATCTAGACGCTTGGTGTCAAAATCCATGTAGACACTCCATAGGTCCCCAGAGGCAGGAAGCTGAAAAACATTAACATGGACAACACAGGTAGAAGAATAATATTATATTTACTTAAATGAATTAAATAACCTTCATTTGTCCACAAATTTGCTTTTGCCTCTTTTAGACATAACGTGTTGTGTACCTAATTTTTTTGGCGTCCATTCACTTAAATAGGCTTCTATACACTTGTCAAACACACCAAAGTAGCTCATGTATCTTTTTTTGGGGGTGCCATTAAAACGGTTGCAAAGGTTTAAATTTTTTTTTTAATAACAAACATGTCATACTTACCTCCACTGTGCAGTTCGTTTTGCACAGAGGGGCCCCGATCCTCCTCTTCTGGGGTCCGTCGGAGGCTGTCTCGGCTCCCCCTACATCAGCTAACCCCCTGGGAAGAGCTTTCCCAAGGGGGTTACCCAGAGTCCTGGATTTGGTGTCCATAGCTGCCAACTACAGGACTCAGCCCCACCCCCCAGCCCTCTCGTCATTGGAGTTGATTAACAGCAGCACGAGCCAATGGCTGCGCTGCTAAAAATCTATCCAATGAAGAGCCAAGAAGAGACTAGAAGCCAGCACGTTTGAGCACATTTTTTATACATTATCATTCCTGCACACGCTCCCAGAATACGAAGGTATGAATGCGGCCTGATACACTTTGACAAATCAATTGTAGAGAGGTTACTGATTACTTAATCTATTACAGAAACTTTTTTATCATGATTCACAATGGTAAATACAAACTAGATTCTATCCTTTTAGTACTAAGCCCACATAGAGAAATAATAATAATTATATATATATATATATATATATATATATATATATATATACATACATATATATATATATATATATATATATATATATATATATATATATATATATATATATATACACACACAGTATTCACAAAAGTGAGTACACCCCTCACAATTTTCATAAATATTTTATTTTAATATTTTCTTATATCTTTTCATGTGACAACACTGAAGTAATGACACTTTGATACAATGTAAAGTAGTGAATGTACAGTTTGTATAATAGTGTAAATTTGCTGTCCCTCAAAATAACTCAACAAAAGTGAGTACACCCCTAAGTGGAAATGTCCAAATTAGGCCCAAAGTGTCAATATTTTGTGTGGCCACCATTATTTTCCAGCACTGCCTTAATCCTCTTTGGCATATAGTTCACCAGAGCTTCACAAGTTGCCACTGGAGTCTTCTCCGCTACTCCATGACGACATAACATGTTCTGAGTGGAACCTGTCCTGTTAAACTGCTGTATGGTCTTGGCCACCGTGCTGCAGCTCAGTTTTAGGGTCTTGGAAATCTTCTTATAGCCTAGGCCATCTTTATGTAGAGCAACAATTCTTTTTTTCAGATCCTTAGAGAGTTCTTTGCCATGAGGTGCCATGTTGAACTTCCAGTGACCAATATGAGAGAGTGAGAGCGATAACGCCAAATGTAACACACCTGCTCCTCATTCACACCTGAGACCTTGTAGCACATGACACCGGGGAGAGAAAATGGCTATTTGGGCCCAAATTTAGACATTTTCACTTAGGGGTGGTCTCACTTTTGTTGCCAGCGGTTTAGTGGTTTAGTGGTTTAGACATTAATGGCTGTGTGTTGAGTTATTTTGAGTGGACAGCAAATGTACACTGTTGTATAAGCTGTACCCTCACTACTTTACATTGTAGCAAAGAGTCATTTCTTCAGTGTTGTCACATGAAAAGATATAATAAAATATTTACAAAAATGTGAAGGGTGTACTCACTTTTGTGAGATACTGTGTATATATATATCTATATATATATATATATATATAGATATATATACCGTGTATATATATATATATAGATATAGATATACTTATATATCTATATATAGATATATAGCTATATCTATATATATAGATATATAGATATATCTATATATATATATATAGATATATAGATATATCTATATATTATACACACACACACATACACGCATCCTTAAATTATGAATCTAGGTAACAGTGCTTATTTTACATTTCACAGTCCCTTGGCATCAGCATCAAAATGTCAAATGCTGCTATTCACCTGTCACAATACTGAGAGTGGATTTTTAATAACATGCAGGTACAAAAGCAATATATTTTGAATATATATTTATTTTATATAAACATCTATTTAACATACTGCAGGTATTTACCAAATTTTCTTTGCATGCTCATTAGTATGTATTGTTTTATTTCAAACAGCTTTGTGTTCTTTTGTTTTGCGTTTTTGTAAGAAACATCATTAGAGACTTCTAACTTATTTGAGTTCCAAGTTTGAGAAATGCAGCATTTTATAAAAAATAACTGGACAGTGACACCAAGTGCCCATATTTGTTATTGCATGAGCTAGTGCTTTCCCCTTGTAAAAATTAATTTGTACAAGAAAGCATGCATTTATCTGGGAAGGAAAGGAAAGTACAGGCAAAGATGTTGATTTAGAAGAATAGCCAAACTAGTTGTATTATCACAGAAACAAATGTTTCAGTGCTTACCTTAGCTTCAGGGTTGTCTTCAAACTGCTGTCTGATATATGTATCAAAAGCATCCCAGTAATTTTCTGTTAGGTTTCCTCCCACGGACCAGACATAGCAGAAGACAAATGTTTGACAAACAATGCTATTAAGTCTTGTTTGGTCCTAAAAACAGTAATCATTTGTTAATAGAATCTGTTTACAAAATTAGGTTTTTATTGTAATACACCATCATAACTGTAAGTGGGGGTTTAATTATTTTGATCATAGGCTTGACATACATTACAATTTTTGCACATCTACAGTATACCCACCAGAGTTTATTCAAATCTAACTTTATTTTTGTGAAATAAAATCCATTTTCCAACAGCTTTTGTGTTCTTATAGTGTACATTTTCCTATTTAAATGCCACTATATAGAGAGGCCATATTAGAATTTTTATTTCACCCATTTTCTCCTTTATGGAGCCTCTTCTATCTGTTAGGCCTCGTACAAACGACCGAGAAACTCGACAGAATCCATCAAGAAACTTGGTGGCAGAGCTTTTTTGCAGAGGAAAACGGTCATGTGTATGTTTTTCATCGAGAAAACTGTTGAGGAACTCGACGAGAAAAAAAAAGAGCAAGTTCTCTTTTTCCTCGACGGGAGTCTCAATTTCCTCGTCATGTTCCTCGTCGGGCTGGTTTTCGATGAGAAACACGTTGGTGTGTATGCTTAGAAACCCACGCACCTTCGGTAAAAGTAGCATTTGTAATGGAAATAGCACATTTGTCACGCTGTAACAGACTGGAAAGTGCAAATTGTCTCTTACCAAACTTTTACCTAACATGCAGTAACATGAGATTAGCAAAAGCAGCCCCAAGGGTTATGCCAGTGGAATCGAACTTCCCCTGCCGTCGTATGTGTTGAAGCCACCGTGTTTGAGAACGAGGAGATTTGGTCTTGACAGTGTGTACGCAAAGACAGCTTGTCAAGTTTCTCGACAAGCCTAACAAGGAACTCGTCGAGGAAAACGTTGTGTCTTTTCTCGACGAGTTCCTCGGTCGTGTGTACGAGGCCCATGCACATGCTTTTACAATTTTTGTCTACAAATCTTCTCTAAGATTCTTACTTTTGCAGTGCAATCTTCTTATATCGTTCCCTTCAAGATATCTCTTAATGGTTGTGTCCTCTTTCTTTGCCTTTAACATGTCCTATTCTCATTTTTTCTCATCTTGTTCTCTGTCTCATCTTATCTAAAATTTCTCTGCATAGGTTTCAATTTATTTTATTTCTTATAACATTTCTTAGCATCATCTCCTAAAAAAAACATTTTGTTCTACATGTTCCACTGCTTTTGTGGCTTCATCAGGGATTGCCAAGGGCTATAAGGTGCTTTTTGTACTCCAGTATAAACACACAGTGAATGCCCACTCATATGGGCAAATGGGATTCTGTTACTTGCCATGAGATAGGCAGTTTTTACGTCCTTATTTATATTAGTGGTCCTCTTCTTTTGTAAAACATTTTTTTTTCAAACAGGCTTTATTTTATAATTTAACGTTAGATTTCTTATATCTATTTATTTACTTTCCTATTTGCTCCTCTTATTCTTCAGTATCATAAATGTCATATATTTTATTGGTCTTACATACAATTATCTGAAATGATACTTTTTTATCAATTATTTCCAATTTCTTATATTTGCACAAAGTGAGCAACCTAGCTGAGGGATGGGCTATAGTCACTGAAAGATCTGTGAGAGATGTGGAAATATTATTCTAAGGCCGCGTACACACGATCAAATTCATCTGCTGGAAACGGTCCGACAGACTGTTTCAGCAGACAAATTCGGTCGTGTGTACGGGCGGACAGATTTTGCCAGCAGACAAATTTTAAAGCATGCGGACATATCTGCCCGCACATGCGTCGAATGGATTACTTCCTGGTGCGGTGACGTGGCAGCATCAATGTCACCCCCACGTCACCGCGCTGTCTGCCGGCGGGGATTTTGGTTTGGTCGTGTGTACACGATCAAACCAATATATCCCAGCAGACAAATCCGATCAAATCGGTCTGACAGATCGATTTGATCGGATTTATTTGGTCGTGTGTACACGGCCTAAGAGTAGCTGAAGGAATCAACGCCTGAACTAAGGCTAGAAGGAGAAACGCTAAAACAAATATAGAAATTGCCATGATCAAGGGAAGGACACTGAGGCGGCATACACACGATCGGATATATCCGATGAAAACGGTCCGCGGACCATTTCCATCGGATATGTCCGATCGGGAGTTTGATCCGATGGCGTGTACACACCATCGGATCAAATTCCCCGCCGCCGGACGGCGCGGTGACGTAGTGGTGACGCTGTTTTGTAAACATTGCTAGGGGAAATGCTGACCGAGAGGGAGAGAGCATCTAAACGTGAGTTGCACAACACTACACTAACACCAGGTCACATAGGTACACATTTAACCCCCCGATCACCCCCCGATCACCCCCCAAATTAACCCTTTCACTGCCTGTCACTGTGTCACTCAGTACAGCAATCAGATTTTTTTTTTAACGCTGTACAAGTGTCATTAGTGACTAAAATAATTGTTAGGGTAATTAGCCTTAGACCCTAATAAGTCTAGGGACCCCCCCTAACCCCCCCCCCCAATAAAGGTTTAACCCCTTTATTACCCCCTGTCACCAGTGATCACAGTATAAGTGTCACGGGTGACGCAGTTTAGCTAGTTTATTTTTTATAGCATCAAGGCACCCGCCATATTTTTTGCAATAAAGTTTTAACCCCCTGATTGCCCGGCGGGTGATCAAAGTTTGGTTTTAGCGCCGGATAGGGTCTGCGTTGCCCCAGGCAGCGTCAGATTAGTGCCAGTAGCGCTAACACCCACGCACGCACCATACCCCCCCCCTTAGTGGTATAGTATCTGAACTGATCGATACCTGATCTGATCAGATCTATACTAGCGTCCCCTGCAGTTTAGGGTTCCCAAAAACGCATTGTCAGCGGGATCAGCCCAGATACCTGCTAGCACCTGCGTTTAGCACCTTCGCCCAGCCCAGCCCAACCAAGTGCAGTATCGATCGATCGATCACTGACACAAAACACAAAAACACATAACTGCAGCATTCCCAGAGTCAGGCCTGATCTCTGCGATCGCTAACAGTTTTTTGGTAGCGTTTGACTGTCGCTAACAGGTCAGGTGCTTTTTTTCCTGTGAATCTTACCACCGTACCCCTAAATTTAGAGCCCAAAATGGCAAATCGAATGTACGGTGATGAAGAGGCCTACTTGTTTATGAGCCTGTCAGATAGTGATGAGGAGGTCACGCATCTGTCAAATTCTAGCTCATATGATCCTGTAGACGACAGTGGCTCCCTGACAGATAGCTCTGACGACGGAGTGGTCCCTGCTAGGGTCAGGCGTACCAGACCCCGATCTTCTGCTGTCGCTGAGGTGCAAGAACCGCAGGGCTCTCGTATGGGGCAGAGTAGTACTAGCGCCGCTATTCCTTCTGGTGATCTGGCAAGCACCAGCGGCCTGGTACATCCTGGACATACATCCAGCACTGCAGTAACACTTGGTGACGTGGCGAGTCCCATAAGTGCAGTTCAAGCTGGCGAGGTGGCAAGCACAAGTAGTGTCCCGCTGCCACCAGGAAGAAGAAGACGACAAAGACAGGCCCCTCGTGCCCATAGTTCCCTTCCTGGTGCTTTCGCCAATCCTGATTGGGTCCCCACCACTTCTGCAGCACCCGTACTTCCCCCATTCACTGGCCAACCCGGAATTCAGATGGAAACAGTTGATTTTAAGCCACTGGATTTTTATTCACTGTTTTTCACGGAAGATCTCTATAGATCTATTGTGGACCAAAGCAATTTGTATGCTGGTCAATTCATCGCCGCTAATCCCCACCTGTCCCTTGCCAGAGATTGGAAGCCAGTTACGGTTTCCGAATTTAAGATCTTTCTGGGCCTTACCCTCCTCATGGGCATTACTATAAAGAGTGAACTGCGGTTGTATTGGTCCACGCGCCCAATTCACTATATGCCCATTTTCTCTGCCTCCATGTCCAGGAAACGATACGAGCTGATCTTGCGCTTCATGCATTTTAGTGACAATCAACTCTGTCGTCCTCGGGGAGACCCTGAATTCGATCGGCTCTACAAAATTCGGCCCCTCGTAAACCACTTCAACGAACGGTTTGCAGCCTTGTATAATCCCCATCAAGTTGTCTGCGTTGATGAGTCCCTGATAAAGTTTTCTGGTCGCTTGTCATTCAAACAATACCTTCCCAACAAGCGTGCCAGATACGGGGTCAAGATGTATAAGCTCTGTGACAGGGCAACAGGCTATACATCTAGCTTTATGGTTTACGAGGGAAAAGACAGTCACGTAGAGCCGGAAAATTGCCCTGATTACATAGGGAGCGCTGGTAAGAGTCTGGGAATTGGTGTCACCCTTATTCGGAAAGGGGTACCACTTGTACGTGGACAATTATTACACGAGCGTGCCACTTTTTAGTCATCTTTTTGATTATGGAATTGGCGCATGTGGCATCATGCAACCTAATCGCTGGGGCTTCCCCCAACGGCTTGTAGAATCCCGTATTAGTCGGGGGGGAGAGAGCCTGCTTACAGTGTAATAATTTGTTAGCAGTGAAGTGGAGGGATTCACGGAATGTTTTCGTTCTGTCCACGCTTCACGCAGACACGGCAGTCCAAATTCCTACGGCGACTGGTGTTGTGGAGAAACCCCTCTGTATTCACGAGTACAACCTTAACATGGGAGGGGTGGACCTCAATGACCAGTTGTTGGCGCCGTACCCAATAGCCCCTAAGGCCAGACGCTGGTACAAAAAAGTGTCTGTTTATTTGTTTCAATTGGCTTTGCTGAACGCACAGGTGCTATACAGAGCTTCAGGACAGACTGGATCCTTCCTAAAATTCCAGGAAGATATCGTCGAAGCCCTTCTGTTTCCAGACGGTGCTTTGCCCCACCTTCCCAACGCAAATGCAGTGAGCCGGCTGTATGAGAGGCATTTTCCTTTTATCCTCTCTGGTACCCCTGCCCAAAAAACCCGCCAAAAAAGATGTCGTGTCTGCAGCAAACTCGGATTTAGGCGTGACACCCGCTTTTATTGTCCCGACTGTCCTGACCAACCTGGTCTCTGCATTGGTGAATGTTTCAAACGCTACCACACACTAGTTGAGTTTTAGCGTAGGGTACAGCACCACACAGTCCTAGGCACAATAACACAGGGTTTCGGAAGATGTGATGGCCATCACATTTTGAGAGACCGTAATCTGCAATGCTCAGTTTACAGTTTTTATAAAAGTGAAAAAAGGTGGAAAAAAATCAAACTCACACAAAAACACAAAAAAATATAAAATAAAAAATCCAAAAATAGTTGTGGTTGTATTTTTCTCCTCTCTTTGTTGTTCTCTTATGTTCACTCTCTACTGTCCACTGACTATTGTTCTATATCTATTCTCTCTATTTTTACAATTTTTTATAGTATTTGCTTTGCAGGTATGGTATGTTATACTGTAATGTTTGTTTTATTGTTAACCATCATTTGCTTAGCAGGTACGCCATTCAGTTGCATCGCGGATTTATTTAGCGTGACAGCAACAGCGTTTGCTCCCACGATATATAAATCCGCGACTCCAACACTGTAGGAGGTGATTTCACCCCCACAGTTAAAAAAAAGAGCATATATGCCGAAGCATGGGGGCATTAGGGGCGGAGGAGCGATTTTGCTCCTAATGCCGCATACATACGATCGAAATTCCGTCGGAAGCTTGCCCGTGGAAAAGTTCAACTGTGTGTAGGCGGGATAACTTTTTTGAGGGAGGATGCCCCCATGCTTCGGCATATATATTTTTTAGGCACAGATTGCGTTAATTTATTTTTTACTGTTTTTTTATTTTTTGGTATTTGCTTTGCAGGTATGGTATGGTAAGATCTTACTGTTAAAATGTAATGTTACTTTGTTTTAATGTTGCTCCTAATGCCGCGTACATACGATCGAAATACCGTCGGAAGCTTGCCCGTGGAAAATTCCGACCGTGTGTATGCGCCATAACTTTTTATGCGGCGTACATACATGTGTGAGCGCCATAACTTTTTTGCGGGAGGATGCCCCCATGCTTCGGCATATATAACTGGTGCATGTATGCCCATCATTAGAAGTGGGTGGATGAAGGGAGGTATTCTAATGGTGGGCATACCCACCGATCAATCTTTTTTTTTTCGTTCAGCCAACAGGCTGCATGGAAAAAAAAAAGATTACAATACATGTCCAACAAGAACCATCAACGTATTGGTATGTTGCTGGACTTTGAATGGTTATACTAGAATGATGCCTGCGAGTTTAGGTATCATCTTGGTATCATTCTTTTCAGCCAGAGGTCGACTTTCATTTAAAAGCAATTCTAGTGGCCAATTAGCCTCTAGACTGCTTTTACAAGCAGTGGGAAGGAATGTCCCCTCCCCGGATATAAACCGCGCCATTGGGAAAGTGGGAAAAGATTTTATCACACCGATCTTGGTGTGGTCAGATGCTTTGAGGGCAGAGGAGAGATCTAGGGTCTAATAGACCCCAATTTTTTCAAAAAAGAGTACATGTCACTAACTATTGCTCTCATAGGGGATATTTACATGCCATAAGATAACATTAAAAATTATAAAAAAAAAAAAAGGTATTGGTATCTATGTACTCGGCCTAAGATTATCTTTTTTATTTCATCAAATATTTGGGCAATATAGTGTGTTTTAGTGCTTTAAAATAAAAAAAAAGTGTATTTTTTCCCCAAAAAATGCGTTTAAAAAATCGCTGCGCAAATACTGCATGGAAAAAAAAAATGCAACACCCACCATTTTAATCTGTAGGGCCTTTGCTTTAAAAAAATATATAATGTTTGGGGGTTCAACTTAACTTTCTTGCAAAAAAAAAATGTTTTTATGTAAACAAAGAGTGTCAGAAAGGGCTTTGTCTTCAAGTGGTTAGAAGAGTGGGTGATGTGCGACATAAGCTTCTAAATGTTGTGCATAAAATGCCAGGACAGTTCAAAACCCCCCCAAATGACCCCATTTTGGAAAGTAGACACCCCAAGCTATTTTCTGAGAGGTATGTTGAGTACATGGAATATTTTATATTTTGCCACCAGTTGCTGGAATATGACAAACCTTTTTTATTTTTTTATTTTTTTGCACAAAGTTGCCACTAAATGATATATTGCTCAAACATGCCATGGGCATATGTGGAATTACACCCCAAAATACATTCTGCTGCTTCTCCTGAGTACAGGGATACCACATGTGTGAGACTTTTTGGGAGCCTAGCCGCGTACGGGACCCCAAAAACCAATCACCACCTTCAGGCTTTCTAAGGGTGTAAGTTTTGATTTTACTCCTCACTGCCTATCACAGTTTCGGAGGCCATGGAATGCCCAGATGGCACAAAACCCCCCCAAATGACCCCATTTTGGAAAGTAGACACCCCAACCTATTTGATGAGAGGTATGGTGAGTATTTTGCAGTTCTTGCTTTTTGTCACAAAGATTTAAGAATTGAAAAAAAAAAAATAATAATAATATCTTTCTTAATTTTCAAAAATAAATGAGCGCTGTAAAATACTCGCCATACCTCTCAGCAAATAGCTTGGGGTGTCTACTTTCCAAAATGGGGTCATTTGGGGGGGTTTAGTGCCATCTGGGAATTCCATGGCCTCCGAAACTGTGATAGGCAGTGAGGGGTAAAATCAAAGATTTGCGCCCTTAGAAATCCTGAAAGCGGTGCTTGGTTTTTGGGGTCCGTAAGTGGCTAGGCTCCCAACAAGTCCCACACATGTGGTATCCCCGTACTCAGGAGAAGCAGTAGAATGTATTTTGGGGTGTAATTCCACATATGCCCATGGCATGTGTGAGCAATATATCATTTAGTGGCAACTTTGTGCAAAAAAAAAAGTTTGTCATATTCCAGCAACTGGTGGCAAAATATAAAATATTCCATGTACTCAACATACCTCTCAGAAAATAGCTTGGGGTGTCTAGTTTCCAAAATAGGGTCATTTGGGGGGGTTTTGTGCCACCATGGCATTTTATGGCCTTCAAAACGGTGATAGGTAGTGATAGGTAGTGAGGAGTGAAATCAAAAATGTATGCCCTTAGAAATCCTGAAGGCAGTGATTAGTTTTCGGGGTCCCGTACGCGGCTAGGTTCCCAAAAAGTCCCACACATGTGGTATTCACGTACTCAGGAGAAGCAGCAGAATGTATTTTGGGGTGCAATTCCACATATAACCATGGCATGTGTGAGCAATATATCATTTAGTGACAACTTTGTGCAAAAAAAAAAAAAATCATATTCCCGCAACTTGTGGCAAAATATAGAATATTCCATGGACTCAAAATGCCTCTCAGCAAATAGCCTGGGGTGTCTACTTTCCAAAATTGGGTCATTTGGGGGGGGGGTTGTGCTATTTGGGCATTTTATGGCCTTCAAAACTGTCATAGGTAGTGAGAAGTGAAATCAAAAATTTGCGCCCTTAGAAATGCTGAAGGCGGTACTTGGTTTTTGGGGCCCCGTACGCGGCTAGGCTCCCAAAAAGTCCCACACATGTGGTATCCCCGTACTCAGGAGAAGCAGCAGAATGTATTTTGGGGTGCAATTCCACATATAACCACGGGATGTGTGAGCAATTTATCATTTAGTGACAACTTTTTGTAATTTTTTATTTTTTTTTGGGCATTATTCAATCACTTGGTACAAAGAAAAAAATATTCAGTGGGCTCAACATGCCCCTTAGCAATTTCCTTTGGGTGTCTACTTTCCAAAATGGGGTCATTTGGGGGGGTTTTGTACTGCCCTGCCATTTTGGCACCTCAAGAAATTAGATAGGCAGTCATAAAATAAAAGCTGTGTAAATTCCAGAAAATGTACCCTAGTTTGTAGACGCTATAACCTTTGCGAAAACCAATAAATATACGCTTATTGCGATTTTTTTTACTAAAGACATGTGGCTGAATACACTTTGGCCTGAATGTTTGACTAAAATTTCGTTTATTCCATATTTTTTACTTTTTGTTATAAGAAAAATAATTTTTTTTCAAAATTTACGGTCTTTTTCCGTTTATATCGTAAAAAATAAAAATCGCAGAGGCAATCAAATACCATCAAAAGAAAGCTCTATTTGTGGGAAGAAAAGGACGCAAGTTTCGTTTCGGTGCAACATTGCATGACCGTGCAATTACCAGTTAAAGCAGCGCAGTTCCAAATTGTAAAAACACCTCTGGTCTTTAGGCTGACAAATGGTCCGGGGGGAAAGTGGTTAATAAGGCCAAAGCATAGAACATCTGACTTCAGGGAAAGGAAGATTAAACAAACAAAGTATACCCAGACATCAAGGATGTCATATCACACACACCGTCATATGCCATCCTTGACTTTCAGGGGGATATCTGAATGATGTCTGCAGCTACAGGCATCATTCAGATATCCTTGTTTCAAGCCGGAGATTCTGCACACGATAAGAATGATCATAGAGGCAGTTCCGCTGCTTGATCGTTTTTACAGGCGACGGGAGGGGACATCCGCCATCCGGTGCTTCTCTGGGCTCTCCCGTCCCATGGGGGACAAGGAGAAAGAATCGCCCGCCGGCGCATGACGACCATAGAGATTTCTGGTGACCAGATGGTCACCAGTCATCTCTATGACCAATGGAGGCCCGGGCGTGAAGCGGGCCACGGATGTAAACAAAGCCGTGATCGCGGCTGTTAGCATGAGATCGGTGAATATTTTTTCTCGATCTCATGCTTTCCAGCCTGGAGGAGAGAGGATGCTTCCCATCCTCTCTCCATAAAGAGGACCTGTCACGATAAGTTCCTATGACAAGGGATGTTTAAATTAATTGTAATAGGAATAAAAGTGATAAAAAAAAAAAACATAAAAGGAAGTCTAAAAAAAATAAAAAAAAATAAAAAAAAAAAAATGTTTTGTTATTTTATTATTCATGTAACAGTTTTTTTTCCAAAAACAAGGCATTTGAAAAATTATTGCACAAATACCGTTCAAGCTAAAACGTTGCAATGACTGCCATTTTATTCCCTAGGGTGTCTGCTAAAAAACATATATAATGTTTGGGGTTCTGGGTAATTGTCTAGCAAAAAAATTATGATTTTTAATGAGGAGAGGAGTGCCAGAATCGGCCCGGTATGGAAGAGATTAAGTAGAACACCCTTAAACCCTCGACTTCAGGGAGAGGGAGATCCATTTATGAGGATGTTACCTGATAAATATGTACGCCTGCTTTGTAACACATCTAAATGGAGAGATGAAAGAGAACCCTTAAGCTGGAAAAGTAGTATCCTAAATCCCTTCAATGAAAGGGTGAAGTGATGAACAACACCTATATAAATGGGTAGCCAGGGTGAGAATGTATTATAATGAAAATTGGTTTACAAGGACATCAGGCCAAGCAGAATGAGAAGTAATCCTTTTAAATCACACCCAAAGTTGTTTCAGGGGTGCTATAGCCACACTTTAACCTGTCTGGTCAAATATTTGATAGAAAATCAAAATAATTTATCTTCCAGTACTGCAGACTTACCCTAACCCACACCAACATAGGTGAACTCTACATCCAGATAACAGGTTTCTGTCTTCTGACCTTCCAGGTAAGTGAAGGAGTTATTAGGATGGGTATTTCCTTAAAAGTAAGAAAGCTGGCGCATTCACATGCAGAACCTTCACTTTTAAAAACAGATCATCATCAGGAGTCAGTCACCAAGTTATTTGTAGGGGGAGCTCTTAAAATTTTCTGAAGGTTAAGATCCTGCAGCCTCAAAAAACAAGATGTGGCTATACTCAAGAAGTGAAAATTTTGGTTTGACAGGAACTGTAAGAATCAAGGCCACTGACTCTGATCAGTGAAGGTTTTTGAGCATTCCACTTAAGGGAACCCAGGAAAAGGGCACAAGGGTGAATATAAGAGTCAGTGCCATGGGGAGGGTGCTGTGGGTATTGAATACACTGAAAAGTCAGGCTCTCACAAGACAAATGAGTAGGAGTAACCAATCTTATTTGATCTTGAAAGTCAGAAAATATCTCAAAAAAGGTCTCCACTGTGGAAAAGAGTATAGGATTGAATTGGATTAACACTAGGATAAGGATCAGATATCCTAGAGTGCATCCGAACTGCAAGGAGAAATGAATCAATAAGGGACCCAGCAGGGCAAACAAAGAGCCCCCTTTTATGCAGAGGGCTGAGGGCTGAGAAGATGAAACAGAGGACTTTGGGCCTTTAGATCTGCTGCTTGAGTCATCATTTTTGTTTTTTCTTAAATAAAGATATGTCTCCTAAAACAGCTTCCCTATGAGTCTTATCCTGACTACTTAATGCAATGCCCCACATTGGAGTGGTCTGAATAGTTACAAAAACTCATGATCCCAACTTGCTACATGGAAATTGTTGAGCCAGCTGTGTTCATTGGTTGCTACATATTAAATATTATTGGGAAAGCATTCTGAAGACAGCATCGCATTCAGAGCATACAACTGTGACTTTGGCTATCTTACCGCAACAAATTACAGTTTCTGATTTTTTTACTGGGCAAATAGACACGTTAAAAGTTCACAGAGGCATAACACAAGACTGGTAAAAAAGATTATATTACAGAGGCTGTTTATTTAAATGCCAGATCGTAAACTCAAACAATCTTAAGCAGCATTTTCACTTTGTTTTTAGAGGTGCTAATTATTAGTTTACCATCTTTAAGTCCGGTCCTCCTTTTCCAAGCAGGAGCGATTCAAGCAGGCAGCACAGTGTGGTTACTTTACTGATATCCACTTGTGGAATAGCTTGCGTGCATTTTCTAGTGACAAACTTAAGACCATTTTCTATGTAACGTTCAAACAGATCCAAAATGTGCTTCTTTGTATCGTCGTTTATCTATAATGACACATATGAGATTATTAGGTAAAAAAAAAAAAAAAAATGTACACCGTTTTTTATTTATCAATTACAAAATTAGGCGATGTACTTGCTAAATTCTGCATATGATACAAACTTTTAGTTTAACTTAGTAAATAACAAATTTCCTTAAGCTCACAAAAAGTATAATATCTGGTATGCAAGACAAATATACATATATATATATATATTTTTTTTTTTTCTATTATCTTACTTACTCCTTCGTGATAATAATAATGACTAACCTGTTTTTTTTCGGGTTTCAGGTTACTGACCTATGCAACTGTATCTGTCATACTTCAAATGAAAACTCTGGCCCAGATTCAGAGAGCGATTACGCCTGTCTAACTGGTGTTAGACAGGAGTAATTTCAAATTTTGCGCGCCGTATCACTAGTTTGAATCCTCAAACCATGATACGGCGGCTTCGGGCTTCGATCCGAGAGGCTTACGTCTTCGTAAGCCTTCGGATCTACGTTGCGATATTTTTGCGGCCGCTGGGTGGAGTCCGCGTCATTTTCATCGTCGGGGTATGCAAATTAGTTTTTACGGCGATCCACGAAGGTACGAGTGTCCTTCGCAATCGCCTACGTCATTTTTTGGCTACGTAATGTTAGAGCAGCTTTTTGCTGGTCTAACGGTGCGTAACCCATGTTAAGTATGGCCGTCGTTCCCGCGTCGAATTTAATTATTATTTTTTTTTTTTAACGTAACTCGTTCGGGAATAGGATTGTACGTAAATGACGCTACTACGACGTAACGACGTGATTTCGCGCAATGCACGGCGGGAAATTTGGGAACGGAGCATGCGCAGTTCGATCGCCGCGGGAACGCGCCTATTTTAAATGCTTCACGCCCCCTAATCGCGTAGATGGATTGCGCCGGGAGAAATACACTACGCCGCCGTCGTTTACTGGACAAAATCTACCTGGATTCCACGTAGAGCCAGGTAAAATACGGCGGCGTAGTGTATTTGGGAAACGCTACGATAATCTAATTCTATGTGAATCTGGCCCTCTATTTTCACTAAAGATATAGGCCCAGATTCAGATACAATTAGATTCGCGTAGAGTATCAGAAATACACTACGCCGCCGTATTTTACCTGGCTCTACGCGGAATCCCGGTAGATTTTTTCCAGTAAACAACTGGCGGCGTAGTGTATTTCTCCCGGCGCAAGCCATCTACGCGAGTAGGGGGCGTGAAGCATTTAAAATAGGCGCGTTCCCGCGGCGATCGAACTGCGCATGCTCCGTTTTTCCCGCCGTGCATTGCGCGAAATCACGTCGTTACGTCATTTTTTCTTGAGTAGCGTCCTATTCCCGAACGAGTTACGTAAAAAAATAAAATTTTATTTGACGCGGGAACGACGGCCATACTTAACATGGGCTACGCACCGTTAGACCAGCAAAAAGCTGGTCTAACAGTACGTAGAAAAAAATAGACGAAAGCGATTGCGAAGACTGCTCGTATCTTCGTGGATCGCCGTAAAAACTCATTTGCATATCCCGACGCTGAAAACGACGCGGACTCCTCCCAGCGGCCGCAAAAATATCGCAGCGTAGATCCGAAGGCTTACGAAGACGTAAGCCTCTCGGATCGAAGCCCGAAGCCGCCGTACCATGGTTTGAGGATTCAAACTAGTGATACGGCGCGCGAAAATTTGAAATTACTCCTGTCTAACACCAGTTAGACAGGCGTAATTGCTCTGTGAATCTGGGCCATACTGTGTATACATATATATATATATATATATATATATATATATATATATATACTTTTATTATAGTTAAAATATAAAAATAAAAAAATTTAAATACCTTTCTATTTCATTCTACAACCAAAGTGTATTTCTAAAACTGCAACTTGTAGCTGTATTATTCTAAAGGAATTCTCTACACTGCTTATGTACAGAACACCTCCAGAAATCCAAGCTGGGAGTCAAATTAGAGACATCCCCCGCAAAAGAAGTTACATTTTTAGACCTTTCACAGTTATAGGGATAAAGGTAATGGTCTTTTTGTTTTTTGTTTTTTGCAGCAGTGGTATTATTCAGGTAATAAAGGCAAACAGACCAGAAATAGGCAATACAGAATATTAACTTCCACATGAACAATGTTAAATAAACAATGTTACATCTATGGAGGCAATTGCGCCTTTTCTCAACTAAATTGAAGTTTAAAGCTGATCTTCACTGTATCTGGGCACCACAAACCAGAAACATTGCTTAATTAATTTTTAATATTCAAATCAAACTCCCCCATCCACCCATGTTGCTATGTGTTATTTTGTTGAGATATCACTTTGAAAATCACCCCCTAGAATCTCTGGGGGTGGCCATCTTGAGTAAGGGCAAATGATTCATGTAGCATTTACTTCCTGAAATCCATCTGCCCCTAGCTCAAGCTTGCATGCAGGAGAGTGTGCTTAGTTGAGAAAACCCCTCCTCCTCTTCTCCATCCCCAAAGACTCCTGGGATGTATGACATCATTTGCCTAGGCAAGAAATCAGGGAGTAACTGAAGAAATGTAAAAACGAGGACTAAGAATAATCAATGTTGATTTGGGAGAGTAAAGTTCCACTTTAACTTTAAAAAGGGAAATTGTATTTGGTTAACATATATATTTTATAACTTTAAATAATTGTTCCTTTTTACAAAGGAAGCACTTACTGATTTGATAACATTTTCTTTGGTCCCTGAGAAATACATTTCAGTTTTAAGGTACAAAACATGTAGTTAAAGGGGTTGTAAAGGTATAATTTTTTTTCCCCTAAATAGCTTCCTTTACCTTAGTGCAGTCCTCCTTCACTCACCTCATCCTTCCATTTTGCTTTTAAATGTCCTTATTTCTTCTGAGAAATCCTCACTTCCTGTTCTTCTGTCTGTAACTCCACACAGTAATGCAAGGATTTCTCCCTTGTGTGTAGAAAGCCTCTTGAGGGGGGGGGGGAGCAGGCAAGTCAAGACACTCTCTACTTTGCAGATAGAGAAAGGAGCTGTGTGTTAGTGGGCGTCCTGACACTCCTGCTCCCACCCTCCCCCTCAAGAGGCTTTCTCCACACCAGGGAGAAAGCCTTGCATTACTGTGTGGAGTTACAGACAGAAGAACAGGAAGTGAGGATTTCTCAGAAGAAATAAGGACATTTAAAAGCAAAATGGAAGGATGAGGTAAGTGAAGGAGGACTGCACTAAGGTAAAGGAAGCTATTTAGGGAAAAAAATGTTTACCTTCACAACACCTTTAAATTGTAATATTGAAAGCTAAACATAAGACACAAAAGCAAATGCAGCTCTGTATTCATTATTATTAAGTGTATATTTTAAAAAACGAATGAAAGTGCCCAAATTTCATGATCAACATCTCAAAATCCACTGTATAGCAGCACTCCCAGACAGGGAGAGGGAGGGTCAGGCAATCAGGTGTGGGGCATTCTAACACATACTGATTGGAGGAGAGAACAAAGTGAGCAGATAGATGACTTCATCAGTCACTAGCTGCATATTTTTAGTTTTACTGTTTAGTCAGCAGGCTGGGGGTGGAGACAGTAGATCCCAGTATTTTTTTTACAGTCCATAACTCTAACAAAGAAAGTGGTATCATCCGCCTGGCTGTTCTTTATGGTGAGGATGTGTACATTTTAGAACTGGATGGACAGCAAAAACAAATTATTTGAGAGGTAAAACAGCTTCATATATTTAAAATGCCTATTATGCTGGCGTTCAGCTTTAAAGAAAATTTCAATCCATTTAGGAAAAACACGAAAAATAATAATTATATAGTAATGAGGATGATGAAACATTTCATAATTCAAAATACAACAGAACAGTAATTAACGTCAACCAATAAAAAAACGCTTTATTTGTATTCCACTAAGCTCTGATTGGTTTTGTTTTAACTTATCAAAGCTCTTTTCCCTAGGTATTAAAAATGAACCATTTAAATAGATAGATTAATCAGTGCTGATCTTCCATGTAATTTAGTGTGCATATAGTAGTTAGTACAAACCATTTCCTATTATGGTAGAGTGATAACAGTTAATAGCATGGGAAAATTATGTCAGTAGGGATGAATATGGAAGAACAGGAGGGGGGTGGGGGGGGGATATGATCATAAATGAGCAATTGTTAAGGAAAGAGGCAAGCAAAGAAGGGAAGTCACAAGAAGCTTGCTTGCATATTTTGTTTCCCTTAGGAAGTAGTACAGAGTACACAATAATTTGTCCTAGCTTTCCACATGCATTTATCTGCTGTAGCTTCTCATTCTGACAAATAAAATCATGGCTCACTGCCAGGTGAAACAAAGAGTTATGGCAGGTCGAGTAAATCAGGACAGTAGAATTAACAAGATGTGCAAGGGGAATGTAATGATGATACATGAGACGTAACAGCGTATTAGGCCATTATTATGCAGACTGCAAAGCTAGCCTGAATTTTGTAATGCTTGCATGTATTTGTAATCAATCACATCAGAACATGTGGAAAGTGCTGATCAAGCACCTACTTTGCTTGGCAAGCCAGCTATCCAAGTCTGCACATAGGGCATCCACTTCAGTTCTTCTGGATCAATGTAAACCATGCCACACCGGCTTACCGTGGCAGGAGATGCCACTTTTAGATCTTGGACCTGCACATAAAAAAAAAAATTCAGTAAGAGCGTATAGCAGTGCAATTATTTTTAACATCACATTACTTTATACTGTAATAGCTTGCCTCACTATACCATAAATGGGTGGAGCGAAACTGAGAGCTTTTTCTCCAAAATGGCAAAATGTATTGTAGACAACAGGTAGGAGAAATTAAAGTGGTTTTAATGTTTTTTAACCACTTGCTTACTGGGCACATAAACCCCCTTCGTGCCCAGGCAACATTTCAGCTTCCGGCACTGCGTCACTTTAACTGACATTTGCGCGGTCGTGCGACGTGGCTCCCAAACAAAATTGGCGTCCTTTTTTCCCCACAAATAGAGCTTTATTTTGGTGGTATTTGATCGCCTGTGCGGTTTTTATTTTTTGTGTTATAAACAAAAAAAGAGCGACAATTTAAAAATATATATATATTTTTTACTTGATGCTATAATAAATATCCCAATTTAAAAAAAAAATAACATTTTTTTTTCTCAGTTTAGGCCGATACGTATTCTTCTATGTATTTTTGTAAAAAAAAAAATCGCAATAAGCGACTGCTTTGCGCAAAAGTTATAGCACCTACAAAATAGGGGACAGAATTATGTTTTTTTTTTAATATTTTTTTTTTTACTAGTAATGGCAGCGATCTGCGATTTTTATTGTGACTGCGACATCACGGCGGACACATCGGACACATTTTTGGCGCCATTCACATTTATACAGCGACCAGTGCTATAAATATGCACTAATTACTGTATAAATGTGACTGGCATTGAAGGGGTTAACACTAGGGGGTGAGGAAGGGGTTAAATGTGTATCCTGGGTGTGTTCTAACTGTGTGGGGGGAGGAGGATGACTGGGGGAGGTGACAGATGCTGTGTCCCTATGTACAAGGGACACAGATCGGTCTCCTCTCGCCCTGACAGGACGTGGAGCTCTGTGTTTACACACAGAGCTCCACGTCCCTGCTCTGTCACCGCCGATCATATGTACCTGGCGGACATGGCGGCCGCCGGGTACATGCATCGAATCCTCGGCGATGCGACGGCACTGTTTTTTCCCGCTGCGCGCCACCCAGTGGCGCGCGCGGGGAATACAACAACATTGACGTCCAAAGACGTGACCCCGGCAGCTCAGGTCCGCGCTGTTGACGTCTTTTGTCAATAGCGCGGATCTGAACTGGTTAAGGTTGTAATGGTTGGCAAATGGCTCATGAGGGTTATGGATGCTGCTATCCTGAAACTGTTGTGTAAAAAAACAGACCATTTTATGCCCCGTACACACAATCGGACCTTTGTCTGACCAAACTCACATCGGAATTCCGACGGAATTCCATAGGAGTAAAAGAGAACAAGTTCTCTATCTAAACTCTGATGTAATTAATCGGCATTACTCCAAACACGCGGTCGGAATTTACGATGGAAAAAGTCTGTCTCACTTTTTCCATCGGAAATTTCGATCATGTGTACGGGGCTTTAGTCACACTGTTTTATGCTTTTTCTACAGAAAGAAAAAACACATATTTTTTTTTTTTTATTTAAATCTATAGTACCCAAATACCAATCAAATGCACAAATACAAAGACCAACTAAAAAATCCTCTAACCAACTAAAAATAAATTAGAAAAAAGGAGAATATTTTTTTCCCATGAAAATTTCGACAAAGCAATTTAATGAGAAAAAAATGTGTAATTCTGTGGCAAAATCTGTGTCTGTTCATGCCTAGTTAAGCTGACAGAGGTACATTGGTAGTGCTCTTTATTAGCTCACTTAAACTGTATAATATACAGAAAGATCACAAGCCAGATGGTGGTTACAGTAGAAATGTTGTATGTTTATGTTTATAGTTATTCAGCTATTTAGATTAATGCTACTTAGCCTCACATTTCAGTATAAGAAAATAAAAATAACTCTTACCCAAACACCATGTGAAAATAGCAACCGCGGTTTCATTTAGACAGGAAACGATTCTTAGATGAATGCCATTTTTGCCATTTTGCAATTTTAGAAAAATATGATCATGGGGCCAGTTATTTGAAAAAAGTTATATTTTGGTAGAATAATCATTAAAAGCAGACTACCGTATTTATCAGGGTATAACATGCACCCTAACTTTAAGAGGGAAGTTTCAGGGAAAAAAAACTTTCCACAGCCCCCTCGCGTATAACACGCCGGCACAGTTTACCCTCTATTTTTAGGGTAAAAAAGTGAGTGTTATAAGCCAATACAGTATTTCTTAAAAAGTTTAATCAAAACCCTACCATAACCTTTAAATGTTTCCACACACAGGACAACTCTCATGGCCTTTTAGTCAGGCTTATACATACAATTTTATAAAGGTTTACCTCAAAGACCATATGAATCTGTGGTGTAAATTTTATCCTTTCACTGTTTGCCAAACAGAGCATCTTGTTGTCATCGAGAACGGTGTTCATGTTTTCAATCCACAAAGCATCCACCGGGCCATCACAAACAATCCATTTGTGGTCCTTTGATGTGTCATTCACTGCTGTTCGAACGCTCAGTGCCATTAACCCATCCTTCCATTCCAAAGTTAAGTTGTTGACCTCTCCATATAGTTCACCCATTGTGATTGATTTGGGATTAAGCACATATGTTTTTACAGGTTGGTAAAAATGATGTGTTTCACCAGCCTTAAATAAGGCAGTCAATGCATCTGCCAGGATTTGGTAAACTGTAGTTTTTCCTCCACCAGTTGGCCCAACCAGCATGACTCCATGCCTCACAATCATGGTTTCAAAGAACTGGATAACTTTGTGTACCATTCTGGCTACAGGCTGTAGACCCCGGGCAAGCATTACATCTATGATGGTAGACTGTAAAGAACCATAGTCGTGTTCAGGAATAATAACTCCGGGGAAGAGGTCAGATATGATGCCACTGAGAAAGAAAAAAAAACATTTTTTTTTTTCAGACAAAAACTGTCACTCAATAGTACTATATTAATAATGTTGCACTACAAACACAAGAAAGGTGTAATTCAATGGTTATAAAAACACTATACTCAACTAGTACATAATTGTCTGTAGAGTCAGAGAATGCTGACAGTTCTTTAATTTATTTATTTTTAATTTCCCCTGTCTCTAAATAATGTAATTTTGAACTGCCCATCACAGTAGATACTTATTTATATACTTGCAGTAAAGCATCTCCTATGGATTATCCTATTTTAGAAACAATGGGCTAGATTCACAGAGCCCTTACTCCTGTCTAACTGGTGTTAGACTGGAGTAATTTCAAATTACGCGCGTTTTTTAGCTAGTCGGAAACCTCAAACCTCAATAGACGGCTGCGGGCTTCAATTCGACTGGATTACGTGTTTGTACGCCTTCAGATCTACGCTGCAATAAAATTGCGGCCACTGGGTGGACTTCCCGTCGTTTTCCGCGTCTGGGTATGCAAATGAGCTTTTGCCGGCGATCCCAGAAATTACGATCTTCAATCGCAATCTCTTACGGCATCTTCAGTCATCTTTTTTTTGCGTTTCACTATACCAGCTTTTTGCTGGCCTAATATTAGACAGCCCATGTTAAGTATGGCCGTCGTTCCCGCGTCAAATTTCTCCGTTTTCCGACGTCTTTTATTATTTTTAACGTAAGTCGTCCGGGAATAGGAATGTTCGTAAACGACGCTACTCAAACAAGAATGACGTAACGACGTGATTTCGCGCAATGCACGGCGGGAAATTTCTGAACGGAGCATGCGCAGTTCGATCGCCGCGGGGACGCGCTTAATTTAAATGCTTCACGCCCCCTAATCGCGTATTTCCATTACACGGCGAGAAATAGACTACGCCGCCGTAGTGTACGGGCAAAAATCTACCAGAATTCGATGTAGAGCCTGGTAAAATACGGCAGCGTAGAGTATTTAAATTACGCAGCGCAAAATTAAGTGTATCTGAATCTGGCCCAATGTTTCACTGAACCACATGTAAACCCTTCACATATATGTAGAATTCAGCTTTACTAGCTGTTCTCCAACTGTACATACTAAACTTCATAACATAGAAACATTGTACCATTTTTATTGTCTTTATATTATTCATGTCTTTTAGTAGTTCAGGGTCCAAGAAATATATAATATTTCAAGTGAAACCCAACTAAAGTTCTGTGGAATCGGTGCCTTTCTTTTACTAGTAATGCCTCTAATGATACAGTATTCACAAGACCATACCATAATTGGGCATCATGGGTACTAATACAATGTTTCCCCCAAAAGTAAGACATCCCCCGAAAATAAGACCTCCCCGATAATAGGGCCGATAATAGGGCCTCCCTAGAACATAAGGGATCCCGATAATAAGGCCCCCCGAAGCTACCGTAACTCTGTAGCCTGGACCGTAGCGTCGGGCGCCGCCAAGCAGCTCACTATTGGCTGCAGTGCAGACGGAGCAGATAGAAAGTGTGTGGTCTCTTTTCATCAGAGAGCCCGCACCGCCACCAGGACAAGTTGCCGTCTGCTGCTCGCTCTGCCCTGCCAATTAGACAGTGAGTAGCGCAGAGCAGGAGTCGGGCACATTGTGTGGACACACAGGGGTGACTGAGGTAGGGGGGAAATGTCTGATAAAGGTGTGGGGTGATGTCTGGTGAAGGTGTCCACTGGCACAGGGATGGGGAGGGGGGTCACTTAAAATAACACAGGAGGATCAGAGAGGGGGAATCATGGAAAAATAAGACATTGGTAGGGGGGGAAATGTCTGATAAAGGTGTGGGGTGATGTCTGGTGAAGGTGTCCACTGGCACAGGGATGGGGGAGGGGGGTCACTTAAAATAACACAGGAGGATCAGAGAGGGGGATCATGGAAAAATAAGACATTCCCTGAAAATATGACCTAGCGCATCTTTGGGAGCAAAAATTAATATAAGACACTGTCTTATTTTCTAGAAAATAGGGTACTAATACATAATGTAAATACATAAAGCATGAAATCATTGTCTTGAGATTGACAGTTTTTTTAAACATACACAGATGCCTCTACAATTCTCTCCCTGTATTACCTATAGATCTAACAAGTCAACATTCTGATGCAAATATTTTTGGGCTGAAATTAGACAGGCCTGAAAGGGTGATAAGCCACTGCTTTGACTTATGTATGTGTGAATATATTTCAGCTTGAACTACTGAGCTCTATAAACAAAGGGTAGCTCTTCAAATATAAGAAAGGGAGCCCAGAGCTCCAACTGCTGAATAAAAATACAGAATGTTCATATGCAATGTTTCATATTTATCTGACTAGAGAAAAGATTGGATTTTTTTGTAAAGGCCATAATAAAGAAAATAAATCACACAAGTCCTGTTTATCGATCCACGGATTATAAATCAACATATGAAAATATATTATCTTTATGCATATGTGGCTCACCTGAAGAGTTCAGCATCATCAGTTAAGAACTTTGGTAGATTTGAGTCCCGCAAAGCACGAATAAGGACAACATCCTCATTTAAATGTGGGTGTTCTCTTTTGAGCGATCTTTAAATGTAAAAGAAAAAGAACAAATTAAGGTGTAAGCATATTAGCAATATAAATATTTTTGTCATTTGTTTCTTATATTTGTTTATTGTTTCCTATATTTTCTGTCTTTTAATGGACTAGTGAATATTTTATACCATGTAATTACATCATAACTTAAAAAACATTTGGCCAGGTAAATCATCTGCATAATGTTTACTTAAAATAAAAAAATAAAATAAAAAGTCATACACCAATTATACTGTATATTCAGATATTGAGATTGGTTTATTAAAGTAGTACAGAATTTTAACTTTGTAAACATCTAGTTTAGGTTAGTGAAAATGTGATGCTCCATTAGCCTAAGCCATCCTAACCTGAGCAAGCAAAATTCTGTTTTGTGTATTTTACCCAGTGCTTGATTTGTTATTCTCGTTTTCTGGAGAGAGGATAAAAAAAGAACCAAACTGCCCCACTGCACAAGTGTGAAGCACAGTAGTGACTTCTGAAAACAGATTGGCCCAGATTCACAAAGCACTTACGACGACGTAAGTGCAAATTTGCGCCGGTAAGCGCAAATGTGCGCCGGCGTATCTGTGTGCCAGACCCACAAACCCACATACGCATAAAAACTGGCCAGCCTACGCCGACGTAGCTTACATACGCCAGCGTAGCATGGGCGCACTTTTCGTCTGGAACCATGTTGCTGCTCCCATTGATTAGGCATTCAAACATGCAAATGAGGGAAATACGGCGATTCACAAAGGTGCGTGTACATTGTACGTCCAGCATAAAGTTATTCCCCATAGATGAGGCGCAACCGTACAACAGACATGCAAAGGTCTGCACCAGAGAACAGAGGCCGGCGTATTGGGTATACGTTACTTTCATGGCGTACGTGGTGATCCGGTGTAGCTTAGGCATTTGTGCCGGCGTGATTGTGAGCAAGCGCTTAAGGGTGCTGTTTCATGCGTCCACATCACTGCAACGTCAACGCGCATGCGCAGTTCGTGATACGCCGGGGCGTAAAACACTGCACCAAGCTTGGACCATCATTTGCATGGGGTCACTCCCACTTTCACCTACGCCGGCCTGCGCCTTCGAAACCTACGCCACGCCGACGCAGCGTTGGGAGCAATATGTAAAAGAAGGGGGTGTTGTCTGCGCTGAAGGTGAACAGGGGGGGAGGAGGGGGGGTGTATGGGTGATAGGGGTGAGTGAATGGGACGGGTGGCTGGATGGGTGGAAGTAGGTGGGTTTAGGACGACATGATAACCAACATAATCGAAACAATGATGTGAATGAATATACACATAAGGGTGATAATCAATAAATACAAAAATTGTTACAATAATTATTACAATAAAGAAAAAACCCAACACACTAGCCAGTGTAATGTGAAACCAGTGAAGAACAATCCTAAATACAAACTATAAGACCAGAGAAAGTTCCATGAGGAAATGCCTCTGGATGGAAAAAATGTGAAATAAATAAAGTCTCTAGTGAAAAAACCCAAAAGTCCAGATGAGTCCAAATTGAAATGGTGGTGCCAGGAAAGGGTGACAGCAGAAAGCACCTCAGGTGGTCCCCAGCTCCTCACCTCAAGGCTATAGCTCGGATAGCCTGCAATAGCACCTTCCGGTGGAGGACAGTAATCCCTCGGCAGGGCGAGCAGCAGAGGCACTCCTCAGCGGTAAAAGTAAAGCAAAAAAGAAGAAAGCAAGTGAGTGACAGTAAAAGACGTCTGGTAGGCAACTAGTGTCACTCATACATCCACTCACCACAGGGTGATGGATGATGGGCCTATCTCCCACGAACAGCGAGTTCGTACTTCTACTGGCAGATATCCTCTTCTAAGCTGGCCAGATGGTCACTCACAACAAGGGATCTCTCAGATGGCCAGTGTTGGACAGGATAAGGAGATCCAATCAAGAAGGGTATCCGTCTTGCCCTACATGGGTGGTTTTGGGAGTCTTGCAACCAAGGAACGGGAAACACTTGTCTTTTCCCCGGTGTGTGTATGTGTGTGTGCGGCAGGCAGGCTGGGCTCCTCCAGATGAATAATATCCTCTCCGGCTGCTGGATGTCACACTACTCCTCTCTCAATCTCTCTCCCCGGATCTCCTCCGCCGTCACCGCCGCCGATCTCCGGCCCTTATTCACCCACACACAGTAAAAGGAGCTCAGTGTTACTGGGGGACTAAGTGAATCAACTAGCAGGGAGCACAGTAAGTAAGTAAGTAAGTAAGTTGGGAGCAATAGCTTGCTGAATGCAGTGCTTGCCTCTCTGCACTGCGTCGGCAGAGCGTACGGCGTTTGCGCTACGGCGGCGTAATGTGCGCCTACTCTCTGTGAATCTGGGCCTAGGTATCTACAGAAAATGTTTCACTTCATCACAAATCCCAAAAGCTTTTAAAAAGGTATTTTCCTAATTTTAGGATACGATATGAACCCGTAAATTATTCCTTTATGCTCGTTGGCCATCTGTATACCCAAAGCCACTGATTTAGCATTTAGCACATGCACACTGGGCTTAAAAAAACACCAGTTCCCCTGGCAGAAAAAAAAGGCTTATATAGAGCATTTTTTGTATACAGTTAAGGCGAGTTTAGTAGAGTTTTGCAAATTTTCTGCCAGAAAACTCCAATCAGAGACGCAAAACAGAAGTTTTTTTCCTGCCTCTAAACGTTGAGCTTAACCACTTCAGCCCCTGAAGATTTTCCCCCTTAATGACCAGGCCATTTTTTGCGATTTGGCGCTTTAACTGACAATTGCACGGTCATTCAAGCTGTACCCAAACAAAATTCTTAGCAGGACTGTGAAATTGTAGTGGACAGCTCGGACACTTTTGACACTTTTTTGGGACCATTAACATTTATACAGCGTTCGGTGCTATAAAAATGCACTGCAGGGAAGAGGTTGACACTAGGGGGTGTGCAACGGGTTAAATGTGTTACCTCGTGTGTGTTTCTAACTGTGGGGGAAAGTGACTGACTGAAGGAGGAGACATATCGCTGTTCCTGATTATTAGGAACAGCAGATCTGTCTCTCCTGTCAGATCTCCATTCTGGATCTCGTGCCCATGATAGCAAGTGGCCGGCAGAGAGCGTAACAGCCACGTGCATCCGGTCCCCCGCCATGCAGCAGTCAGTGCACCTGCTATGGCTTTTAAAGGAGCTGACGTACCAGTATGGCGGTTCGCAGGAACAAGCCGACTTGTCGCCGTATAATAACGGCGGCTGGTCAGCAAATGGTTAAAATATGCCTCTAATCGTCCTAATGTGCATGGACACCTGGGATAACATTGAGCATAGATATAGTATAGATACAGATACTAATATTATACAGCCATTTATTCTATTTGGATACAGCTGTTTTCCACTTTATTGATAATCATCAGTTAAGTGCAAACAAAGGCTTCTGTAAAGTAGGGTTTCAGGAATGACAAGACATGATTGGACATTCATAGTTAACACAACATTACAATATTTACTAAGCTATGTGAACATTTTGTTTTCATTTTGTTCTCATTTAGTAAACCAATGACAGTGTGTGGTGCCAGGCATTAACATTTAATATAAAATACACAGCAAAATGAAGCATTTTTCTTCTAGATTTGCAGTAACAGCCTAGAACCTAGAAGAAGAGAACATACATTTATGGTCAGTAAAAACTGAGGTGTGTCACTCCTAGGCCACATCTGTATAAATCGTTTAAACAATAAAGAGAAAAAAAAATATTATTTGTGATGTATCCATTGCTTTCAATATAAATGACAGGGTAGGGATTTAAATAATATCTGAGCATCCATGTTAATATTATATTTTATAATTATGTTTTGACTTGCTTTGAATTATTTGATCCCAATAAAACCCAACATAACACCATTCTAAATAATCTGAACCCCCAAACAATTTGCCAGCACCAAGCCACCATTGCAATAATAAAAAAATGTTACTCAATTTCTTACCCAGCCATCACCAAGACAGATTTTACAGCTCTCATTCCAAAATCATAGTGATCTTGTTGTGATAACTGCTCACTGCACAGTTTATACATTTGTGTCATCTTCCTGGCCAAAACTTTACTGGACTCAAATCCTTCAGAATACAGAATAACCTGCAATAAATGAATAGCGTTAGTCTACATTCAACCACATCTTCACTGTCATTTTTTAAAGATAAGCTATAACTATTTTTTTTTTTAGATGTTCTGAAAGAGATTGGCTTGATTTACATTTTTTAATCAATGTGTATTTTTATATATATATATATATATATATATATATATATATATACATATGTTTTACTACTACTAGCACTACCAATTAAAAAAAGTGCATTATTGCAGCAATTTCTACAAACTGATTATTCCGAAACAGTAAGAACATACACCCATATGTGTTTTAAAGTAAACCAGATATCTTTAGGACTAGTAACATCATAGAGTCTTTCTTCATAAGGACTCAGACCACTATAGCAATTGTCATGTTACATGATATTGTTTTTATTATTATGTACTGTCTCTTTAATGCCTGTCTAGTTTGTCCCTAGTGGGATTCCGTAGTTACCATGCTGCTGAGTTTTCCCCTCCCCTTCTTTTCTGTATCAGTCATTTTATGCTGTACATTCATGTGACCTGCTTGTTCCTCTTATACCTGCATGGAAGAATCGTTCTTTTATCTGTTGTAACTTGCATCCTACGGATCATACGACGAATAAACATCGCCAGATCTTCTTTCATGTGAGTTGTGACTGAGTAAGCTATCTGAAAAGGTCATTTGGTATGAATAATCTCATCAGGGCAATGAGCGCCATGTGCTACTGAAAACCGCATTCATAGCCTTTGCAGCCGATTCAGAATAGTAAAAGAACGTATCCAGCAGCCTGCACAAAGATAACTATGTCACAGGACAGATCATAGTGAAGTGTAACTGTGTGTATTGCATGAGAACTCTGCATACAACCCCAGCACAGCTTGTTACAGCTCCTCACAGTATACAGACACTCTTCACTGCTACAGCCAAGCCTGTGTACTGCAGGCCATCATGAGTGGAAAGGGCTCAGTGTGTGATGAAACACCACAGCATGCTTCACACAGAGAAAGCCAGGATGAGGACCCAGAGTCCACTGCATTGACCAAACGCTCTGTGAAACCCACTTGGAAGGTTAAAGAGAACTTTGAATCCATGAGAACTGAACTAGCAACCAGTTTGAAGCAGATTTGGGATAAAATCCTCACCCACATTGATGTGATTTCATGCCCCAGACATGAGGTACTGCAACTAGAGGGCGCCATAAAGCATCACTCTGCTTCATATGAACTGTACCAGACTACAAGCAATAAATATAAAACTATTCTGCAAAGCATCAACACTGAGGAGTCCTTAGAGCAACTTCACAATGCCCAGCTTCTTAATGAGGAAAGAGAAAGCTTTATCCAGCGAACTAAAGCAAAGGCAGAAGCAAAATTAATGCTGCCACAGGACACTGTATCTCACAAATCTGTATCCACCAGACGTTCTAAAGGTTCCTCTAGATCCCGAAGTTCAAGGCACTCAACGCTTAGTGAACAGCTAATAAATGCCCGCGCCGAAGCAGAGGCTATCAAAGTAAAGGCCGCATATGCAAAAAAGAAAGCAGACATGGAAGCTGAGGTTGCAGTAATGGAAGCCGAGGCAGCACATCAAAAGGCAGTAAAGGAAGCCGAGGCAGCACATCAAAAGGCAGCAGTAGAAGCTCAAACGGCACGTCAAAGGGCAGTGATTGAAGCTTTAAAGGAACAGAGCAACTACGAGGCAGCTGCAGCAAAACTAAAGGTTTTGGAACAAGCTATCGGTGCAGATGAAAACGCTAGCGAAAGGGTCAGCGACAAGGCAGATGTAGAAGATCCTTTCGAACGCACTAAGAACTATGTTCTAAACCACGGCAGTGAACACTCAATTACCTCCACGTTTCACGGCAACGCAAGGACTTCATCTCACCATCAGGTAAAAGCTGTTCCAGCCACTTCCTACATGCAAAATCACCACAGTGCATCTCCCGACTGTCATGTTGATCCTACATATGTCGCAGAACGGCACACTAATCTGCAAGCTAGTCACCAATCTCCTGCTAACAATACTGTTCCAGACCTTAACCCAACAATTCAGCTGAATGCCCTTGCTGCACCATATCTTCCCACGTCTCTTTACAACAATACCATAAACAACGCAATCCACAACATTCAACCAACAACCTCCTATGTAAAGTCAGAGGCAACCGATACAACAGAGTTCGTAAAGCACTTACTTCGACGTGAGCTCACCAAGTCAGGCCTAGTAAACTTTGATGACCATCCTGAAAACTACAGAAGCTGGAAAGCCGCTTTCAAAGCTATAATAGGCGGTATCGGTATTACTGCTGACCGTGAGCTGGATATGCTGATTGGGCTGCTTGGCCCACAGTCTACAGAGCGTGTCAAGAGCCTCAGGTCAGTCTACATCGACAATCCAACTGCAGGTCTCACCGCAGCATGGGAGCGTCTAGAACAGACTTATGGTAGTCCTGAAGCCATAGAGAGTGCATTGCTCAAACGATTGGAAAATTTCCCAAGGATATCTGGTAAGGACAATAAAGAGTTCCAGAGACTCAGTGACCTTCTTCTCGAAGTCCAGCTCGCCAAAACCGACCCTAAGCTACCTGGCCTCAGTTACCTGGACACTGCTCGAGGAGTTAACCCTATCATTTGCAAGCTTCCGCATGGCCTACAAGAAAAGTGGATCCAAGTTGGGTCATCATACAAACGGGAAAACAAAGTTTCCTTTCCCCCGTTCTCCTACTTCTGCGATTTCGTCAGGAACATTGCTGACACCAAGGACGATCCTAGTTTTGCATTCGGTGAGTTCAATACTCCCTCACCTAAAGGTGACGACCTACATACCAGCTACAGGAACCGCAGAGGTCCCGTATCTGTTAGGAAGACAGACATTATCCCCACTCCCACCTTAGCTCCGCCTCAAACAAGAGCGGCAAGATCGAAAACCCAAACCGATTATGTCCCATCCACAAGAAGCCTCATCCCCTCAAAAAATTTATCGGTTTTAGGAAGAAGCCCCTACAAGAACGAAAAGAACTGCTAAAGACTTTTGGGGTATGTTATAGATGCTGTGCTTCCACCGACCACTTTGCCAAGGAATGTAAAATCCCTATCAAGTGCACAGAGTGCGGTTCCGAGGACCATGTGCAAGCACTCCATCCCCTTGAGTCCAATCCTTCACAACCTGCAAACCTTTCTCCTGGGCAGAATCACAGCGGGAAGAGTA
Organism: Rana kukunoris; assembly: GCA_029574335.1. Classification (NCBI taxonomy): domain Eukaryota; kingdom Metazoa; phylum Chordata; class Amphibia; order Anura; family Ranidae; genus Rana; species Rana kukunoris. The sequence goes on from CM056049.1 coordinate 373,170,415, forward strand.
CAGATCAGGTACCTAATTCCACCATGGTATTTTCTTCATGCACTGAAGTCTGTGGGGAAGACCACTGTGACAAGTCTTGCGCTAAAATATGCCTAGTGAATATTCATCACAAGGATCAGCCAGAAAAGACTTTAGGGGTGTATGCTATCTTAGATGATCAAAGCAATCGATCACTTGCCCGATCAGAACTGTTCGATCTATTTTGCATAAAAGGAGGGGTTCACCCTTACACCTTAGGCACTTGTAGTGGAACTACAGAGGTTTTTGGAAGAAGGGCCCATGGATTTATTGTGTCCTCCCTAGAAAACAACCTACAATTACCCTTACCTACAGTTGTAGAGTGTAACCAGATACCAGCCAACAAAGGAGAAATACCTACACCAGAAGTTGCCTTCTACCACCCTCACCTAAGGTCAATAGCAAGTGAAATCCCACCACTTGACAAAGATGCTAATATCCTTCTTCTGCTGGGAAGAGATATTCTAAGGATCCACAAGGTACACAGACAGGTCAGCGGACCTCCAGAGGCCCCATTTGCCCAGTACCTAGACTTAGGCTGGGTCATCATAGGCAACGTCTGTATAGGCAAAATGAAAAGGCCTACTAACATTTCTTCATTCAAGACAAATGTATTACCAAATGGTCGTAATACTCACTTAGAGCCATGCCCACATCACTACTGGGTAAAGGAGAAGGTAACTAGCTGCAAGTTGCAACATTGCAACACAAACCTTTCCTGCACCTACGGTGACAGCTTTGGTTCTACAGTTTTCAATGTAAGCAGTGAAGATGACATGTTAGCTCCTTCGGTAGAAGACAAAGAATTCCTTATGGACAATGAGTTCTTTCAGGAAGATTCCAATAGCTGGGTAGCACCCCTACCCTTTCGCCTCCCGAGAGAGAAGCTACCTAACAATCTACATCAAGCAGTTAAAAGATTCTCCGCCTTAAAGCGTACCTTAAGCAGGAAGCCAGAGATGGAAAGACATTTTGTGGACTTCATACAGAATATCTTTGATAGGGGCCATGCCGAACCCGCACCCCCGTTGAAAGAAGGAGAAGAATGCTGGTACCTCCCTTCCTTCGGTGTGTATCACCCACGAAAGCCAGACCAAATCAGAGTTGTCTTTGACTCCAGTGCCCAACACGAAGGCTTCTCACTTAACAACATGCTCCTCACAGGGCCCAACTTGAACAACAGCCTCATTGGAGTCCTAATTCGCTTTCGTCAAGAACCTGTAGCGGTGATGGCCGACATTCAACAAATGTTCCACTGCTTTATCGTCAAGGAAGATAACAGGAATTACCTCAGGTTTCTATGACACAAGGACAATGACATCAACAAAGAGGTAATTGATTACCGAATGAGAGTGCATGTCTTTGGGAACAGCCCTTCTCCAGCTGTAGCAATCTATGGACTAAAAAAGACAGCTCAGCTTGGAGAAGCTGAGTATGGATCAGACGCTCATCAATTTGTTGAAAGGAACTTTTACGTAGACGACGGACTCAAGTCCTTTCCTACTGCTAAAGAAGCAATTGATCTTCTTACCAGAACAAAGGAGATGCTATCTGTAGCAAACTTGAGACTTCACAAAATTATATCTAACAGCCAAGAGCTAATGAATGCATTTCACCCTGAGGACTATGCTGCCAGTGTGAAAGACCTTGACCTTGGGTCAGACACGCCCCCTATGCAGAGAAGTCTAGGTCTGCTGTGGAACATCAAAGAAGACACATTCACCTTTCAAGTGTCAACCTGTGACAAACCCTTCACCAAGAGAGGAGTCTTGTCCATAGTGAACAGCATCTACGACCCACTGGGATTTATAGCCCCAGTCACCACCCAAGGTAAGATGCTATTAAGACAGCTTACTACTGATAACATAGATTGGGACACTCCGTTACCTATTGAGAAACAACAAAGATGGGAGAAATGGAGAGGTTCTCTGAAGACACTAGAACACCTCCAAATTCCACGTTGCTATGCCTCAGTCTCCATCTCAGCCGCTGTCCAGAGGGAAATCCATATTTTCTCAGATGCATCAATTGAAGCTATAGCTGCAGTGGCCTATTTGAAGACCTCAGGAGTTAATGGAGACGTACACTGCAACTTTGTTATAGGCAAGACAAAGCTAACACCAAAACCTGCACATACCATACCCAGACTTGAACTTTGTGCAGCTGTGCTAGCAGTGGAAATAGCCGAAGTCATAAAAAGTGAAATGGACATTAAAATTGATTCCATGTTGCAGGACCACAAGTCTTCACTATCGACTCATGAGACTTTGAGTACCTTTCTCTCAGAAGTATCCGCCATCATTAATGCAAGGCCTCTAGTACCAGTATCATCTGATCCTGACGCTCCAATGGTCCTTACCCCAGCCACACTCTTTACTCAGAAGGTTGGAACTACCGTGATATCTTCTGCCGAGATTGACCTGAAGGATATCTATAGGCGTCAATGGAAACGGGTGCAACACCTAGCCAACGTGTTTTGGCATCGCTGGAGAAAAGAGTACCTACATACCCTTCAAAGCCGTTCCAAATGGCAAACACCCAAGCCTAACCTCAAAGTTGGCGACCTTGTTCTTCTAAAAGATAGAGAAGTCTGTCGCAATGAGTGGCCTATGGGTCTTGTAACAAGCGTAACGCCCAACGATGACGGAAAGGTTCGAAAGGTTGAGATTAAGATAACCAAAGGAGGTTCCGCTCGGACTTTCTCACGACCAATCACTGAATTGGTGCTTCTTCTCCCAAGTGAGTGACTTATGCAGGAGTACCGGCTATACCCGCTATGGCGGGGAGAATATCACTATCACTATTGACTGTGCTGCTGTTGAAGTCCCACGATTATAGCGATAGACTACAGGACTCAAGCCATCTGTCTTTTGGACTTCATGTTTAGTTGTTCATTTACTGCATACCTTCTTGTTTTTGCGGGTATCTCGTATCTATGGTTTACACACCAGTTTTACTTTAACGTTTCTTCCCCTACAGGTTCAAGTTGGACTTCTTGACATTGGGACTTATCTTTACATATGTAATAGACTTTGAAATCTAAAGATTTCAGGTGGGGAGTGTCATGTTACATGATATTGTTTTTATTATTATGTACTGTCTCTTTAATGCCTGTCTAGTTTGTCCCTAGTGGGATTCCGTAGTTACCATGCTGCTGAGTTTTCCCCTCCCCTTCTCTTCTGTATCAGTCATTTTATGCTGTACATTCATGTGACCTGTATGTTCCTCTTATACCTGCATGGAAGAATCGTTCTTTTACCTGTTGTAACTTGCATTCTACGGATCATACGACAAATAAACATCGCCAGATCTTCTTTCATGTGAGTTGTGACTGAGTAAGCTATCTGAAAAGGTCATTTGGTATGAATAATCTCATCAGGGCAATGAGCGCCATGTGCTACTGAAAACCGCATTCATAGCCTTTGCAGCCGATTCAGAATAGCAATCATTTTTAAAAGATAAATAATATGTTTAGCAAATACTGTAAACGTGATAAATGCTATAGGTTGGAAGAAAGAAGTAGACCTGTAGATAATTTTATATATACACAAGATGAAGCCTTTAAGAAGTGGGTTTTGGCTTCCAACAATTTAACTAAAATACATGCTCAAAGCATAAACTTTATACATGGTAAATATATGTCGTTTTTCAATCTGTCCTAAGCAAAAGCACCTAAAGGTAATGTACATTTCTGGTCATGTCTTTTTTATTTGTTTTGTTAATATTTGATATTTAGGATTTCCACCCAGCAGGTGGAGTGTTTGGGCTACTTTTCACATGCTTAAAGGGGTTGTAAAGACAAAAATATTTTCCTCCAAAATAAAAGTCTGACAGTAGCTGATAAAGTAAAAAGTAACGTTTTGCATTATAACTAGTTTGATACCTGTTGAAATCGAGCTGTTTTATTCACCTCCGTCACTCCTGAATCGTTATTCTCACTGACTTCCTGGTTTGCGGTGTGCATTTATTCTTGCCATATCACAGCCTAATGGGAACTATAGTTCCTATTAGGCTTAGCCTCCATGCCTGTGAGGGATAATAGAGCATCTTCACGCAGGGCTGTAGTCATAGGGAGGGGGTGAGCACATTCTGCTTTCCACCATGCAGATGCTGGTGGAAAGCAAGAAGAGGAGAGACAGCAAATGGCATTTTCAAACCTGGATTACTGTATTTTGGAAGTCAAAAGGAAAAACGAGGTAAGTGATATTTAAATGCTCTAGCTTACAGCAATCAATTGATCTAATAAAAACGAACCTTTAGTGTTCCTTTAAGCCTGGTACACACTATAAGTTTTTTTTCATTCAACCAAATGAGATAAGCCGCTGTATTACCGATGCAATGTTAGTACATCGATCTCCCCCGCTGAGCTATTGTGTTCTGACCGGGGGGACGGCCCCCCTGCCAGAACACACCAGTCTGTGCTGTTAGCCATTGGCTGAAAGCATGGATTGGATGCTGATTGCTAGAGATTTTTTGGTCATGCCGACTGTTCAGACCCTCGGACCAGCTACCGTACACACAGGCGGAATGTTGGCCCGTTTCTATTGAACCAGCCAATGCTGCCCGATATTTGGCCCATGTGCACGGCCCTTTACTAGTCCTATCTTAATTAGTGAAAAAGCCTTTTGTGTATAGTGGTCAATAACGGAAGCTCAAATTACACACACAGATGAATATGGAGCTACTTGCCCATATGTGTTCAGAATTAAGCAATCACATTCAAACTCATGGAAAATAGTCGGTACACAACTGCCATCATGTAAAGTGCCTCTAATTAACCCCAAATAAAGTTCAGCTGTTCTAGTAGGTCTTTCCTGACATTTTCTTGGTCGCATCCTACAGGAAAAGCCATTGTCCGCAGAGAGCTTTCAAAGAATCAGAGGGATCTCATTGTTAAAATGTATTAGTTAGGAGAAGGGTACAAAAAAATTCCCAAGGCATTAGCTATACCAAGGAACACTTTGAAGAGTCATCATCAAGTGGAGAAAATATGGCACAACAGTGAAATTACCAAGAACTGGACGTCCCTCCAAAATTGATAAAAAGACAAGAAGAAAACTGGTCAGGGAGGCTGCCAAGAGTTGAAAGGAGTTGCAGGAATATCTGGCAAGTACTGGCTGTGTGGTACAAGTAACAACAATCTCCCGTATTCTTCATATGTCTGGGCTATGGGGTAGAGTGGCAAGATGAAAGCCTTTTCTTTTCGAAGAAAAACATCCAAGACCGGCTACATTTTGCAAGAACACTGTTTCCCAAAAGACACTGCACATCACCAATAGAACACCATGCCCACCGTGAAGCATGGTGGTGGCAGCATCATGCTTTGGGGCTGTTTTTCTTCAGCTGTAACAGGGGCGAATTATGAACAGTTACAAATACCAGTCACAATTGGCACAAAACCTTCAGGCTTCTGCTAAAAAGCTGAACATGAAACAAACACCACATTAAGACCAAGGAACACATCAGGCAGGTCAGGGGTTAAGTTTTGGAGAAGTTTAAAGCAGAGTTAGGTTATAAAAAAATATCTAAAGCTTTGAACATCCCACAGAGCACTGTTCAATCCATCATCTGAAAATGGAAAGAGTGTGGCACAACTGCAAACCCACCAAGACATGGCTGTCCACCTAAACTGACAAGCCAGGCAAGGACAGCTCGGGTGGGAGAATCTTTCCACAGGACAACTATTAGTCGTGCACTCTACAAATCTGGCCTTTATGGAAGAGTGACAAGAAGAAAGCCATTGTTGAAAGAAAGCCATTAGAAGTCCTGTTTGCAGTTAGCAAGGAGCCATGTCGGGGAACCAGCAAAGATTTAAGAAAAGATGCTCTGGTCAGATAAGACCAAAATTGAACTTTTTGGCCTAAAAGAAAAATGCTATGTGTGTCAGAAAACTAACACTGCATAATTCTGAACACACAATCCCCACCAGATTTTATTCCATCAGAAATACGATTGTGTGTACACGGCATTAGATTCTGCAAAAGAATTGAGACTGGGGTGGAGGTTCACCTTCCAGCAGGACAACAACCCTAAACATACAGCCAGAGCTACAATGGAATGGTTTCGATCAAAGCATATGCATGTTTTAGAAGGACCCAGTCACAGTCCAGACCTAAATCCAATTAAGAATCTGTGGCAAGACTTGAAAATTGCTGTTCACAGATGCTCTCCATCCAGTGTGACCTAGCTTGAGCTATTTTGCAAAGAAGAATGGGCAAAAATGTCACTCTCTAGATGTGCAAAGCTGGTAGAGACATCCCCAAAAAGACTTGCAGCTGTAATTGCAGTGAAAGGTGGTTCTACAAAGTATTGACTCAAGGGGGCTGAATACAAAGGCATGCCACACTTTTCACATATTTATCTGTAAAAAAAAATTAAAAAACATTTATCATTTCCCTTCCACTTCACAATTATGTGCCACTTTGTGTTGGTCTATCACATAAAATCCCAATAAAATACATTTATGTTTTTGGTTGTAACATGACAAAATGTGGTAGAAATTTTGAGGGGTATGAATACTGTTTCAAGGCACTGTGTGTGTGTGTGTGTGTATATATATATATATATATATATATATATATATATATATATATATATATATATATATAAAGTTTACAACCACTTTAAAGATCTGTCATATAAACCTGGTACCCAGAGGTCTCTTCTCCTTTTTGGAGAGACTTACTGTATTTTCAATTTTCAAGTAGTACATATAAGTACAGGGCCATCATCAGGAATTAAGGGGTCCCTTACACAGCTTCAGGCATGAGCCCCCTGGAGCAAAATATATATATATATATATATATATATATAAAATATTAAAAAGGGGGGGTAGCCATCTGGGGGCCCTGGGGACCTCTGGGCCCTTTAAGAAAAAAAAAATATATATATATAAAAAAAATATATAAAAAAAGGGGGGGTTGTCATTCGGGGGCCCTGGGGACCCCCGGGCCCCTTACAAAAAAGGGGGGTTGCCATCCGGGCCCCTTACAGGTGTATTGCCTGTACCCCCCTGATGGCGGCCCTGTATAAGTATAACTATAGCAATACATATGAAATACAAAATGAAAGAATGTAAGATCTTCATACCAGTTTGTGTATATAGTCACATTTGTTTGATTATAAATAGATAAACTATATTATTATCATGCATGCATTTACCTCTGCAATCAAGGCATAATTTGGTACCATCATAGAGAATGGTCTAAAGAGAGCCTTGAGGTTGTCAGGCAGCTCAGTCCTTCCAGCATAACCAGGATTCATTGTAATAAATGCTGCACATGTCATAACCAACTTAATCTCACGACCTTCAAACATGAATCTGGATAGCTAGAAAACAAAGCAGGGGAGAGCATGTCAATTATTATATAAATAGAGAGCATCATACATGCATGTATTTTACCAAAAATGTAAATTACTAGTAGTCAAAGTGAGTATTGCTTTGTGGACCTTGCTTTGTGCAGATATTTGTCTTGTCAGAATCCACACAGATTAGATATTTTATTTCTTCGTTTCTGTCCCTAAAAACAGGAAGTACACCAGAATGATTTGTTTAGGGCCCATCATGGTCTATTATGGCCATTCACCGAAAAAAGGACAGACACCCTTCACCCACCCTCTTTTCTGTGGGCAGGGTATTGGCCTGTGGATGGAGATGCAGATGGCATGGGACACAGCTGAAGTGTTAATAAATATGTATCAGAAAATCAGTGTTTTGTAATATGATTGACCATGATAGCTATTTTTATATTAAATGGAAGCAAGGTGAACTTCCTGTTTAGTAAACTGATATAGGTTCAATAAATGATATCTATATCTACAGTATCTATCTATAGATATAAATATAGGGCCAGATTCACATACAATTAGATTTGCGTAGAGTATCAGAAATACTCTACGCCGCCGTTTTTTACCTGGCTCTACGTGGAATCCAGGTAGATTTTGTCCAGTAAACGACGGCGGCGTAGTGTATTTCTCCCGGCGCAAGCCATCTACGCGAGTAGGGGGCGTGAAGCATTTAAAATAGGCGCGTTCCCGCGGCGATCGAACTGCGCATGCTCCGTTCAGAAATTTCCCGCCGTGCATTGCGCGAAATCGCGTCATTTTTTTTGAGTAGCGTCGTTTACGGACATTCCTATTCCCGAACGACGCGGGAACGACGGCCATACTTAACATGGGCTACGCACCGTTAGACCAGCAAATAGCTGGTCTAACAGTACGTAGCAAAAAAATGACGTAAGCGATTGTGAAAGCAGCTTGTATCTTCGTGGATCGCCGTAAAAAGTAATTTGCATATCCCGACGCTGAAAACGACGCGGACTCCTCCCAGCGGCCGCAAAAAGTTTGCAGCGTAGATCCGAAGGCTTACGAAGACGTAAGCTTCTCGGATCGAAGCCCGAAGCCGCCGTATCATGGTTTGAGGATTCAAACTAGTGATACGGCGCGCGAAATTTGAAATTACTCCTGTCTAACACCAGTTAGACAGGCGTAATCGCTCTGTGAATCTGGGCCATAGAGTATATTATATATTATTTGTTGTTGCTGATTTATTTCTAAGCAGTGAAGCCACTTACTTACCTTATGGTGACAGTGCTTTTTTATGTCATATTTTCTTTCCCAAATTTTGGCCAGAAAGGTCAGAAGTTCTAACCTTTGATAGTACTGCCATTTTTTTTTTAGTTTTGGATGAAGTAGGGAATGGTTAAAGGTCCTGGGTATTTTTTTTATCTGTGTCCCATTAGGGAGATTGTTCTTTATTTTTCTTCACTTCTGTCCAAGAGCTCAACAGGGGAGATTTACAAAAACTGGTGCATTTAGAATTTGGTGCAAATGTGAATGGTAGCCAATCAGCTTCTAACTTTAGCTTGTTCAGTTAAGCTTTGACAATAAAACCTAGAAGCTGATTAGTTTCTATGCAGAGCTACATTCGATTCTGCATGCTCCTTTGGGAGCAGAGAAGAGGGGAAAGGTTTATGTAGCCCTTTCCTTTTTCTATTGTCCTGATACAGTAAACAGAGCAGTGCCCTATTAGTGGAAAGTGTGTTAATGGGGAAAAAAGAGAAACAAGTTTGAAAAAAATAAACCAATTGTAGCACCACATTCAATGACTCTTAAGCTTTTTTGTTGAGGGGGGTGGGCTATGTGAGAGGAGAGACAATGGCCACTAAGACAAATAGAGAGGTACAAACTCTCCATGAGGGATACAGACAGTAATAATAACCTGACAAGGTGTTCTAACCCTTTCCCCACTCGACCCAAAATTAAAAAGATATTGGCTTTAGATACACTTTAGACAAAGAAAGTTTATGTTTTCTAAATATATACCGGTAATAAACAGAAGAACACAAGATTTACACAGGTATGCCGCGTACACATGATCGGAATTTCCGAGAAGAGATGTTCAATGTGAGCTTTTGGTCAGAAATTCCGACCGTGTGTAGGCCCCATCGGACATTTTCTGTCGGAATTTCCAACATCAAAAAGTTTGAGAGCTGGTTCTCAAATTTTGCGACAGCAAAAGTTCTTGTCGAAAATTCCGATCGCCTGTATGCAATTCCGACTCACAAAAATCTTATAAATGCTTGGAATCATTGAACTTAATTTTTCTTGGCTCGTAGATTTGTACATCACCGCGTTCTTGACGTTCGGAATTTCCGACATTTGTATGACCGTGTTTATGCAATACAAGTGTAGCGCCCCCTTACTTTCAGAAAGGTTAGTAGGGTGAGAGACTTACTTGCTCTTATCTAGGTTGATTTGTTCAAATTCGGCAGCCGTCAGCCCTGAATTATCCTGTGGGTCATTCTGCGCTCCAGAGAATTGGTCCCATCTCTGGGCGGCAGGTGGCACCAGAGGGATTCAGGCAGAACAGCTTTTACCCAGCAGCCAATTGGAGGAGTGTTTCCCTCACGGGGCATGCTGGGGGAGGGTATATCTGTGGCAGACGCCATTTTTTGGGGTTCTTCGCGGGTTCCTGGTTCCAGGTGCGGCACCCACCTTCAGGGTGTGCGCACATCACAGGCCCCACCACTATGGCCTACCTGGCTGGGGCCTGTGCTACGCAGAGTTCCTGACTCTGGGCCCTCATGGCTCAGAGACACTGAAATGACTGAGGGACCTTCGTGACTTACTGGGGTTCCGCATCTCAAGAGAATGGGATTGAGAGGATATGCTCTATTGCTCTTATGTACCGGACCTGTGGCAGAGGCATCTACTAATCTTCTAGAGCCAAGTCGGTGACAGTGACTAGTTCCTTCTCAGCTTTGACACTCTGGCTGCCAGACCTGTGTGAGAGGCCTGTCCAGGTGCACTGCACCCACTCCGGCTGGAGTGGCGACGTGATTGATTCAATTACAGAAGGCAGGACGGCTTTCTTTATCCAAGCCTGACTCTGCGAAGTTACTCTACTTTCATCAACCTTTTCCTATCTACCTCAAGTTGATGTGTTGGTTGTGTTGGACCAGGAAAATAAAGCATTCAGAAAACTTCAGCCACAGGTTGGACATTCGTTATTGCTCTGCTCACTACATCCACCCCTAGACACCACACAGAGGTAACTTAATCCGCCGATCCCAATCTAATCAGCGGATCCTGAATGGGGTAGCTCTACACAAGTTTGAGCCAAAAAAGTCAGAGTCGGAAAAAAATCCATGGTTTTGTTGTCGGGAATTCGGACGCGGCAGTAGGGAAAATACTTGCTTGATCAACATTTCGTACCCAGAAAATACAACTTTGCAACGGATTCACAGTGTCCTAAACTCTAGAATATGTGGTACAAGTTGATCCATGAGCCTTTCATTTTTTTATTTGCGTCACTGCTTTAAAATAAATAGTACCATCTTGCCTTATGAGCTTGCATCTAAGACATTGCTGACCCATCCCCAAATTTACCAAGACCAAAATATGGCTGATTGAAAGGCGTTTATTATAAATGCAGGTCATCCATTTTTTAAGATTCCAGGACTCAAAGATAACCATTCAAAATATGTCCTTTCCACACATCACCCTCTTACACATATATTTAAAATGAAAATATATTTTATGCGTTTCAACATATCCAAAAAATAAATGCAAACTGAAATAAAGTTTAGTATGGTTTGTAGAGGGTGAATTGAGAGGTAGACTAGCTGTCTGAAAATGCCACAACAAACAATAACAACCACTGCAGAATGCATAAACGCTACATCCTTGTTCAAATTTTGCAGACATACAAAAAGGGAAATGAGTTTGAAACATTAGTCTAAGCTTTCTTAGATAGTGATTTAGAAGGAATGATTGATTAGAAATTAATATTATAGTTAGTTACTGTAAGTCACATGCATAAATTGATCAATTTATATCAATAAACACAAAATAAACAGTAAAATGATTGTGCTTTTAATATATTAGTGTACCGGTAACCAGTTACCTTTGCTGATTTTGCATTTCTAATTGTAATGAGCTGTTGAGCTATTACAGATAAGACTTCAATGTCAATTCGGTTAAATTCATCAAAACAGCACCAGGCTCCAGACTGAGCCAAACCACTGAAGAAACGACCCATCATCTACAAAATACAGAAAAAAATATAATTAATTTGCTGTGTTGTATAAATACACTCACCTAGCCTTCTAATTATATGTTCACTAAAAAAATCTACTTATTGATACTACATATTGTAGTATTTTGTGAAATGCACTAAAAAGCATGTGGGATGTGGGCCTCCGTGCCCATGCATGTGGAGGTCCCTCTGCTCTCATGCATGCGTTGATCAATGCCCGGTTGATCAATTTTAAGCAGAACCCCAGCTTAGAGATGAGCTGTGCACTGTGTGTAGAAGTGCAACGTACAGAGTTCCTCTGTAAATGTTCTGACCCATATTACTACAGACCATTGCTCGATTAATGTTGCATTAGGAAAGACACCACTGAGCCTACACCCTCTCCACTAACCCAGCATATCTCTGCCACATCACTCCCGGTGAAAGAATGCTGTCCTGTCATGCACTAGCATGGACCTCATATGTGCACATAATCAACTCCTTCTCTCTCTTGTATAATGCAGCTAGATACTCAGGGTCTCCCTACCGTACATTTGATCCCAGTAACTTTTTTGGGGAACCAATTGCTAGGGAAGGAGCCAGTATACTGACCCCTCATTCACTACCAGTTCATGGCTACCTGTGGCAACTACTCTCCTGTTTCAACTTTCCTGCCGAGTTACCCCTTTGTAGTGGCCTTCCTCCTGTACCCCGTGTGTAGTTTACAAGCCCTGTTCTTCTGATACACCATGTACCACTATGCACCCTTTTGAATAACTTCAGACCAGGCTCCTTATAAACAGTTAACACACATTTACTTGAAGGCAGTAACAGTACAGGTCCCTAACTAGCTATTCCTAGGTTGCACAGGCATACCTCTGCAGGTAGCAATACATTAGTGACAAAGCCCTTAGCACAGTGGTTCTCAACCTTTTAGTGCCGTGACCCCTTGATAAAATTTCCCAAATTGTGGGGACCCCTAACATTATTTTTGTAGTGTCGGTTGTCAGAACCCAAGGCAAGTAATTTGCACCCCTAACCCATGGACATTTAGCGCTCCCTGAGTGCCTTCCACTCGTACAGTATTAAAACCCCTTATGGCATATTTTAGGATGTAGTACTCTTTCTCTTTGTTCTCCTTTCTCTCCCTTTTATTTCTCTCTATCCTTTCCTTGCCCCCCCCCCCCCCCCATCCCTCTATCTAGCCATCTTTCTTGTTCTCTCTTATTCTTTCTCTCTCTTTTTTCTTTTTCTCCCCAACTTTGGGTGGGGGTAATGGGAATGCTCTTGATCAAGGTCCTCTGCTAATCTGAGAACTGTAGTGGGGACTTTTAATGGCAACTATAATCACAGCTAGTGTTACTCATTTTAATAACTGTGTCTCCGACTTTGTGGTGTCTTGCAGCAGTGACACCTATCCCAAAATCAGGAGATGGGGTCTCCTTCAACCACTCCCACTTCACATTCCTCACCAGTCAGCTGACCTCTAGTCTCTGCTCCCCAGCCATGCATGAATGGGTGGTTGCAAAGAGGCTGAGTGGGTGGCACAGGCTCCAGGAAGAGCCCAGCTGGGTGACCACAGGCTCCAGGGACAGCCCTGCTGTGTGGCTGCAAAAAGACTGGTGGTGCGGGTTTCAAGAACAGCCCAGGATTTGGTGACCCCTGGCAAATAATTATTTGACCCCCAAGGGGGTCCTGACCCCAGGTTGAGAACCACTGCCTTAGCAGGTAGGTTCCTTTAGAGCAATGGTGATCGTAGGCTATTCCGGGTTACATCTTTCTGGTTTGACCTTCTCTTTTCCCACGCTGTCCCTCTCGCTCTTCGATGCTAGTAAAAGACTATAAATATTTCTAAGATATTCTAGTTTTTAACCCTGCCTATACTGGTAGCCTAAATTATGCATAATATGCATATATAATGAGTTGCATACCTTGTAATCAAGCCCATCAGAACAGTTGAATACTACACACTGTATAGCAAGAGCCTTGGCAAGGTCCTTGGTGGTCTCCGTTTTTCCTGTGCCTGCAGGTCCAGCAGGGGCTCCACCTAGATCCAGCTGAAGTGCACCCATGAGACACAGGTAACATCGGTCCTTAAGTAAGCAAAAAAAAAAATGAAATCCCAATCTCCATTAACCAACTCTAAATATTAAATGTAAGCACCATTCATAAATATTATCCTTCATACCATCATTCTAAATGAACAGGAACATAAAAACTATGCAAAATTACAAGTGTTGTATGTATAACCTCAGAGCACTACTGATTTTTTTAAATTATATATTTGGGAGGATGAAAACATATGCAGCTTTATACCGGATCCACAAGATCAACACTAGATAGGAGAGAAGGGTTTGTGGGACTTTAAATGAGGGAACGCTGGGTTCACACTAGAGTGAAGCCAGACATCGCGTATTATGGAAGGCTTTGGCTTTAGGGTGTGAAAATATTGGATGCAACAATAACTAGTGTTGATCTTCAGTAAATGGATGTGACCTGACACACACACACTAATAAAACACCTGGCGGCCTCCATCCCTAATTTGGTAGATAGGAGAGAAGGGTTTGTGGGACTTTAAATGAGGGAACGCCATGTCAATAGAAAATAACATAAAAATGAAGTTACAGTACATGAATTATTTATTACAATCTTGAATAAAGATCAGATATTTTGTATCAAATAGATAGGTAGTCACAAGACTTACTCTAAATATACTGCTCGTAGCATTCAATACAAATACAAATAGACATGGCAGATATACATGGTAAAATAAATCAATTGAACAGTGGCGGCTGGTGCTCAAAATTTTTGGGGGGGCGCAAAGGAAAAAAAAATTGCAGTCTCACTATGCCCAAACGCAGCCACTGTGCCATGATATCAAACGCAGCCGACATGCCATCAATTTGCACCACTGTGCCATGCCATCAAATGCAGCCACTGTTCCATCAATTCGCACCACTGTGCCATGCCATTAAACCAGCCAATGTGCCATCCATTGTCACCACTGTTCCATGCCATTAAACCAGCCACTGTGCCATCCATTGTCACCACTGTCCCATGCCATTAAACCAGCCACTGTGTCATCCATTGTCACCACTGGTCCATGCCATTAAACCAGACACTGTGCCATCCATTGTCACCACTGTTCCATGCCATTAAACCAGCCACTGTGCCATCCATTGTCACCACTGTCCCATGCCATTAAACCAGCCACTGTGCCATCCATTGTCACCACTGGTCCATGCCATTAAACCAACCACTGTGCCATCCATTGTCACCACTGTGCACATGGTCGCCGCTGTGCCAATTGTCCCCACTGTGCCCTGTAAATTGCTCTCTTCACCCCCCCCCCGCCCGGCACTTACCTTTACTGGAGTCAGGCATCCACGTCCCACGATGTCTTCTCCTGCCCTCAATGACTGACAGGCCTCTCAGCCAATCAGGTTACCGGTAGCCAGAACCGGCCAACCTGATTGGCTGAGACGCCTGTCATCTTATCCAAGGGCCGTACAGTCTGTGCGCTCCGAGAATAAGCTTCCGGGACCCGAGGGCTGTACTGGGAAAGCCTATCAGAGCTGTTGGCTCTGATAGACATTTCCGTACAGCCAACCAGCTGGTGTTATTCAGATGGCCGGACATGAGCGCCGACCATCTGAATAACAGCGGCAGCGGTGATAATAACATAGATTCGTGCAATGCATGAATCTATGTTATTAGACTCAGTGGCGGTGAGAGCCAGAGGGGGCGGCGCTCCAGCGCCCTCTATGGATGAACCGCCACTGCAATTGAAGAACATGTGTAATAGAGACAGGTAACTGTTGGCATCTAGTGGCACTCTACGCGTTTCCTGGAATTTCAGCCATTTATCAGGAGTGTTATAAAGTAATATACTGCAAGGAAAAATAGATAAGGGTAGATGATAATGCCTTTGGAATGTCCCAACAAGGTGGAGAGTTTAGTTACCACCTCTTGGTAGTTTTCTTTTTTCCTCCCTTTGTTTGGTTTTTTTTCATACACACTCCCCCGTGCAGTCCCCTTATGGGAACACATATATATTTTGCTACACTATTTTTAAACTTTTTAATTAATCCATTGTTTTGACACACTTGTTTTAGGAACACTATGCACTTATCGTGCACACATAGTATTTTGGATCAAGCTGTGACCACCGTGTTATGCTCTGAACGCTGTTCTCCATCCTTGGATGTTTCCCCCAGTCTCAAACTCGTGGGAGACATCATGGCTGAACCCCCTTTTACCTTGGCAAATACCGGACCTGGCCTTGAGGCTGTATAGTAAGTCTCTAAACTGTCTCCACCTTGTTGGGACATAGTCTCTGTCCTCCCCTATTCCAAAGGCATTATCATTTACCCTCATCTATTTTTCTTTGTGTTCCTAAAACAAGTGTGTCAAAACAATGGATTAATAAAAAGTGTAAAAATAGTGTAGCAGGGGACTGCATGGGGGAGTGTGTATGAAACAAAACCAAACAAAGGGAGGAAAAAAGAAAACTACCAAGAGGTGGTAACTAAGCTCTCCAACTTGTTGGGACATTCCAAAGGCATTATCATCTACCCTTATCTATTTTTCTTTCCAGTATATTACTTTATAACACTCCTCATGAATGGCTGAAATGATTTATTTTACCATGTATATCTGTCATGCAGGGCCGGACTGGCCCACCGGGATAGCGGGATAATTCCCAGTAGGCTGCCTGTCCTGGGGCTGCTTTGAGCTGCAGCTGAATGCAGCGCTCCCTTCCCTCGCTCTTTCTCTCCTATGTGTCATATACATCGGGCATCTCCCACACTGTGTGTGAGAGCTGTGTCCGTGTTTGACTGTGCTGCCTGTAGGAAGGTCTTGCCCCTCTAGACATGCTACTGTGATAGTAGATGGATCATGAAACACAGACCCAGCCAGCTCTCACACACAGTGCAGGAGATACCCGGTGTATATGTGATCCAGGCAAGTATGTATTGGTGGCCTCAGTAAGTCTGCATGCATGGACAGTAAGGCTGGGCTGGCCAGGGCTGGGCTGCATTGGGCTGTGTACATGGACAGTAAGGCTGGACTGGGCTAGGCTGCTTTCATGGACAGTAAGACTGGGCTGCTTTCATGGACAGTAAGACTGAACTGCTTTCATGGACAGTAAGACTGGACTGTTTTCATGGACAGTAAGGCTGGACTGGGCTGGGCTGCTTTCATGGACAGTAAGGCTGGGCTGCTTTCATGGACAGTAAGACTGGGCTGCATTCATGGACAGTAAGGCTGGGCTGCTTTCATGGACAGTAAGGCTGGGCTGCTTTCATGGACAGTAAGGCTGGGCTGCTTTCATGGACAGTAAGGCTGGGCTTCTTTCATGGACAGTAAGGCTGGGCTGCTTTCATGGACAGTAAGGCTGGGCTGCATTTATGGACAGTAAGGCTGGGCTGCTTTCATAGACAGTATAGCTGGGCTGCTTTCATGGACAGTAAGGCTGGGCTGCTTTCATTGACAGTAAGGCTGGGCTGCATTTATGGACAGTAAGGCTGGGGTGCATTTATGGACAGTAAGCCCTGGTTCACACTGGTGCGTTTTGACTTGCGATTTCCCGGCAATGACACCGCATCTGCGGCTCTGCACCGATTTCAAAAAATAGTTTCTGTACTACCGTACTTTTTGCGATTTCCTGCGAAACCTGCACAGATGTCTTTATAATCGCTGCTGAAATCGGGACTGCCAGCGGGAGTGAAATTGTGCAAGTTCAGCTGAACTTGCACAATTTTACTCCCACAGCCCAGTGTGAACCTGGGCTAAGGCTGGGCTGCTTTCATGGACAGTAAGGCTGCTTTCATGTTCAGTAAGGCTGGGCTCCTTTCATGGACAGTAAGGCTGGGCTCCTTTCATGGACAGTAAGGCTGGGCTGCTTTCATGGACAGTAAGGCTGGGCTGCTTTCATGGACAGTAAGGCTGGGCTGCTTTCATGGACAGTAAGGCTAGGCTGCTTTCATGGACAGTAAAACTGCATTCATACGCTCAGTAAGGCTGCATTGATGGACAGTAAGGCTGCATTCACATGCTCAGTAACGCTGCATTGATGGGCACAGTGAAGCTGCATTGATGGGCACAGTGAGCCTGCATTGATGGGCACAGTGAGCCTGCATTGATGGGCACAGTGAGGCTGCATTGATCTCTTGTACCATGTCTGCAGTCTCTGACCAACTCTTGTACCATGTCTGCAGTCTCTGACCATCTCTTGTATCATGTCTGCATTCTCTGACTATCTCTTGTACCATATCTGCAGTCTCTGACCATCTCTTGTACCATGTCTGCAGTCTCTGACCATCTCTTGTACCATGTCTGCATTCTCTGACCATCTCTTGTACCATGTCTGCATTCTCTGACCATCTTTTGTACCATGTCTCCGGTCTCTGACCATCTCTTGTACCATGTCTCCAGTTTCTGACCATCTCTTGTACCATGTCTGCAGTGTCTAACCATCTCTTGTATTATGTCTTCAGTCTCTGACCATCTCTTGTATCATGTCTGCAGTCACTGGCCATCTCTTGTATCATGTCTGCGTTCTCTGACCATCTCTTGTATCATGTCTGCGTTCTCTGACCATCTCTTGTACCATTTCTACAGTCTCTGACCATCTCTTGTATCATGTCTGCAGGCTCTGACCATCTCTTGTATTATGTCTGCAGTCTCTGACCATCTCTTGTATCATGTCTGCAGTCTCTGACATCTGTTGTATCATGTCTGCAGTCTCTGACCATCTCTTGTTTCATGTCTGCAGTCACTGACCATCTCTTGTATCATGTCTGCAGTCTCTGACCAAATTTTGTATCACGTTCGCAACCTCTAACCATCTCTTGTCTTATATCATGTCTGCAGTCTCTGAGGGAGTCTGGAGAGGAGTCAAGCGAGGGGGTGCTGCTGGAATGGGGGTCATGGGAGAAGTCAGACATGTGGACTGTGGAGAGAAGACTATGGGATAAAACCAGAGCCACCAAGCCAAGCTGGAGCCGACTGACTGATCCCTGCAAGGTGCACCTGAGAGGAGGTCAGTGACAGCACCGCAAGGCCAGTCTGAAGGGGGGGTGGTTCACTGATGTAAGGGGGGAGTGAATACAACAATGTAAGGGGGGGTTTTGATGAGGTTTTCCCCAATGTTAGTAACCCGAATGTGTAATTCTTTCTGTGGAAGGTGGTCTCTGGTCAACAGAGTCCTGTCCCCCCCACGTTCCTGGGGTCCCCCCTGATGCTTGACCACTTTTAGCACTTTTAACCAAAATTAGCTTTTTATATATATATATATATATATATATATATATATATATATATATATATATATATATATATATATATATATATATACACATATATGTGCTTTTATGTCTGTCTTCTCTATATATAATACATTCTTCAAATAAGCTTTAAAATGCATGGTTTTCCCTTTCATGAACAAGAAAATAATGACTGCTGTGCTGTTGGGCTGGTATAAAAATGCTATGGGGCTGGTATGAATTTATTTCCAGGGCTGGATCTTATTCCCAGTCCGGCCCTGCTGCCATGTCTATTTGTATTTGTATTGCATGCTATGAGCAGCATATTTAGAGTAAGTCTTGTGACTACCTATCTATTTGATACAAAATATCTGATATGTATTCAAGATTGTAATAAATAAATCATGTACTGTAACTTCATTTTTATGTTATTATTTTCTGTTGCCATGGAGTTCCCTCATTTAAAGTCCCACAAACCCCTCTCTCCTATCTATCAAATTAGGGATGGAGGCCGCCATGTGTTTTATTAGTGTGTGTGTCAGGTCACATCCATTTACTGAAGATCAACACTAGTTATTGTTGCATCCAATATTTTCACACCTTAAGCCAAAGCCTTCAATAACATGCAATGTCTGGCATTACTCTAGTGTGAACCCAGCGTTCCCTCATTTAAAGTCCCACAAATCTGACCCTCCTATTTAGGGATGATCTTGTGGTACTGCATATGTGTTCAAAGCCTTTCATAACATGCAATGTCTGGCATCGCTCTAGTGTGAACCAAGCCTTGCGGAGTGGACATTCCTAGGCAGATGCCATCTGCATGCAGATTGCCCTAGGTAATTCCCACCTGATTTTGAGCCCCCATGATTAAAAAAAACAGAACTGCAAACAAGGAAAGGGGTGACACAGTAAGGCTGGGCAAGAAAGTGTTAAATGATACTGGATCTCTTTCAGGCAGGAAATGAGGCAGGCTCTCGCTGAGAAGCTCACAGTGTGTGGTAAAATCTGACTAAGAATTTTCAGTAAATGAAAGGAGCCCATACAATTGTACACTTTAAAGTGGACCTATCAATAAAATTCACAGTGCATCAGTCCATTAGGAAAATGTCTGCAATATGCATTCTTGTCACCCTATTTGAGTAAAATAAGTATTTCTTTCTTGGTATGAATAAAATAATGTTATTCAGCTCAAACATGTTACCTACGGCCTAAACAAAGATCCACTGGTATCTGACTTCCAGAAACATTAAGACAATTTCACATTTTGACTTTAAATTTGCCTTAAATTCCAAAACTTAATAGAACAAAATAATTATTTGACATTAATAAGACCCCCATATATATGTATTTAATCTGGGCATTTAGTTATTTGCCTGGAGTTTAGCCTAAAACAATTTATTTAAAAGTACATTGATTTTTATGGTTGAACCAGATAGACTTTTTTTCAACCTTAATTAGCACCCCTTTTAACCACTTGTCATCTGCCCGCCGTCAATTGACGGCGGGCAGACGACTCCATTGTTCTGACATCACGTCATATGACGTGATGTCCCTTTAAAGCCGCGGGCGGGCGCGCGCGCGCGTCGCCGGCGGCGCGCGGCGCGCACCCGCCGCTCCGCGGGGATCCCGTGCGAGTGCCCGGCGGCAACGATCGCCGCCGGGCACACGCGATTGCTCTGTAAGTGAGCTGGGACGTGCAGCTCTGTATGTAAACACAGAGCTGCACGTCCCTGTCAGGGAGAGAGGTGACAGATTGTGTTCCTTGTACATAGGGACACAATCGGTCACCTCCCCCAGTCACCCCCCCCTCCCCCTACAGTTAGAACACTCATAGGACACACATTTAACCCCTTCCCCGCCCCCTAGTGGTTAACCCCTTCAATGCCAGTCACATTTATACAGTAATCAATGCATATTTATAGCATTTTTCACTGTATAAATGTAAATGGTCCCAAAAATGTCAGAAAAGTGTCCGAAATGTCCGCCATAACGTCGCAGTCCCAATAAAAAAATCGCAGATCGCCGCCATTAATAGTAAAAAAAAAAAAAAAAAAAATGCCATAAACTATCCCCTATTTTGTAAACGCTATAAATTTTGCGCAAACCAACCGATAAACGCTTATTGCATTTTTTTTTTACCAAAAATATGTAGAAGAATACGTATCGGCCTAAACTGAGGGAAAAAATATATTTTTTATATATTTTTTGGGGTTATTTATTATAGCAAAAAGGATAAAATATTGCATTTTTTTAAAAATTGACGCTCTATTTTTGTTTATAGCGCAAAAAATAAAAACCGCAGAGGTGATCAAATACCACCAAAAGAAAGCTCTATTTGTGGGGAAAAAAGGACGCCAATTTTGTTTGGGAGCCACGTCGCACGACCGCGCAATTGTCAGTTAAAGCGACGCAGTGCGGGAAGCTTATATTTTGTCTGGGCAGGAAGGGGGTGTAGGTGCACAGTAGGTAAGTGGTTAAATGACATCTTTGAACTGTAAAACTCATGAAAAAATTCCTCACCGTTAGGGGTGTGATCACCAGTCGAGGAGAAGCACCAAGATATTCATAAGCATAGGTGTACTGAGACAAAGCCATCCGAGCCACACAGTTATCCAGATCAAGGTCCCAATAATAGCGCAACTGTCTCTGCCACTCAAAGCTGTCAATGCTGTTAACCTAAATTAAAAAAATTGAAATAAAATGATTATGTAATAGTAAAAAATAAATCCTTTTAGTTTAAAAAGATATGTATTAGTGATCTAAGTAGATGTCATCATACTGCAATATGTTTCATATTGGTTTTACCTCCATGCAGTGCCTTGAAAAAGTATTCATATCCCTTGAAATTTTCTACATTTTTGTTACAACCAAAAATGTAAATGTATTTTTTGTAATAGACCAATGAAAAGTGGCACATAATTGAGAAATTAAAGGAAAATTATAAATGATTTAATTTTCTTTTACAAATAAATATCTAAAAAGTGTGGCGTGCATTTGTATTTAGCCCCCTTTACTCTTATACCACTAACTAAGATCTAGTGAATCGCAATCGCGATTCGCAATCACCTTCAGAAGTCACCTAATTAGTAAATAGAGTCCACCTGTGTGCACTTTAATCTCAGTATAAATACAGCTGTTCTGTTAAACCCCTCAGAAGTTTAGAGGATCTTAGTGAACAAACAGTATCATTAACCACTTCAGACCCGCGCTATAGCCGAATGGTCTGAATATCCAACACACCGTCAAAAGACGGCCGCCCCTTTGGGCGTTCCCAGCGCGCGCTCCAGAGCGTGCTGCGGGGAAACCCTGTGTTGGCTGTGTCCCTTGGACACAGCCAATCACAGATCGCGGCGAACGGCCGTTTGCGATGCGATCTGTGCGGCGAATGAGAGATAATCTCACAGATCATCTCTCATTGCCGTTTTTACACAGAGACAGCGTCCTGTCTCTGGAGAGGAGGAGACCGATCTGTGTTCCTTGTACATGGGGACACAGATCGGTCACCCCCCTCCCCCCACAGTTAGAACACACCTAGGATACATTTAACCCCTTCCTCACCCCCTAGTGTTAACCCCTTCAATGCCAGTCACATTTATACAGTAATTAGTGCATATTTATAGCACTGATTGCAGTATAAATGTGAATGGCGCCAAAAATGTTTTTAAAAGTGTCCGATGTGTCCGCCATAACGTCGCAGTACCAATAAAAATCGCAGATCGCCGCCATTTCTAGTAAAAAAAAAATAATAAAAAATAATTCTGTCCCCTATTTTGTAAGCGCCATAACTTTTGCGCAAACCAGTCGCTTATTGCGATTTTTTTTTTTTTTACCAAAAATATGTAGAAGAATACGTATCGTCCTAAACTGAGAAAAAAAATGTGTTTTTTTTTAAAATTGGGATAAGTAAAAAATATTGTATTTTTTTTTTTCAAAATTGTTGCTCTTTTTTGTTTATAGCGCAGTGCCGGAAGCTGAAATTTCACCTGGGCAGGAGGGGGGTGTATGTGCCCAGTAAGCAAGTGGTTAAGGCCAAAGAAACATACCAGAGAGGTCAGGGATAAAGTTGTGGACAAGTTTAAAGCAGGGTTAGGTTGTAAAAAAATATACCAAGCTTTGAACATCTGTACAATCCATCATCCAACAATGAAAATGAAAAGAGTATGGCACAACTGCAAACCTAATAAGACATGGTCGTCCACCTAAACTGACAGGCCGGGTAAGGAGAGCATTAATCAGAGAAGCAGCCAAGAGGCCCATGGTAACTCTGGAAGAAATGCAGAGATCTGTCACCACACCAGGAAGTAAAACACAATCGACGCATGTGCGAGCAGATATGTCTGCTGGTTAGCGTACTAACCAGCAGACATGTCGGACGAACGGATTCCCAGCAGACAGATTTTAAAGCATGCTTTAAAATCTGTCGGCTGGCCAAATCTGTCTGTCCGCCCGTACACACGATCGAATCTGTCTGCTGAAACGGTCTGGCAGACCGTTTCCAGCACAAAACAAAAAAAACAGAGAATTGAGCGCACTCCCAAAGTCTAGCCTATACACAGATATGATTCTAAGACAGGCAATTCAGTAGTGAGAAAATAGTATACATTAATATATTGGAGTCCATATATAAAAAACGTCCATAAGCATAATAGCCTAAGACCACACTAACACTTGATGGCAGCCAGCTGACAGATGAAGCAATCTGTAAATGACAAGAAAAACACAAAAGCGTCGCCTTCTAAGCGTAGCAGTAGTACAATTTAATTGATGTGTCTAACAATAAAAAAGACCTACTCACAAAGCAGGTGAATGATCAGGCATGTGAACAATAACGGTTTTCTTCCGCAGGTAGTAAGTGTCCATCTCGCTGGGTGTCAAATTGCTGGTTACTGCTGATGGCACGGGCGATGTACAACAAGATATTGTTGTACATCGCCCGTGCCGTCAGCAGTAACCAGCAATTTGACACCCAGCGAGATAGACACTTACTACCTGCGGAAGAAAACCGTTATTGTTCACATGCCTGATCATTCACCTGCTTTTTGAGTAGGTCTTTTTTATTGTTAGACACATCAATTAAATTTTACTACTGCTACGCTTAGAAGGCGCCGCTTTTGTGTTTTTCAGACCGTTTCCAGCAGACAGATTTGATCGTGTGTATGCGGCCTTAGAGTCTGCAAAGTACTTGAGACTGTGGCAGGGGATCACCTTCCAGCAGGACAACAACCCTAAACATACAGCCAGAGCTACAATGGAATGGTTTTCGATCAAAGCATTTCCATGTGTTAGAATGGCCCCATCAAAGTCCAGACCTAAATCCAATTGGGAAACTGTGGCAAGACTGGAAAATTGCTTTTCACAGATGCTCTCCATCCAATCTGACAGAGATTGAGCTATTCTATTTTGCAAAGAAGAATGGGGAAACATTTCACTCTCTAGATGTGCAAAGCTGAAAGAGACATACCCAAAAAGACTTGCAGCTGTAATTGCAAGTAAAGGTGGTTCTGAAAAGTATTGACTGAGAGGGGCTGAATAAAAAGGCACGCCGCACTTTTCACATACCGTATTTATCGGGGTATTGCGCACTCCGGCGTATAGCGTGCACCCCTAAAGTAGCCCCGAAGTTCCTGTAAAAAAAAAACATTTTATAACATTTTATTACTTACAGTTTTGGTGTCTTGCCCGGTGTCCATCGTCCGGTCCGGCGTCCGTCTGCGGCCTCGGTGGTGTCCTCCCGGCTTCTCCCACGCTGTCCGAGTCAAATCTCCGCTTTCCACGCTCAGTTTGAAGCCTCCGCCGACATATACCGAGCGCAGTACACTCGGGCACGCTCGGCCACGCTCAGCTTCTCACGCATAAACGTCACAGAGCGTGACTACGAGTGAAGCCGAGCCTGGCCGAATGTACCCGAGTGTACTGCGCTCGGTATATGTTGGCTGAGGCTTCAAACTGAGTGCGGGAAGCGGGTATTGGCGTATGTTGCGCACCCACGATTTTCCCCTTATTTTAAGAGGAAAAAAGTGCACGGTATACGCCGATAAATACGGTAGTTATTTGTAAAAAAAAATGGAAAACCATTTATAATTTTCCTTCCACTTTACAATCATGTGCCACTTTGTGTTGGTCTATTACACAAAATCCCAATAAAATACATTTACGATTTTGGTTGTAACATGACACAATGTGGAAAATGTCAAGGGGTATGAATACTTTTTCAGAGCACTGTATATACCCTGTTTTGAAAATAGTGCATCCATCACAAAAGCAGTTTTATTTATTTTGTTAGTTCATTTAACTCTTTCATATTAGTTATTCTGCTTACTGGGCAAATTGTGTTTTAGCTAATGCATCTTTGCCCAGGAGTATGATTGAAAAACTGAAATCTTGCTTAGACTTCATTGTCTTGCCTTTTTGACTGTCATATCCATCACATAAAACTTGCTCAGTGACTTCCTGTATTACTACGAAGGTCCCACGTCTCAAGTCATTGACTCGGATCAATAAAAAACAGTTTTGTCAGCAATGAAACACAAAATGCATTGAAGTCCCTCATCCCTCATTTGTTCACATAAAATGATTTTTATCAATTAAGAATAAAAAAATATTTATAGACTTTGCTCTTTTCAGATAAATTCAGCACATGGTCCTCTTTTTTCAGGCACCATATTGTGGCAGTCACAATGGGTATAAACTAAAAGGGTAGATTTGTTGTACAATACATTAAAGATTTTATACTGTAAAGAACCCTTCAGAATGATCAGTTATATATCCGGAAGCAACAACAGGCAAGACCATTAAATCCTATGGAACTCTTCACCCCAGTTAATTCCTTTTTTTTTTAAAAACACTTGCCGCAATACGTATATATATACGTTGCGGTCTGCAAGTGGTTTACTGGGATTATGGCTGAAGATATTAGCCATAACCAAGGGTACCATTTTTTTCAGCAGGTGGCCGGCTTTCTCATAAAACCACTCTGAGCGGCTCACGACCCACTGGAATGGTTTCCAAAGTGGCAGGAGGGGACCTTGGGGGCTTGCCGTTTATGCCTGTTTGCCGAGAAACTGTCCAGCGGTGCTGCCGGCTGCTCCTATAGGTGATCAAATAGTTAACACTCCTATGGCCTTGGAGGACCCGAGTGACATCATGACCTCACTTTTGGTCCAGGCTGGAAACAATTTTTTTTTTAAAGCGCAAGACCAAAGAAATGTTGTGGATCTTTTGCTTTTAAAGGTAAAGAAGAGGTTTGGGGTCTTTTTGACCCCATATCTCTCCAAAAAGAGGACCTTCTATCCTTATTTCTATTAAAAGGGATGTTTACATTGCTTTATAGGAATAAAAGTAATGCAAATTGTTTTTACGGGACAACGTAATTTTTTTTAATAAAAAGTTGAATTAATAATACATTTTTATTAATTAACGGGCCCCTATCCCTCCATGCTCACGCACAGAAGCGCACGCATACGTAGGTCGCACAGCATTTAAACCATACATGTGAAGTATCACCCTAAACATTAGAGCAAGACCCATAGTTCTAGCACTACAACTTTAAACAGGTAACCTGTAAAGGCTTTTAAAGCGTCGCCTATCTACATTTTTAAGTACCATAGTTTGTCGCCATTCCCCAAACGTGCGCAATTTAAAGCATGACATGTTAGATATCAATTTACTCGCATGACATCATCTTTCACATTATACCAAAAAAATTGTGGTAACTATTGTGTTTTGCTTTTTTTCCTAATTCATTAAACTGTATTTTTTTTTTTTTTAAATGCATTTGCAAAACCGATGCGCAAATACAGTGTGACATAAAAAATTGCAATAATTGCTATTTTATTCCCTAGGGTCCCTGCTAAAAATGTTTAATGTTTGGGGGTTATAAGTTATTTTCTAGCAAAAAATACTGATTGAGCCTAGGTTCACTTGGAGTAGGTTATAAATCCTGCAAGTTCAGTTGAACTCGCACAATTTCAACCCGGCAATGCAGTCTGACTTCAGGCGATTTGACAGAGATCTGTGTGGGTTCCTGCACAGATGTCTGTACAGATCGCCCTCTGTAGTCTCCTAAAGTAGTACAGGAACTACTTTTGGGATTTGGAGGGTGCCATTATTGGCAATAGCCACTGATGTGGCATGCAATTTGATATGTCTTCAATGTGACAAGAAAAACAGAAATGTAAGGCGCACACACCTAGTGCATTACCAGAGATAATTTAATAATAAAAAATAAATAATAGTACTTTTTTTTTTTAAATAAAAGTGGGTACTCACAAAATGCAACTGAGCCATAAACACAGTGCATGGACATGCACAGAACACGGGGTACACTAACGCGTTTCGGGTGCACACCTCCTTCCTCAGAGCTAGCTCATTTGCATTTTGTGAGTACCCACTTTTATACAAAAAAAAATATTATTAAATTACCGTATTTATCGGCATATGACACGCACAGGCATAAAAAAAAGCACCCTAACTTTAAAAGGGAAGTTTCAGGAAAAAAACTTTCCACAGCCCCCTGCGTATAACACGCAGGCACAGTTTACCCTCTATTTTCAGAGTAAAAAAGTGAGTGTTATACGCCAATAAATATAGTATCTCTGGTAATGCACTAGGTGTGTGCGCCTTCCATTTCTGTAGTTTATTTTGAATTATCCCATCTGAGGAAGGCAGCATCCACCTAGCTTTGGGATACCATATATACCTTTTACACCACCATTGTATCTGATATCTGTTACGTCACACCTTGGAAGACCTATTAGCGCTGGAAGTGACTGTGTTTTTTGTATGACTTCAATGTGAACCTCCGCTTAAACTTGCAAACAAAAAGTGCCCAAAAAAGCCTGGTCTTTAAGTGGTTAAAAGTCCCGCATGTTGCGTTCTTGGTGCATGTCTGGTGCGGTAAAAAAAAAATGCACCAAAAAATGAACCTCCCCATTCTTTCACAAGTGCAAGATAATATCAGGCAACCACAGAACGCAACAGAAATGTGCCAAAAAAGCATCAAAATGCACTTGCATTTTTACCGTGTTTTTGCAACGGAGCCGTGTGAAAGCAGCCTATAGACAATTCTCTATTCAGTTTGCTTATTATTGTGAGCTAGGTTTGTTACAGGTAGCACTTTTGAAAAACATACACATATTCATATATAAAAAAAAAAAAAACATATTGATTCATGAATTTATGACAAAGGGTGGAATTACCTGTTCCTTTACAAGATCGCTGACAATGTCTCTTGCATGTACATCAATTGTTATCAGTGCAGTTATGATATTTCTGTGCAAAGAAGGAAGCTGGCCTCGGACAAGCCCAGCTAAAGCATTTAATCTCTAGTGGAAATAGGGAAAAACAATTGCAAATTTATAAAGGTAAAACTTGTGTGCATTTACCTAATAGCTACAGTACTTAACATTGATTTACCCTGGGTCATTTTATTATAAGGGCTCTTGCAGAAAGCCATTATATACAGCATAAAGCTGTACAAAATAAAATACAGCTGTAGTTGTTGAGCCCAGGAGCCACAGCTACGCTACAGCATATTTTTTTCCCACTGGAATACATTACAGAAAATGTAAACAAAACTGTGCCCAGGCAATAGGCAATATCTATTATCATATTCTTAATAAGCAGTAAGTTTGCCTTAAAGTGGATGTAAACCCAATTCATGAAATTTGAGCTGGGCACATATATCTGCAGTATTTTGTTATCTCTCTTCAAAGAGCCCTATAGGTCCCGTAGCTCTCTCCTGACCCATTCCTTTGTTATCAGCCTGATAACTTCTGACAAATTCTCTGACACATCAGATAAAAGCAGCCTGACATTTCTGTCAGGGGAAGTTGCTATAAATAGATTAGCAGGCAGCTGGCCCTGTTACAAAATACCTCTGAGAGTCTCTGCCTATGTGGCGAGGGGGAGTGTGTCTTTCCTCCAA
Source organism: Rana kukunoris (assembly GCA_029574335.1). Taxonomy (NCBI): domain Eukaryota; kingdom Metazoa; phylum Chordata; class Amphibia; order Anura; family Ranidae; genus Rana; species Rana kukunoris. The sequence goes on from CM056049.1 coordinate 373,199,145, forward strand.
TCAGCAATTTTAGCTATCTTGGCTATATGACCAGACATCACAATCTGTGTTAACCAGGAAGAGAACATTTCCTAACAGATCTGAACTTTCTAAACAGTATATACATGTGAAGACAGCAGATATGGATGTAAAACCTATGTAGAGAGATTTGGTTCATCTCTGTGTATCATCTGAGGCTGTTCACTTCACTGGGTGTATGGAGGGTTTACATCTACTTTAAAGAGGTTGAAAACCTCAGACATGAAATATGAACAAAGTATATCCCTCTATAGTGTATACTTGTCTCAATTAAGAGAACTAAGTGTTGTGTCTGTCTACGGAATCATTTATCTGTTATCAGCATCAAACTGATATTAAAGTCTTATTTATTTTTGTATAAGTAACAAACATGTTATACTTACCTGCTCTGTGCAGTGTTTTTTACACAAAGCAGCCCAGATCCTCCTCTTTTTGGGTCCCTCGCAGGCGCTCCAGTTACTTCCCCCCTGCCGAGTGCCCCCACAGCAAGCAGCTTGCTATGGGGGCACCAGAGCCAAGCCGCTGCTCTGTGTATCCATTCAGACATTGAGCCGCACCTCAGCTCTGCCCCCTCTCATCTTCATTGGCTCACTGACTTTTATTGACAGCAGTGGGAGCCAATGGCGCCCGCTACTGTGTCTCAGCCAATCAGGAAGGAGAGTCCTGGACAGCCGAGGTTCTCGTGCAACATCGCTGGATCAGGAGGTGGCTCAGGTAAGTATTAGGGGGGCTGTTACACACAGGTTTTATTTATCTTAAAGGGGTTGTAAAGTCAGAAGTTTTTTTTATCTTAAAGCGGTTGTATATCCGCAGAAAAAAATAATAATAAAACGTGTAAGGCAAAGGTATAAGGAGCTAGTATGCATCGCATACTAGCCCATTATGAAATCCTTACCTTAGAATTAGGCGTTGGTATCTAATCCTGGTCCACACCGAGGGAGCTGACATTTTGCCCTCGGCGTGTCTTCCGGGTTCGCGACTCCGGCGCTGTGAGTGGCCGAAGCTGCAATGACGTCACTCCCGCGCAAGCCCTGGCTGCAGACCTTAAGCCAGGCATTCACAGCGCATGACTGCAGCGGCTGCATTTAAAGTGAATATCTCCTAAACCATACAGGTTTAGGAGATATTCATTTTATTATTAAAAATTAAAAAATGGGTATACAACCATTTTGATGCATGCTATGCATTAAGATAAAAAAAGTCTTCTGTATGTAGCAGCCCCTTGGGCCCCCTTAATACTTAACGGATCCCCATCTCTGTCCAGCGATATCCACTAGTGTCTACGCCATCCGAGACTCTGTTTCCTGATTGGTTGAGACGCTGCAGCGCCATTGGCTCCCGCTGCTTTCAAAGTCAGTCAGCCAATCAGGAGAGAGAGGGGACAGGGCTGAGACAAGGCAAGATGCTTGCTGTGGGGGCACTTGACAGGAGGGAGGTGCCAGGAGCACAGACAAGGGACACAAGAGAGCAGGATCCGGGCTGCTCTGTGCAATCCACTGCAACAGGGCAGGTAAGCATAACATGTTCGTTATTTCTATAGAAAAAAATAATGAGGCTTTACAATCACTTTAATGCATAGAATGCATCAAGTTAAAAAATAAAAAAAACATCTGCCTTTAGAACCACTTTAATCACTTCTAACAAGTTTTCCTGACAACAAGAGAAAAATGGTGACAAAGGAGGGATCTCCAGCTGATTGACAGCCTCAGCTCAGTTCCTGTGTGTTGTGTGAAGGAGGGTGTGTCCCTTCCCTCCAATAATCTCTCAGAGCTCTTCTCACTGAGCTCTGCAGAGTATAACTTCAGTTTTCCATCCCCCTTTTTTTTGACAGCTCAGACAAGCATTATAAATTCTTTAAACAGATGTAGAAAAGGTATGGCTGCAGATACTGTAGACGGGTACAACTTATGTGGGAGTATTTGTTTAATCTCTGGGTATCACCTGAGGCTAATCACTTTACTGGGTATATATCAGGGTTTACAACCACTTTAAGGCCACTTTCAGATGGGCAGATCAATGAGATCTGCTTGAAAAACAGGCAGACCTGATTGGAAGGTCCATGCAGCCCTATGGGCAGGCAGGTGTAAATGTGTGCACTTTTACACTAGCCTACCTCCAGATCCAATCAGGTCCACTAAAACAAAACAGAAGAGGGCTGCGCCCTTTTAAGTTTTGGCAGACTGGATTGGAGGTAGCCAGAGGTAAACGGACAAGTCCAATTAAACCTGACTGCCCATAGAGCACAATGAGGTCTATCAATGTCTGGGTCCGCCCTGTGTGAAAGGGGATTAAGGCCACATGTAAACGGGACGCTGCTAAACGTACGTTCAGAGGCAGTTGGACGTTTTTTTCAACTGCTCCTGAACTCATGTAATGTTACCCTATGTGATCATGTACACAGTCTAGTTTATTGCCGTTTTTAGGGAGTTGTGTTTAACAGCGTTTTTTTTTAAAGCAAAAAGATGGGTTCAAACGCAGAAGATTTCCACGTTTCAGACGCCAAACGCGGCTAAACGCGGTAACCCGCGTTTAGCAGCGTTACGTTTATAGGTGTTTTTTGTTTTTAAACCATTTAAAAATATATATATATATTTATTTTTTTAAACGCAAAACGCCCCTAAACATGTCATGTAAATTCGGCAAAACAGACGTTTTGAACGTAGGTTACTATCTGTCAAGTTTAATCATTTAGGAGCAGTTGTAAAAATGACCCGTATACATGAAGCTTAACCCCTTAAGGACCGCCGCATGTACATATACATCAGCAGAATGGCACGTACAGGCACATTGGCGTACCTGTACGTCCCTGCCTAGACGTGGGTCGGGGGTCCGATCGGGCCCCCCCGGTACTTGCAGCGGTCCCCGTGGCTGTGCGAGCGATCCGGAGGGGGCAGACAAAAATGAACAGCCGCCCCCCCTGGATCGCTCCCAGCCAATGCACGTCCTCCCCCGCGTGTCACTTCCTCTGCCTGTGTAAACACAGGAAGGGGGAAGTGATGTAATCTCTCCTCTCGGCGGTATTTTGAAACGCCGCTAAGGAGAGAAGACATCACAAGTGAGTCTGCACCAACAGCACACTGACACCAGTGACACATAGGCACACTTAACCCCCCCGATCACCCCCCCCCCACCCCCCTGTCACAGTGTCACTGAATGCAGTGATCATATATTTACTGATCACTGCATTTAGTGTCAGTGTGACAGCTAGTGTGACAGGCAGTTACTGTTAGGTCCAGGGTAGCCCCCTACCCCCCTAATAAAGTTTTAACCCCTTGATCACCGCCCTAGTTAACCCTTTCACCCCCTATTGCCAGTGTCACTAAGCGATCATTTTTCTGATTGCTGTATTAGTGTCACTGTTGCCGCTAGGTAGCTATTTTTTTTTTTTTTATTGCGATTTTTTTTTTACTAAAGACATGTGGCTGAATACATTTTGGCCTAAATGTTTGACTATTTGTGGGAAGAAAAGGATGCAAATTTTGTTTGGGAGCCACGTCGCACAACCGCACAATTGTCTGTTAAAGCGACGCAGTGCCGAATTGTAAAAACGCCTCTGGGCATTTAGCAGCATATTGGTCCGGTCCTTAAGTGGTTGAACTGACAATCCCTGACTTCTCTAATGGTATAAGAAGTATTTCACAGGTCCTCAAGATCGCAACAAAGATTAAGTTGGTTTTGGTTGGTTTCTTAAGGCTGGCGATATATGGGCATTTTTTTGCAGAGATTAATTGCTGGTACAAATTGCTAATGCCAGCAATTAGCAGTGATTTGTAGCTAGTGTTTTAATTATAGAGTAGCTGACTGTTTGCTACAATAGAGGGTTATTGTCAGTATCGGTTTTGTTGCCGAGCCAAAGCGCTGATGAATCTCGATCACTTAGCAATCAAGTAACAAATCACTCTCACTGTTTGTAACGCCATAAAAAATCATTACAAAATTTCTTACCTACAAATCACTATAAAAAAAGGATGAGGGGACTAATTGCTGTAAGAAATTGTCATCAGCTTAGTAACATATGCTGTTTATTTACATTAATTGTCTGTTAGTCTGTCTTCTGCTTATGCTGAGATTTCAATGTCTTTCTTGTAAATAATGATGATACTGTACATAAATCCACAATTCCTATAGCTACAGGTGAATCAGGGCTTTTTTTATGCTTTTACTGCTTGTTCAGATAATGTAAACATTTTAGTGTGCACAGTCTGGGCTCAGATTCACTTTAAGAACATATATGAATAAAACAATAAACATTATTGAATATTGACATTACACAGACTACTGATAGTAAACAAAAATATACATTTCTTTAATATCTAGTTATGTGGGGAAATCTACTAAAATGCATCTTCAAGATAGCATGTAATCTGTAGTCTACAATAACTTACTTCAAAATTAACCGTTTCAAACTCAGCCACTGAACTCAAATTTTCCTCGCCATCCCCTTCGAGGCAGTGGGTGAGATCTCTGCACCACATGAGCTGAGAAATTGTCAGCACCACCTAGAAAGCAAATAACAACGAGCCAAAACAATGCTATTAGTGAATTATTGTCTTGTGAACTTGAAGTGACCTGCTCATAAAGTTTTTTCTATTGAATATTTGAGCTGCAATGGTCTATGCTAACCTAATTTATAACTGATATATTACCTGAGAGGGATGTCCAGCAACTACCCACTCCACTCTGCTTTTATTCTGATAATCAGCTATAGCGGCTTTGCTAAGACGTCTCAGGGAACTGAACATAGCCTCCTCCACCTTGCCCAACCAGTCTTCAACATTTCCTCTGGCTTTGAGCCCTTTGCCCAAGCTCACCTAGTAAAAAACAGTTACATCATTTACTGTCAGCAGAAATATACTATGAAAAGGATAAGAACCAAAAAAGGACCATAAACCTTAAAAGGTAAAAAGACAAAAATATATCAAAAGAAACATACATAAATGGTATCTTAAAGTGTGGAAGTAAACCTTCTTATCGTTTTTAGCCAAGGAAGCTTCCAGCCTCTGTTTGATCTACAACTGCCATGATTCTGCCCATGTAATCAGCTATGACACCAGCCATTGGCTGGTTTGACAGTTTGGTTGAGAGCATGTGCTGGAAATGTAACAGTTTTATGAAACTGTTAAATGGATGTGTTTACTGCCGCTTTAACATGACACTTTTTAGTTTTGGGTTAATGAGCAGCTGCCTGCATTACTTCTTAAAGTACATTTTCAGACAAAAATACTTCAATTTAAATATATTCATCAATAGCCACAAATTATATAAACTCACTTTGTGTGTACCCAAATTCATTTCAATCCCAGATATTATCTTGTAAGTAACAGTAGCATCATCACTGTTCTGCACATGCCCTGCACAGACAGCAGGGCTGTGGGAGAGATCCTACAGGTCAACCTACTATAAGTTGTCTGCAGAAAACTAGAGGAGGGGACAAGACCAGCCACCCTGCACAAATAGAGAGAGCAGCAGTGGCTGGTCTTTATTACAGATGACCCCTGCACAGATGCAAAGGGCAGGAGATTTTTCATGCTGCATTACTGGAAGGATTACCCACAGGACACCAAGATTCAAGTAAGAATGTAAAGTATTCTGGATTATTAAAGCGGTAGTATACTGCTGCAAAAAACAAAACAAAAAAAACTTTCCCTTGTAAGACAAATGCATAATGTGCTAGTATGCATCACATATTGGCACATTATGCAAGGCTTACCCTAAAACAAAGCCTTCCAGTGACGCGCTGTCAGAGGGCTTCCACTTTCACCCAAACTCCCTTTCAGGTTTGCGGCCCCGGGCGACATGAGTGGCCAGGGATGCAATGATGTCACTCCCGCATGTGCTTGAAGAGCCCTTTTTTACAACAACAGCTCTAAATGTCCGACATCGGATGCCAGACCTTCAGACGGCATGTGCCGGTGACGTCACTGGCTGCATGCACTCTGAATATCTCCTAAACAGTGCAAATTAAAGAGATATTTACTGTACCTACAGGAAACCCTTATTGTAGGGTGTAGGCTTTCATGTAGGTACAAGTAAACAAATTTACTAGTTGTATTTTTAGAAGGAATATTTAGACTATGTAAGTCATACCAGGAAAGGTTTATTTTAAAGTAGAGCTGCCAACGCACTCCTTCATCTTACAATACTTTTGGTCTACCTGTTATCCTGAGCCAATGATCTCAAAACCATCTGAATGGACAGTAAAAGAAAATTCAGAAGTTATTATATGAATACTTGTTCTGGGTAAGTGATGAAAAATATTGAAGCCAGATGGTTAACATGATAGAAAGGCAAACCGGATTTCAGACGGAAGGTTCAGCAATGGCAGCCCCCATGTTTCCTCACCCTTTAAAGTATGTAAAGCCCAAACATGTTTTTTTTTTTTTTTTTATTGGACAGAGTAAGGAATCATTAAAACCTGTGTTAATTTTTTTAGCCATCTGTGTCCCATTATTGTAGAAATTTCCCTACACTTTTGTCTCGCCGACCCAACAGGAAGTGAAAGGAAATCTCCCTTTTTAGACAGTTGTCGTCAGAACACTTGTTCCAATCTGTAGAAATATCCTCTGTTCCAACTGTTCTATTGACAACACAAATGTTAGACTGACCCTCACTTTCGGGGCTGATGAGAGCAGTCACTGCCTACATAAAGTACTCATAAATTCAGAGAATTGGTTGTTTACCAAGGATTTACAATACCTTCATAACAGATATGCATAAATAATTTTCTTAAAATTTAACATCATTTTTTCTAAGTGGTACAAATAAATCTTTCATTAAGCAGCCCCATGTTTTCGGCTCAGCAAAAGATCCAAAAAAAACAAGCCTTACTCTCTCTCCTTCAGGTGACAACATGGCCAATATATCATTGGTGAAAACTTTCTCCTGGTCCCCATCTGATGGTGCCGCCATGGCAAACTCAAGTCTGGCAATTGCATCAAAGCACTTCCTTAGGTGAGGCTGGACAGCCTGGGGATTGCGAGTCTGGGCTAGTATTTCTAATAATTCATCATTAGACAGGAAGTAAAACCTGTATAAAAATACAATACAGATACCAAGATCAACACCTGAATTCACAAAATGTGTGACAGCATCTAATGCAAGTGTCCTTAGTCACCAAATGCCTCGTACACATGATAGGAATTTCTTTTTCCATCGGAAATTCCGACCGTGTGTATGCCCATCGGGAATTCAGAGGAATTCCATCGGAGTTTACATAGAGAACATGTTCTCTTTCCCTCCGATGGAATTCCGTTAGAATTCCAATGTGAGTTTGATTGGGCAAAAGCCCGATCATATATCAACCCCTTTCAGATTGAATATAAATGTTATAAATGATACTTTAACGAAAAATCATTGCCCTTCATGGACAAATCATACATTTGTTTTAGGTTCATAACAGATTTCTTTTACAAAATCAAAAGTTACTCGGTGCTCTCACTTATTCTGAGCATTTCCATTGAGTTCAGCCTGTTTTTAATTTTTTGATTTTTTGCCAATCAGTTGCACTATAAAGCAGTAAACCAAATAATGCACAGTATAATGGGGACAATCTGCTTAATTAACAAAGAAGTTTGTTAGTGACCTTGGGAACACAGCGCGTTTGGATTCCAAATAAGCCTCCAGGCATTTCTGAATCTGATCAAGGAGTGTGTTGTTATTCTGAAATGTCTCCAGAAGACCTAAGCAGGAAGGAACATTATATTAATTAAATAATTTCTAGTAGCCTCACGCATTATGCAATATAAAAAACTCACACAAGAATTATTTTAATAACAAGCTGTGTGGATAAAATGCATGTATTATGCAATATTACATCTAATAGAAAACAATTCTATACTAATGAAGTTCTAGAACACAAATGATACAATGGGGGTTATTTACGAAAGGCAAATCCACTTTGCGGTACAAGTGCAAACTACAAGTGCAAAGTGAACTTGAAATTGCACTGAAAGTGCACTTGGGAGTGCAGCCGTTGTAAATCTGAGGGGAAGATCTGAAATGAGGTGAAACTCTGCTGATTTTATCATCATGTGCAAGCTAAAATGCTGTTTTTTATTTTCCTTGCATGCCCCCCTCAGATTTACAGCGACTGCACTTCCAAGTGTACTTTCAGTGCAATTTAAAGTGCACTTTGCACTTGTAGTGAGAAGTAGATTTGCCTTTAGTAAATAACCCCCATTGCTACATTTAATACAGAAATGATTGTTGTTCAGATGATGCACATTCTGTAAAAGCCAGAGAGTACCCTTTTTCTTCATACACATCATACTCAAGGTAATAGGAAGTTTTTGGGGGTAGTAAACAGCAAGCTCTTGGTTTGTTTCAAAACCAACCTAACAGAAAACATGGGGGGGAAAAATCACCACTGATCACATGTCAAGCGAAATAGGTCTTGTGTTTTCATTCTTTTTCTTTTTTTTGTGTGTGTGTGCTTTTTTTATTTTGTTTTTCTATAAAACCATCTAAATATTTGCATTGCTGAGATGGCCAGCTATCATTTTCCTTAAAGTGGTTGTAAAGTCTTGGGGTTTATAATCTTAAGATATTCTATGCATTAAAGGTGAAAAACCTTTTGTGCTGCAGCTCCCCCCAGACCCCCTTTTTTTTTATCTGAGCCCGATCCGATCCAGAGATGTGCATGAGAGCAGCGGCTCCAGTCGCTGTCACTCTCCTCATTGGACAGATTGATAGCAGCAGGAGCCCTTGCCTCCCGATGCTGTCAATCAAAAGCTGTGACACGGGAGCGGGGTGCGGGGCTGGGTCCCACTGTCTGTGTCAATGGACACAGCAATGGGACTCGGGAGCGAGCCCGCACGGGTGCCCCCATGAAAAGTGGCTTTCCGTAGGGGCACCCGATGAAGAGGAAGGGCTTGGAGCATCAGCAGGGCACTCCAGAAAAAGAGGATTGAGGCTGCTCTGTGCAAAACTATTTCATAGAGCAGGTAAGTGTAGACATGTTTGTTATAAAATAAAGGCGAGGGTCCCAGCAGAAGCTGAAAATCACTACAGTAGACACCACTACTTCAGTGATCTTCACTAGCTTCCTGGTCCCATGCTAAGTGGCTGTCCTGCTGCATTGTGAATGCAGGAGGTTGTCTGATCGTCATGGGTTGCAGTTCAGAGAATGCTTTGCATTTTCTCAATATATTCTCTAACTGGACAAGGTGGAAATCATGTCATCACTACCCCCGCTTCTCTACCTCGTCTAATACTTTGGGGGTTATTTACGAAAGGCAAATCCACTTTGCACTACAAGTGAAAACTACAAGTGCATAGAATGCATTAAGGTTAAACAAAACAAAAAAAAAACTTCTGCCTTTAGACCCACTTTAAGTTGTGGGTAAGTGTAAGGCCGCGTACACACGAGGAGACATGTCCGATGAAAACGGTCCGCGGATCGTTTTCATCGGACATGTCTCCTGCAGGATTTTGATCCGGCGGTGTATACACACCATCGGACGAAAATCCCTTCGGACAGAGAACGCGGTGACGTGGCGGTGACGTTGACGCCGCCACGTCACCGAACCAGGAAGTAAAATGCTTCCACGCATGCGTCGAATCCATTCGACGCATGCGGGGGATTTCGGTCCGCTGGTTAGGCGTACTAACCAGCGGACATGTCCGACGGACAGGTTTCCAGCGGACAAGTTTTAAAGCATGTTTTAAAACTTTTGTCCGCTGGAAACCTGTCTGCTAGCCCATACACACGATCGGATATGCCTTCTGAAACTGGTCTGCGGACCAGTTTCAGCGGACATGTTCGATCGTGTGTAAGCGGCCTGATACTTACAGGTATTTAGTCATCTTTGCCCAGGTATCATTCAGGGCCAGCATCTACATCCTGGACTGAAATACTGGCTCAAAGATGACCAATCCTGTAAATCCTGATGTCTGGGCAGTAAATGGATGTCCCAAATGTGACAGTTCAGCTCCCAGCTGCAGCCTCCAATCTGTTGACTTGGTAAAAAGTTTGTTTGACCACAAATGGTGGGAAAGGTGGGGAGCTTGGGAGAGGAAATGTTTTCTCCTGGCTACAGCAGGCTCCGCGGATCGTTTTCATCGGACATGTCTCCTGCAGGATTTTGATCCGGCGGTGTATACACACCATCGGACGAAAATCCCTTCGGACAGAGAACGCGGTGACGTGGCGGTGACGTTGACGCCGCCACGTCACCGAACCAGGAAGTAAAATGCTTCCACGCATGCGTCGAATCCATTCGACGCATGCGGGGGATTTCGGTCCGCTGGTTAGGCGTACTAACCAGCGGACATGTCCGACGGACAGGTTTCCAGCGGACAAGTTTTAAAGCATGTTTTAAAACTTTTGTCCGCTGGAAACCTGTCTGCTAGCCCATACACACGATCGGATATGCCTTCTGAAACTGGTCTGCGGACCAGTTTCAGCGGACATGTTCGATCGTGTGTAAGCGGCCTGATACTTACAGGTATTTAGTCATCTTTGCCCAGGTATCATTCAGGGCCAGCATCTACATCCTGGACTGAAATACTGGCTCAAAGATGACCAATCCTGTAAATCCTGATGTCTGGGCAGTAAATGGATGTCCCAAATGTGACAGTTCAGCTCCCAGCTGCAGCCTCCAATCTGTTGACTTGGTAAAAAGTTTGTTTGACCACAAATGGTGGGAAAGGTGGGGAGCTTGGGAGAGGAAATGTTTTCTCCTGGCTACAGCAGGCTGATATTATCTCAGCTTTCTATTGGATCTCAAAGACAGCTTTTCTTTCTCGTACATCACGGGACACAGAGCAGCATATTCATTACTATATGGGTTATATGGAGTACCTTCAGGTGTGGACACTGGCAATCTCAAACAAACAGGAAGTCCCTCCCTATATAACCCCCTCCCATAGAGGAAGTACCTCAGTTTTTTCGCCAGTGTCTTAGGTGTTGGTCACGGAATAGCTTTGCTCCACATCCTTGGGATTAAGGGCGGGCTAACCGGATCTGTCCAAGGAGCCTCAGTGCCAAAGTGGACAGTACCCGGGCCCCAAACCGTGGGGTTTTGCCTATAATGCTCCTCTTTGGAGGGCTGGACCCTGGGCCCAGGACTTGGAGTTTGTAAAGACCATAAGTTCCTGTTTGCCAGGGTGCTATATAGGTCCAGGACAGTGGGTATCTTCATAGGACCCCAGGGCCTGAAGGTCTACTACGCTACCCACGGAGATGGGAGAAGATTGGACCGTTTTGCAAAACGTCCTGCGGCATGGAGCAGGTAAGAGGGGAGCCTGCGGGACTTGGTTCGACAGCAGGCTCTCCAGGGGAGATCTTAAGGGGGGTAGCCTGAGTATGCTCTGCATTGGCACCATGGTCACTATGTCTGATGGACAGGATGCCCTGAAATGTTTCCCCCCATCACTTGATCCCCCTACCTACCTATCTATGTATGTTTGCTAGCTACCTGCTGCTCGCTGGTTGAAGATCTTTTTTATAAAAAAAAAAAAAAAAAAAGAAAAAACAGATCTGTCTCTAGGCTAAAGGGACTCCTTAGGGGCCTGTTTTAGCCTTACCTTGCCGGGATTCAAAATCTGCCGCCTGATGCGTCCTCCAACCTGCATTCCTGGGCTCCAGAGTGCGTCTCCTCCTGGGCTCTCCTCCCCCGACAGTCGCGCGCGCGCGTGCACGCGCGCATGCATATAGAAAATTTTCGCGCCGTTCGGGAGGGGGGGGGCGGGGAGCGTGACTGCAGTGTAGAGTGGGCGTGCCTTCAATTGCTGTTATACACAGCAGGCGCGTTCTTAGCTCAGTTCAGAGCTGAGCTGGAGAGAGAGGACGTAGAGCTGGCAGCACAGTGACTCCCGGTGGCGAGAAGGGGTACTACATGCTGGAGTCAGCTCCAATACTTTTTGTTAAGCCAAAATCCCCTTGGCAACAGGTTGAATGCTGGCAAACATGTTGGGGGTGGGGCTGTATGTGGTGAATAATATTATAAAAGAAAACATACTGAGCCCCACCGTTTTTGGGCATTAGTGATCCTATTGTCCCCTAAACCTTATTTTTTTGTACTCCTGGCTATAACAGTCTGTTGTTGTAAGCGGAGTCCTTCGGTTTTGTATTATGGCTTCCAAGGGTTCAGGATCAAAACACAAAAAAAAAAAAAAAGAGAAAAGGCAAAGACAAAGGGGTTCCTCCTCTGGTTCTGATGATATGCCAATACTTTCCCCACAGGTTATTCCTATAGGGGTCACCCTGGATAAGCCATTAAGGGGGTCTGGTGCTGAGGCTGGCCCAGGTCGGCCCAACCCTGTGTTATCACAGAGGAGATGCTAGCCGTCACCCTAGGGGGGCTAGAGAAAAAAGGTTAACAGCTATGATCGCTGGCTCTTTTTCTGGCAAGAAGCGGACTAGATCCCCATCGCCAAAAGGGACAGAACCTGGAGGATCTACCACTGAAGAATCATTTTCAGCCTCCCAGACGGAGAGTCTGTGGGTCCAGTCTTTGACAGACATGGTCCGCTCGGCATTTAATTTGCCATTTCCAGAGCCTCAGGTTCCTGCGGTATCCTCTTTGGGTTCTTTTAAAAGCGCCTTTAAGCAACGCAGCTTTTCCGGTCCATCCTCTGTTAGAGGAATTGGTTTTTCCAGGATTGGGACGACCAGACAGAATTTTTTCTGCCGCCTAAAGCTGACGAGAGGGTAGTCTTTATGCACGTCTGCCAGGAAATATTTGTGCTTGCAGGCACTCTTTTCCCTGACCAAGTGCTCTTTAAAAGGGGCCCGGATGGCTCAGTCGGTAGAGCATCGGACTTTTGGTCTGAAGGTCCAGGGTTCAGGTCCCGGTTCGGGCACTGCTTTTCAACTACCCGTGAGGTCCTTGAGGCCACATCTCCCGGAAAGCGCCCGATCTCGTCTGATCTCGGAGGCTAAGCAGGGTCGGGCCTGGTTAGTGCCTGGATGGGAGACCACCTGGAAGGTTTTCTGTTATTTGCCCTATGGAAAAGACATTTTTCTAAGAAAGGGGGCGCTCCCAACTGTGGACGCAGCCATCTCATGGGTGAATAAATCATTAACTGGCCTAAGGGGAAACATACAAATGTTTAAGGTCCCGGTCGATAAACGTTTAGAGACACTTTTTCCAGCATCCCTGGCTACAGCCAGCAGTGGCTGCAATTGGAGTTTTGTCAGGCGTTAAAGAACCAGACAAAACAGATGCTTAAGACATCCCTGCCCAATAGGCAGAGGAGTTATTGGATATTCCCAAAGCTCTGTGCTTTGCGGTAGAGGTTATAAAAAGACTCCATCCAGCAGGCGTCTCGTTGTCACTATTTTTAGTGCATATGAGAAGGCTCTTATGGTTGAAGAACTGGGCGGCCGAGCCCCATGTAAAAGATTGCTGGCAGGTTTGCCCTTCTAATATAAAACAAAAAAACCGCGCTAGAAAACCCCCTCCCCCCAAAAGAACTACAGGCTGCAGCAAGCGTGTGATAAACAAGAAACAATGGGATATAAAAAGCCGCGCCACACAAAAGTTGATAACACCAGTGTAAGTGATGGTAAAAATAATATAACACTAAAGTCCAATAGCGTCCATAATGATTGAAATAATGATGAATCTCGGAAGCGATCCTCTGTGAAGTGTCACCAAACGAACACAGGTCAGAAGGTGCACCCGCCACCACATGAAAAAGCAGCTTACCAGAGGTCAGATCTATGCTAGCGTCTGACTATAACCCAGTCAACGGCCTTTAGATCCTTGGGGTTCCCACGATCAACTCGAGTAGACCAGGAGAGGAACACTTCACATGTTAACTGGCTCTCTTGTAGGGCATGAAATCCGAGTCCCCGGGCGTTAATCGGGTGTTCACAGACAGTGTCCTCACTGATACGAACTGATGAAGATGCCGCCCATTTCAAGACCCATTTAATGTTACAGTCACAGATGAGGGATTCACTACCAAAGAATCTTTCTCTGTTCTGATGTTGCTGCTTTCTCGTCCCTTCTCAAACTGATACTTGCATGGGATAATCTGCCTTAATTATGATCACCTGGTACAGTCTCAGTGAGACTGAGAAAAGCTGAGTGGTTTGCCCTTCCATGGAAAGATCTGGATAAATACATTCAGACTGTTTCAAGGGGCAAAAGTACCCCTTTTACCAGTCAAAAGAAGTTCCGGGGTCCTGCGTTTAAAAGGCAGCTTCCAGGGCCCTCAAATTCCAGGCAGTACGGACCTCCTGCGCGATCAAACTTTTAACAATGGATCGCAAGGACAGGCCTCTGGGGATCGGTCCCCGACAGAGGGGGTCCGATCATCTGTGGCCGCAGGCTACAGATTAGAATTTCTAAAATTTCCTCCACAAGGAAGGCCTCAATGCGGGCGGCATTGGATCACCTGCTTTACCAGGGCATAATGGTAGAGGTACCAGCCCAAGAACAGGGGCTAGGTTTCTATTCCAATCTGTTTGTCATACCAAGGCTCATCGGCAATGTCAGACCAATTTTGGACCTAAAAGGTTTAAATGCTTACCTAAGGGTTCGCCCTTTCCGGATAGAATCCGTTTGGTCAGCAGCCGCCACACTCCAGAAGGATCTGGCTTCTATAGACATAAAGGATGGTTACCTTCATGTACCAGGTCTTTCAGCCACATCAAATATTTTTGTTTTTACGCTTCGCAGTGATACAGCGTCACTTCCAATTCGTGGCGCCCCCCTTCGGGCTGGCTACGGCCCCCGGGTATTCACGAAGGTCCTAGCTCCTATTCTAGTCAGTCTAAAGGATCCAAGGGATCTCCTAGCATACCTGGACGACCTCTTAATCATAAGATCACTCGCTTCCTTGGTGGAATGCGTAGTAGCCCTCATGGTTCAGTACCTCGAGAGGTTCGGCTGAGTCCTAAACCGGGGAAAGATCAGCATTTCAACCTACAAAGCAGTTGGAATATCTCGGCACGAGATTAGACACAGAACAGAAGATGGATGTTCCTGCCCCTGGTAAAGGTCGAGGCTATCAAAAGATTGATTCAGTTGGTTCTAAGCAAAAAAGAACCAACTATTCGCCTATGTATGCGATGGCCATGTTCGAGGCGATACCACACGCTTCCACACTCGTGTCCTACAGACAGCAATTCTAGCAGCTTGGTTCTGCCCAGTGGTCTGGAAGGCTGGAGAGCGGTCTTGAACAAGTTCACTCGCCAAGGAACTTGGGCAGAGGCGGAGAGGCAGCTGCCCATCAAGGTCTGGGAGTTCTGAGCGGCTCGGCTAGCCCTCCTGGCATAGACATCCAGATTACAGGGGTCCTCGGTGAGAAGTCATTCAGACAATGCCACAGCGGTGGCATATAGGTGAACCACCAAGGGGGAACCAAGAGTCAAGCCACTCAGAGTGAGAGGAGCTTGGTTTTTCGGTGGGCAGAGGTTTATGTACCCTGCATATCAGCGACATTCATTCCCGAGGTGGACAACCTGCAGGCGTACTTCCTAAGTCGCCAAACCCTGTCGCCGGGGGAGTGGTCTCTGCATCCAAGTTTTTTCAGACAATCTGCCAGAAGTGGGGAGTGCCAGACGTGGAGGTCATGGCATCAGGATTCAACAAGAAGCTAGACAGGTTCATGTCTCGAACGAGGGACCCTATGGCCTGCGGAACCGATGTGTTGGTTTGCCCTTGGCATCAATCATAACTTCTATATGCATTTCCCCCACTGCAGTTACTACCCCGCCTGTGGCGCAGGATCATAGCACAGGCCGGTTATCCTGGTAGCCCCAGCTTGGTACCGGAGGGCATGGTACTCACTAGTCCTGAAATTGGCAGCGGGAGGCCCTTGGACTCTTCCTCTAGGGCCAGACCTACTCTCACAAGGCCCGATCCTCCACCCTGCATTACGGCGTCTAAATTTGACGGCCTGGCGGCTGAATCCCTGATTCTCAGGGGTAGAGGTCTGTCTAGGCAGGTAATCCCTACCCTCATTAAGGCTAGAAAGCCGGCCTCCAGGGTAATTTTGTTACAGGGTTTGGAGGGCCTACGTAGGTTGGTGTAAGGCTAAGAGATGGGTTTCCCGCAAGTATACCATTGATAGAGTATTAAGTTTCTCCAGCTAGGAGTGGATAAAGGCCTGGCATTAAGCACGATCTAGGGACAGATTTCAGCCTTATCAGTGTGGTTTCAGAGGCCGCTGGCCGCCCACTCGCTGGTTAAGATCTTCGTACAGGGAGTCTTACGTGTTAATCCTCCAGTCAAATCACCACTTTGTCCATGGGACTTAAATCTTGTTCTGTCAACTCTACAGAAACAACCCCTTGAGCCGTTGGCTGAGGTACCTTTGGTTTTACTGACTGGAAAGTCGGTATTTCTGATCACCATAGTTTCGGCCAGGAGAGTATCGGAATTGGCAGCCTTATCTTGTAAGGAACCATATCTCATTTTACATAAGGATAGGGCGGGGTTCCGTCCTCATTCTTCCTTTCTACCAAAGGTTATATCCAGTTTCCACCTGAACCAGGATGTGGTACTTCCATCCTTCTTCCAAAACCCACCTCTAGAAAGGAGGGGTTGCTGCATACGTTGGATATTGTCAGGGCCATAAAGGCCTATCTTAAAGCTACAGAGAAGGTTCGGAAAACAGATGTGGTGTTCGTTTTACCGGAAGGGCCCAAGATGGGTCAGGCAGCTGCTTGATCCACCATCGCAAGATGAATTAAACAATTAATCGTTCAGGCCTGCGGTTTGAAGAGGTTGCCTCCTCCTTTGTCGGCAAAGGCCCATTCTACCAGGGCCATGGGCACCTCCTGGGCAGCACATCATCAGATCTCTATGGCTCGAATATGCAAGGCAGCAACGTGGTCGTCAGTCCACATGTTTACAAAATTTTATCAATTGGACGTAAGAAAGAATGCGGATACAGCCTTTGGGCAGTCAGTACTACAGGCCGCGATTCAAGCTCCTCAGGATCTGAGGGGGCTCCCTTGATTTGATTTGAGATTTACATTTCTTGTTTAAGTTGGATTTACTAGTATTTGAGTATACCTCTAAATTAAATCCTTCTTTGGAAGATGTCTCCCTCCCCTCATTAAAGCATTGCTTTCGGACATCCCATATAGTAATGAATATGCTGCTCTGTGTCCCGTGATGTACGAGAAAGAAAAAGAGATTTTTTAATACAGCTTACCTGTAAAATCTTTTTCTTAGAGTACATCACGGGACACAGAGCTCCCACCCCTCTTTTGGGGAACATTTTTGGGAGGCATACTGCTTGCTACAAAACTGAGGTACTTCCTCTATGGGAGGGGGTTATATAGGGAGGGACTTCCTGTTTGTTTGAGATTGCCAGTGTCCACACCTGAAGGTACTCCATATAACCCATATAGTAATGAATATGCTGCTCTGTGTCCCGTGATGTACTCCAAGAAAAAGATTTTACAGGTAAGCTGTATTAAAAAATCTCTTTTTTGATGAGATAAGGTACATCTTTGTTTTCAATTACTGTATTTTTTTTATGTCAGAAATGTAGAATGGGTTGCCCACCCTAAGTAGAGGAGAGGAACCTAGCCAGGTGGACAAAAAGAGGTATGAGTGCAAGAGAGAGGTAACAGTGACAGAGATAGAAACACCCCAGAGATAACATGGTGCTAGTTAGGTAAAATGTATTAAGGGAAAGGAAAGGAGAAAAAAGGAAAAGCGGAATTTATAGTAAAGTGTGCGCATATGAGTATAAGCAAGAAGGGTGGGGGGGGACGGGGACATGAGAAAAAGGCGAACAACAAAGGTCGCAAGCTATGGGTTTTTGTATACAAGAATGTATGTTATATAAATTGTATTATGCTTTTGGAGTGCAGAAAATCAATAAAGAATATTTGAATTTAAAAAAAAGAAATGTATTTATGCAGACTTAAGTTACAAACAGGTTAATTTTAACATGTTCTCTCTACCCCTCATCAACTATGGATTTTCCAAAACAGACCCCAGATCAGAACATCTCCCTCTCCTAGATACCACAATCTATGCCAAGCTTGATGGAGGTTCAGTTTCAGCTGGCTAATGGTAATGTAAGTTTACAGATTTCTGTATGTTGGGGATGCCAGCTGTTTGCAGGTGACTGTCTCTATGTTTATTACAAATGCACTAACTTTATTTAAAAAAAAATAAGAAACAGATAACAATAAGGTATAATTTCATTCATGTCGACCTATGAATTCAATCTGCAAAGCAATGAATAATCAATACCTGGTTGAGTAGCTGCTCTAAGAGCATTAGGTAAACGGTTCACTTTCCGCATAATTTCTTTCCAGGATTTATCCACTTGTATAAACATCTTGGCTTCAGCTGGTAGTTGCCTTTGGATATCAGGAGCGCTAAAAATACTTTCTAAGTACAGCCAGTTCCTTTGACAGGTCAGCCACTCATCCTAAAAAAGAATAAAGTGTAAAGTGCATGCTAATAACTAATAAATCAGTAAGTGCCAAGGGAAATTTTAATCTGCAAAGCACATTAACCAATATTAATTAACCTGTTTTTTGTTTTACAAATATAAGATAGGAAAAAGATAAAAAAAAAAAAAAAAAAACATCTCTGCAATACATTCACCATGTACTTTAAAAAGTACAAAATATGTTGTTTTGCCAGAAATCCAGTGAGCTGCTAACTTCCTGTAAGAAGCTCAGAACATGGTGCCTCTTTTTATGAAATAAAAATGGTTTATTGGATTCTCTTAAAAAAATTAGGGTGGCATTTTGCATTGAATTTTTTATTAGATTATATAATATAAAACAAACATTACCAAAGCGTATTAATTGTAATAAAAACAGCGTTTTCATACCAGAAATGCTATAAAAAATATAAAAAATAAATAATCTCAATGAATAGTTATGGTGCAATTCAGTACAGAGTTGCATTGAAATATTAAAGGTGCTTTAAAGTGCCAGTGCCCGATCATACAGCAATAGGGAAATCCACCACTTGGTCTTTGATATCATTGGATATCTTGTACAGCAGCTTTTAATTTGTAACTTTTTTGTTTTCAATCAAAAACCAGTGCTTGAAAATTAACATCAACAATTTATTGTAAGCTATTCTAACTTAATATTATTTTTTTTTCCAATTTAAGATATTTAGTTAGGGAAACCTAAATTAAAGTGGTTCCAAAGGCAAAATGTTTTTTTACCCCTTAATGAACACCACCACCCCCAATACCACCCCCTTAAATACTTTCCTGATCTCAAACCAGCAATGTGCCCAAGAGCAGTGGCTCCCT
Organism: Rana kukunoris; assembly: GCA_029574335.1. Classification (NCBI taxonomy): domain Eukaryota; kingdom Metazoa; phylum Chordata; class Amphibia; order Anura; family Ranidae; genus Rana; species Rana kukunoris. Next base: position 373,218,360 of record CM056049.1, read on the forward strand.
CCACTCTCTCTCTCCTCACTGGCCATGGTTGCAGCAGAGGGAGCCATTGGCTCTTGCTGCTGTCAATCATAGCCTGTGAGGAAAGAGCAGGAGGGCCAAGCCAAGCCAATGTGTCAATGGACAGAGTGCGGCTCGGGTAAGAGCCCTTACAAGTGCCCCCATAGCAAGCAGCTTGCTATGGGAGCAATTGAAAGGGGGGCATAGCCAGGAGCATCGGCGGGAGACCAGAGAAGAGAAAGATCAGGGCAGCTCTATGCAGCCGCCACAACTATTGGAAAGAGCAGGTAGCTATAACATGTTTGTTTTGAAGAAAAAATCAGTTTACAATCACTTTAAGTGAATTATATGAATTTACAATTTTATGTTGTGTTCACAAAACATTGACCTATATATATATATATATATATATATATATATATATATATATATATTGTAGCATAGAATTCCAGAGAGGGACGGCAAAGGTCCTGTTCGGGGTTTATACGTCTCCCAGGCTCCATTCATACACGTTCAGGGATCTTTTATCCATGGACCAGTTCGGGTCTTGGTCCTCTTCCACCAAGCTAATTTAAGCACACCTGAACAGACAGCCTTTGCTCTCTGCCTGGGAAACACAGACAACGCTGGTCTGTGAGAGCAAACAGGTTGGTGAAAGCTATTAAGCAGTTTATGTGGAAGCTAACAATCTGTAAGCTTGCTCAGCCAGATAGTGAGGGCCTGTATATATTGTGTAGTTAGTGCCGAGACACGGCTAGATTTTTGTTTGGTTATTTTTTTGTGCTGTTTGTTTTTCGTTAACACTGTAGCACCTATATATAGACTTGTAAATATCACCAATAAACACTGCACTGTTTGTAATACCAAATACCAAATCCTGTGAGGTAGTCACAGGATTTGGTATGTGTGCCTGAAAGCCTGCTTATCCCAGGGACAGAAATTACAAAAATTACACTTTGCTACAATGTAAAGTGGTGAGTGTACAGCTTGTTTAACAGTGTAAATTTGCTGTCCCCTCAAAATAACTCAACACACATTTATTAATTTCTGAACCGCTGGCAACAAAAGTGAGTACACCCCTAAGTGAAAATGTCCAAATTGGGGCCAATTAGACATTTTCCCTCCCTGATGTCATGTGACTTGTTAGTGTTACAAGATCTCAGGTGTGAATGGGGAGCAGGTGTGTTAAATTTGGTGTTATCGCTCTCACTCTCTCATACTATTCACTGGAAGTTCAACATGGCACCTCATGGCAAAGAACTCTCTGAGGATCTGAAAAAATAATTGTTGCTCTACATGAAGATGGCCCAGGCTATAAGAATATTGCCAAGACCCTGAAACTGAGCTACAGCGGATGAGTGCTGTCAGCATTGCTGCAGAGGTTGAAGGGGTGGGGTTCAGACCATAAGCCGCACACTGCATCAAATTGATCTGCTTGGCTGTCGGCCCAGAAGGAAGAAAGCCCACAAACAGTTTGCTGAAGACAAGCAGACTGAGGACATGGATTACTGGAACCATGTTATGTGGTCTGATGAGACCAAGATAAACTTATTTGGTTCAGATGGTGTCAAGCGTGTGGCGGCAACCAGGTGAGAAGTACAAAGACAAGTGTGTCTTTCCTATTCTCAAGCATGGTGGTGGGAGTGTCATGGTCTGGGGCTGCATGAGTGCTGCAGGCACTGGGGAGCTAAAGTTTATTGAGGGAACCATAAATGCCAACATGTACTGTGACATACTGAAGCAGAGCATGATTACCTCCCTTCAGAGGCTGGGCCGCAGGGCAGTATTCCAACATGATAACGACCCTAAACACACCTCCAAGGTGACCACTGCTTTGCTAAAAAAAAAATGCTAAGGGTAAAGGTGATGGACTGGCCAAGCATGTCTCCAGACCTAAACCCTATTGAGCATCTGTGGGACATCCTCAAACGGAAGGTGGAGGAGTGGAGGAGGACTCCAGTAGAAACCTGTGAAGTTCTGGTGAACTCATTGCCCAAGAGCGTTAAGGCAGTGGTGGAAAATAATGGTGGCCACACACAATATTGACACTTTTTCCCAATTTGGACATTTTCACTTAGGGGTGTACTCACTTTTGTTTCCAGCAGTTTAGAAATTAATGGCTGTGTTAAGTTATTTTGAGGGGACAGCAAATGTACACTGTTATACGGCTTGTACACTCACTACTTTACATTGTAGCAAAGTGTAATTTCTTCAGTGTTGTCACATGAAAAGATATAATAAAATATTTACAAAAATGTAAGGGGTGTACTCACAGAAAATTTTAAGGGGTAAGGGGTATATATCACAGAAAATTTTACACAGCACCTTAAATACTTTCACATTATCTATGGTCCCTATTTCACATACAGTACATAAGCCAATTAATACCAGTAGAGTCTTTGGAATATTAAAGGAAATCAATGCAAGCATAGGAGTCCTATGAGTCCTATGAGTTGTCCTGGACTCTAAACTGTCCTTTAAGCCTCACATTCAATAACTGTGCAAAATCTTGCCGCCTCAACCTTCGCAACATCTCCAAAATACGCCCCTTTCTAACCAATGACACCACAAAACTCTTAATTTACTCCCTGGTCATCTCTTGCCTCGATTACTGCAACTCCCTCCTCATTGGCTTACCTCTGCATACTCTAACCCCCCATCATGAATGCTTCTGCCAGACTCATCCACCTTACCAACCGCTCTGTCTCTGCTACTCCTATCTGTCAACCCCTCCACTGGCTTCCGCTCACCCAACAAATTAAATTACAACTAACAATTTCCTACAAAGCCATCCACAACTCTGCCCCCAGCTACATCAATGATCTAGTCTCTAAATACCAACCCAATCGTTCTCTTCATTCTTCTCAAGACCCTCTACTCCCTAGCTCTCTCATCACCTGCTCCCATGCTCGTCTCCAGGACTTTTCCAGAGCCTCTCCAAGCCTTTGTAACTCCTTACCCAAATCTGTCCATCTATCTCCCTCTCTATTGGCTTTTAGAGGATCCCTGAAAACCCTTGTCTTCAGAGAAGCCTACCCTTCCCACACCTAACTGTATTTTCATTTGAGTCAATCTGATCATTCCCCCACAGCTAACTACCCTTTGTTCCACTTGACCCTCCCTTCTAGATTGTAAGCTCTAACGAGCAGGGCACTCTAATCCCTCCTGTATTGAATTGTATTGTGATTGTACTGTCTTCCCTGATGTAAACCGCTGCACAAACTGTTATATGCGCTATATAAATCATGTATTATAATAATAATAATAAGGAGAACCATATATATTACCATATATGACCAAATTTAATGAATGCATTGTCAAAGAACAATATAACTTCTGGTACTTCTGTATCATGCAATCTGGTGCCAGCAAACACATTGTATTTTTTTGACCTACGTATGGGGTGTCATTAACATTGCACTGACACTCACTGCAGATTGCAAGTGCAGTGCGTTTTGAGCACAGTTTGGGAAGTGCACAGTGTTCTGGTGTAAACTGGCGCTAAGGCAAGCTGAAAAATGGTAACGATATTTATATTATTAGATTATTCCATTATCACAAACACTATTATGCTAATGGTTCTTACAAGTGTTTGATTAAACAATCCCAAGTTTTTTTGCCATTCATCAACACGTTGCTTGATAGGTCCAACATAACGAGAGGATGCAATAGTCGATATGTTTATAGTGCTGTCATCCAGCAGAACCTGAAGAAAAATAAATATGCCTTATTAGGTTTCTTTCTCTGCATTCAATTAACATTTAGTATTTGCAGTATGGCTGCTTTTATTATTAACATATAGACTCACAAACACAGGTGGCACATTTTTGAAACTCACAAAGGCTGACATTTGTTCAGTCTCTAAGCCCTGCATATTTGCAATCTTAAGCCTCGTACACACCACCGAGAAACTCAACAGAATCTATCAAGAAACTTGGTGGGAGAGCTTTTTTGCAGAGGAAAACGGTTGTGTGTATGTTTTTCATCGAGAAAACTTGACGAGGAAAAAAAAGAGCAAATGCTCTTTTTCCTCGACGGGAGTCTCAATTTCCTCGTCGCGTTCCTTTTTGGGTTGGTTTTCGTCGAGAAACACGTTGGTGTGTATGCTTAGAAACCCGCGCACCTTCAAGTAAAAGTAGCGTTTGTAATGGAAATAGCACATTTGTCACACTGTAACAGACTGAAAAGTGCAAATGTTTCTTACCAAACTTTTACCTAACACTGAGTAACATGAAATTACCAAAAGCAGCCCCAAGAGTTGTGCCAGTGGAATCGAACTTCCCCTGCCGTCGTATGTGTTGAAGTCACCGCGTTTGAGAACGATGAGATTTGGTCTTGACAGTGTGTACACAAAGACAGCTTGTCAAGTTTCTCGACAAGCCTAACAAGGGACTCATCGAGGAAAATGATGTGTCTTTTCCGACAAGTTCCCCGGTCGTGTGTACGAGGCCTTAAAGGTGTTTATATAATATGCATATTCCAAATCCATATTTTTTTCTGTTTCAACCAGGTTACAAAATTTGCCAATCATCGTACACAAATTTTTAAAAACGTTTCTTAAAATGTACATTTAATTTATGAAGGCATTTAATTTATGAAGAAATACATTATTTAAATAGTATGTATATCCAACAATTTCTTTCTTAATTTTTTGGATGGAGTAGAGAAGAGTTAAAAACCTCTTTCATTTTTTGTAGTTGTGAAATCCCTTGCACAACTACAATCCCTACCCTCCCCATCTCAGGAAAGTACAATGAAAAGAGCCTAGATCTGTTGGCCAGATAAAATACTAACATAATACTCTTGTGCAATAGTTCTTTGGAGAGATTATAATAGACAGTTTAGAGGTTACATTTTAATTATCACTTACCAATGAAATAAGTACAAGGCACTATTACTGACAATAACATTAACAAATGTGATTCACTTCATAATAGAGTTCCTTCCCACCTGAATATCATCAGTTCCACCAAGGATGAACACGTCTTTGGAGTCCCGATGTGGAACAGCAGTAAATTCTGTGGTTTTCCAGGAATCCTCTACCTGCACAGAAATAATATTTTTTTCTTAAAACAGAACACATTTCTTAAAAAAAAGTATTTGTAAATACTAATGATTGTATTTATGTCTTTAATTTCTACAGTCTACAATTTCTTGGAAGTGCAGTCGTTTGTAAATCTGAGGGGAAGATCTGAAATGAGAGGAAGCTCTGCTGATTATATAATCCAATCATGTGCAAGCTAAAATGCTGTTTTTTATTTTCATTGCATGTCCCCCTCAGATGCATTATTCAGTCCAATGGGCATGCAATCAAACTTGAACAGTCCCAGGGGTGTGATAAAGGCAGTCTTTCCACTATCTTGGCCTCTCACTGGTACTTGCCAGTATTCACTTGCCATGTCAAGGGTTGAGAAATACTTGGATTGGTCTAGTGCCATGGGCGACTCCTACAGGGGTAACGGATAGACATCACAGTAGGTATAGCCATTTAATCTGCAATAGTCCACACAGAATCACAGACTTCCATCATTATTTTGCACCAGGACCAGGGGGCAGCCCATGAACTATGGCTTTTCCAAAGTACCCCACTCTGTAGCATGTTGTAGAGCAAGTCCTTGACCTTCTGGGACAGGGCTGGGGGAATATGGCGGTACTGCTCACGGATAGGTGTGCTGCCAGATATATTGGCACAGCAATGCAATTCCCTCTTCTCCAAAGATTCTGGAGTGCTACAGTAAATTGGGTGAGGTTTTTACCCTCCTGATGCCTTCGGACAAAAAACCTCTGCCTCAACTCTGGAACTGTCATGATCTCTCCAAAAAGGCCCTCCAGGCGTGCTACAATTTGTTTCATGCTGGCCTGCTCCTCCTTCCAGTCTTCACTAGTCGGCAGGCGTCATCCTTCAGTGAGTTGATAGCTAGCTCCGTGATTAGCTTGGCAAAAACCTGATACAGGTGCGCAGCACTCTCCAGTCACTCCTCCCACAGCCAGTGGAATATTGGACCCGGTAAATGTAGGCACCAGGGCCATGACCCATTCTAATGATGCCATGATGGCATCCTCCCAATCTTCCACAACCGCTGCAAGAAGGGACATATCCTGCCAACAGCCACCAAGTGTGGGTGGGTGCAGAGTCCCAGTGCAGAGAAATAGAAGTATATTGTAATTGTAGTTCGACAATACAGAACAGGCCCAGCGAAAAAGGCAGCTCGATCAGGAAAACTTACAGCATAAAACATCAATGTGTTAATAGAAGTAGACCTCAGGTGTGCTGACAGCATCTGTCTCGAGGGGTAGAATGCAGCCTGGCCAAGTGGGGAGGTTTCCAGAAAGTATGGCGAGTCCTTACTTTCCCTACTCCTCCGGAACCTCTCCCTGACACTATGAACTTTCCCTGCCAGACAGATAACCTGTCCCTACTCTAACTACACAAAAAATAAGCACCAAGCTTGGGAGGCCAGGATCTTAAATAGACTCTGCCTGACCCCTCTACCCTCTATCCAATTGGATAGCTGCCTCTTGTGACCCAGGAAACCATATTGAGCTAAGTTCCTCTAGACTTCCTCTCCCTCTACAATGCCGCTGTGGTTGAGCGCCACCCGCAGTGGAAAAAGCAGATTGCATCTGTCTACAAGTTGTCATACTAGAAATTCTATCATTAGCAATAAGTGACACAATCACATAAATTCAACTCACCTTCTAATATTGTGTCACTCCCTTTCTCCCAAAACCAGTGATGTGTAGCTGTGTCACTGTTCCCTTAATAACTATCAAAATTCTGGAGTTACGAATCATCACATTTTTTTTTAAATGAAAATTCCTGAATCCTTTAATAAATTAGCCACATAGTAGCTGCATTCTAGTGATTCTGTTGGCAGGGTGTTACCTGCAGCCAATTCATCAGTATGACAAGACCCTTACACACAATCATTGGACTTAATAAAGGTAGTAATCAAACATGGGCTAATAGAAAAAAAAATCAGAACTATATTAAAAATTATTATCAGAAATTTTTTTTTTTTTTTTTTTAAAGTGTATTTTGTGCGTGAACTCGAGAAAGAGGAGCCGGACTGCAGGAGTTGGGAGTAGGCATACCCTCCCCCCGGAGGCAATCGCCATCCTTCTCCATGCCCCCGGTGGCAATGGCGGGTGTGAGGGGGGGCCTCCCACTCACCCCGCCCTACCTGCTCCACTTGGGAGCCCAACTGGGGCCCAACAGGACCCCATCGGGGCAGAGGGACTCCCCCCTATGAGGGAGTGAGGGGGCCTGACCTACCAAGCCAGCCCCGTAGGTCCTTCGCCTCTCTTTAGGAGACCGCATGGCCAAAGTGCATGCGTATTAAACCAATTTTGTGTGCGTGCAAGTGTGGTGTTTTTTTGTGGGGGGGGGGGTGGGTGTACTAAGCACAGGCGTACCTTGCATAGCACACCCACCGGGAGCCGGGCTGGGACCACCAAACTCAATTCACATGTAGCCGAGACCGGGATCCGAACCCTTGGCTGCAGAGGTGAACGGCTTGTCAGCGCAGTGCCAATCACGTTGAGCCACCACAGCTCCTCATTATCAGAAATTTAACCCAGAAAACATGAAACCAACATTACATAATATAAAAGTAAAGCGTACCTTTTTAATTATAGTCTCCAGGGACGCTTCTCCAGAAGCCTGTCCTGATATGTCCTGAATTGTCTGGGAACACCCAAATGCACCTATTTCAATGAGTTTTTCTAAAGACAGTGGGTTCTCAGGGTCTATCAGTGTAGCATCGATCTCCTGCTCTAGGGCTGCCCAATGCCGTGGTTTCAAGCATGGATTTCTTAGGTCAGTTATCACAGGTACCTGTAGAATGCAAAATCATTTATGTATTTGTTTTATTAAACTTTATTAACTGCAACTATAGTTACATTTATAATTTAACTGCCCCATTTGTTGCATTATTATAATGACCATGATATCCATAGTATGAGCGTGTGACCCCTGCTCCTGTATATTTGGGCAGTTAACTGAGACAGTTTTGCGCATGCCTGCAACCAAACTACCAATGGAGATGTGGTCAGGGGCAGATATTTTTTTTGCTGCAGAGCCATTTTAGAGCAACAAAGGGGGGATTTTAATCAGACTAAAAGATTATAAGAAATGTTATATTGCTCGTATTTAGCATTGCCTTGCTGTGTATCAGAATTTTCCAATGTCTCCAAACATGTTTTTATAAAAAATACTTTTGATCTAAATGGAAGAAATGTGCCTTGTATTCAGTGGCGTATCATCCATGTGTGCAGGGTGTTCAAGGCCCCTGGGGGGGGGGGCACTGTGATCTAGACTGCACACAAGGATGGTCCCCTGGTTCACAGTTGAGGATGATCAGTTCGGCGGGAGGGACAGCTGATGGCACTGAACTCCCTGTAAAGACTTCAGCATCTTATTCTCCTCTCCCTCAGCTGAAAAGCTATGCAAGCAGATCAGTTCTTGCAAATGTCCCTCCTGCATCGATCATCCCCTGCTGTCCTCCGTGTCCTCCTCAGTCTTCAATGCTAAGGCTTCTGAGAAAGGGACTGGGGAATCAATGTCCTTAGTCCCTTTCGTTATCTGAAAGGGGAGGTGCCAGGGGTCTGTTCACAACTTATATTACACATAAGCATTCGAGATGTGGACCATTGCCTAAAATGAACCTGTGCTTTTTCCATACAGGGCACAGTAACAGGTTTGTTTTAATGCTTACCCCTGCAGCAGTTTTTATTCACCCACAGCCCTGTTTATCACCAGGTAAGAAGAAAAATACTCATAGCTGCAGGGTATAGATGAAAACGGGTTTAGTCTCAACTTGGGTTTGATCAAACCCAAATTTGAGCCAAACCCGTGTTCATCCCTCCTGCTGAGTAAAGAGATGTTCGTTATTTTATTTTAATTTTTTTTCCTTTCTCCCACAGGTATGTGTTGCTGCTGGATTTCATAGGATTATACAAACTCAGACTAGGACTAACTCTTTCTTATATCCAAAAGTATAAAAAGCATCAACAAGCTCTGGTTGTTTTGCTTATGCGTTTTCTTTTTGTTTCTAAAAAAAGGACAAAAAAAATCCTTATGTGCTAAATATTATGTGACGGTTTTAATTTTTTCTACCTTATGTACAATGTGTGTGCTCTTGGTTGTTTTGTATACTTCTCTTATACTTCTCTTATTGAGTGTAAAGTCACTTTATGACATTCCTAATAAAAAAGAGTTTGGATTTAAAAAAAAAACTAGGATTATCCCGAGAGCCACCCTCCATTCTATCACAGAAGATGTTATACTATACTATTTGCTTTATTGAGTAATCATTTTCAATTAGATATGCTATAGTAAAGGGAGTGCCATACCTTTTCTTTCATATTCTCCACCTTCTCTTTCAGTCGTGGGACTACATTATTTGGAGGTAATCCTTTTTCCAACTGATTTACAAATTTAGCAAATTTAAGCACCAAGGAATTCAGTTCCTCAGGGTCCAGTGTTTCAAACTTAGACTAAAAATGCAAGGAAATGAAATTGAGTTAAATATTTTTCATTGTTTTATTTTTCTGTACAATATATCAGTTACTTTACCTGCATCCACTCAGCCTCTAGAGTATCCCACTCAGTCAATGAATCCCACAGCAGCTGCTTCAGTTTTACTTCTGCACTCACTTCTTCTAATGCATCAAACCTGGCCACTTCAACCTGTAAATGCCAATGCATATAAATTCAGACAGGAATATCATCAGTCAATAAATACTCAGTTGTCCTCACCATATAAAACATATCAGTGAGGTCCTAAATACAACCATAGCAACCATGTTACAGCAATGGTGGCTAATACCAAAAGGGACCAAGACCAGGACTGTACCACTTAATAATTTACCCAAGTAACAGTAATGTTGAAAACATATACATTTAAGAAGGTTATTACTTTTCATTTCAATATGTTTATTGATTTATAAGAGTGTTACAATATAAGGCGAACAATATAGAAACAGGTACATAAAGGTACCATATCAGAAAACTAAAGGCAACTGTAAGATGGCATCATAAACAAATAATAGCACAAGAGCTTAAAGTGATTGTAAAGGCAGAAGTTTTTTTATATTAATGTATTCTATGCATTAAGATAAAAGACCTTATTCAGCAGCCCCTTAATACTTACCTGATGTCCATCTAGATATAGCGATGTTGTAGGATTGTCTCCGCTGCCCGAGACTCCCCTCCTCATTGACTGAGATAGCAGCGCTGTGCCCTTGGCTCCCGCTTCTGTCAATCAAAGTCAATCAGCCAATGAGGAGAGAAAGGGGGCAGGATTAGTCCAATACTTCATGTCTGAATGGACACAGGGACCTGTGACTAAGCTCAGGTGCCCCCCTAGCAAGCTGTTTGTTGTGGGGGCACTAAACAGGAGGGAGGGAGGGGTCAGGAGCACTGAAGATGGACACGAGAAGAGAAGGATCAGGGCTGCTCTGTGAAAATCCACTGCACAGAGCAGGTATGTATGATATGCTTGTTATTTTTTATTTTTTTATGCTTGTTATTTTTAACTTAATAAAACCAAGACTTTACAATTACATTAAGCACTGTAAGTATAGACAATAGAAGAAAAGAGAGGAACAACTCTATAAAGAAAGAAAAAAAATATATGAATGGATAGGAGTAGGGGATTAGAAGTTGGGGTGGCAAACAGGAAAGTGGTTATATATTTATGAGGCTAGCTTATGATGGACAGCCAAGAGAAGTACGGTAAAAAAAAATTATCACAGAGGTTCACTTATATTTTACCTGTCAGTTTGCAATAGCAGAAAGCCTATTAAAGTGGATGTAACCCTAATTATTGAAATCTGACCTAGGCACATACAGTATATATGTAGTGTTTTCTCTCTCTCCAAAGCACTAAGTCCTGTGTCTTTCTGCTGTTTCGTTTCTCTCTTATCAGCATAATAACTACTGGCAAGTTCTCTGAGACGGGAGATAAAAGTAGCTGGAAATTTGTGTCGTGGGAGGTTGCTATATTTAAATTAGCAGAGAGCTTGTCTTGTCACAGCACAGCTCTGAAAGTATCTTCGTTCTTCTGCCTATGTGGAGTGAAGGTGTGTGCCTTTTCTCCAATCAGCTGTCTCCCAGTGTAAGCCAAGAATCAACTCCTACTGCTGAATGAGGAAGTGAAAATTCTAACCTGGTGTAAGAATTCAAAAGAATGTAGCAAGCTGACGACAGCAGATATACATGTAAACTTGTGTAGGGGGATTTGATTTATTTCTGTGTATCATCTGAGGCTGTTCACTTCACTGGGTATATGTGAGAGTTTACATCCACTTTAATGCATTTGTATCTAATAAAAGGGTGTGCATATGGTGAGGAGTGAGATCTTATCATATATATTTAATACAAATTTGTTACCAAAAAAAAAAATGGAAAATCAGCAGTTTTGGTGCTGATTTTGTACAGTATATAATTTGTTTATCACATAGCAAAAATTACAGTTTCAAAAAGCATTTATTTTTAATTAGTCAAATAAATATCAAATACTGCATATGAGGCCTCGTACACACGAAAACGATGTTTCTTTTACAACGAGTTTCTCGGTCGTGTGTATGAGGTCTGAATGTTTCATATTTATATTTATAGCAAGCAAGGGAACGCTTTCCTCATTTTATCATATTTTTCAGATATAGAATTAGAATACTTTAATAATCCCAAAAGAAAAATTATTGTGATACAGCTACATTCAACAAATGTACCAGGCTAAACATTAAGGCCCGGATTCACAAAGCACTTGCGCCGGCGTAAATCAAGTTACGCCGACGTAAGTGCAAATGTGCACCGGCGTATCTGTGCGTCTGAGTCACAAACCAATATACGCCTAAAAACTGGCCACCCTACGCCGACGTATCTTACTTACCCCGGCGTAACGTGGGCACATTTTTCTTCTGGACGCATGTTGCTGCTCCCATTGATTAGCCATTCAAATATGCAAATGAGGGAAATACGCCGGTTCACGAACGTACGCGCGCCCGGCGCAGGCTTTACGCAACGCGCGTAAGTTTTCCGTCCGGCGTAAAGTTATTCCCCATAAAGGAGGTGTAAGTCAGCACCAGACATGCAAAGGTCTGCACCAGGGAACTCAAACCTACGCATTTTACGAAGGACGTGGGTCTGGATGGGCATAGGTTACGTTAACGGTCTACACAGTGATCCGGCGTATCTTAGGCAGTTGTTCTGACCTGGTTGTGAGCATACTCACGGGGATACGTCCACATCTCGACGCATGCGCAGTTCATTTTAAGTACTTGTCTGGCGCCCGGCCCATCATTTGCATGGGGTCACGCTTCATAATCAATGATCACGCCCACTTCTACCTACTTCCACTTATACCAGCCTGCGCCTTCAAAATGTACTCTACGCTGCCGCAGAGTTGGGAGCAATAGCTTGCTGAATTCAGTGCATGCCTCTCCGCACTGCGCCAGCGTAGCGTACTATGTGTGCGCTATGTCGGCGTAAATATGCGCCCATCTCTGTGAATCCAGGCCTAACAGTTATTTTATGAAAAAGCCCTGTTTAACAAATTGCAATAGTTCAAATTCAAATGAACCCACAAACCCAAAAGAGTCAAAATAATGGCTTATCTCCTTTGCCTTTTGCTCTGTACAGATGACACTAAATAGGTGAATGAACAAGGCAATTAGGTGCAAGTTATCTTTTATAACAAGTTAATTGCTATAAACTGTTAACAGAAGATATTCATTTGCATATCATTTTATATCGATTTGACCTTTTTGATGCTGTTTGTCTTCTGCACTACAAATCTTCAAGTTCCCCTCAATCGGCAGAGGGTATTTCTAGTTAAGGAATGGCCTAATTGCAATACCAGCACTACTAAACATTCCTACACATCAAAAGTAGAGAAGAAGACCCTTTTGTGTTCAGCTGCTTAGTATATATAATTTTAACATGTTTTTTTTGTCTGTACTACATATTCGTGTGAGTATGAACCTAAAGAACCACTGGTATATTGTTCATATCTTTAGCACAGAAGCAGGAAAATAGTCATTATCTGTTTTCAACGTAGGGTTTAGTGCATTTGTAATGTTATTTGTTAGGATAATATACCATGATGTGGTTCCTTTAAATTCGTTTTTATATTTGTTGCAGCTTATACACGTGCCCATGGGATCATGTTGTAATTATATAAAAAAAGGCATAAGTTTAATTGTAATTAGATTTTTAGGGAAATTTTTATGTTCATTATTATTCTGGTTGGCCCGTTCAAAGTAGAGATATTTAAGTCCAGTGAGAACTGTTGTAGTTCTCATCAAATGCCTAAAGTAAACCTGCCAGTATCTCAAAGTTGATTAACTCATCCTATTAATAAAATGCAAGTATGTTAAAGAGACAATAACTTTAAATGTGTTTGTGAGCTGGTAGGAGCCAAAAATCCCAACGAGATCTAACGTGTATATTCCAACATTCCTGGTGAAGGTCCACCTACACTACCAAACACATTCTTGTATTGGACAATAATGGCACCCATCAAGGTGATGGGCCAACAGGCAGGAGCAACAGAGAGAGAAGCTATGTCTTTATTTTATTTATGTAATTAGTTTAGCAGCTTTCATTCAAAAATGAAGGTTTAAGCTCAGATACAATATCAAGTGGTCCTGAGTTATCCCATTTAATGACATAGGCAAAGGTCCTATCAGAAACCAGTGCAAATATAAAAAAGAAATAAGGAAAGAAATGGATGCAATAAATCCTAGAACACCATCAGAACCATACAAAATTTGCAATTATGGCAGAAAACTTTGACGCATGCCATATGCATCAAAATATTATGGGTATGGGGAATCAAAGCTAATTTTGTAAGTATTAATACAAATATCTCATATTTGCAATAAATGTAATTAAGTGTATTATAAATATGCATGGAAAACCAGTATCATTAGCCTTACCTTAAAATTCTTTTGATAAGTTTTGTACTGAAATGCATGTTTCTGTAATTCATCCAAAATGATCTGCAAGTCTGTGAGTATTTGTTTAATTTTTGTTTGATCAGCATTAATATCCAATATCTGTGGGTCCTGTAAAATAGTACACAAACATTTAAGATTATTTGGCTTTAATCACAGGGATCCCATCATTACTGTGTTTTTCAGATTTTTTTCTTGATGTACAGTATAACTGAAAATTTGTATGCATGTAATGCCGCGTACACACGGTCAGAATTTCCGACAAGAAAAGTTTGACGTGAGCTTTTGGTTGAAAATTCCGACCGTGTGTAAGCTCCATCGGACTTTTTCTGTCTGAATTTTTTAACGAAAAAATGTTCTTGTCGGAAATTCCGATCATCTGTATGCAATTCAGATGCACGCATGCTCTGAATCAATTAGATGCATGCTCGGAATCATTGAACTTCATTTTTCTCGGCTCGTTGTAGTTTTGTACGTCACCCCGTTCTTAACGGTCGGAATTTCTGACAACATTTGTGTGACCGTGTGTATGCAACACAAGTTTGAGCCAAAATTCAGTCGGAAAAAAAATCTTGTCGGAATTTCCAATGTGTACGCGGCATAACAGTGATACCTTTCATTCACTGAATCAACTTTAGTTACTTTCCTCAAAGTCTAGGCTCTACAGTCCAAAAATGTCAGACCACAACTTGATCTGATCTTTAAACCTTTACTGCAGCATGTCAGATAAAATTTGGCTAAAGACAAAGGCAACGATTGACTAAAATCTGTCTAATGTTTTTTTTTTTACTTTTAAGAAAGTATTTGAATTAATTTTATATAATATATTGTTCATTTAAAGCTAAATTCTAGGGACAACAAATCTTCGATTATTAGATCACAGCAAACCTGTCACACATCATGGTCTGTTTTTATCTTAACGTGTTGCTGTGCTTTATAACATTTATAAATGTTTTTTTTTTTACTTGAAAATACTCCTATTTGCTGTGATGGTATATAACTGCTGTTTGCTTGCTATCAGTAAGGTGACTATTTACCTCACCATCCCCTTGAGATTCAAACTAGACAGTACTGATATCACCACATCAGCACTACCTGTAATAGGAAAATTAAAATTGTAGCTTCCAGCAGGGTGTACGCAGCTTTGCCCAGCACCACTCTATTCTTCATAACTCTGGTCCTACCTGTAGGGCTATCATACAGCTGTAGCTATAATAGTGAAGTTCAATGCTCCCCTGTCACCATCCACAACGCTGCCTCCGCCGCTTAGCTACTTTCTCCTCCAGCCTCTTCTGCCCTGCCCGAATGTTCAGTGTCCTGTTCTTCGCAACACAGAATGCTTACAGCTCCCAACAATGCAGCAGAGTAACAAATGACAGAAGAGCAGATATGTCAGTGGGAACAAGCAGAATGGCAGGTGGGACAGCATTGTGGGTGATGTGCAGTAGCAAAAGTTTGGTAGGACGTAGGACTTGCATAGGAAGACATGTAGGATTGTATTTCAGCCCCTTACATACAACAGCTGCTACTAAAAAGACTGAAGGCAGAAATAAATAAAAATATCTCTATGAAGAAGATATATAAGGTATACTGTAACATTTTTTTTTCTATTTTTCCTAAGGTGCTGAAGTAGTAAGTTAATTTCTTTATTTTTTTTCAGTGTGCCCGAAGTTCAGCTTAAAATGTATCTTGAAATAATACAGCTGATTAACCAGTTAAGAATCAGCCACCGTACTTATACTGCAGCAGGTTAGCTCCCCTGTGCGAATCACCGTCATGGTACGTCGGCCGCTTAAAGTGCTTCGGCGGCACACGTGCGTGTCCACCGCGCGACGATAGAGCCGATGCGCGTGCCTGGTGGCTGCGATGCCCACCGGGCACCCGTAATTGCTCCTGAGAGAGAAGAAACTGAGATCTGTCAATGTAAACAGACAGATCTCGGTTCTATGAGGAGAGAGGAGACAGATCTGTTGTTCCTACTGATTAGGAACAGCAATCGGTCTCCTCCTCCACGCAGTCCCATCTCCCCACAGTTAGAAACATTGCCTAGGACACACATTTAACCCCTTGACCGCCCCTAAGTGTTAACCCCTTCCCTGCCAATCACATTAATACAGTAATCAGTGGCTATTTTAAGCTCTGATCACTGTATAAATGTCAATGGTCCCAAAAAAGTGTCAAAAGTGTCTGATCTGTATGCCGCAATATCGCAGTCCCGCTAAAAATCACTGAGTAAAAAAATAAAATTAATAGTAAAAATACCATTTATGTAAAAGAATACATATCGGCCTGAACTGAGGAAGAAATGTGTTTTATTTTTTTTCCAATTGGGATATTTATTATAGCAAAAAGTAAAAAAAATTTTTTTCAAAATTGTCAGTCTTTTTTTTGTTTATAGCGCAAAAAATAAAAACCACATAGGTGATCAAATACCACCAAAAGAAAGCTCTGTTTGTGGGAAAAAAAGGAAAAACATTTTGTTTGTGTATATCGTTACACAACCGCGCAATTGTCAGTAAAAGCATTGCAGTGCCGTACCGCAAAAAATAGCCTGGTCCTTCCGGTCCTTAAGTGGTTAATGTTGTTTTTTTCTGACAATACAAGTGAATTATTTTTTTTGTAGTTGGAGGGAAAAAACATACATATCTCTGAAATATTTCAGCTTATTAAATTAAAAACCTCTGACGCTTACCTGTGACTGCTGCTTGACATCCTTTACTTCTTTGTTTAGTTCTGCAATGTCTTTATCTAAAGAACGGCAGAATTTCTCAATGCTGCCATCTCTCTCACCTACAGACTTGTCTATGGCATTTCGAATGGCCATGACTGAAGGTTTCAGTGTAGCAAACACTGCAAAATCTTCTGGAGGTGTAGGAACGTGATAGCTTTCAATGAGCTGATACATCTGTGAGACAACATTTGACTCTTCTTCAAGAACATCAACCTACAAATGGAATAACAATCAGTTATGTGTTTTTATTTGAAACGTATCCATGGTACTGCTAGTGAGAAAGTGTATACATTTTACATTTCTTTTTAAGTACTTTTTTCTCTAAAGTGAATGAACAGGTGATATAACTATAAAACTACATTCTTGTACTTTCACCCTTGCTGTCAATGCCAGTTTTTCATCCTAAGAAATATGTGTCACATGTCTTCTGATTGATATATTCTTTTCATTGTGATTTTTTTAAAAGGAATGTAAAAGAAATCAGCTTGGTGCAAACAATGTTCTCTACTTCATTCTAATGTTTTAAAAATGTTGCTTTTATGTACAGTATATGTGTTATATTGTTTATGTGTGTGCCAAATAATTATGGTGACTGATGTAATTGAGAAAGAAAATGGGGAGAAATTAAAAGTAGTCCCAGAACAAAAAGTGGGAAATCTTCCAAGAGGGACACCTATTGCAGTGACAACTGTCTGTAGAAATAAAATTTCCCTAATGGTACACAGACAGCAAAAAAATATCCTCACAGGAGTTTTAACTACAGTTGCACTGATAGTGATATCGCTATTGGTGCCGATAATAAGCAGTTGCATGGGTATCGGTACTCGTGCAAATGCTCTGATACCTGAAACCAGTACTTTCAGTCTCAGTTCTCAGTTCAGTTTCAGTTCTTTAAGCTGACAGTGGAATTCACCCACTGACAGCTAAAATGTCAAAAAATGAAAAAAAAACTGCAATTATTGTTTGTTAAGGAGTGGAGCCGCCGTGTAACAAGCGATGACTCATTCAGCTGTCAGTGGGGTTCCCCTGTTGACAGCTGAAGTGTAAACGGAAGTCCTTGCAATTGGAGCCGTCAAAATAAAACAGCCGGGCAAGGTTTATCAACAACATTGCTCAGCCGCTCAGCCAAGAGACAAAAAGAAACATTGTTTATTTTTGTATCTTACTGTTTTTTTCATCTACAGATCAAACAAATGAACTTTGATCTGCAGATGAAGGCAGTTTAAAGCAACCTGTCAAGTAAATATTTTTTATATTTTTGTTAATAAATGTTCCTCTACCCACCTATTAATCGTTAAATTTACTTGAATCGGCCTTAATTAAAGGGGTGCTCCAGCCAAAAAATGTGTTTATTAAAAGTCAGCAGCTACAAAAAGTGTAGCTGCTGGCTTTTAATAAACACTCACTTACCTGCTCCTGCGTTCCAGCGACGCGCTGGGGGGGCTCCGCTCCTCTCCCCCCCTCCCCAGCCGGCGTCTCCATCCCGACTGTGGGCACCCAGCCGTGACAGCCTTCGGCTTCACGGCCGGGCACCCACTGCGCATGTGCTCGCCGCACTGCACATGCGCACGCGGCGCGGCTCGCCGCTGATTGGAGAGGCGATCGCATGGGACCTGTCAGTGTTCCATGTGATTGCCTACAGGGAGGGGCTGGTGTAGGCGATTAAGGCTTAATCGCCTAACCAGCCCCTCAGCGGAAGCAGGAAGTGGGACAGGAAGTCCCACTCCTACTGAAGCCCCCACTCCCCCCCCAAAAAAATGACATGCCAAATGTGGCATGTATGGGGGTGAGGAGTGGGATAAGAGGAAGTTCCAAATTTGGGTGGAACTCCTCTTTAACTCCATATTCTCCTCCATTTAATTATTATTTTCCTGACGATTTTTTTTTCATAAACTATTAATAATTAAAACTTTTTTTTGTTTGCTTTGTTCATTGATATTTTTACAACTTTTAAGCCGCGTACACACGACCATTTTTCACGACGTGAAAAATGCCATGTTTTTAAATGGTCATTAAAAACGATTGTGTGTAGGCTTCAGAGCATTTTTCTCGATGTGAAAAATGGGCATTATAAATTTAGAACATGCTCTAATTTTTCACGTTGTTGTTTTTCACGTTGTGTGTAGGCTTTAATGACGGCAAAAAACTTGCATGTTTAGAAACAAGTTATGGGACGGGAGCACTCGTTCTGGTAAAACTAGCGTTTGTAATGGAGATAGCACATTCGTCACGCTATAACAGACTGAAAAGCACGAAGACTGAAAAACGCGAATCGTCTCTCACCAAACTTTTACTAACACAAAATCAGCAAAAGCAGTCCAAAGGGTGGCGCCATCTGAATGAAACTTCCCCTTCATAGTGCCGTCGTACGTGTTGTACGTCACCGCGCTTTGCTCAAGCATTTTTTTTTACACGATTGTGTGTATGCAAGGCAGGCTTGACAAGAATCACGTTGGGAAAAACTTTTTTCTAGGACATTAAAAATGGTCGTGTGTACGCGACTTAACATATATTTACAGGTTTCACATTAAAAAAAAAATGTATTACATTTGTAAATAACTTTTCAATGCTTTGTACCATTTCTGACAGCCGAAGTATAAACAAAACAGTTACGATACTTATCGGTAGTTGGTATCGGCGAGTACTAAAAAAATAAAAACGTCACTCATACTTCTAAAAGAAATGGTATTGGTGCATCCCTACTTTTAACCCTTCCTTACTCTATCCAACCATGCAGATCTACAGTTACACATTTAGGGCCAGATTCAGGAACAGTTACGCTGGCGGATCGAGTGATCCGCCAGCCTAACTGTGACTTTGAGCCGGCGTTTCTGTTTTCTGTAACCAGAAAACAAGAAACGCCGGGTTGAAGTTCCGATGCGAGCAGCGTAACTGAGTTTCGCCATCGCATCGTTACTTCAACTTAAAAATGGCGCCGGGGGCGTTCCCGCCGATTTACGCTCAAAAAATATGTTAATGAGCGGAAATCGGCAATTCACGATCGAAATCCGGCGCGACGCAATGACGATACGACGTTTCCGGACGGGATACGCGGCGCATAGATATACCTACATGGGGTTGGAGTATCCTATGTTAGGTATAGGCGTCGTCATCGCGTCGGGAAAAAAAAAAAAACGTCGCTTGCGTAAAACGGTCATGAATGGGAATGTGACGTCATTGACGTTCATTCACAGATTTTGGAGCATGCGCACGGGGATGTTTTGACACTCGACGCATGCGCAGTACGTTGGCGGCGGGATCGCGCGTAGTTAGCATACTACACGCCCCGTACCCGCCAAATTTGAATTCCGCCGGCTCATTTGTGATGCGCTGCCGCAACTTTAGGAGCAAGTGCTTCGTGAATGACAGCACTTGCTCCTAAAAATTCTGCAGCGCAACGCAAATGAGAAGCATTACTACAGAGCAAAGATGCTCTGGACTACCTGAATCTGGCCCTTAAAGGTGAATTCACAAAGCAACAAGGCACATACTGTTAATATTTACTGAAATTACTAACTTTTGGGAAAATAACATATAGATTAAAGACTTGTGAGTTAACCTATTAGTTTAGTCTCTGTTAAGTTGATTGTGCTACTGTGGGCAAGTAATATGTTTGAAGAATAAAATGTACACTTCACATCAGAAATTGTATAAAATGGAACATAATCCCAACTCTGTTCTCTTTGACATGGGTTTCGCATGTACTTACCCGTTCTTGAATCTCATCCAAGAAAGTCAAAGTATTTACATAATCTAGAGTTGTAGAAGGAAAAAATTCAAGCTTGAACTTGGCATCTTGAGCTTCGGCTATGATGGCATCCATCTTTTTCTTAGCCAGGACAGGTAAGATCTCATTAATTGCCTGGGACGAGATAAAACAGTAATGTCAGCAGGTGTGGGGAATTACAAACAAACTGTGGTAGTCATTCAAAGGTATACATTCCAGTGGCGGCTGGTGCTCAAAATTTTTGGGGGGGCGCAAACGAAAAAAAAAAAATATTGCAGCCTCACTGTGCCCATCACATGCAGCCACTGTGCCATGCCACCAAATGCAGCCACTGTGCCATCAATTGTCATCACTGTGCCATGCCATCAAACACAGAAACTGTGCCATCAATTGTTACCACTGTGCCATGCCACCAAATGCAGCCACTGTGCCATCAATTGTCACCACTGTGCCATGCCATCAAACACAGCAACTGTGCCATCAATTGTCACCACTGTGCCATGCCATCAAATGCAGCTACTGTGCCATGCAACACAGCAACTGTGCCATCAATTGTCACCACTGTGCCATGCCAACAAATGCAGCCACTGTGCCATCAATTGTCACCACTGTGCCATGCAACACAGCAACTGTGCCATCAATTGTCACCACTGTGCCATGCCACCAAATGCAGCCACTGTGCCATCAATTGTCACCACTGTGCCATGCCATCAAACGCCACCACTGTGCCATCAATTGTCACTACTGTGCCATGCCATCAAACGCCACCACTGTGCCATCAATTGTCACCACTGTGCCATGCCATCAAACACAGCTACTGTGCCCATCAATTGTCACCACTGTGCCATGCCATCAAATGCAGTCACTGTGCCATCAATTGTCACCACTGTGCCATGCCATCAAATGCAGTCACTGTGCCATCAATTGTCACCACTGTGCCATGCCATCATATGCAGTCACTGTGCCATCATTTGTCACCACTGTGCCATGCCATCAAACGCCACCACTGTGCCATCAATTGTCACCACTGTGCCATGCCATCAAACGCAGCTACTGTGCCCATCAATTGTCACCACTGTGCCATGCCATCAAATGCAGTCACTGTGCCATCAATTGTCACCACTGTGCCATGCCATCATATGCAGTCACTGTGCCATCAATTGTCACCACTGTGCCATGCCATCAAATGCAGCCACTGTGCCATGCAACACAGCAACTGTGCCATCAATTGTCACCACTGTGCCATGCCACCAAATGCAGCCACTGTGCCATCAATTGTCACCACTGTGCCACGCAACACAGCAACTGTGCCATCAATTGTCACCACTGTGCCATGCCACCAAATGCAGCCACTGTGCCATCAATTGTCACCACTTTGCCATGCCATCAAACGCCACCACTGTGCCATCAATTGGCACCACTGTGCCATGCCATCAAACGCCACCACTGTGCCATCAATTGTCACCACTGTGCCATGCCATCAAACACAGCTACTGTGCCCATCAATTGTCACCACTGTGCCATGCCATCAAATGCAATCACTGTGCCATGCAACACAGCAACTGTGCCATCAATTGTCACCACTGTGCCATGCCACCAAATGCAGCCACTGTGCCATCAATTGTCACCACTGTGCCATGCAACACAGCAACTGTGCCATCAATTGTCACCACTGTGCCATGCCACCAAATGCAGCCACTGTGCCATCAATTGTCACCACTGTGCCATGACATCAAACGCCACCACTGTGCCATCAATTGTCACCACTGTGCCATGCCATCAAACACCACCACTGTGCCATCAATTGTCACCACTGTGCCATGCCATCAAACGCCAACACTGTGCCATCAATTGTCACCACTGTGCCATGCCATCAAACACAGCTACTGTGCCCATCAATTGTCACCACTGTGCCATGCCATTAATGACTGCTTGTTGCGTAATTTTGAGGGGACAGCAAATTTACACTGTTATACAAGCTGTACCCTCACTACTTTACATTGTATCGAAGTGTAATTTCTTCAGTGTTGTCACATGAAAAGATAAAATAAAATATTTACAAAAATGTAAGTAGTGTACTCACTTTTGTGAGATACTGTATGTGTGCATTTATAGGTCATTTTTAAACACATAGGGCCAGATTCAGGTAGATGGGCGCTTCTTTACTTTGGAGTAACGTTTCTCATTTACGTTACTCCGCCGACACTTTCGGCGCAAGTACTGTTATTCACATAGCAGTTGCGCGTAAACTTGCGCCAGAGTAACGATAATGCGCTGGCGTAACCCGACGCAAGTGGAAGTGGGTGTGATCATATGTAAATGATGGGCGGAGCCCAGCGCAGAGGCTTACGTTCAGCGCATCATCCACGGAGCATGCGCAGTAAGTCATCCACTCGCCCCCTTGTGCGCATGCTCACAACTTCCGTCGGCACCACTCCACGGGAAACGCCAGCGCAATGTGTTCCGTTGCGCTATAAAAGCGCTAGCAGAAACGCCATTCCGGCGCAAAAGTATATCCGTTTCCCCCCACCCCAGGGAAGATACTTTTGCACTGTCATGGCTGCTCCCGCTACCCCCAAAGAGAGGAGGAACCTCAACTTTAATGCCCAGGAGGTCTCTGTGATCATCTCGGCTATGGAGACGTTTAATGATTTCCTCCACGGGAAAAAAAGTAGGAAGACCAGCCGGGAGAGGAAGCAGGGCATCCTGGAGACCATTGCTGCCAGGGTCAATGTGTTGGGGTACTCCACCCAGACTGCAGGCGACGTACAAAAAAAAATAAACGACCTGCGGCACAAGGTCCGTGGCAAGGTGGCCACCATTAGGAGCCATGAGAGGGGCACAAGTGGTGGTCCACCATGTCCGGTCAGCCTGACCACGGAGGAGGAGGTGGTCGCCCGCTGCCTGCACAGGGAGCAGTTGGAGGGGGTCCCTGGCTATGACTCCATGGAGGAAGGCTCCAGGACAGGTAAGTGCTTTTTATCCCCTATTTGGTGTGTTGCATGTGGGGGGGGAGGGTACTTGTGCCAAGTGTGTGGGACCACCAACATGTGTCTGCTTTGTGTCATCCACAGATGACGGAGCTGGGCCATCATCTCGTACCGGCCAGTCCACCCCAACCTCCCAACGGGATGCTGATGACGAGGCCCTGGGTGCTGGAGACACCGAGGTGGAGGAGGAGAGTGCCCACACCACTTCAGCAGAGGTGGTTGTGGAGGAGCCTGTCCCAGAGCAGGACTTTATTTTATTGTTGGAGGAGTCCTCCTCCTCTGCAGGGCCCTCTGTCATCCCCTCCCCCATCCTAGGTAGCCCCTCAAGGGCGACTCCATCCCCACAGGGACAACCTTGTTCTGCCCCCAGGAAGGCGACCCGTAAGACCAGGGGGGTGTCTGATCTGGTCCAGGACCAGGTAGTGTTGGACCACGCAAGGCAAACCCAGCAGATGGGGGAGATTGCTGGCCACTTAGACCGGGTCGCTGACAGCCTGGGCTCCATGTCACAGCTGCCCAGTCGTGTGCAGGACGTTGTCACCAGCCTGGGGGAGGTGCAGGCTGATGTACGGCACCTGACAGCAGCCGTCCAAGCCAACACAGCTGCCATCCGGTAAGAGGGGAGGCAGCGGCAACGTGACCAGCGGCATCAGATCACCCGCCAGCTGAGGATGCAGGCCCAGACAAACCTGTATCTTAGCCATATTGCCGTGGCCTTGGAGGGCAGGCAGCCAACAGCTCCCAGGAGTGGCCCACCCGGGGATCAGCCTCCTCCAGTTCCCCCCCCACCCCCACCACCACCCACTCCCTCCAGGCAGCTGAGGAGCCCGAGAGTGCCCCCAAGGAGGAGCCCCCGTCATCCCAGATGAGGGTTTTTTGTTTTTTTGGTTTATATTTTTTTTTTTTGATACTCAGGTTATGAGTTTTTGTTTATTTTTGAATATTTATTTTATACTCAGGTTATGAGTTTTTGTTTATTTTTGAATATTTATTTTATACTCAGGTTATGAGTATTTGTTTATTTTTGTTCTCATGTTATGAGATATGTATTTATTTTTTTACTGCACACGGTCAGGAGTGCAGGGGACAGTGTGAATGGTGTGTGAATGTGAGGGGGTGGCACTCCTGACAGTAAGGGGTGTCACCCTCGGCCGTGGTGGTGAAGTTAACCCCACGGCTGTATGAATGACGTGTGAAAGGTGTATGAATGGACAGTGACATCATTGGGGCCTTGACGCTGGCGTTGCTGCTCCCAAGTCCTACATGCTGGACTTGGGCTAATCCAATGCGATGTGCATGTGGTGTGTGTGATCTAGGGACATCAGTGGTGTACACGCGTGCATTGTCTGTGTGATTAATGTTTTGGTTTATTGTCCAAAGATGCCTACGGCGAGGACCCTCCTGACTGCTCTTCCATCAGCAGACTGGGTCTCCTCTGGCAGGTGGGGACTGTGTGGGTCGGGGGTCAGGTCATCACGTATGTCAATCTGCAGGCCTTTTCTCATAGCAAAGTTGTGCAGAATGCAACATGCACCGATGATCTGACACACAAAGGTAGGGGAATACAATAGGGTCCCCCCGGACTTATCCAGGCAGCGGAAACGGGACTTCAGGAGCCCAAATGTTTGCTCCACCACTGCACGGGTTTTGATGTGGGCTTCATTGTATTTTCTCTCTCCTCTGGTTTGGGGGTTCCGGAAAGGAGTCATTAGATGGGGTCCCAGTGCATATGCAGAGTCACCTGTAAGGGAAAAGACAGGAGGATGTTAGTCATGCATGTGCCACTTTTGATGTGCATCACGGGAGGGGATAGTCATGCCTGCCACCCATGTCACTCACCAACCAGCCAGCTGTCCCCATACATGTTCTGCTGGAATTCTGCTGGGATGGGGCTCTGACGGTATATGAAGCTGTCATGGCTGGACCCGGGGTGTTTGGCACGGACGTGCCATATGAGGCGTTGGGCATCGGCTATCACCTGTACGTTGATGGAATGCCAATGCTTCTGATTGCGGTATATGTGCTCTGTGGCACTGGGGGGCTGTAGGGCCACATGTGTGCAATCAATGGCCCCGATGGTGCGTGGGAATCTGGCAATGCTGTAGAAATCTGTTATTGCCTTCAGCCGCAGCTCCTCAGTGGTGGGTCTGATGAACTGGTTGGACATGCGTCTGAGGATTGCAGGGACAACCTGGTGCACACATCTGCTTATGGTGGACTGTGACATCCCAGCCACAACTCCACTTGTACGCTGGAATGATCCACTTGCAAGGAAATTAAGTGTTGTCAGTACCTTCACCAGTGGCTGCACTGCTTGTGAGCGGTGTGTCTTGCTGGTGATGTCACCCTGCAGGGTTGTGGTTATTTTAAGTATTGCATCAGGGCTGAATCTGAAGAGGCGATACACCTCCTCATCCCCCATGCCAAAGAGGCTCATGCGCGTGCGGTATATCCTCTCACGTGCCCACCTCCTTCGTTCCGGGGGACCCAGTACTAGTGCTAGGACCACGATTGCCCCTGGCATGTTGGCACACAGAGGTGTTGTCCTTGCAAGTGTGGTTGTTCAGCTTGCTAGTTTCGTCGGTAACGCTGCTGCTGTAGCTGCTCTCCTGCTGACCTGAGGCCGTCTGGAGTAAAGATAAAGCAGCTATTTGTAGAAATAACTTTGCGCGGGACGGACGAGATACGCGCGGCGCATGTAGCCGGCGTATGGTGCTAATCCGTTCGCGAATCGGGAAATCTCCCTCATTTGCATATTTGCAGGGGAAATCAATAGGCGCGACTGATGCGCCAAGCGAAATTATGCGCTGACGATACTCTGGCGTCGGAAAGTTAAGCCGATCGGAAATGGCCCGTTTTCTGTCGCATCTAGTTTGGTGGGTACGGCCACATAGAAACAACGGCGCATAATCACAGTTACGCGGCGCATATCGAATTACTCCAGCGCAAGTCTTGCTGAATCTGGCCCATATACTGTAAATGTGTGTAATGTTTAAATTGGCATAATGAGCAAATCTTACCAGCTATTTCCCATGCGTCCGGCACCATGCAACCGTGATTACTTGTGTTTACTTGCATTCAAGTGTAATTAGTTTAATTTTAATTAGCGAAGTCTAAACAATGTGAATTCAGTCATACAAATTGTATTTATCAATGCATTGCATTCACACCAAAGTGGTGCAGGACCTTTTTTTTGGGCTGCATGGAATCGGATTGCATGGGTGTTTACACCCATGTGATCTGATTCCTGCACCATTTGGCAGTTCGCATTGCGATATGCAAACTGATCTGGGAGTATCATTAACTTTCTATTGACACCCGTAGCAGTTCGCATAGGTCAGTGTGAACTGGCTGCCATTCCTAAGCAATGCGGGAACTGTCACTGGAATCGTGCTGGTTCCTGCATCGCGCTAGTGTGAACCGGCACTTAATGCACATAAATGCATGTAAACACATATGCAGCGCCCCTTGCGTTTAGTGCGGGTATTGCGCTTTAAAAAGAATAGTTGATTGGGAGAGTTACTTTGCTTTCAATCACAATTGTTAAGTTATTGGCCTGTCTTACTCTGGGAGGGTCACTGGCTCGCACTGCATTCTGGGGATGCAAGTTCATCCTTGGCCAGCAATGGGAGCTAGAGGGATTCCCGGCAGATTGAGTCTTCCCTAGCAGCCAATGGGAGAGTTTTCCTCCCGCTGGGCATGCTGGGGAGCGGTATATCTGGAAGGGACGTCAGGTGTTCTGGGGCCTTTTGGCGTTCCCTGCGGGGGGTCCTGGAGTCGGTGTGGCTCATCGGGCCAATGTCCTGGCCTTGCTAAGTCTCGGTCGGAGACGAATCTGAGAGGGACCCCAGTAGATGGCTGGGTTTCTGAACGTCGCCAGGAAGATCTGGCACCAGAGCCATAGACAGGTACTCTTCACTGTCGCATGGTGCCGGACGCACAGGAAATAGCTGGGAGGATTTGCTCTGTTTGGGTGCTGGCAAATTATTCAGATTACATTGGCCTGTGGCAGAGGCCTAGAGCCGGGTCAGAGAACGAAAAGACCCATTCCTCCTAGCCTGCGTTGTGACGGTGACGCGTATGAATTGGCGCTGTCTGTAAATGAGTTGCGCTGTGTGCTTATACAGGCCTGACATGAAGAATCTCTATCTCTTATTCATCAACCTGTCCTTCCTCATCGAGTTGATGTTTGGCTATGTTGGCCTGGAATTAAAGCATAAGAAAATCTTTATTGCCTGTCTGGACATTCAAGTTATTGCAAAGTGTTCTGGTGCATCCCTAGACTAAGCAAGGGTAACTTCAACATGCCGGTCCCATCATCAATCCAGCAGCTCCTTACGTGAGCGCTATACTTAGGGGCTCGTCCAGGATCCGGCTATTGCCTTGGCAACCAGAAGTGAGTGTCTGGACTGTGTGTTGGACTGTCCGGAGAGCTGGGAGTTGTTCCCGTCTCGCTGAGCTGGGGCTTACGTGTGGTTCGACATGTGCCTGCAACGTGTCCGGACAAGTTTTGTGAAGGGGGAGTAGTCATCTTTCCCTGCGTGAGATGTGCATTGAGGATTTCGTGCCAAGTGAGTGAAGTCACGCCTATCTGCGCGCCGGGAGGGCAGAACCACCATTTCTTTGAGAGAGAACGGATTGCAAACTGAAGATGTCCGTCAAATCAAATACTTCAACTGCCCTAAGGCGTCCCATGTCCAACCCGGGGCTGGTTGTCGAGGCTGAGAGAGTTGGGATGCCCGTGACGGATACGGGTATCCGACTGTCCACGAGAGGACAGTTCGTGTTGCTGTCCTCAGAAGGAGAGGGGATGCTTGGGCTCACCTGTCCTAGATGTGAGGGACTGGCTGTTCGGTTCCTGACTTTGCCCGGTGCCAGTGATGTCGGGCCCCTTTGTTTGAGGTTGTGCAAATGGTCAGACCTTTGCGGGAGTACCACGTGGACTGGTTCACCGGAGCTGTTGCTGTAGAAGTCTCACCGCCCGAGGAGTCGGAGATCTCGAGTGGTACCGCCGAAACTGCCTCACCTCAGGGTTTGTGCGCTGAATTATCTCCCAGCGGAGGATTCTTCCGACCTAGAGTTTTGGTCGGGCGGCTCGCAATCGGATGGAGGGGATCTGCCTGACCACCTCTTTGAGCCCCGGTTCCCTGAGCAACAGGGTTTTAGAGGACTTTGGGGCTCCAAGAGAATAAGAAGGAGATGGCGTCCTGTCCGGGAGAGACCTGGCGAATCAGGAGGCGCATGTTTGCCGTGAGGGGTGCGTCTGTGTGGTGAGTTTTATCGCACTCCGTGTTTTTTTTTTCTCCTCTCTCTTCCCCAACCGGGGACATGCCGTCCGGGTCGGGTGCTTGTTGCCGAGCCCTAAGCCCTTGTGTGCTAGTTCTGGGAAGTTACGGACAAGTATGCCCCCCTCATTCAGTGTGATGTGAACGTTCTCCAAGTTTCCACCCCCCCCTTACTCCTCTGGAACCATAAGGACTCTTATGTGAGAAACTTTTGGGAGGGGTTTGGGTTCAGTCAGTTAGAATGGGGAGGGCCCTTGTGCAAATGATACCCTGGAACTATTGAAATCAAGAGAAACAGTAGGAGGACATTTCTATTTCAGCTCTTTACAGCCACTTCCGCACCTTTTTGAGTTTGTGCAGGCTGTTGCAGTACCACAATTCAATCACAATTGTTGAGTTACTGGCCTGTCTTACTCTGGGAGGGTTCACTGGCTTGGACTGCATTCTGGGGATGCAAGTTCATCCTTGGTCGGCAGTGGGAGCTAGAGGGATTCCCGGCAGATTGAGTCTTCCCTAGCAGCCAATGGGAGAGTTTTCCTCCCGCTGGGCATGCTGGGGAGGGGTATATCTGGAAAGGAGGGCAGGTGTTCTGGGGCCTTTTGGCGTTCCCTGCGGGGGGTCCTGGAGTTGGGTTGCGTCATCCACCTTTAGGGTGTGCGTACCCAGGGACCCCATCGGTGTGGCCCATCCGGCCAATGTACTGGCCTTGCTGAGTCTCGGTCGGAGACGAATCTGAGAGGGACCCCAGTAAATGGCTGGGTTCCTAAACATCGCCGGGAAGATCTGGCACCAGAGCCATAGACAGGTACTCTTCGCTGTCGCATGGTTCCGGACGACCGGGAAATAGCTGGGAGGATTTGCTCTGTTCGGGTGCTGGCAAATTATTCTGATTACATTGGCCTGTGGCAGAGGCCTAGAGCCAGGTCAGAGAGAGAAAAGACCCGTTCCTCCTAGCCTGCGTTGTGACGGTGACGCGTGTGAATTGGCGCTGTCTGCGACTGAGTTGCGCTGTGTGCTTATCCAGGCCTGACATCAAGAATCTCTATCTCTTATTCATCAACCTGTCCTTCCTCATCGAGTTGAGTTTATTAAAGCATAAGAAAATCTTTATTGCCTGTCTGGACATTCAAGTGTTCTGTTGCATCCCTAGACTAAGCAAGGGTAACTTCAACATGCCGGTCCCATCATCAATCCAGCGGCTCCTTCAGGGGTGAGCGCTACACATAGTTTGGAGAGAAAAGTCTGTATGGAACACCTGAATGCATGTATACAGAGTTATATGCAAACACATATAGATGTGTGTACATTTTGCATATAAACACAAAACAAACACTAGTTCTTTGGTTAATTCTCCTTCCTTCCTTTAGATAAAAAAACGAAGAAGGCCTGTGGGAATGAGGCCTTAGAACTTTTGAACATTTGTTCATTGGAGAACTGCTTTTCTCCCTATACAAGCTGATGGACATGCAAAATCAAAAGCAGCTCAGAAGAATTAAAACTGAATGCAGCTGAAAGTTTACTGGATTTTTCAGTCTACCAGTGTACTCCTTAAATTAGAGTTCCAGTCTTTTTTTTTAAACTTCCAATTTTTCCAATGCCCCCCTGGTGTACAATGCTAATTGATAATTATGTTTTTGGGTTCTAAATACCCTGTTTATATATTGTCGGGCAGCACTTCCTGTCCCAGCCGCCTAGGCGATGATGTCATTAGGCGATTCCCATTGACTCCTGGGATATCTGTGTCATCTATCCAAGGAGTCTTTAGGAAGCTTGATGAAATCTTGCTGTATTTGAATACAACATGACATGCCTGCAATCAACTGCACCATGCAATGTCATTACTACACAGGCGCGAGATCGGGAGGTGCATGCTGGTTAGCCAGCTGCACCGAATCCTGGAAAGCGGGCTTTAGATGCCCATATCATAGATGGCCACCTGCCTGCTTCCAAGATCATGTACTTTTTTAAAGATTTAAGACAAATCAGCATGAATACTGTTCTAAAAGTATTCTAATTTAAATGTACAAGTAATAATAATCATGGGTGGGGGGGGGGGGGGCTTTTTAAAAAAAAATGAATATGGGGACTGGAGCTCTGCTCTAAGATCTTTTATGTGTTGAAGAATGGCATGTTTTTTACCCAGTAGATGCTCAAGGATTGGACAGTTGGAGGTTTTTGGATGTGATATAACAGCACACTAGTTCACTGGCCACTGTACTATTGCATGGCTTCTTTATATTGATCATGAACTTTCATGAAGAAAAAAACTTTATTATTCAGAAATTTTAACCTGTATTCTTACCTCTAAGCATCTTTTTGGAGAAGGTATTAATTTCTCTTTCAATTTTTTGGCATCTATGAGCAGTAATCCCACGTTTCTTTTCTGTGTGATTGCCATAGCATCCTTGTGCTCTTTGTGGTATTTCTTCAGCTGTTCTGCAAAGAAATCAACTCCTACATGGAAATAAAACAGGCATTTCTTAACCTGGATTGGTAAGGATATAACATTACACATATACAGTAATTGTACAAGGGCACAACAACTGAATAATCGAAACCACATTATACAGGTAGCAAAAACATTTGCTAGGTAATTTCTTGCATATGCATTCTATACTCCTCTGTCAGTGTATTCTAAAACCATATAGAATGCCATAGTGTTAGTTATAGAATAACAAAAGTCAATGCAAAGTATTATTACGTTTAAAGTGGGGGCCACAAAATGGCACTGGCTTCAAAACATGGCTTCAGACATGCTTTGTTAAAGCTCTCTATATGCCAGTCAAAGCACCTGTCACTAAATAAAATGGTGAGCTTACAGTCCTGTTTACATCTGTATTTTAAATGATAGAAACAGAATATCAACCAAAAATCCAGAAAAAAACACATGATACAAATGTTATAAATTGAGTTGCAGTTCAGTGAGTAAAACAAGTATTTGATCCCCAAATAAAACATGACTTGGTACTTAGTGAAGAAACCCTCGTTGGCAAGCACAGAAGTAAAATGTTACTTGTAGATGGTTACCAGGTTTGCACACATCTCAGGAGGGATTTTGGTCCACAGATTTTCTCTAAATACTTAGGCCTTGTACACACGACGGGAAATATCCGCTGTAAACGGTCCCCGGACCGTTTACAGCGTATATTTGCGCCGGGATGTTTTGATCCGATGGCTGTACACACCATCGGATCAAATTCCCCGCCGGCGGACAGCGCGGTGACGCGGCGGTGACGTTGACGCCGCCACGTGACCGCCACGTCACCGCACCAGGAAGTAAACACTTCCGCGCACATGCGTCGGATCCATTCACAGGATACGACGCATGTGCGGCAAGATATGTCCGCTGGTTTGCCGTACTAACCAGCGGACATATCTGACGGCCAGCTATCCGGCGGAATTATTTCAAAGCATGCTTTGAAATTTTTCCGCCGGATGAATCCGGCAAAAAGCGTCCGTTTGCCCCTACAGACGAGGGGATTTTTCGGCTGAAATGGTCCGTCGGACCATGTTCAGCGGAAATATCCCCTCGTGTGTACAAGGCCTCAAGGTTTCTTGGCTATTGCTTGACAAATTGAAGTTTCAGTTCCCTTCATACATTTTCTAATGTGCTATTTCTTAAACCCTTTTGTTGCCTTAGAGGTATGTTTTGGGTGATTGTCATGCTGGAAGACATATCCACGACCCATCTTCTGTGTTCTGGCTGAGGGAAGAAGGTTCTCATGTAAGATTTTACAATACATGGCCCCGTCCATTGGCCCTTTAATGCAGCAAAGTCAGCCTGTACCTTTAGCAGAGAAACAGTCCAAAGCATCATATTTCAATCTTGGTGCTGGACTGTAGGGATGGTGTTCTTAGGGACATAGTCAGCATTTTATCTTCCTCCAAACACCGTAAGTCAATTTAATGCCAAATAACTCAATTCTGGTCTCATCTGACCACAGCACTTTCTACCAATCCTTCTCTAAATCATTTTAGATCGGGGGTCTCATTTCGAGGGCCACATCATAAATTCTACACATACTTGTGGGCTACATCGTAAATTTTACAAAAATTATTTATAAATAAATCCGCAGCAGCGAAATATAATATTTTCCAGTCTGTTGGAAGTAGGGCTGGGTGGATCACCTGTATCCTACACCTGTAGCTAAATGATGTAGCCTCATGCAGCAGGTTAAACTTGCATTAGGGCCATTTGTTACCCCTATCAGAGTTTCCCCACACATTTGTGTCCCCATCACCCATCAAAGAGTCTCTGCAAACTGGTGTCTTCATCAGAGCCCCTCCGCACATTTGTGTGCCCATCAGAGCCCCCACACACATTTGTGTGCCCATCGGAGCCCCACACACATTTGTGTGCCCAGCAGTGCTTCCCTGCACATTTGTATTATCAGAGACATTTTATTTAAAAAAATTCAGGAGCCATTTTATGTGTTTTTTTCAGGATTTTTGATTGATATTCTGACTCTTTTATTAAAAATACACCTATGAAAACAATTATAGACCGTTAATTTCTTTGTAAGTGGGCAAATTTACAAAATCAGCAGGGGATCAAAAAAAAATCCTCGCTGTAACAAATGGTAGTTGTATTGTTTGCATTACTAGTGAAAATCCCATGTCTGACCAACGTAAATCTAACTGCAGGTAACAATAAATTAACTGCAGTCTTTCTTCTGAACTGTATACAAAGAACACAATATAGGACAATTAATCCCAATTGCATTTTAGATCAAGTAAAGGTATAAACTGGTGTTATTTTATTGTACCCTTTTACCTAGGAGGGGTACCACTTCTCTTCCATATCCTGAGTTTCTTCTGTAACAGTAACTGTGCGCTGTAACTCAGCTAAGTCTGTGGTATTATACAACACCATGGGGTTGATTTACTAAATTTTGAGAGTGTAAAATCTGGTGCAGCTTTGTATGTTTTTCTGTCAATTAAGCTTTGACAAAAAACTGGAAGCTCATTGGTTTCTCTGCAGAGCTGCACCAGATTTTACTCTCTGCAGTTTTGGTAAATCAACTGCAGTTTTCAGCAGATCATTTTGTCTAAATCTTACCAATCCACTCTTTATTGAAGGAGTAGTACTCCAACCAGCAAAGTAGTGGACAGATAGGAATTTTCCATGTATTATGATGGAATGCTGAATAAATCTATAGGTGCAACACTTTATTACCATATTATTGCTCTTATTTCGGGTGTAGCAAAAGCGAAACTTGGATTTTTGTACTTACCCTAAAATCCCTTTCTTGGAGTTAATTGACAGACACATGATTCATAGACTTTTGGGATGTCTAAAGGTCATCCAACAGTGGGTAGACAACAGAAAAAAAACACTAACAAGCCCATACAACACGACAGAACAGAACAGAACTTTGGGCTGCCTGCACCTCAAAGTGCTGCCTGTAAGGACCTTAAGCCCAAAGTTGGAATTAGTGGCCTTTGGGTGCCAAAGTCCATTCAAACATGCATGCCCATGCTCATTAACATGCTTATGTGTACAGGCAAGCACACATGCACATGTAGATGCACGCAAGGCCCTGACTCTTCCTAAAGCACAGGGATGAATTGGATTTTCTTGACAATAGCACAGTGTCCCAGTTGAAGTGAAGACAAAAAGCCAGCTTAAAAAGGAAAGAGACTCCAGACCTGAACACCATCTTGTCCCTGCTTAAGAACCAGAAATATTTTGTTACAGGACAAAGCCACCAGGTCATACAGATGCCTCAGTAAATTGATGGTGAAGTGCTGAGAGAGCCAGTCCACAAAGTAGTTAATAGCTGTTAGCATGAACTTTAAACATTCCACAACTAGGAAGTCAGTGTGAAGGGAAACCAGATCCCTTCTGACAAGCTTTTTCTTGCTGGTTCTTGCCGAGAAAACCGAGCGTGTGTATGAGGCTTCTTTGTAGACGGCAATATAACCCAATGGTCTCTGAATCTGGTGTCCTTCAATGCACATGAAAGAAAAAAAGACAAATGTGCAATGCACACTTAGGCCCCATACACACGAGCAGACAGATTTGACCGATTTGAACAAATCTGTCTGCTGGGGACGTATTGGTTTGATCATGTACACACGATCAAACCAAAATCCCCGCCAGCAGACATGTCTTCTAACGCGTTGAATGGTTTTGATGCATGCGCGGAAGTGTTTTACTTCCTGGTGCGGTGACGTGGCGGCGTCAACGTCACCGCCACGTCAGCGCACCAGGAAGTAAAACACTTCCGCGCATGCATCAAAACCATTCAACGCGTTAGAAGACATGTCTGCTGGTTAGCGTACTAACCAGCAGACATGTCGGGCGGACGGGTTCCCAGCCGAAAGATTTGAAAGCATGCTTTCAAATCTGTCGGCTGGCCAAATCCGTCAGCTCGCCCGTACACACGATTGAATCTGTCTGCTGGGACGGTCGGGCCGACCGTTTCCAGCAGATAGATTTGATAGTGTGTACGTGGCCTTAGGGCCATATACTGTATATAAGCAAATAAAGGTCATAAAGGATTATATATGTTACCCTAGAGATGAACAGTCATGCAGTTCAGAGGCAATAAGGAAAAGTAAAAGGTGACGACTAAGCATAAAATCCAAATCATACCATGGTCTTCAGCTTTTAACACTTCCAAATCTAAGCTTTCATTCGCTTTAAAGAACAAATGAAACTGTTCAAAGGTTTTTGCATATACACTGGCTGTATCAAATGCAGACTGTATAGTTTCCTAGGATACAAAGAAAATACATAATTACATTTTCATGAGCATAGAATGTTGTTGCTTCTAAACAGCCATTTTAGATGAAACACTTTTGCAAGACTCTGGCATATAAACAAAGCAAGAGGTTATGTTCACAGGCTACATCCCCTATTTTTTCTAATATAAAATGTTTAGGATTTGGTCATGCTTAAAATATTCTAGCTGTGCTGCCAGTGTTCTTACATGTGAAATTACATGTTTTCTGAATAACTGAACATCTAAAGCGTTTCACTAATTATAAATCGTTGTGCTGCACAGATGTAAAGTGTTATTATTCAGCTTCAAGTATCCATGTTCAGTATTACTTAAATTAAAAATGTTATTAAGCATATGGACGCTGTACTCTTTTATAAAAAAAAAAAAAGCCTCGCAAAAATGGTGTAAATAGACATGTAATGTACATTACACGACACACATTCATACTCCACATCTTTACTCAAGCTGCTCCCAATCTCTACTATGTATTGTACGCTCTCTGCATCTAATTTTCTGTCACCTATAGAAATTTTATTTGCTTTTAGCTGTGGGAACGATTGTTTTCATTCATCCACTTTCCATGTTTTCGTTCCTACACCACTGTTGCCAGAAACCACTGATATTCTTTTCTTTTCAGAACCAAACCTTGTAAAATTCCTGTGTATCTGTGTATTAGTGAAACGTATTACACAGGCTGCATAGGACAAACAATAAAAGAACAGTGAAGCAAAAATGCTGCATACAAGACATACCTACCAACCTTTTTTGACTAAAACATGACATATAACAACATTTCTTTACCCAAACATGAGTGGATTAAATCAAAGGTCTGAGTTGATGTTAAAGGGTGAGGCCACACAAAATGTTTATTTTATATATAACGAACAAGCTACATTAGCCTATTAGCGCTTATATGTCTTGAACAATCCAACAGTGAGATCTTCTGTGATAATTCCTGGGTTTTGGATGTTGCAGACGGCCTTTGCATGTTTTAGCACCTCTTGTTGCATTAGGAATAATACAAAATAAAAATCTCCAAAGTAGAGTGGGACCTCCATAATAATGACCACATCAGTTGCGTAGACTCAGACCAGTTTTGACAACCGCCCATAGATTTA
This sequence comes from Rana kukunoris, assembly GCA_029574335.1. Lineage (NCBI taxonomy): Eukaryota > Metazoa > Chordata > Amphibia > Anura > Ranidae > Rana > Rana kukunoris. The sequence continues at coordinate 373,254,898 of CM056049.1, forward strand.
CAGGCAGCCCATAAAAACAGGCACTTTTTCTTCTGCCCCTAAAAGCCCGTAGGAGCAGAAATGTGCCAATAAAAATGGCTGCGATCATCGCGGGTGTGAACTGCAAATGTGCAGCTACGAAATACCCCGAGACGATCCGATCCTGAGTACGTGCCGCCCGGCCCACCCCCACCTGCTGATGATGTCATGCGCAAACCGCATTTCCCTCTTTGCATTGCTTCTTTTGTGTAAAATACCTGTTGATCCTGACAGTCCTCCTGCTTCCCTATATCATACTGACCATGCCAGGGCATGGAAGCACATCTATCCTGTGTGGTCAGTTTCTTTGCATTCTACTTGGGAGCACAACCTACCAGTACTCCAATGGTCAAAGATCAATGTACTGCTGTTTGCTGCCTTCTGTTGACATTCACCCCCCCCCCCCCCCTCTATTTTACACTGAATGGGTTCACATACACTTGGGCTCACTTTGTTTTTATGTCTGTATACTGACATGTAATATAATCACTGACATGTAATTATATCTGCATAAGTGTAGAACTTACTTTTATTTGAAAGATTAATCCCTGCAAATGCCTGTCATCTTCAAACATGGTGCTTAGACTGGGTCCTTCTCCACACATCTTCTCCTCCAACTTGTTATTAATTGTTGGCTGAGTAAAAGCATCAAAATAAGGGTCTGGGACAAGACTGGCCAAGGACAACACAGTTTCTTGAAAACGGTGAACAACATTTGCAATTGTGTCCTAAAAATAAAATGCGAATGAGAAATAAGATTATTTGATACAAGCAACTTTTAAGCATTAAGCAAATTTTAAGCATCTATTCAACAATTATATGTATGTGAAAGTAAAAAAAACAACAAAAAAAAAACAGAACATCAGGGGACACCAATATAAGAAAACTAATTTAAAAAATTTCATCCCACATATATCAAAATGTATTTAGTAGGCAAAATGAATTTAAATGAATATTAACAATTAGCAGAAAAAATGGTGACAGTGGAAAAAAAAAACACAATCCAAAAATTGAATAGTGGCGCAATGAAAAATGGGATTGGGGGTAATAACATAGTGCTAAATAAAATACAATTCAAGGCTTTATTAGTGATGCATGTAGAACAATGAGGTGAAATGGGGATAATAACGGCATGCCTTGATAGTAACAGGCCTAAAGGAGACTAAATTAATTGTGACTATACACGGGCAACTAATAAACAACATGACAATATGTGGGCAAAAAAAAACAAGCAATTGTGACTATATGAAGGAAAAAAACAGGCAATCATGACACTATGCAAACAACACATGGGCATTCATGACAATATGCAAGCAATTGTGCCAATATGCAGGCAACAAACAGGCAATCATTGACAATATGTATACAATATTATTGCAAACTTGACTTTAAAGTCCTCACCAGCACCCCCTCTGCACCTTTTACCAACAAAACTTGCCACCAGCAAACCCTCAACACACTTTTCCCAGTAACTCCCCCACCAAAAAGCCCTCCTTAGCTTTCCCCAGCAAACTCTCCCACACCTTTCCTCAACACTCCTATGTCCTGCTGACTGCAAATGACCGGCAGGAGGATTAATATTCAATTAACAGACCAGTCCAGGACTCTAGTGGATTTTTGTCCGAAGGGGCGTTGGCCGGGAACTTGGTAAGCATACACACGGCAGAACATTTTCAGCCAACATTCACCAAATCACGTACCGAACGTACCAAACACGTACTGCCACCCTTTGGGCAACTTCTGCTATTGTTGTCTGATGTTTAGCATTGGTTCTGAGCATGCATGTTTGTACTTTGGATTTTAGTCCGATGGACTTGTGTACACACGATCGAATGATCCGACATAACACATTTGTTGTCAGAAAGTTTGAGAGCATGCACAGCGAACATTTATCTGTGGAAATTCCAACAACAATTGTCCGATGGAGCATACAGACAGTCGGATTGTCCAATAAAACACGTCCATCGGACCGTTGTTGTCCGAAAGTCCGATCATGTCTATGGGCCTTAAGAATGCTCTTAAACTACTATACCTCAGAGTCCTGCAACACATCGAGCCATAGGCACCTTAATATGGATGTAGAGTAGAACAATGTTTGTGCACACCTCAATTCCAGAGGAGAGGATAGATGAAGGAAAAGTAACAGGAAGTCAGTTTATATCACACTGCCCAATGTGCTGTTCAGCTGCAGTGCTGTCTGTTGCTAATCATTTGTGTTCTCTGGTCAGTGTAGTGTAGTGAAATTCATCACAAGTGGGCAGTGAGCACCCTCTCAGCTGCAGTACCTGGTGCAGGCCACACATCCCCATTACCTTTCTGGGTATGCCACTGTAATTATCATAGAATGGTCCATTGCAAGAAATAAAGATTTCTTCTGTTGACACTGGGCATGCGCGCATGCTTAGAATCACGTCGCATATACTCACTAAGATACGTCGGCGCAATGCCTACGATTTGACGGCGTCGTTCCCTGGCCCATACCTTTGCATTAGCTGCGTCTGCTATATGAGGGGTAACTTTACGCCGGACATAAGCCTTACGCAAATTGCATATATGAAGCGGCTGTACGCATCTAAGTTCGTGAATCGGCGTATCTTACTCATTTGCATATTTAGAATGGGAATGCCGAATGCCGAATGCGTCCAGCATAACTATGTTCCCACGATATGCCAGCGTAGGCAAGTTACGTCGGACGGCTGAAGCCCTGTTTTTTCGACGTATCTCGCTTTGTGAATCGGCGCAAAGATGTGACGGGGCACATTTGGACTTACGTCGGCGTATCTGGAGATACGCCGACCTAAAACATTTCTGAATCCGGCCCATAGTGTATGTTCACTATGCTGACTTTTATCATTCATATTTGTGCAAGTAAAAATTCTATGTATGCAAAGTGAATTTCCATCAAATTTAACAGTGAAAATTATTCTTGCAAACTGAAATCAAATTTTACAATGCAAAATACTGTATTACTTTAAAAAATTAGCTACAATGTATATTTTTTTATAATACAAAATAGAAAATAAAGAGAACATGTATTGCTACTTCTTCTTCCATTAAACTTCAACATAAATGTATTTTATATAATATTAAAATTCTATATTTTCACCTACATCTTAGGAGTTTTATGAAATCACTACAAAAAGTATCACTGTGGTAGATACGGTAGATACACACTGGAAGTGTATTACTAAAATATGGTGCAACATTATTTTATATATCAATATAAATGAAAAGGCAAAATGTATTCCCACATTAATGTCATTTTTATTTATATATATAAAAAAAAAAAACAAGACAAACCTGAAAATCATCAAGTGAGGGCTCAAACCATAATGACTGGGTATCAAGGACAATTTCTGTGAGGTACATTGGTACAATTTCTTCTTCTGCAGAAGCTCCAGGCAGCGGGGACACAACAGAAGCCTAGTTAAATAGAGAAAATCTTACTATAATTTTATTAGTTTCCACAATGCAACCATTTTGAAAGACCAAGTCCAGGGAAAACTGTTATATTTGTTTTGTATGCTGGCTGGCAAGTTTAAATACATACTGGTTTTATGTATCACTCAAGCATAGGTGCATTGGTGACTATAACCATCATTTCATAACGTGCATATCTGATATTCCTAATAAAGGTTTTTAGACAGAAAAGATACTAAAGTGTGTTACCATACAAAATTACAAAGTCAATTTTTTTTTTTAAAGATCTCTTGAGTACATAAATATTAGATACATGCTACTCAAACATCACTAGCAAACACCTGGAAAGGATAGTTTTGGCACATGGATATTTTTTCACTTGTCTAAAAATCTCTGTGCACACAGGTGGCAGCCATTTATTTCCACTTTTGCAGATAAAAGATGAGAATGCCACCAACCGTGCATTGTTTATACAAGACAGTCATGTCAGAAAGCATACTGCAGTGATTCCTGACACCTGGCACACTGCTGATGAATTCAAGGACAGGCAGAGAGGTCTTATCACCTATCATTTTAGATTTGACAACTGACCACCATCTGCCACTAACTCTAGCTCTGCCCACAGCTCGAGAAAATATGTTCAGATTTTTCTCTAAAGTAAGCACATTTAAGATTAGCAAAAATGTGCCTAATTAATAGACCTGTGCACACTGAAATATTTTGTTTCCGAATTTCGTTTTCGTCCAAAAAATACATTTATTTAGTTACTCCCGAAATTCGTTTTTATTTATTTTGTTTCGTTAAAAAATGCATTAGTCCAAAAATTCGAATAAATTTAGGTCAAACATGTCATTGAAGGCTTATGGTGTCTGTCGAATGTTCTAAGAAGATTCGACGGAGCAGCTAAACTGTACGACGCCACAATCGTACATTTCCGGTCAAATGCTCCGCCTACAAGCTATAGAAGAATTCTAATGTTGTATGACACTAGTAATAATTATATTTATAAATTATTATTACTAGTTAACCAACATTAGAATTCTTCTATAGCCTATGGGCCGAGCATTTGACCGACAATGTTACGATTGTGGTGTCGTACAGTTTAGCTGCTTGTCGAATCTTCTTAGAACTTTGACAGACACCATAAGCTTTCAATGACAGATTCGACGTTTGTATGCTTTTTGCTGCTTCGTCGAATCTTCATGCATTCGGACAAAAACTAATGCACATGTCTACTATTTAATGAATAGGATGAAACATTGCATTTAGTTCTTTGAAGATATAACACAGTGTACAGTCTTGTAGGAATGTAAAGCACAAAATACAAAACATTACCCTTGCAGACCATTTGAATAATCAATTGGATGATATTACCTGTGAAACTTCATCATAGCCAGATTGCACAATCAGACCGAAAGCTATTTTTATATCTAATCACTTTAAATGTAAATGTTACCTTTTTGTCTGTCGCTTCAGCTTGTATGAAACTACTGTTCCATGCCTGTATCACTGCATAAGAAGGTGTATATTTCATCTTTTCCACCAGGTAGTTCAACAAAGATGACACTGAGTTAACAGCCAGAATGTGCATGGTGTTCACTATCAGGTAATCAGTCAATCGAATAAAGCTTTTCATAATAAAAAAAAAAAAAGAGACATAACAGTGATAAGTAATTTAATTTTGTCATCAGTATTTTTCAAAATCCTTGAATGAATTAGAAACTTGCATATTTTTTCTTTTACCAATAAATTTAATATTTATTTGTTTATCCATTAACATCCGTTATCATCAATTTAATGTTTTAGATTTACATACACCATAGGATAATATTTTACAATCCTTGATCTCCCTTCAACACACACCTATGCACCTTGGATGATTCTCCATGTATATTCTTATTTTCAGGCTTGTGTTTATTCTTCTTGGGAAATTAATCAGCAATTGTGGATTTCACAACAATTTCTATGTTCTTTTTTATTAAAGGCTTGGAATTTGAGCAACTGAACTTACATCCTTCTTTTTATAAACGATGATGCCTAGTCTAAACCTTAAACCTTCCCTCATATGACTTGTATTTAGCATTGTATCTCAAATACACACTTTGAATAAGTCCTCTAATGATGTTTCAAAGTATTAATATATATATTTATTATCAGATTAATTTTGGGGTCATTTTTACTTTGGAAGCTCTTATTAGAGCCATTATTCGTTGGTATTCCTGTGACAAATGGTGTTAAAACCCTCATTACCTATTTGTGCTCAGCATAATTAACTTTTCAATTACTGTATTTATTGCCGTATAACACTCACTTTTTTGCCCTGAAAATAGAGGGTAAACTGTGCCTGCGTGTTATAGGCATGGGGTTGTCGAAAGTTTTTTTTCTGAAACTTCCCTCTTAAAGTTAGGGTGCCTGTTATATAACTGTGCGTGTTATACGCCGATAAATACAGTGGTTTTTTTTTTTTTTTTTACTAACGCCTCCGACAATGCTGAACCTACATTTCTATTTCATAATTTTTTAAGACATTTGTGGCTTCTGGCTTCAGCTATCAAAAAGACAATCTACTAAGGTAGATTATTCTAAAATGGAGAATAAAACCATATATATTTGGAAGTAAGACATTTAGATACCTTGGGCCAGATTCAGCAAGCATTTACGTCAGCGTATCTCCAGATACGCCTCCATAATTTCAAATGTGCGCCGTCGTATCTTTACGCCGAATTCTCAAAGTGAGATACGCTGAAAAATAGCCTTCCTCCGCCCGACGTAACTTGCCTACGGTGGCGTATCGTGGGCGCATAGTTACGCTGGGCGCATTAGGCATTCCCATTAGAAATATGCAAATGAGGGCGATTCACGAATGTAGATACGCCCGGCCGCTTCATATACGCGCTTTGCGTAAGGCTTACGTCCGGTAAAGTAAAGTTATCCCTGCTATATGAGGCGCAGATAATGCAAAGGTATGGGCCAGGGAACGACACCGTCAAATTTTACATAGTTTACGCCGTTTACGTATACCGGGAATAGGGCTGGGCGTAGGTTACGTTAACACGTCATAGGCATTGCGCACCGACATTACTTAGGGAGTTTTCGGCATGATTCTGAGCATGCCCAGTTCGAGCAGGCCATTCATTAGCATGGGGTCATGCTTAATTTAAATACATGACGCCCACCTCCTTCCTACTTTGAATTAGGCGGGCTACGCCGCCGTAACTTAGGGAGCAAGTGCTTTGTGAATACAGCACTTGCCTCTCTAAGTTGCGGCGGCATAGCGTAAAGAAGATACGCTACGCCACTTCTAAAGATACGCAAATGTATTTGAATCTGGCCTCTTCTGTTTTAAGAAAGCTCTACTGTGCTTTGCGCTTCTTTAGTGGATGGAGCCTTCGATAATCACCTTCACATTTGCAGGTTTTACTGAATTGCAAAGTTTTGTGTGACATAACAAACATAATTTTATGACTGAAGGAGAGTATTCAGAAATGATCTAATCATTAGGCTGGTGTTCTTTAAGCATTTAACTATGTAAATATACAGTGGGGAGACACAAATGGTCATGGCTTTGTATGTTATCTGGCAGGGGTGTCTGCATTAGAAAACTAGCTGAATACGATTATAATTGTGCTAGCAGCTTAGGCATATGTACTTCAACTGAATATTTAGCTGTTTGCCTAAACTTAAACGTCACAAACAAATTTAAACTTGCAAAAGTAGAAGAAGCCCAGGAAGCTTTGCAGCAGGTGAGCTGGTCTAGTGTTCGCAGGCATGCCAACGCGACATCAGTACTGTCAGACCAGGAGAGGAGCCAGACAAGCAAGCCACAAAAGGGCCAGGGACCAGGAGTCATTGGCACAGGTCAGGCTGCATTTCATGGGACTGATAAGGCTGCATTTCATGGGCACGGGTCAGGCTACATTTCATGTGCTCTGGTAAGACTGCATTTCATGGGCATTGGTAAGGCTGCATTTCATGGGACTGGTAAGGCTGCATTTCATGGGCCCTGGTAAGGCTGCATTTCATAGGCACTAGGTAAGGCTGCATTTCATGGGCACTGGTAAGGCTGCATTTCATGGGACTGGTAAGGCTGCATTTCATGGGCACTGGTCAGGCTGCATTTAATTGCCGCTGGTAAGGCTACAATTAATTGGTATTGGTAAGGCTGCATTTTATGGGCACAGGTCAGGCTGCATTTCATTGCTGCTGGTAAGGCTTCATTTAATTGGTACTGGTGAAAGCTGCATTTAATTTGCACGGGTCAGCCTGCATTTCATGGGCACTGGTAAATATTTTAGTACATCATTTGGTTCAGAATATTATTTTGTTTTCCTTCTCTAAAACCTAGGTGCGTCTTAGGCCGCGTACAGAAGAGGAGACATGTCCGCTGAAACGACGGACCGTTTCCAGCAGACTTGTCTCCTCGGATATTTGGTCTGATGGCGTGTACACACCATCGGACCAAAATCCCCTTGGACGGATAACGCGGTGACGTGGCGGTGACGTTGACGCCGCCACTTCACCAATCCGGGAAGTAAAATACTTCCCCGCATGCGTCGAATCCATTCGACACATGCGGGAGATTTATGTCCGCTGGTTAGGCGTACTAACCAGCGGACATGACGGACGGACGGGTTTCCAGCAGACAAGTTTTAATGCATGCTTTAAAACTTGTCTGCTAGCCCGTACACATGGTCGGATATGTCCGCTGAAACTGGTCTGCGGATCAGTTTCAGCAGACAAGTTTGATCATGTGTACGCGGCCTTATGGTCAGGTGCTTCTTATGGAGCGAAAAATATGGTAATTAGAATCTAAAAAAATACAGCAATAAAGGAAATTACAATGTCCATAGCATCCAATCATTTTTTTTCTAATGCTGTGAATAAAATATTAACTAATATAATCTTATTTGAAACACAAGTTTATAAAATATTGTTACACATTCTGTTGACATGCGTTTATTCTTCTTACCTTACTACTAGTATTTAGATAATTAAAATCAGTATACTAAATTACTGTATAAGCTATATTGCTACTAATGTCATAGCTTGTCAACTGACCATGTTAGTCTTCTGCAGTGAGACCTCTTGTTTGCCTGTTCTGTGTATGTCATTTTATCAGAAGATTCTCCAAAGGGGTCACCTTCAATGTGAGACAGATCCAGCATATCTTGTGCTGAAGATTCAATTAAAATTCCTTTTGGAGCAAAACATTAACACAATTTTTAAACTCAATTTAGGCTCATGTTTTGGCCAGCACACACACACACACACACATATACATACACATCTAAACCGGTAAAAAAACAAATAAAACACGTTCATAATATAGTCTACTAGAATTTTACTTACAGCTAACCTCCAGGCAGACATACAGTAAAAGGTGCAAACTGATGCAGCTCTGTATTCATTAATACATCATAACATTTTTAAATGCAAGAGCTCAGACTAGGGAGGGGGCGGAGGTAGCACAAATAGTCAATCAGTTGTGCTGCAGGAAGCATGCAGATAGAGAGGAAAGAGCAGAGTGAATGAAAGATGAGCTTATTGATGGGTTGCCTCTCCTTTCACAGTCCAGTCACAGACTGGTGGTGGGGATGAGACCTGTAAGTGTTCTTGAACTGCAACAGAAAAAAAATCAAGTGTTCTGCCCTGTCAGACAGGGACGTACTGTGTAGAAGAGCTGTGTATATTACAGAATGTATGGAGAGAAACACACATCATTTGAATACCATATATAAATTTCATGTGTGTATTTAGTGGTTTGCCTGGAGCTCAGCTTTACAAATGAGATACGATACTTCCCTTGGGTTCATTTAAAGCAAGGCAAAGGATATACCACCTCCCCTTCTCCAACTATACCAACTAAGTTTATGCCCCCAATCATACCACTGCCTACATCTAAGCAAATATTATGGATAGAAGAAGATAATTAATCAAACTCTTCTCACCTCTGTCAGGAATGGTATGAAAAGACAAAAAAAGCAACAGGAAAATTATATACATTTTACTGGAGAAAGCAATAATCTGTATTAACCATGGTGATTGTAACTTAATATTGTTTGTCATAAAGAAAATGTATTGTTGATTATGTTAGTATTAAAGTATGCAATAATTAAGAAAGCTTTATATACAGTACCTTGAGATTTTCCAAATGTTGTCACATTACAACAAAAAAACATAAATGTATTTTATTGGGATTTTATGTGATAGACCAGCACAAAGTGGCACATAATTGTGAAGCAGAAGCAGGTATATGATAAATGGTTTTCAATTTTTTTTACACAAAAATCTAAAAAGTGTGGCGTGCATTTTTATCGAGCCCCCTTTACTCTGTTACCCATTAACTAAAATCTAGTGGAACCGAATTAGTAAATAGAGTCCACTTGTGTGTAATTTAATCTCAGTATAAATACAGCTGTTCTCTGTAGCCCTCAGAGGTTTCCTAAAGAACAAACAGCATTGTGAAGGCCAAGAAACACACCAGACAGGTCAGAGATAAAGTTGTGGAGTAGTTTTAAACAGATTTAGGTTATAAAAAAATATCCCAAGCTTTGAACATCTCACGGAACACTGCTCAATCAATCATCCGAAAATGGAAAGAATATGGTACAACTGCAACCCTACTAAGAGATGACAGACTCCACCTAAATTGACAGGCTGGGAAAGCTTTAATCACAGAAGCAGCCTAAAGGCCCATGGTAACTCTGGAGGAGCTGCAGAGATGCACAGCTCAGGGGGGAGAATCTGTCTATAGGACAACTATTAGTCGTGCACCCCACAAATCTGGCCTTTATAGAAGAGTGGCAAGAAGAAAGCCATTGTTGAAAGAAAGCCATACAAAGTCTGGATTGCAGTTTGCGAGAAGCCATGTGGGGGGACACAGCAAACATGTGGAAGAAGGTGTTCTGGTCAGATGAGACCAAAATGTTTTACTTTTTGGCCTAAAAGCAAAAAGCTATATGTGGTGGAAAACTAACATGGATCCTCACCCTGAACACACCATCCCCACTGTGAAACATGGTTGTGGAAGCATCATGTTGTGGGAATTATTTTCTTCAGCAGGGACAGGGAGCTGGTCAGAGTTGATGGGAAGATGGATGAAGCCAAATACAGGACAATTTTAGAAGAAAACCTGTTATGCCGCGTACACACGATCACTTTATGTGATGAAAAAAAATGACGTTTTTAAAAACGTCAATTTAAATGACTGTGTGTGGGGGAAAACGTCGTTCTATGTCTTATGAAAAAACGACAAAAAAAATCGAAGCATGCTTCAATTTTTTGTGTCGTTTTTTCAAAACATTGTTTTTTGTTTCAGAAAAAATCACCGTGTGTAGCAAAAAACGTTGTTTAAAACAACGTTTTTCAACCCGCGCATGCCCAGAAGCTAGTTATGAAGCGAGCTTCAATGGAAAAGAGTGGTGAACGTAACCTCGCTTTGCTAGAGCTTTGTGAAAAAACAATGGTGTGTATGCAACATCGTCTTTGAAAAATGAAGTTTCAAAAACGTTGTTTTTTACTTCACAGAAAACATTTTTTTATCACATAAAGTGATCTCGTGTACGCGGCATTAGAGTCTACAAAAGACTTGAGACTGGGACAGAGGTTCGCTGTCCAGCAGGACAACGACCCTAAACGTACAACCAGAGCTACAATGAAATGATTTAGATCAAAGCATATTCATCTATTAGAATGTCCCATTCAAAGTCCAGACCTAATTTTAATTGGGAATCTGTGGCAAGACTTGAAAATTGCTGGTCACAGATGCTATCCATCTAATCTTACAGTGCCTGAGCGATTTTGTAAAGAAAAATTTGCAGAAATTTCACTCACTAGATGTATAAAGCTGGTAGAGACATACCCAAAAAGACTTGAAGTTGTAATTGCAGTGAAAGGAGGTGGTTCTACAAAGTATTGACTGACGGTCTGAATACAAATGCATGCCATACTTTTCAGTTATTTATTCGTAAAAAAAAATTAAAACCATTTATAATTTTTCTTCTACTACACAATTATGCACCACTTTGTGTTGGTCTATAACATAAAGTCCCAATAAAATATATTTACGTTTTTGGTTGTAACATGACAAAATGTGCAACATTTCAAGGGGTATGTGAAAAAGGGGGGGGGGGGGTCTGCGCTGTATGGGTATAACAGGGATGGGTGATTGAGCACGTGAACGTGTGTGAAAGGGGGTGTGTAAACAGACTCAGAGCAAAACAATAATAATAATAACACACATAAAAATATTGATACCAATGCAGGGCATATATATAATCTGGGTCACAATGTGGTGATAAAGTGAATCACAAAAGTGACAGGCATGGTACAAATCACAAAAATAGACCATGTGACAAAAAAAAAAACATACAATGTGCACAAAGTGCTAAAATGGCAAATTAAAAGGTTAAGCCAGAGGGAATGCCTCTGGATAAAATACACAAGTCTCTCAGATGTTTCCCCAATGTCCAGGAAAAAAGATGAAAGATCCAAAGATAAAGTGGTGGTGTCAGAAAGAAAATATGCAGTGAACACCTCTGGTGGTCCCTAGCTCCTCACCTCAAATAGCAGAAAAACCTCCAGGGGGGGGGTAATACTTCAATAGGGAAATGGCCGCAGCACTCCTCAGCAGTAAAGCATGAAAAAGATACGGAACGAATCTTGGTACAGTATGAAGGGAACATCTACTCAAACATCATGAATCACACATGCATCCACTCACATGGAGGTGATGGATGGTGGGCCTATCTCCCACGAACTGCAAGTTCGTCTTCTGTCCTGAATATGCACCTGGCTATTCCTCTTCTGTGGATGGGCTGGATGGCACTCGGAACCAATCAAGGGAAGCCTCAGATAGCGTGCATGTCAGGAGAAAAATAGACCATAGCACAGCCCCGCAAACTTAAAACACGTGACTTCCCCTAAGGAAGTCACGTGGTGTGACGAGACGCGTAGGGATCGAGGAGCATTAGAGTCCACACGCCTGATGGAGCAAGACCCACCTGCCGTCCGTCTGGGATCTTTATGTCCAGCACCTATTTTTTAAATGTGAGTGCTATTTGTGTTTTTAAATAAATGTTTTAAGTTTGCGGGGCTGTGCTATGGTCTATTTTTCTCCTGACATGCACGCTATGAGGCTTTTTCTGGCTATTGAAGTATTACCCCCCCTGGAGGTTTTTCTGGCTATACGTGCAATAGCCGTGAGGCGAGGAGCTAGGGACCACCAGAGGTGTTTACTAGGGTTGTCCCGATGCCACTTTTTTAGGACCGAGTACAAGTACCGATACTTTTTTTCATGTACTTGCCGATACCGAATACCGATACTTTTTTTTTAAATGTCATGTGACAGTTTTCAAACCACAATACAGACTAAGGATATTTTATTTAGAATTATGAAGAACTCTAAGGCCTTGTACACACGAGTGAATTTTTCCGCTGAACATGGTCCGACGGACCATTTCAGCCGAAAAATCCGCTCGTTTGTAGGGGCAAACGGACCATTTTGGCCGGATTCCTCTGGCGGAAAAATTTCAAAGCATGCTTTGAAATATTTCCGCCGGAGAGCTGCCCGTCGGATATGTCCGCTGGTTAGTACGGCAAACCAGCAGACATATCTGCCCGCACATGCGTCGTATCCTGTGAATGGATCCGACGCATGCGCGCAGAAGTGTTTACTTCCTGGTGTGGTGACGTTGCGGTGTGACGGGCGGCGTCAACGTCACGGCGTTGTCCGCCGGCGGGGAATTTGATCCGATGGTGTGTACAGCCATCGGATCAAAACATCCCGGCGTAAAGATGCGCTGTAAACGGTCCGGGGACCGTTTACAGCGGATCAATTCCCTCGTGTGTACAAGGCCTCACTCAAGACATTATAAAATAATAAAAATGAGTAACAAATGAATAAAAAAATGTTATTTTCTTGTCATGCAGTAGTAAAAAACTCAAAGAATTTTCACAGAACATGTTGATAAATACAAAAAAAGTATTCTATTTAGGTATCGGGAGCATTTGCGCGAGTACAAGTACTCCCGCAAATACTCGGTATCGGTCCCGATACCGATACTAGTATCGGTATCTGGACAACCCTAGTGTTTACTACATATTTTCTTCCTGACACCACCACTTTATCTTTGGATCTTTCATCTTTTTTCCTGGACATTGGGGAAACATCTGAGAGACTTGTGTCCTTTATCCAGAGGCATTCCCTGTGGGATGTCCGCTCTGGCTTAACCTTTTAATTTGCCATTTTAGCACTTCGTGCACATTGTATGTTTTTTTTTTTTGTCACATGGTCTATTTTTGTGATTTGTACCATGCCTGTCACTTTTGTGATTCACTTTATCACCACATTGTGACCCAGATTATATATATGCCCTGCATTGGTATCAATATTTTTATGTGCGTTATTATTATTATTGTTTTGCTCTGAGTCTGTTTACACACCCCCTTTCACACACGTTCACGTGCTCAATCACCCATCCCTGTTATACCCATACAGCGCAGACCCCCCCCCCCCCTTTTTCACATTTGCTTTCCTCTCTGCCCAGGACAGAGTGTTAGGTGTTTGCAGCAGTGTCCCCACCCCTCTCGGTAGCGCAGGAGTCCTCTCTACAACATTTCAAGGGGTATGAATACTTTTTCAAGGCACTGTATGTGCAAACATTCGGTTGATACTTACACATTTATCTAGAGTAAGCAATATCGTTTCAATAAAATACAAAACATAAACCTAAAATATTTTAATTTTACATCCTAAATCCTAAAGTTGCTTTCCTTGTTAAAGTAATTCTAAACCACAAAAGATGTATGCAGTTGCTTGCACTGAAAATACAATTTTATGATAGAAATTCGATCTGGCAAATTATTTATATGTGCATGGATCCTGATTTTACCTGTATTCTCTGAATCATTGGGGTAGTCATCTGGTCTAAAGCCAGCTTCTAACAAAGCTGTTCGACTTGCGCTCCTGACCACTTCCTTTGCTAGGTCACGGAACTCAGACAATCGATTTGCAACCTAAGAGATAACACAATTGGTATTTTTTTCTAAAATAAAGAAGATATTTATGGTAGGTTATTCTTGTATTTGCAGCTCATATTTCCGCAGTCCAGCAGAAACATGAGACATTTCTAGCACAAAGACTATTTGTGTTGTATCGTTTGTTTCTACATTTAGGTACCTTGGGCCAGATCCACAGAGCTAGTACGCCGGTGTATCTCCTGATACGCTGGCGTACTTTCAAATTACCCGCGTCGTATCATTAGTTTGAATCCTCAAACCATGATACGACGGCTTCGTGCTTCGATCCGACAGGCTTACGTCTTCTTACGCCTTCGGATCTACACTGCAATCTTTTTGCGCCCGCTGGGTGGAGTTCGCGTAGTTTTCCGCGTCGGGTATGCAAATTAGCTTTTTCCGGCGATCTACGAAGTTACGATCGGCCGTCGCATTCTCTAACGTCGTCGCTAGTCGGCTTTTCCGGCGTAAAGTTAAAGCTGCTATTATCCGGTCTATAGTTAGACGTGCCATGTTAAGTATGGCTGTCGTTCCCGCGTCGAATGTTCAAATGATTTTTTTTTTGCGTAAGTTGTCCGTGATTAGTAATGTACGTAAATTACGCTACTAAAAAAAAAAATGAAGTTTCGAGGTAATTTCGCGCAATGCACGGCGGGAAATTTCTGAACGGAGCATGCGCAGTTCGATCGCCGCGGGGACGCGCCTAATTTAAATGCTTCACGCCTCCTAATCGCGTATTTTGATTCCGCCACGAGAAATACACTACGCCGCCATACCTTACGACCCGAAATCTTCCTGGATTTGACTTAGAGCCAGGTAAAATATGGCGGCGTAGTGTATCTCTGATACACTGCGCCAGGGCAATTGTATGTGGATCTGGCCCATAGTTTTCTGCTGACTGTTTGCAATCTGACATTTCTAGCGCAAATACTATTCTTGTATTTTTT
Source organism: Rana kukunoris (assembly GCA_029574335.1). Lineage (NCBI taxonomy): Eukaryota > Metazoa > Chordata > Amphibia > Anura > Ranidae > Rana > Rana kukunoris. Next base: position 373,270,299 of record CM056049.1, read on the forward strand.
GTTTCTACATACAACTGACACAGGGCAGCGCACACCTATTAATTTCTTGCATGTGGAAACACATTTAATAACATGTGGTTAATGTATAACTTGGAAGCTGAACATGCTGTCAACGGTCAAGCACTGAGTCCATGCACCTCCAGTGCTACCAAAATACATTTGTGTCTATTGCTGTCCCTGCAGCATCAAGCTTGTAATGTAAAAAGAAATGAATCTGCGCCACAGACAACTTAAATAAAAAAGTGGTGTAATAAAATAGTGGTGTGATAAAAATGAAAATGAAGTAAAAGTAAAAAGTGGCTGCCCCTACATAAAAACCCACCTGGGTGGGAGTGAATATTAAGTAAAAAATAGCAGGTAATGGCGCCTACTAAAAATAAAGTGCATAAGGAATGTGCAAATATAAATATAAGTATGAATGGTGTCTGTCCAAAAAAGTGCTGGTCCTAGTCAAAGTATAACATATATATAACACAAAATAAATGAATATTAATTGATAATTATGTGATTAAATTAATATAAATAATTCATAAAAGTCCAATTCCTAATGATAAAAATTTCCAAAATAGGTGTTGCAAAATTAAATGATGATAATAATAATAATCCAAGAAAAGTCCAGTTTTATAAAAATATATATATTTTCAGGGTTGCTTCCAAAAATTAAAGTGATATGTGCTTCATGCAGGTATAGCCGTCAGTGGATCACTCAGTGCTCTCCCCCAATGGTCCCGCACTCACCGGATCCAACTACCCCTACAGGGGTAATGGGCTTCTCAATAAGTTTCCACACTTCAGTAAAATCTGCCTGGTTTCCTCACATGGGGTCTATCCAACCATTCAGCCTCTCATAGAGAAGATAGGATGAAACGAAAATGCCCAATAGCGTGATACCGTTTTGTAACAAGTAAAAATGTATTCTTGGTAAACAATGGGTACTCACAATTTACATGCAGTTAAAAAGCCTTTAGGAAATATGTGCTGTAGCTCTAAGGAACGTTTCGCTCGACCGGTTTCGTCGTTCTGACGTCATCTGGAGCGTGCCTCTGAGTCTACAGCACTAGCTATTTATAATTGACGTTATGTCGGAAAATGCGGACGTTGTGTCGAAAAATGCAGACGTTGTGTCGACAAAATGTCGAAAAAACGGGTCCGACGTTACGTCGTAAAAACTCCGTTGTTCCGGTATCCTCCATGTTGGAGATTACTACAGACCGTAGTCCTAACACTAGAGGCTCAGTGTTATAGTCGATACTACGACGGATGTTCTGTCGGGAAAACAAACCCCCGATCCTACATCGAAAAAGTTCCTAACTTTCGAGCGTCCTCCATGTTAGAGATTTTTGCAGACCGGAGTCCGGTCACAAGAGGCTCTGTATTAAAAAGGAGAAAAAACGTTCGTTTTCATGTCGGGAAAACCCGGAAGTTAGATCGAAATATAGTAAAAACTTGATTATTTAGCTGATCTCATTATTACAGCAAGGTGATATTAACCTCCCTGGCGTTATGATTCTGTCTGGAATTTTGTACCAAAAGCGTTGCAATTGTTTTGCAAGGAAATGTGGTGTTATGTATTATAGGCCTGCAATTCTTAGTAAGTACTTACTTAAATCTATCTAAACAAGAGTCTAATAGGCATCCCGGGTATGATTTTTTTTTTTTTTTTTTATTAAAAATTATAATATAATAAATAATTATAAAAAATTATAACAAATAATAATATAATTATAGTAAAAATTATTCAATAATGTAATCAAATCAAAATCACTGAAATTTGCTCAGTTGCAGAATTTTTGCTGTCATAATTTTTTTTTTTTATGACGAATTTCCCCACAGATCGCTATCGCTAAATTCTGCAAGTGATTATAAATTTATTATCGCTGTTTTTTAGCTGCTCTAAAACAATTTTTGCCATAAAGGGACACTTTTGGTTGCTATGGGCAATCTACAGTTTGCAGGGAGAAAGAAAAGTTTTTATTATATAAAATGACATGCAGGGCACTGGGCAGACCACTAGGGACATGGGGGGTGTGTATTTTTTACATACAGTACTGTAATCTATAAGATTACATTGTACTGTATGTAAAGTGTTTGTTTAGATTTTTGAATTTGGCGCCGTTCTCCGTCCCCGTGCGACGTAACGTCGCAGGGAACGGAGCTCGGCGGCACACGGGGACGCTGTGTGAATCGAGCGAGCACCCGCTCGCTCACACAGCGGGGATGCATCGCTGGATCCAGGGAGAAGGTAAGTAAACAGTCTCTGGATTCTGCGAGGCGAGCCCGTGTCTGACACGGGATCAACAATAGTAGCAGCAAATTTTTACCCCGTGTCAGACACGGGAAAAACGCCAAGGAGGTTAATAACATAATCAGATATATATGGGATTGCAAATGGGTGAAAAATATATATATAAAAGTTATATAAAATGTATATATAAACATTATGGGAAAAACCCTTAGTTAGTAGAATACAATTAAAATTATAATTATATGAGGAGTAGTTGATAGGAGAAAAGAGAGGTAGATAAGTGTATGTCGATGAGGCACTCCGATGTATTATTATACTTAGATGTATGAAAATATTATATAAAATTAAAATATATTAAAATATATAAAAAAAAAAATATGGAATATGAAATTTAGTGTAAAATTATTAAAATTGTTAAAAATTGGTTAAAAAACAATTTAGATCCACATCAATATTCATACCAGACGGTTGGAGGGTGTCTAACGTGTAGATCCATCGGGTTTCATTTTGGGATACTTTTATAGTTTTATTTTCCCCCCTCCAATGTTCTTTTATTCTGTCTATTCCATAGAAAGTCATGCATCCCGGATCTTTATGATGGTAATCTCTAAAATGTCGAGACACACTATGTTTATGGAACCCTTTTTTAATATTAGCTATGTGTTCTCTAATCCTGATATGTAGTTCTCTTGTTGTTCTGCCTACATATTGTTTTTGGCATGGGCATTCCAGGACATATGTAACATGTGTACTACTACATGTTATCAGCTCTCTTATTTTGTGTGTGGTTCCATTAGTTGTAGATGTGAACTCAGTTTTTTTCTTATTTGTCTTTTTGCTAACTCGGCAGGGTAGGCATTTACCACATTTGTGGAAGCCTTTGAGGTTTTTGAAAATTTGAATCTGTTTTGGGGGGTCAATCGCATTGTGGACTAATCGATTTCTTAGATTGGGGGCTTTGCGATATATGAAACTTGGTCTGTTCGGTAATAGATTTTTCAGGCTTTTATCAGATTGCAGAATGGGCCAGTATTTTTTGAATATTTTTTTCAACGTCTCTATGTTGTATATTGTATCCAGTCAGGAAGGCTACTTCTGTGGTTTTCCTGTTTTCTTTCTTCCTTAGTGTTCCTGCTATGATGTTATCTCTGTTCATTTCTTTAACTTTATTTTTCAGAGTTTCTAGATCTCTGCGTTGGTAACCTTTCTCCACAAATTTGTTAATGATTTGTGTAGCTTGTAGTTCGAAATCCTCCTCATTGCTACAATTTCTGAATATTCTCATAAGTTGTCCTTTAGGGATATTTTGAATCCATTTTTTGTGGTGACAACTGGTTACTGGAATGTAGCTGTTCCTATCTGTTTTTTTGAAAAACGTTCTGGTGTGTATTCTGTTTTCTGCTTTGAATAATTGTAAGTCCAGGTAATCAATGGATTCTGCATTCCAAATGCCTGTAAAAGTAATCCCATATATATTGTGGTTGATTTCATCAAAAAACTTCTGTAATTCCGTTTCAGTGCCTCCCCATACTATTAGTATGTCATCTATATACCTTCTGTAGAATTTCAAAGATGGTCTTTCTGTTCCTTGAATCTGTTCTGCCTCCCAATGATTCAAAAAGATGTTAGCTACACTGGGGGCATACTTGGCCCCCATGGCTACTCCTTTAGTCTGGACATAAAAATTTCCTTTATTCCAAAAGTAGTTGTGGCTCATAGCTAATGTTAGCCCCTCTAAAATATAGTTTATTTGTTCCTGTTTTAATTTTGAGTCTTTGTGTAAAGCCCATTTTACCCCTTTGATGCCGTCTTCTTGTACTATATTCGTATATAATGAGTTGACATCTATGGTGACGAGAAGGTCCGTGGGTTCTATTTCCAAGTCCACAAGTTCCATTATAAGTTGTCTGCTATCCTTGAGATATGATGGTCCTTCCTTCACTAGTGGTTGTAGGAATCCATCAATATAGGCTCCAAGCCTTGAGAAGAGGGAGTCTATGCCACTTATAATTGGTCTTCCTGGTGGGTTTGATTGGTTCTTGTGTATTTTTGGGACATAGTAGATAATAGGTGTTTTTGCCGTTTCTGGGTTTAGATATTTGGCTTCTTTTTTTGTAAGAATGCCCAACTTTTTGCCTTTTTCTATATATACATTTAGTTTCTTTTTGTATTCTTTTTTGGGGTTTGACTTTAATTTTTTGTAGGTGTCTGGTATGTTGAGTAGTGTTGTCATTTCAGATTCGTAATCTGTTTTTCTGAGAATGACTAGACCTCCCCCTTTGTCCGCGGGTCTGATGACAATGTTTTTCTTCTTTTCAAGGTTCCTAATTGTTTTCCATATTTTATTGCGTTTTGATTTGTTTATCTTTAGATTTCTTATATCCTCCTCTACCAATTTTCTGAATACCGTCAAGCTCTCATTTTGCTGATTTTTGGGGTTGAACGTTGAATTGTTTCTTAGATTAGAGTGTTGGTACTGGGTGGTATTTTCATCTTCTTTGTTCTTCTTGTTTGCAAAGAACTTTTTAATATTTAACTTCCGTACAAATTTGTCCAGATCTATATAGGCTTCGAATTTATCTAATTCTTTATCTGGTGCATATTTAAGCCCTAAGTCTAAAACTCTCATCTCCTCCTCTGTAAAAATTTCGTCACTTAGATTAAAAATTCCTCCTCCTAGTATTCTCTCCTTCTTTTTCTTGCGCCCCCCTCTACAAGCTACACAAATCATTAACAAATTTGTGGAGAAAGGATACCAACGCAGAGATCTAGAAACTCTGAAAAATAAAGTTAAAGAAATGAACAGAGATAACATCATAGCAGGAACACTAAGGAAGAAAGCAAACAGGAAAACCACAGAAGTAGCCTTCCTGACTGGATACAATATACAACATAGAGACGTTGAAAAAAATATTCAAAAAATACTGGCCCATTCTGCAATTTGATAAAAGCCTGAAAAATCTATTACCGAACAGACCAAGTTTCATATATCGCAAAGCCCCCAATCTAAGAAATCGATTAGTCCACAATGCGATTGACCCCCCAAAACAGATTCAAATTTTCAAAAACCTCAAAGGCTTCCACAAATGTGGTAAATGCCTACCCTGCCGAGTTAGCAAAAAGACAAATAAGAAAAAAACTGAGTTCACATCTACAACTAATGGAACCACACACAAAATAAGAGAGCTGATAACATGTAGTAGTACACATGTTACATATGTCCTGGAATGCCCATGCCAAAAACAATATGTAGGCAGAACAACAAGAGAACTACATATCAGGATTAGAGAACACATAGCTAATATTAAAAAAGGGTTCCATAAACATATTGTGTCTCGACATTTTAGAGATTACCATCATAAAGATCCGGGATGCATGACTTTCTATGGAATAGACAGAATAAAAGAACATTGGAGGGGGGAAAATAAAACTATAAAAGTATCCCAAAATGAAACTCGATGGATCTACACGTTAGACACCCTCCAACCGTCTGGTATGAATATTGATGTGGATCTAAATTGTTTTTTAACCAATTTTTAACAATTTTAATAATTTTACACTAAATTTCATATTCCATATTTTTTTTTTATATATTTTAATATATTTTAATTTTATATAATATTTTCATACATCTAAGTATAATAATACATCGGAGTGCCTCATCGACATACACTTATCTACCTCTCTTTTCTCCTATCAACTACTCCTCATATAATTATAATTTTAATTGTATTCTACTAACTAAGGGTTTTTCCCATAATGTTTATATATACATTTTATATAACTTTTATATATATATTTTTCACCCATTTGCAATCCCATATATATCTGATTATGTTATTAATATCACCTTGCTGTAATAATGAGATCAGCTAAATAATCAAGTTTTTACTATATTTCGATCTAACTTCCGGGTTTTCCCGACATGAAAACGAACGTTTTTTCTCCTTTTTAATACAGAGCCTCTTGTGACCGGACTCCGGTCTGCAAAAATCTCTAACATGGAGGACGCTCGAAAGTTATGAACTTTTTCGACGTAGGATCGGGGGTTTGTTTTCCCGACAGAACATCCGTCGTAGTATCGACTATAACACTGAGCCTCTAGTGTTAGGACTACGGTCTGTAGTAATCTCCAACATGGAGGATACCGGAACAACGGAGTTTTTACGACGTAACGTCGGACCCGTTTTTTCGACATTTTGTCGACACAACGTCCGCATTTTTCGACACAACATCCGCATTTTCCGACATAACGTCAATTATAAATAGCTAGTGCTGTAGACTCAGAGGCACGCTCCAGATGACGTCAGAACGACGAAACCGGTCGAGCGAACGTTCCTTAGAGCTACAGCACATATTTCCTAAAGGCTTTTTAACTGCATGTAAATTGTGAGTACCCATTGTTTACCAAGAATACATTTTTACTTGTTACAAAACGGTATCACGCTATTGGGCATTTTCGTTTCATCCTATCTTCTCTATGAGCGGCTGAATGGTTGGATAGACCCCATGTGAGGAAACCAGGCAGATTTTACTGAAGTGTGGAAACTTATTGAGAAGCCCATTACCCCTGTAGGGGTAGTTGGATCCGGTGAGTGCGGGACCATTGGGGGAGAGCACTGAGTGATCCACTGACGGCTATACCTGCATGAAGCACATATCACTTTAATTTTTGGAAGCAACCCTGAAAATATATATATTTTTATAAAACTGGACTTTTCTTGGATTATTAATATTGTCATCATTTAATTTTGCAACACCTATTTTGGAAATTTTTATCATTAGGAATTGGACTTTTATGAATTATTTATATTAATTTAATCACATAATTATCAATTAATATTCATTTATTTTGTGTTATATATATGTTATACTTTGACTAGGACCAGCACTTTTTTGGACAGACACCATTCATACTTATATTTATATTTGCACATTCCTTATGCACTTTATTTTTAGTAGGCGCCATTACCTGCTATTTTTTACTTAATATCAAGCTTGTAATGCCTGATTATTTTTTTACAGACTTACACATTTGTATATTATCATTTCCGTTGACTTCTTATTAAGCTTTATGTATAATGCCAAATGTTTTTATTATCTTGGCTAGAACAGAGATGGGTCAGCTTTTGCTGTCTGTGTTCTATGGGGTATATTTCATGTAACTTCATGTCACCAGTACATGTTATGTTTTGCTGACAGATAACATGGCCCCAATAATGCTGTAGTATTTATTTTAGTTACAGTAGAATATGCTGTCACTTGATGTTAATCAGGGCTTTTTTTCAACAGCGGGGGAACGCAGCTCCAGCAATGAATGTAATTGCAAGGATTGCTGCGGTGTGCTGGAGGGTCTATTGATGCTTGCTGCTGGGATCTATTTTTGTTTGGAGGTCTATTGTTGCTAGAGGAGAGGGGTCTTATGTTTCTGGGGGAGGTCAATTGTTGCTGGCAGGGATCTACTGGTGAGGGAGAGTTCTATTGTTGTTGGCTCCTGGAGGGTCTAATGATGCAGTCTGCTGGGACATCTGTTGTTGCTGCTGGGAGTCGATTGTTGCTGGGGCGGTATTTTTTTGTGGGGGGTCATCTATTGTTGTGTGGGGGATCTATTTTTGCTGGGGTGATGTCTATTATTGCTGGGGGGGGGGCTACTGTTGATGGGGTGGGTCTATTGTTGCTCACTGCAGGGGATCTATTTAACTGTCTTTCTTGTTACTATTAACAAATTCTGTGCAAATTACTTAGTAGCAAAATTGATACTTGGTTCTGTATTCTCTAAAAGGGGCAGTACTGGGAGGTTTGTAGGTGGTGGAACCAAGGAATGGTGCCCAGAGTTGGGTAGGGAGCAGAAAAAAGGGTGAAGGTTGGAGTTCCTGCACCTATTCTCTAAGAAAAAAAGCCCTGGTGTTAGTAGTTAAAGCGGAGCTCCACCCAGCATAACAACATTTTACAATGTTGTTTGAAAAAAAAAAAAAAAAAAAACCTGAAAAAAAAAAAAAAAAAAATACTCACCCGAAATAGCTGTTGCTATGCGGAAGTCCGTAATCTGCCTCTTCCTGATCCGCGGTGTGTTTTCTTCTTCTTCTGTTTCTTGTGAATGGGCGCGCTGCTTCCTGGGAACTGTGTGTGTTCTCAGAGAGCAGCGCGCCCATTCACAAGCCAGCGCGAGACTCGCGCAGGCGCAGTAGGAAACGGGCAGTGAAGCCGTACGGCTTCACTGCCTGTTTCCCATATTGTGAATGGCTGCGCGGGACCCGGAGCGATCGTGGGACCGGCATCGGGGGGGCCCATCAGCGCGGGCACCTAGGACAGGTAAGTGTCTTTATTTAAAGTCAGCAGCTACACTGTTAGTAGCTGCTGACTTTAAAAAAAAATTTTACCGTGGCTGGAGCTCCGCTTTAATACTGTATGTGCTTGTGTCTAGATAATAGAGATGCAGTCTAGGAAGTGACTAGTTAACTTAAACATGAAGCCTAAGGTTCCAGGGAATTCCAAAAACCTTTATATTACATTGCTGTATAAGCGGAGGATTACAGCAATCGTTAAGCCAGGATGTGTACTGACATCAGTGTGATTTAATAATTCACTGCAAAAATATATATGCATCTCTGCATTTTACACTTTTTATTTATAAGCAAGATTTCTCCACAAGTAAAACCCATAAGATGTAGAGAAGGTATGATGTTATTTTGAATTTCAAGGCAATGCTTATTGAAAAAGTAGGATTCCAAGTTACAGAATGACAGCTCGAAAAAAAATTAATTAACTGATGTTGCTAAGGCTCCTGCTGTTCTTCCCTGCGTTGGCAAAGATGGTGCAGTAACAATCTTAATTTTCAGGTCTAAGAATACATTTTCATATTTAACCTTTTCTAGCCAGTAGGTGGTAAGTGTGAGTCTGGCACTTCAGAGTTTTTTAAATAGTTGGCTTACTACTGAGCTGTGAATATACACAGCCATACATAGCCCTTATCTGAATAAATTAGATGACTAAATCAGAAGAGAAACACAACCCTCCTTTTTTTAACCATCTAACCATCTAAGTGCCCTGTTCTAAAGGTTTCATTGTAAAAAATAGATTTTATATAAATAACGATATCTATTAGAGTAAGAATGTATACAAAAAAGTCACTACTATGTCGCCTTAATAATTGTTATATGCTTGTCAGTCCAGACTGCCTTGCTCTAGACTCCTTGGACCATTAAATATTTGTGAATCTCCACTTTGAACAAATCGACTAATTTCAGGTAAAATACTGACTTTTAAATTGAATTATGTCCCCACTTTAACATCTCAGAGACACAGGAAAACAATTGCAACGATCTCATGTCCATGGATAGTCTTCAAGAAAGCTGTCAAACCACTTTCAGAGAAACAGTTGATCAGCAGGTTAAAAAGTTTCCCAATCAGTAATATTTCCCTAATAATAATGCAGCACCAGATCGAATTCTACCATGCCAAACGATCCATTATAGTCAACTGAAAGCTTGACTGAGCTCAGAAGAGCTTATAAATCGAGTGCTTTGCAACTCTTGTAGCAACTCAGTAACATAACCTTTACAGATTGTGCCTGCACAACCATCCACCCTCTGAAACTTAAGGTCAGTTTCACTTGGCTGGGTGTAAAAGTGTTAATGCATTGCCAACTCTGCAATATAAGTAGCCAAGAATATGTACTGATCACAAGACTGATTGAAACTGAGTAACCAATAGAGGTTAAATACAGCTCAATAATGATCAAACACACCAGTTCTTCTATTAAGAGCCATATTCTTTAAAAAGGGTTTATGAATTGTACTATACCTCTTGAAGCTGTTTAAATTGGTTGACTGCAAATTCTTTCAATGTATACGTATAACCTTTTTCAATGCGACACAGGCCCATGTCACTAATTCGATAACACATTTCTTGGATATTGAGGAGAGCAGGCCTCAGAAACTGGACAAAAAAAAAAAAAACATATATATTTTACCATATCAAAGTTTAAAGGGATGAAGCATATGTAGGAAGAAACAGTAAAACATGTAAAACAGTAATAGGAAAGGTAAAATGCCACCATTTCATTATCTAAACCAGAAATGTAAAAGACACATCGTTTTCCTCGACGAGTTCTTTGTTAGGCTTGTCGAGAAACTTGGCCTAAGGCCTCGTACACACGACCGTTTTCCTCAACAGAATCCATCAAGAAACTTGGTGGCAGAGCTTTTTTGCCGAGGAAAACGGTCGTGTGTATGCTTTTCATCGAGAAAACTGACGTGGAACTCGACAAGAAAAAAAAAGAACAAGTTTCCTTTTTCCTCGTCGGGAGTCTCAATTTCCTCGTCGTGTTCCTCGTCGGGCTGGTTTTTGACGAGAAACACGTTTGTGTGTATGCTTAGAAACCCGCACATGCTCAGAATAAAGTATGAGACAGAAGCGCACCTTTGGTAAAAGTAGCGTTCGTAATGGAGATAGCACATTTGTCACGCTTTAACAGACTGAAAAGTGCAAATCATCTCTTACCAAACTTTTACTTAACACACAGTAACATGATATTAGCAAAAGCAGCCCCAAGGGTTGTGCCAGTGGAACGAACTTCGCCTGCCGTCGTATGTGTTGTACGTCATCCGCGTTTGAGAACGAGGAGTTTTGATCTTGACTTTGTGTACGCAAAGAAAGTTTGTCAAGTTTCTCGACAAGCCTAACAAGGAACTCGATTAAAGCCTCCATAAGGATATTAGAAGCAAAATCCAGTAGGAGTAAGGCCTCGTACACATGATCAAATCTGTCTGCTGGAAACGGTCTGCTAGACCGTTTCAGCAGACAGATTCGATCGTGTGTACGGGCAAACAGACGGATTTGGCCACCCGACAGATTTCAAAGTATGCTTTGAAATCTGTCGGCTGGGAACCCGTCCGCCCGACATGTCTGCTGGTTAGTACGCTAACCAGCAGACATGTCTTCTCGCACACGCGCCGAATGGTTTCGACGCATGCGCGGAAGTGTTTTACTTCCTGGTGCGGTGACGTGGCGGCGTCAACGTCACCGCCACGTCACCGACACGTCAGCGCGCTGTCTGCTGGCGGGGATTTTGGTTTGATCGTGTGTACAGCGATCAAACCAAAACAGCCAGCAGACAAATCTGATCAAATCGGTCTATCAGACCGATTTTAACAGATTCATTTGCTCGTGTGTACGGGGCCTCGGAGTAGCAATATGGTTACATTTAATGAAGGTAAAACATTTAGAAACTCACAAGGTTGTAGATTAAAAGAGGCACATCCAAGTATGCAAGCATCCAGGGCAAAGCTGTCCACATACTCAGTTGTGACATGACCCTACTTGTATATCGAGACATTGCTTGTATATCAAGTCAAAATGTATTTAAAAATGTTGCTTTTCTCGCAAAATGCTCTCAAACCAAGTTACTCTCAAACCAAGGTTTTACTATATATTGCTGAATATGTTCTTAACATTTAAGAATATAATGTTTGCCCTGTTTGTTTCCTAAATAAATATGTTATCTACAGCCTTTTTAAAAGCGAGTTAGTATTGATTTGTTTTGTTTTTTTCACGTTTATTTTTAGGACATATTATTAAATGAGGCAAAGCACTGTGTTATAACAAGAGTTTCAGCAGAAAAAAGCCAGGAGATGTTTTAACAGTTGTTAAAGGTTGAATTGGTTAATGTGTTGGAAAAGTTGCGATTTACACTGCTATATAAAGTGGGAGAATTACAGTATTTATTGGCGTATAACACTCACTTTTTTACCCTGAAAATAGAGGGTAAACTGTGCCTGCGTGTTATACACAGGGGGCTGTGGAAAGTTTTCTTCCCTGAAACTTCCCTCTTAGGCCGCGTACACACGATCAGTCCAAACTGATGAAAACGGACTGAAGTTCAGTTTCATCGGTCCAAATTGACCGTGTGTATGACCCATCAGTCTGTTGTCCTTCAGTCCAAAGTTTTAAAACTTGCTTTAAAATTGGACTGATGGACGCCTGACCATCGGTCCAAACCGATCGTTAGTACGCAAAAGCATCAGTTCAAAAACCCGCACATGCTCAGAATCAAGTCGACGCATCCTTGGAAGCATTGAACTTTGTTTTTTTCAGCACGTCACTATGTTTTAAGACACCGCGTTCTGAAACAATCGGTTTTTAAACTGATGGTGTGTACGCACATCAGACCATCAGGCCATCAGTCTGTGAACCGATGAAACTGAACTTCAGTCCGTTTTCATCAGTTTGGACTGATCGTGTGTACAAGGCCTCAAAGTTAGGGTGCGTGTTATACGCCTGTGCATGTTATATGCCGATAAATACGGTACATACAATTGTCTAAACTCTTTAGACAAAACCATCCTTATTCACAGGCAAAAGTCATTTCTAGAGCTTTAGCCTGATGTGTCACTCTTGTGACTAAATAAACAAATTTACAAATAATTTTATGATTTTAACCAATGCCCACCTAAAAAAATTAAAACTTCACAATAAGTAATAAATATATACAGCTGACCAATGGCGGTGCATCCATAAGGGGCGCACGGGCACCGCCCCCTCTCTCATGCCACTTCGTGACACTTTCCTAACACTGAACCATCTCTCAGCCAATCAGGTGCTCGGGTCTGACACCTGATTGGCTGAAACGACAGGCACTGTGATTGGACGCCTGATAAAGAGGACGGGAGAAGACATCGAGGAGCATGGAGGACACCACCGTGACCCGCTGCGAGACAGGTAAGTGCCGGGCGGGCAGGGGATGCACACTGGCAGCATTTGATGGGGCACAGTAGTGGCAATTGATGGGCACACTGGCAAAAATTGATTGGCACACTGTCAGCAAATGATGAGCACAGTCGCGGCAATTGATGGGCACAGTGGCAGCAACTGATGGGCACAGTAGCTGCATTTGATGGCACAGTGGCAGCAATTTATGGGTACAGTGGCTGCATTTGATGGCACAGTGGGTGCGTTTAATAGGCACAGTGGCTGCGTTTGAGGGGCACAGTGGCTGTGTTTGATGGCACAGTGGCAGCAATTGATGGCACAGTGGCTCCGTTTGAGGGGCACATTGGCTGCGCTTAATGGGCACAGTGGCTGCGCTTGATGGCACAGTGGCTGTGTTTGATGACACAGTGGCGGCACTTGATGGGCACTGTAGCTGCGTTTTAAAGGCACAGTGGCTGCAGTTGATGTTTTTTTGAGTTTGTTTGCGCCCTCCACTGCAGCTGACACTAAGGCCGCGTACACACGATCGAACATGTCCGCTGAAACTGGTCCGCAGACCAGTTTCAGCAGACATGTTCGATCGTGTGTACGGCCTATCGGACCGTTTTCCAGTGGACAAAAGTTTCAAAACATGCTTAGAAACATGTCCGCTGGAAACCTGTCCGTCGGACATGTTCGAAGGTTAGTACACTAAATCATCGGACCAAAATCCCGCGCATGCTCAGAATCAAGTCGACGCATGCTTGGAAGCATTGAACTTCGTTTTTTCTTCACGTCGTTGATTTTGGTCCGATGGTGTGTACGCACATCAGACCAACAGACCCCTTCAGCCTGGTCCGATGAAAACGGTCCGTCGGACATGTCTGATCGTGTGTACGCGGTGAGCACATAGTTCAGTAAAAAAAAAAATATTAAGTATAAATAATTACAAAGATCATTGTATAGTAACACATAGCATAACATGATATAATAGCATATACGTGTTCCATTGGTTGCAATTCAATTGGTGGAAAAATCTATTCCAATTTTGATTTTTCATCCTATTAAATTGCAACCTATGGAACGCGTGGATATGCAATTATGTATCATGTTACTATGAGATACAATGATCTTTGTATGTGAAAGTCCTACTTTTATGGGATTTATCCCACCACACACACAAAACTTTCAATTTCAGGATGTGGATGTAAACGCTGTCCCTAGAACTGGTAATACTACCTTGCTAATATTTATATATATAAATATATAAAAAAATACATGTATAAAAAGAGCGAGCCCACACTGTAAGAAGCAATACATACTGATCATAACTAATCATATACTGTATAACGATCATTAAATCTGAACACCAAGCAGCTAATAACACCATTTATTCACCATTCATAAAAGCTTTTTTACCTGTCAAAGAATTTGTACTTCTCTCTATTGAGTCCTGAGATTTACAAAGTTCTACCGAAAAACACAGCCAGCCAGGTGACCTGATTTTTACACAACACAGCTAGGTCTTCTTCGTGCCCCCAGTCTTTGTCTTTACCAGGGATCCTCAAACTACGGCCCTCCAGCTGTTACAGAACTACAAATCCCATGAGGCATTGCAAAACTCTGACATTCACCGACATGACTAGGCATGATGGGAATTGTAGTTCCTGAACACCTGGAGGGCCATAGTTTGAAGACCCCTGGTCTTTACAGTGAAGGAGCAGCAACTGACTAATGAGGTTATCGTTCTGCTCTATCCTCCTAGTGGTAGGTCTCTTGTCAGCACATGTGCATGTAGAACATCTAGCAGTCTCTACTGCTGCCCTTCCCTATCCAACTCCAGGTGCTGCTGTATAGGTGATTACAAGAGCCTAATGGCCCGTACACATGATCCAAATATTGGACAAAAACTGTAGTCCGAGGAAGATATTCGGATCGTGTGTACACTACTTACGAGAGCCGATCACGACAGTTCATCCGATATTATTAGATTGGACAAGCACGAAAACCGGATCGTACGATTTTCATTTAGTCAGTATAGTCAGTATAGTTGTTGTCCGAAAATATAATAAAAATACATTACAACACATGACATCACTTCCGATTTTTTTTTCTGTCGTACAAGAATTTTTGTGACTTTAGTAACCTATTCAATTTCTACTTGCAACTATTAAGCTGTGGATGGATCGTAATTACGGGCCATTAGACTGAGTAAATATAGGCCGAATATTGTCCGGTATTGACCAGTTCAACAGGAACCAGCCAACATTCGGTCAGTGTGTACAGCTAGCTTTTGTCAAAGGTACATGCTGAAAAAACAGCATCCAATCAGTGCTCACAGCTAATGGCTGCAAGCACGGACCAGTGTGTTCTGGGGGAAGGGTAATACAATACCACAGCGGGGGAGATCGCCGCATTTACATTGCTTGTAGTAGTACAGTGATATGTCAGTTTATTTTTTTCCGTTCAGCTCGTTGGGTTGAACGAAAAACTTTGCGTGTGTACCAGGCTTTAAATCAAGTCAAATTCAGGTATTTTTACTATTTGCATTGGAAAAAAAATCATGATTGTTTTAATTGATGTATAACTGCATGAATTGGTGTTTTTTGAATATCTGCCTGAAGTTCACCTGATTTGAGATACCTACTGAATTAACAATAAACAGATTTTCCTGCAGGGCCCTGCGACACTGACTAATCTTCTTGGCACGGACATTTTTTCTCCATACAGTAAAAGCTTTCCACTTGCGGAAGAGGGCAAAGGTAGGGATCTGCTTCAGAGCTTTGTGGTAAAGATATTCTTGTTTCCATCGATCAAGCTCAAGGAATAGAACTTCTCCATTACAGATATGAGTGATTCCTCGATCGCTTATGGTATAATATTCATTTTTGTTGATGTTGTCATGGTTTACAAGTCTGCATAAAAGACAAAAGAATGACAGTGAAGTAAAGAAACTGACAATAATGCCACATCACTTTTGGCTTGAACTTGCATTGATCAACTTTTAATGTTTTGCATGCATCTGCAAACTTGTTAGTTACAAACACTGCATGGAAAAGTAATAAACATTTTCAATAAGCATGGTTTGAGTTAAATTTGTAGTATTCACCTAAACCTCCCTCCCCAGACTTACATCTCCATATGCCCATTTTACGTACCTAAAGCCACAGTCACATGACATTTTTTCTCCCTTCTTTGTTCACTTCTTCAGGGGTCAACATCACTGCCTGTGTGATGTAGACACCTCATTTTGGTGGAGGGGACACTTACAGCAACTAGGTCCTCTCTCATGGGCTCCAGAGGCAGTAGAATTCGTGGGGGTGGTGAGGAGACTGGTGCCCAAGAAGATAAATAGCAGGGAAGATGTATTTTCCCAATGGCAGGAACTTAGCTTTGCTCATAGAGAAAACTGTGATCCATTACACTGCAAATGGCTTAAGCCTAATAAACTAGTAGTTTTTTATCTTTTCAACCCAGCAGGGGCACAGATCGGGAATTGATCAGCAGACCTTTTTCAGACATACCCCATCGACCAACCGGCTGCAGTACACATGGGTCAAATGTCAGCCGGTTTCTATTGAACTGGCCGATGCCGCCTGATATTCAGGCACGTTTGTACTAGGCTTTAGGAAAAGGTGTTTGGAATCAAGACTGAGGAGTAAGGTAATTGATGCACAATGCACTATTTAAATTTATGAGCTTTAAAGTAATTCTTGATGTGATGTTCATATTTTTACATGCTAGCTCTTCCATATAGTTGGTATTTACTAGAATTATATCATTTGCAGTATTTGCAATATATATGTTTCTGCTAACTGACATTTAAAAAAAAAAAAAAGACTTTAAAATCAGGCCAATTACTGTGAAATCATTTTTATAATTCAATCATTTAATAAATTCCCTTGGGGTAACTAAAGCAGTGAGAATGAAGGAATACTTTTGTGCTTCCGAAATGTCTTTACTGACATCATAGCTAATTCCTGGCACCATTTTATTGTATTTTTATTAACACTTAAGAAGAAATACAAAGACAAGAACTGAACATACCCAGATATAATGCAAAAACTGATAACATCGAAATACAATTTACAGTAAAACACACTATAAAAACTGTGTGGGCAGACATACACAGATGACTACTCATTTATACTATAATATGAAGCAATACATTCTTTGGATCTGGCGTATATGTTATCTGCTGTGAGTTATTAATACCAGACATAAAAAACACCTTGAAACAGGAACCAAAATCATAAAACTAAGTACAGCATTAAAGGGAGAAAAGGGAGGTAAAGAAAAATCAGAACTAGCAGAGAGAAAGCTAATTACAAAATAAAGGTACATAGAAATCCGCGTAAAAAGAAGAATATAGTTAAGAGGCGTGGATGATACATTTTAATGATTGCATTATTGATTAATGAAACCCTGGTGTTAAATTACAAAAAGCTGTTTACATTTCAAGGGAAGTTATACTTTGCAAGGGAATGTGCTGTGGGAAAAATTCCTGTGTAAGTGCAACTTCCCTTGAAAGTGAATTTGCCTTTAGTAATCCAATCCCACTGTTTCCAAAAGCTACCACCTGATTTTTATTTCTGTTTGGGGTAGCATTGGCAAATGTTATATAGTCTACCAAGTTTTAATCACCATCTATCTGTGCATTGCAATCTTCTGTCATCACATCTTTTACATGCAACAAGCATCATGGGAACACAAAGAGAAATAAAAGTGATGGTACAGATAGCAATACAAACCTGATAGAGCTTCTAAATATGCCCCACTCCATTATAAAATGGTATTGCTTTGGACTGTCAAACTAAACTGCAAAGGTACCGAGGGGAGGGTGAAAGTATATTGTAAAGGGAGACTGTTTTGTGTCAATTACATTTTTTTTAAATGTATTTTTAACTTACGTTTTTGTTTTGTATAAGTGAAAGGCTGACCGAAGGTCATCCTGGGTTTGTAGGAGGAGTCGGGAGGTATTTAAACCCGCCCTCCATCCTCCTTCTGCGCGTCGGTTTTCTTGTGTGTGGGGTTTCTGGGTATTGCACGTCACTTCCTGTTTCTGTCCAGAGCAATGGAGGCAGCTGCTGCAGGTGTCCATTGTGCTCTCCTCAGGATTCCCAGCGGACCGGACTGTCTGTACCCCATCCTCCTCTGTCAGCTGAGCACCGCTCATCCCAACCACCCCCCCTCTTCTCCCGATGCTTGCAGGGGGGGTGCAGGTCTGTAGTTGTGGCAGGCACCATTGGGGGGGGCTGTCCACCATGTCAGCCAGGCCCTTGTCAGCATCATAGGGGCCGCCTGCTTCTCCACTCGGGCTCACGCTGTGGGGGGTCCCTCTATTCTCCCTCCTGCTCCTCCGGGCATACTCGGTGAGAGGGGAGCTAGACGTCCTCCCTCTCACTCCTCCGGGCACCCACGTCCACGTGGTACAGGGCTCCATGGAGACCGCCCGCCTGTTCCTCCTGCCCCCCGTTTGCTCCAATGACGTCACCCGCTCCATGGCTCCTCAAGCTAGTCTAGTACCTCACATGGGGGGATGTTGGTTGGGTCAGGTGCGGTAGTTTGGTGGGCTCAGTCAGCATCGGAGGTCGTATCCCAGTGCAGGCGGGGGGGTCAGGTGTGTGGGCATGTGCTTTCCCTGTCCGCACTCTGCTTCCTCCTAGCTGTGTCATGTAGCTGAGCGCTGTTTGGCTGAAGGAGCATCTTCCCCAGCGCGGCCTGTTTCCTCCCCTGTGACACATGTCTCCCAGTGACAGCCCAGTGGGTGCTGAGGGCTCCCCGTCAAAGTTTCTGAGTTTCTCCTGCTAGTTAAGGTTCTTCTGATGGTTACGTTTCTCTCATGTTATGCGATTCATGTCAGGCGATTCATGTTAGGCGATTACGTTTTTCATGCTAGTTATGTCCTCATGCTATGTGTTCTTATGCTAGTAATGTCCTCCTGCAATGTGTTTCTTATGCTAGTGATGTCCTCATGCGATTATGTTTCATGTGCGGTCACGTTCTCATGCGATCACGTTCGTGTGCGATCGTGGTCATCGTGTTACGTTTCTCATGCAATCACGGTTTTCATGGTGGTTCTCATGCGATTACGTTTCGCATGGTAGTTCTCATGCAATTATGTTTCCCATGGTTTCTCATGCGATCGTGTTAATGTGCGATCACGGTCCTCGTGTGTTACGTTTCTCATGCGATCACGTTCTCATGCGATTATGTTTCTCATGGTGTCTTCTAATGCGACTATGTTTCCCATGCGACTGTTTCCCATGCGACTGTTTCCCATGGTATCATGTTTCCCATGTGACTACGTTTCCCATGGTGTGTTTCTGACTCGATTACGTTTTTCATGTGACTACATTTTGCATGCCACTACGTTTCCCATGGTATATGTTTCTAATTCGACTACGTTTCCCATGCGGCGACTACGCTTCCCATGCGACTATGTTTCCCATGGTATGTTTCTGACTCGATTACATTTTTAATACGACTACGTTTCCCATGCAACTATGTTTCCCATGGTATTATGTTTCTGATACGATTACGTTTCCCATGGTATTCTGATGCAATTACTTTTATTTTCATGCGACTACGTTTCCATGCGATTACGTTTCTCATGGTGTCTTCTCATGCGGTTACGTTTCCCATGCGACTACATTTCCCATGGTATGTTTCTGACTCGATTACGTTTTTCATGTGACTATGTTTCCCATGCGACTATGTTTCCCATGGTATGTTTCTAATTCGACTACGTTTTTTCATGCGACTGTGTTTTTTCATGCGACTCCGTTTCCCATGCGACTACGTTTCCCATGGTATTATGTTTCTGATATGATTACGTTTCCCATGGTATCATGTTTCTGAAGGAATTACATTTTTTCAGGCGACTGTTTTTCATGCGACTATGTTTCCATGCGATTACGTTTCCCATGGTATTATGTTCTCATGCGATTACGTTTCTGGTGCGATTGCAGTTTTCATGCGGGTTTGTTTCTCATGCGATTATGGTTTTATGTTCTCATATGAGTTTGTTTCGGATGCGTTTACGTTTTTTCATGCGACTACGTTTCTCATAGTTTCTCATGCAATTGCGTTCTCATGGTTCCTCATGTGATTACGTTTCTCATGCGATTACGGCTCATGTGTTTGTTACTGATGCAATTACGTTTCTCATGGTATCACGTTTCTCATGGTTCTCAGGCGATCACGTTTTTTATGCGTTACGTTTCTCTTGCGGTTACGTTCTCATGTGATTGCGTGACGTTTCTCAGGATGTCATGTTCTCATGTGATTACGTTTCTCATGGTTTACTCGTGTGTTTTCATTTCTCATGTCCATGCGGTTAAGTTTCTCATGTGCACATTTCTCGAGCTAGTTACGGTTCCCAGGCAATCACGTTTCTCATGCTGGTCATGTTCCCTTGCGATTACGTTTCTAACGCTAGTCATGTTCTTGTGCGTTGCACTTTCATGTGTCGCGTTTCTCAGGCTAGTTATGTTCTCATGCTATTTTACATTGTTTCATGCAGTTATGTCTCATGTTTTTTCGTTCCTCAGACAATTTTACGTTTCTACGGTGCGTTTTACGTTACGTTTCTCATGCTATTCATGTTTTCTCGTATTTACGTTTCTCTTGCAGGTTTTAGTTGTGATGCAATTATTGGTTATTACTGTATGTATGTACGATTACGCTTCTCATACGTTTTATGCTTCTCATACGTTTTACGCTTCTCACACGATTACGATTCTTATACGTTTACGCTGTTCTGGGTATTATGTTCTCAAGTGTATTACGCTTCTCATGCTATTCGTGTTTCTCATGTTTTTTCGTTTCTCGTACTATTCACGTTTCTCGTACTATTCACGTTTTCTCGTTCTATTCACTTCTCATGCTTTTTTACTTCTCATGCTATTCGTGTGCTCGGGTGCTTATGTCTCTCATGCTACTTCCTGTCGCTCATGCAACTTCAGGTCTATCATATAGGTTTCAGTCGTGATGGTTTCTAGTTGGTAGTTTTATATCATCATTGTAGATTCATGGCGTTTCACCGCTGGGGGGGTCACCCATCACGTCTATGGGTGCTTACGGATTGAGATGATCGTTTTTAATCGGCTTGTACGGTGGCAAGTCTCCTCATCCGTTTCTCATACGTTTCATGCATCTCGACATACTATGACCTGACACGTCTTCAGGTTCATCGGGCCTGAGTGTGAGTTTTTAATTTGCCTGCTACGCCTCAGGTTGCTCGGCCTTTGCAATTCATGGGTTTGTCTCATTCTCAGTCCAGCTGCATTAGTCCACACTTACCTTCATTTTATTTTCATAGTCTGTGCATTCATATTTGTTCATGGCCACTCTCCACTGCTGGTTACCTGTCACGTCTACGGGTACTGTCGGATTGAGATGTTCGTTTCTAATTGGCTTGTGCGGTGGCAAGTCCCCTCATCCGCTTCTCACGGCTTTCATCACGTTCATACGTCACATTATCTCACTACTTACATCACTTGCCTGACATGTCTTCAGGTTCATAGGCTTGAGTGTTAAGTTTTTAATTGGCCTGATTTGCCTCAGGTTGCTCAGCCTTGCTAGTTTCTTGAGACTGACACATTTCAGTCTTCCGCTACATTTTCGTTCCTGCTCTACGTTACTGCGTGTGTTAGTCACGGACACCAACGTAGGTAGGGGTAAGGGAGGTAGGGATTTTTCCTTTTCCTAAGGTGAGTTGGGGCTCATTGATTATGTTTTTAACGATGTTGTTCTTCTTTGCAGATTTCATGTCACGGGCAGCAGATATCGCAGAGTTTGCCACCATCTGTCCTTCTCCAGTTACGAATTCTATGCATGGTAGCACGCTCTCCTTGAAACTCCTGATACAGCCTTCTTTTTTACAGATGGAGCTTGATCTTCAAGTCCTGTTTTTTTTTTCTCACTGACATTCAGTTCCTACTTGCCTTTTTGCTTCTTTTGCCACTTTCAGCTCAAACGATTTTCAAGCTGGGCCCAGGACAGTCTGGGCACTAGACTTTTGCGGATGTACTCGGGGATAGGCCACTTTACTTTCCCTAGTACTCCCTTCTCTGCTAGCACAGGGCATGACTCGTAGCCATTCCCTGTTGCTTAACCAGGGTAGAACTTCAATATCCTCTCTGGGCCGTGCTTGCAGTACAGGTGCAGTTTCTGCTGCCATTCGTCGAGGGGTCTGTATTCTCGTTGTTGAGAAGTTAGATTGGCGGTAGTCAGCTTTCTTTTCCGGACATATGTCAGCTCCACATGTCTGTCACAGGCATTCTTACGTTGGGGGCTTGTGGTTGCATACAGTTACTTTCATTTCGAATCTCTTGGCTAGCTCATCCTACTGTTTTATTTTTTGCCCCCTTTTAGGCATACTGACCACGTGACCCCGGCACACCTTAGGTCACTTTCCCACCTCAGATCAATTTCCCTGTTTTCCCCTCAGACCTTTCCTTAGCACGATCACCTGAGACTCCGAGTACAAGTGAAAGGCTGACTGAAGGTCAGCCTGGGTTTGTAGGAGGAGTCGGGAGGTATTTAAACCCGCCCTCCATCCTCCTTCTGGGCGTCGGTTTTCATGTGTCCCACCCACCCATCCAGTTTTTTATTGCTATTTCTTCTTTTACTTCTACTTGGGTATGCCCCCTTTTAGGCATACTGACCACGTGACCCCGACACACCTCAGGTCACTTTCCCACCTCAGATCAATTTCCCTGTTTTCCCCTAAGACCTTTCCTTAGCACGATCACCTGAGACTCCGAGTACAAATGTTAAAAACCATAGACTGTTCTAAATTGTAGCTTGAGCTGTTTAGATAACATTTAGTTTTTACTTCAAATAAGGAAAGAGTGTGTGGAAACTGGGAACAGAAGCCCAAGGCTGCTGTCACACGGGCAACCTGGATGCTGGCAGCAGATTGTCAGTGTCAGAAACTACACACAAGTTTCTATGGAACCATTCAATCGCTGGCGTAGCTAGTTAAATTGTTCTCTCCACAATAGTGAGTGAAACTTGTAAGCTTTTGGATCAGTGAGGGAGCAGGGTAAGAGCAAGAGGTACGTGGAAGACTCTCCCATGTGACTGCCATTGGCAATGTGTCGGTCATCTGTAAAATTTGCCTAAAGCTCCACCTGTAGGCTCAAGAGGAAAATGCAATAACATATACAGTATATACAGTATGCATATATATATATTTATATATGCACTATGGGCCAGATTCACAAAAGAATTATGCTGGTGTATCTGCAGATACACTGGCATAATTCGAAAATCCTGTCTTTTTTCGTCGTTTCCGTCGTTTTACTAAGTCGTTTGCGAATAGGGCATTGCGTAAGTGACGATCACGTTGTTTTCACGTCAGTTTCAACAACGTTTTCCGACGTGAGCTGGAGCATACGCACTGGGCTTTTTTCCCGGCCGTCGCATGCGCAGTTCGATCGACGCGGGGGCGCGCTTAATTTAAATACAAGCCGCCCCCTTTCATTTACGCGGGGATACGCCGGGTCATTTACACTATGCCGCCGCAACTTATGGAGCAAGTGCTTTGAGAATACGGCACTTGCTCATTTAAGTTGCAGCGGCGTAGTGTAAATGGCATACGCTACGCCGACGCGGCCGGTACGTGAATCTGGCCCTATATTGTCAAAAATATTGAAACACCTGCCTTTACATGCACATTAATTTTAATGGCATCCCTGTCTTAGTCCATAGGGTTCAATGTTGAGTTGGCTCACCCTTTGCAGCTATAACAGCTTCAACTCTTCTGGGAAGGCTGTGCACAATGTTTAGGAGTGTATCTATGGGAATGTTTGACCATTTTTCCAGAAGTGCATTTGTGAGGTCAGGCACTGATGTTGGAGAGAAGGCCTGGCTCACAGTCTCTGGTCTAATTCATCTCAAAGTTGTTCTAATGGGTTGAGGTCAGGACTCTGCAGGCCAATCAAGTTTCTTTACCCCAAACATGCTCATCCATGTCTTTATGGACCTTGATTTATGCACTGGTGAGCAGTCATGTTGGAACAGAAAGGAACCAACACCAAACTGTTCCCACAAAGTTGGGAGCATGAAATTGTCCCAAATGTCTTGGTATGCTGATGCCTTACGATATACAGAGTCATATATGTCTCCTCTGGCTGTAGGCCAAATTTTGAATTATAACAGGAAGAAGCCTGACTGCATTGCCTATTTATAGCTGTGATTAGACATAGAGATTGTAGTGATCTTAGGAAAAGTAAAGATGTAAGCCAGATACTCAACACTGGAGTTCCAGAAGTAGCCAGAATATAGCTTAGTCTTTTGTGGTGTCTGCACAAGCATATTGCAACAGGGTGTCTAACAAGCTTGTTTTATCAGAAGCCATGCCGTATGACCAGGAATACTAGCTATACATACCGTATATTAAACATATATATTGTAGTTGCTTGGCTACTGAATCCCATCTTCAGTTATATTTAACTGAGACCCCAAAGCACCCATGAGATTTACATTGCAATTCAGGACAACCGTCAGCTGTTTAGTCAGCTGTTTAGTTAGCTCTTAGTATCATACCTTAGATTATATGGATCATATTCGATTGAAGACTTAGGCACTGCAGGGGTCATGTAAAGGAAGCCCAATTTTCTATTTTCTAACAGTATATTGATGATCTGCAGAGGATCTTTAATATTAGCCCTGATGACATCTTCTGCGGTATCAAACACTGGAGATGGTGGAGAAGGAAGTCGTTTCAAAGACCCAGGTCTTGACCCAGATGTCCTTGGCTGTTTTGGAGGTGTAGGAGATACTGTTCTGCTAATGTCAAGTTGTAACTAAAGAGTAATGAGAGAAAACAAACATGTATTAGCACACATTGATAGAAATCCATGCACCAAAAAATATGTACATAGCAACAAGTGAAAGCAATTAGCAAGCTGCAAATGAATTACAGTAGTAAACATTAGTTAGTCAAGTAAACATGGCAACTATTGTGAAAGGCTAGATGCTTGGCTTTCTCCAGATTATGTACTTTCTGAGTTACTGATGTAGAACAAATATGCAGATCAGAACTTCTGACTGCTTTTTGACCTTACTTTTTGTAAACTTGTTGCAGGTCAAAACTGGAATTAGAAATAGTCAGGAAATCTGCATTTTCAAAAGAAGGTCAGCAATGGCAGCAAACATATTTTATTCAGCACAGCTTTGTTCTGCATTCTCTGTAAACCGCTTCAATCGGATTTTCACCTAACAGCTAACAAGGTCAATAGAAAATTGATTTCCTGGAGCCTGTGCTCTGTATTTTTCTCATGCTTCTACTCGAGTTGCATTTACCGGTAGTATCCTAAGCATGTTTGAATCTGATCGTGTGTACGAGGCTTAAGAGAGAGAGCAAGGGGGGTTTCCAGCATCTCATATGTGTTTCGAGATTGCTAAATTACTGACAGAAGAGAGTGAAACCGACTGGTTAAAAATGAAACTACTTAGCGAATAGTCTATGCATTTCATAACTTTCACAGCTTTTGATGAGAGTGCATCTTTAAAATGTTTCTCCAAATGTAAACATTAGGTAAGGCATGAATTAAGAAGAGGGCCGTTTTCATACTCTAGGGCAGTGATGGCGAACCTTGGCACCCCAGATGTTTTGGAACTACATCATGGGAAATGTAGTTTCAAAACATCTGGGGTGTTAAGGTTCGCCATCACTGCCCTAGGGCATTGTTTTTCAACCTTTTTTTTAGTCAAGGCACCCTTTAAAATTATGCATCTCGAGGCACCCCATTCTAGAATGTAAAAACAAATATAATAGTTTTACATAAAGCAGCAACATCCACACATGTAGGGCACCCAATGTTAGAGGTGATTTATTCATTCAAAGCAAATACATCTTTGCATACTGGTACTGATTAGTATTCCAGTGGTTTTCTTTTCCCTCAGTTTCTATCCCTCTCTTTCTTTCCAAATGTGGCCCTAGTGCTAATGGAGAAGGATAGGGGAGAGACAAATAAGGATGCTGTGCAGGCACCTGACGTCCTCCTTATCAACCAATGACGTCATTGGTTGTTAGGACGCCAGCAGCTGGCAGTGGTTTTGTGTAACTAAATAGCAGGCTTGGTACATCCACTGGCTTGTATACAATTTGTGGGGAATTTTTAAGCATTCTGCCAAGGCACCCCTAAAAAAAACCTGGGCACCCTGGTTGAAAAAGGCTGGTCTAAGGACAGTATTCCCACTACATGGCCATGCTAGCCTCTTATCTATGCATATTTATTCCTCAATCTATAGCAAATGAGGCTATTTTACCTGTAGCGAACAAGTTCATTCATGGTTCCCCTTCTGATGGCAAACTTTGTAGAAGGCCCCCCCTCCTACAAGACCTATTTAAATATGCTTCACCGGAACTATGATGCCCCTTTTAAATACAGTATTTACTTTAGTAAAAACTACTATTGCAGTGTTCTAATAGAGGCAGAATGCTCTCTGCTTTTTATTTACATCACTTTACCTGTCTTGTGGAACTCAGTAAGTATTTTGACTCCTTTCAAATCATCATGTCAGAAATATCTTTTACTTGTGGACTATCTCACTGCGCAGTGATAAAGTATCAAAAAACAAATATAAGGATATATACTCTCCAGTCTGAAAATAAACCACCTGAGTACTATGCATTTGTAGTACCCTTCTAGCAGTGGCAGCTGGTGCTCCAATTTTTTAGGGGGGCGCAAACAAACGGAAAAAAAAATCATCAATTGCAGCCTCACTGTGCACATCAAACGCAGCCACTGTGCCCATCAATTGCCACCACTGTGCCCATCAAACACAGCCACTGTGCCCATCAATTGCCACCATTGTGCCCATCAAACGCAGCCACTGTGCCCATCAAATGCAGCCACTGTGCCCAATTGTCGCCACTGTGCCCATTAATTGTCGCCACTGTGCCCATTAATTGTCGCCACTGTGCCATCAAACGCAGCCACTGTGCCCAGCAATTGTCACCACTGTGCCATGCCATCAATTGTCGCCACTGTGCTATCAATTGTCACCACTGTGCCATCAAACGCAGCCACTGTGCCATGCCATCAAACACAGCCACTGTGCCATGCCATCAAACGCAGCCACTGTGCCATGCCATCAAACGCAGCCACTGTGCCATTAATTGTCCCCACTGTGCCATCAATTGTTGCCACTGTGCCATGCCATCAAATGCAGCCACTGTGCCATGCCATCAAATGCAGCCACTGTGCCATTAATTGTCACCGCTGTACCATCAATTGTCACCACTGTGCCCATCAATTGCCACAGTTTGCCCCCTCAAAAACCACTGGCTCTGATAGACACTTCCACACAGCCAACCAGCTGCCATTATTCAGATGGCCGGTGCTCACCAGGGGGCTGGCCATCTGAATACTGGGCGGCAGCGGCGACAATACATAGGGATTCATGCAATCTCTATGTATTGTATACTCAGTTGAGTGACGGCACAGCGGAGAGAGGGGGCGGTGCTCCTGTGCCCACTATGAACGCACCGCCGGTGCCTCCTAGATAGGTGCTAGGATTAGGTGAATAATATGCTAGGATTAGGAAAATTTAGTTCTGGCTCACTGTATCTGGATGAGCTGCAGTTCATTGTTATGCAAATTTAGTTTTGGCTCAGTGTAATCAGTGTGGCTGTGTTGATTTTCTTGGCCTTTCTATGTTTCAGTAGTTCCAGGATTGACTGCTTTCCCTTGGTTGTCCAGAACGCTCTGGAAGTTAGTGGGCAGAAAGTGTCTATTGAGCAGCTAAATAGTCATACCTGGCCAATCCCTGGGGGTAGATGCTCAGATGGTGACTGGGAGTCTATATAAATATTCTGAGGCTGAAAGCAGCCTGGTCTTTGTTCTTGAGGAGGATATGGGAGCCTAGGGGGGCTGCTAGTACCCTTGGCCTTTCTGTCATGTACCTGCAGGGTGTCAAGGCCTCATGTGGGGAACCTGGACCTGCTTTGCTAAAAGTTGCTGAAAGCTGACTGAAGGTCTGTTGTTTAAGAATCTAGTCTGGTATCACAGTGTGAAAATGTTGCAAGGATGTTGAAATGAGGCAACCAATATTTATAAGGACATTTGTGAGTACAGTCTGGTGAGAGAGATCCTAGACACTGTGTACTGAGGCCATCCATTGTGTGCTAGAGTCAGCGTGTTCAGGGGGACATTGTGTCCCGTGTCCTTAAGAGCTTAGCTTATTTTATTCCTAGTGAAAGGACTGCTTGGACTGTTCAGTTTACGAAAAGCCCAGTTTACGCTTTATTTCTACAAGGGTTTGGCTCTTAGTTCTGGAAGAGAAAGTTCAGTGTCCACAAATCGTTGCTAGGGGTACCTGGATATCCTACTATTACTTACTACCTCTCCAAGTTCTGCAATAAAGCATCAGAAAAAGGATACCCCTAGACTGTTTATGAGCCTGAAGAGTGATTGGAACTCTATGTTGTACTACGTGGAAACTATTGGGAAAAGGATCTGGACAAACTACTTAGCAGCTCCTACGGGGGTAGCACTACACATTATAGGAAGATGCCTGTGGAATAATATCAATTAACAGTATTACAGTACATCAAAATATTGCTGTAGTGAGTACTTTTCAGGTGCAAGAATTTAGAGATATCAGCTTTGTAAACTAATAATTCTGCTCATCTTGAACAACTAAATCTCTTAACACAAAGAAACTAGGCATGTGTGAGTCTTATGATCTGCTACATTTGGTGTCTGCTTGTGCTCAAAATAATGTATTGTTATTGCCATGTATATTTACACCATACTACTGGCATTCAATCAATAAAATATTAAAGTGACCCTCTCACATCTCCAACAAAAAAATTCAGGCAGTTGAATTCTGTTATAGTGCAGGACAAATACTGATGGGTAGCAAGCCTGTTCATTGCTCTTGCAGAGCTACTTGCACTGCCTCTAATCAGCACTTTCAAGTTTGCAGAATAGATTATACTCTGCATCTATATCTTGCTATATCACTACACTGCTAATCCTTCCCTAATCTATCCAAATGCTTTCACTGCAGTTGGGTTTTATCACATACTGTTTATCATATGTAAGATGTATTGCATTGCACAAAATGACAACAGAATAAATATACTGTACTGTACATGTTAATAGAATAAAATATTCTGTCTGACCTGTTTTTCTTTTAAATCGTCTGGAAGTTCAGGCAGTCGAACAGGGGATGGGATAGCTTGCAGTTTCTTCTCTGCAGAAGTTGGCTGTAAAAGTACACCTCGATTTATTAATTCTTCTGCGTTCTTCTGATATATGTATTCAGGTTGATGGTGATCTTGATATACTTTCAAAACAGGCTTAAGGGAACAAGGAAAATAGTAAAATGTAATACAAAAACAGCTTTGAACTAAAATAACATTGGGGTGATAATAAAATTGGAGAGATTTCCCAGCGAGGGGAAATCCCTCCAAAACAAGGGAATCTGTGGTTGTTACCCGAACTAGTGACCCCATTGGAACATCCCCCTCTATTCCTGTTCTGAGAACAACCCAAAATGTGGGATTTTCTTTCTATTTCACAGTTTTGTTCAGGGATAACAGAAAATAGGACAATAAGAGAGGGTACATTTCCCTAATGGGGGCACGGACATCAATACAAACCTGACAGGCGTTCTAATACCTTTTCTCTCTATTGAAAACTATATAAAAATGTATTTTAGTTATACTTTAAAGTTACATTTTAGTCAGAAAATTAAGTACTGATAAATCATTTCAGGCTTGCCCCTTTTATTGGTAAAGCTAGGTAAAACATAAAAAATAAATACCTATACTGTTTATAATCCAATCAATAGGGTCCTGTCTTACTCTGCTCTGCACATGCTCAGTTGCTCTATATTCTGAGCACAGTGCTTAAAATCAGAGCCACTAGAGGCCAATCAGCTGACAGCTTTAGGCTTCATGCACACGAAGCTCCTGATAAAATACCAGAACCTCTGGCAGTAAAAAGCCGCATAAAAACGCACATAATGGAGCGTATTGCTCACATATTTATGTGCTTTTTTGCACGTTTGCATTTATAAGTGTTTTTTTTTTCTCAAAATATTCCCTTCTGCTCATTTTTTATTAGAATCAATGTATGTTTGAATGTGCCGATAAGCCACATTTATGCGCGCCAAGCATTTTTTCTGCCCAAAAGCTCCTCTCAAAAATGCACTTGTGAACGCTCCTCTTCAAATATGCCTGTAAATGCCTGAATGTGTATGGACACATAGGCTAGTTGCTTCCACAGTCTGGAAGAAAAAAACGCCAAATGTCTGTATAAGCAGAATTTTTTATGCCCAGTGTGGATGAGGCC
Source organism: Rana kukunoris (assembly GCA_029574335.1). NCBI lineage: Eukaryota > Metazoa > Chordata > Amphibia > Anura > Ranidae > Rana > Rana kukunoris. The sequence goes on from CM056049.1 coordinate 373,300,554, forward strand.
TTGAGATTTACTGTTGCTAAAGGGGGAAGAAAGCAACAGAAATGACAGAGACTGTGCAGTTTGTGGTGAGGTGACAGGACAAACTCTGTTGTCAAGGAGACACAATAGAGTTCAATTTACAAGGGTAGTGTTCTAGCTTATCTCCCTGATATTCTCTCATTTCCTCCCTATGAACAGCCTGGGAACTTAACTTCAGCACTTGCGCCAGCGTGCACAGCTGTCTATCCAAAAGAAGGCTTTTGTCGAAGAGTCTTGTTAGAAAAGCAGAATCTGATGAGCACTTGCAGCAAACAGCTGTAAGTGCTGAACTGGGGGGGTTTGGGTGGTATTTTAACTTGATCAGGCCCCCACTCTAAGCCATGCAATAAGGGTAGGCTGAATGTGATCACTTAATTGAGCAGGGCTGGTTTATTGCCTGCGGACTATTATTGAAGAATGATATGAGAGTGAAGTATGAATCAGTTTTTTATGGGTACTGCAATTTTAAACAATGACAACTAGATCATTTGCAGTTGTTTCTCTGTTTTAAAGTTTTTTTACATTGTGAAACATGGATGACAAATAATGTACTTAGAACTGCAATACCATGGAAACTTTGCTAAGACAAAGGTTAGAATTGCAACACTATTCCTTCCAACTGCAGAAATAGTTAAAAAATATATATAAATGGTGCACCTACTATAAAAAATAGAATAATGACCAAATGAAAATATTAAGCTGCATGCCAAAAGATTTTTGAACGTCCTGGAAATCCAAACTGATATTTTTTATATGTCGTTATGGTAGTGGATTATATATTGACAATATATATATATTTTTTGCAACAAAACAATATACTGTATGCTAGTTTTTCAGTTACAGTCCTTACATATGTAGTGGGATTTCACCCTTTTTAATGTGATATAAAAGACTACCATTGCTGATCGCAAAGGATCTCAGCTCCCTCCTGTGGCCGAGATGAGTCAGAGCCACCTGTTGTTTACCGTTTGTTCTGGTACCGCAGAGAATGTTGGAGAATTGAGTACAGGGAGAGAAGAGACTCCATTTGCCATGGCCTGTAACAGACTCAATTACCCAGAGAGCAGCTGTACAACCCCAGGATGCTTTGCCTTCTGCACAGCCTGCTAGGGGAGGTAATTTAAGGGGGAGGACGTATTTGGCGCTCACTCTCTGGACCGCTTCTTTAACCCAGGAGGACACCTGTGGAAGTGTTCCCCCAGAGAGTAGGCCGCAGCTGAGGCCTACATACACTGGGCGGAACGACTTTGAGGAGGAGAGACGGAACCTCGGACGGAGTGATCAGACAGGCTTCCAGTATCTCTGCAACCTGAGAACCGGAGGCTGCCGTCTAGCAGGACTGTGACCAGAGATTGTGGACGGAGTGTCACGGAAGGACAAGGCCTGGACTGGTTGAGTGAGACAGGCACCTGCCCAAAGACCTACTGACTGTGTTGTTGGAGGGTGGATCGTCCCCATTGGCCAGCGAGACTTCACTGTTTGGGTTCTTTTGCCAGTTTATTTATTGCCATATTGGATTACAAATTACCCCCTGCGCGCCAACAAATACCAATATGTCAGTGCACGGACTCTTGGGAAAATTTGAACTGAGGTTTGGCCTGGCCCGTCAAACCACGTTAGTTAGGGATATTACTTAAAGGGGTGTTCCAGCCAAAAATTGTGTTTATTAAAAGTCAGCAGCTACAAAAAGTGTAGCTGCTGGCTTTTAATAAACAGACACTTACCTGCTCCAGCGTTCCAGCGACGCGCCGACCGGGGCTCCACTCCTCTCCCCCCTCCCCAGCCGGCGTCCTCATCACAACTGTGGGCACCTGGCCGTGACAGCCTTCGGCTTCACGGCCGGGCACCCACTGCGCATGCGCAAGCGGCACTGCGCATGCGCGAGCGGCGCGGCCCGCCGCTGATTGGACAGGCGATCGCATGGGACCTGTCATTAAGCTTGATCGCCTACCCAGCCCCTCGGCGGAAGGATGAAGTGGGACAGGAAGTTCCACTCCTCCTGAAGCCCCCACCCCCCCCAAAAAAAAATTACATGCTAAATTCTTTAATTGAGTAACTGTTTTTATTAGATTGTGCAGTATTAGAGGGAGAGCTGGGTGAGGCTTGGCAAGGGGGTGCTTCAATGTGGGTGTCTTGTTGAGAGAATCCCCTTGCTGTGTGCTTACACAGGGCTGTTAGACATTGTAGTTAAACTTACATCTAGGTGTTATTATTGTTACTGACTCTGCAGGGCTCTGTGCATATTTTATCACTGTTTTACCCTTTGTTATTTTGCTTTATTTTCCAAGTAAAATATCACTTTGGTTACGCTGAAATCTGTGTACAGTCTATCTGTCATACTGCAGGATCCATTCAAGTTAAGGTAACCTCTAACTTACATACTTTGTTGTACCATAACGGGATATTGTGCCTTCCAACAATTTATTGGGGCCCACAATTCCCATTTTTACCAATTGTGCCAAGGGAGGGTTTTGAGCCACTTTCAGGGGTTGATCACAGAGCGTAGACCCAAAACAAACCAGCAGCTCCTCCGGGGGTAGTGCTACACATACATTTACCTTGTTTTTCATAGTAGTAGAACTCCTGCCTCCAATATAAAAGAATATGTGCAGCAAATAAATATGAGTGCATCTGCACAATGAGTTTTCCTTTAGCTCCCTCTTCCAGATTCTGCAAATTTTTGTTGACTAAGCCAGAAAGAATGCAGCTTCCCAAGATGGTGTGGCAGCAATGCTGCACTGCCGCCTGAATTCAGAGCAGAGGTACCACTCTCATGTAGGTTGTGCTTGCTTGCATTACAGTGGGATGATAAAATGTTGCAGGTGGGGTGACTATTGTTTTTGTCACTGCTGATTCAAGAGAATATAGATTATCAATCAGCAGAGGGTCACACTTAGTCCTGCCCATTACTTTCTGGATTAACAGCACTGCCTTGTCTTGTTTGTTGCTCAAACCCTACCACTGCAGTACAGGCAATCCCTGTGTTTAAAACAAGGTTTGTTTTAAAGTTGATTTTGTATGTAAGCTGGAACAGGTACATATTTGTCAATCAAAAGCTGTGACACGGGAGCAAGGGGCGGGGCCAAGTCCCACTGTCTATGTCAATGGATGCAGCAGCCGAACTCAGGAGCGAGCCTGCATGGGTTCCCCCATGGAAAGGGCATTCTGTGGGATCACACGATCAAGAGGAGAGGCTTGGAGCTCCGGCGAGCCACCCCAGAAAAAGAGATTTAGGGCTGCTCTGTGCAAAACCATTGCACAGAGTAGGTAAGTATAGGCATGTTTGTTGATTTTTATTTAAAAGAAAGCAAGGGTTTACAATAAGGTGACCAGATTTTTAAAATTGAATCCGGGGACATCATTTTTTTTTACTAGTAATGGCAGCAATTAGCGACTCGCCGCCCGCCTCATAGCCTGTCAAGCCTTACTCTCCAGCTACTACTGGGTGGGGAGCGGAGGAAGATCACTCTGCCGGGGAAGGCAAGGAGATAAGTGGGCAGGTGGCTGGTCGGGATTTGAGCCAAGGCAGAAGAACATGTGAGCGAACCAGCACATGATCATCAGAAAGGGGCACAGATAATGGAAAGAAAATACACCCCCTAAGCTAGTAGGAGTGGTGGAGCAAGGGTGTGTAATTCAGAGTTTTTTTTATTAATTCTGCATTGACTGTCCTTAACCACTTGACTACTGGGCACTTAAACCCACTTAATAACCAGACCAATTTTCAGCTTTCGGTGCTCTCACATTTTGAATGACAATAACTCAGTCATACAACACTATAACCAAATGAAATTTTTGTCCTTTTTTCCCCACAAATAGAGCTTTCATTTGGTGGTATTTTATCACCTCTGCGGTTTTTATTTTTTTCACTATAAATGAAAAAAGAACGAAAATTTTGTAAAAAAATGAATTTTTCTTCATTTCTATTATAACATTTTGCAAAAAAGTAATTATTAGCGGGTTATTTCTCACACACAGCATATGCATACCACAAATTACACCCCAAAACACATTCTGCTATTCCTCCCGAGTATGGCGATATCCCATGTGTGGGACTTTTTGACACAGCGTGGCCACATGGAATGGTGCCAAACTTTGCGACTTAAAAATCCCCATAGGTGACGCTTTAAATATTTTTACTGGTTACATCATTTTAGTTGGAGAAGAGGTCTACGGCCAAAATGATTGCTCTCGCTCTAACGTTCGCAGCGATACCTCACATGTGTGGTTTGAAACACCGTTTTCATGTGGGGGGGGGGACTTGCGTATGCGTTCGCTTCTACATGCGAGCTCACGGGGACAGGGGCGCTGTATGCCCAGAGTATTGCGGAGTATGCCCAGAGTATTGCGGAGTATGCCAGAGAGTATTGCAGAGTATGCCCAGAGTATTGCGGAGTATGCCCAGAGTATTGCGGAGTATGCCCAGAGTATTGCGGAGTATGCCCAGAGTATTGCGGAGTATGCCCAGAGTATGCGCGGAGTATGCCCAGAGTATGCCCAGAGTATGCCCAGAGTATTGCGGAGTATGCCCAGAGTATTGCGGAGTATGCCCAGAGTATTGCGGAGTATGCCCAGAGTATTGCGGAGTATGCCCAGAGTATTGCGGAGTGCGGAGTATGCCCAGAGTATTGCGGAGTGCAGAGTATGCCCAGAGTATGCCCAGAGTATGCCCCCCAGAGTATGCCCAGTATTGCCCCCCAGAGTATGCCCAGAGTATGCCCAGTATTGCCCCCCAGAGTATGCCAGAGTATGCCCAGAGTATGCCCAGATTATGTCCAGTATTGCCCCCCAGAGTATGCCCAGAGTATGCCCAGAGTATGCCCAGTATTGCCCCCCAGAGTATGCCCAGAGTATGCCCAATATTGCCCCCCAGAGTGTGTTGCCCCCCAGAGTGTTGCCCCCCAGAGTATTGCCCAGCATTGCAGAGTATGTGCAGCAGGGATGGCTGAGCAGGGAGGGATGGATGGATGGATCTGTGACTACATTTGTCACAGATCCAGCCCGCAGCACTGGCGCTGCCATCCGCTCCCTCCCCTCTCCTCTCACACTGTACTGATCGGTACAGAGAGAGGAGGGAGGAACCGGCGTCATCAAATGATGCCGGTCTGTTTACATCTGATCGCGCCGTCATTGGACGGCGCGATCACGTGGTAAACCGCCGCTATCAGACATTCCCGTGTGCGCGCCCCAGGGGGCGCGCGGGAGCGCGACTCAGGAATTACGTTATATAACGTGATCCCAGAGTTAAGCAACCACCTTGCCGCCGTTATTTTTCGGCAGGTGGTTGCTAAGTGGTTAAAATTGCTTCTTCCCCTGTTCAAATCTAATTTGGGGACAAAACCGGGGACAGACTTGGTCCGGGACAGTGTCCTCAATCCATCTGGTCACCCTAGTTTACAAGCACTTTAACTTTTTTGGATAGCATGAGGAAGGGTTAACACCCCTGTAACATTTGTTTTGCTGTCTATGCCCCCATTTAGAAGATTTCACCTCACATTCTGTCCCTATGACAATTGGATTTTGAAAACGTTGGGTTCTTGTGGAAACAAGATAACAAGAGAGAATTTCCTTTCCTAAGGGTATATTTCCTCTCACTTCCTGTTGTCTCCCTTCGTTTGTAGGTACGAGTCGTATGTAAGTCGGATGTTTGTAAATCGGGGACTGCCTGTATCCTGAAGAGGGTGTGTTTAAGACACAAGTGAAGGAGGATTTCACACTGGAGCGGTGGGCTGGCAGGACGGTAAAAAAAAGTCCTGGCTAGTGGCCGAATAGCGCAGCAAAAACGACGACTCAGTGTGAAAGCAGCCTTACTAGATTTAATACTTGTGTACACTGTCATACAGATGCCGAGCACAGTCTTATAAGTTAGTTACATTACAAAGCTTAGCAGCAGCACTGACATACAGTGGAACCTCGGATTGCGAGTAAAACAGTTTACGAGCATTTCGCAATACGAGCTGTTTTAGAAAAAAAAATCCTGACTTGCTTTGTAAGTGTTGTCTCACAAGACAAGCAGGATTGAAGCCTCTGGGGTGTGCAGTACCACATTTAGCCAGAGTTACGGGGGCATCGGTGACGCTTGGAGACACTCAGAGATGCTCAGAGACCACTCGGAAACACTCCATTCCTGAGGGTCTCAGAGAGTCTCAGAGTGTCTCCAAGCATCTCTGAGTGGTTTCCGAGTGTCTCAGGCGCCCCCCCCGCACCTCTGGCCTTATGAGGTACTGCATAGACAAGCAGTGGCTGTGGATTTTCTGAGATTCCATTACTTCCTAGAGGGAAACTCGCTTTGATATACGAGTGCTTTGGATTACAAGCATTCTTCTGGAAAAAAATGATGCTTCTAATCCAAGGTATTACTGTACATTCAATTGGATGTCTCATTAATATCTTGGTAATGGGATCAATTAAAAACCATTTGTGCATGCTTTGCAGCTGCCCAAGGCATCTCTGAGACGCAAGGGCCCATTTATAGTAGATGCAGGTATAGCATATGCTGGAACTCATCCTGCTGTCAAGCGACTTCTGGGATTCAGGGGCCCATTTATAGCAGAAGCAGGTCAGGCAGGTGCTGAAACCACTCTTAGGCCTCATTCACACTACGGAACGTTAAGGTCTGCCTGTCAGTTTTGAAGGCGGACCTGAACGGCAGCTCCATGCACCCCTATGGAGCGTCGGATGTCAGCGGAGACATGTCCGCTGACGGACTGTGACAGAGTCCGCCTGTGTGAATGAGGTCTTATTGCCATTTAGATCTGGACACTTCTTACTGCTAGGACAGGTGAGAAGCAGAAAAAAAATTCATAATGCCCCAACAGTGCTCATGAACTCTAATGTCCCAACCGGTATATCCCGACAAGCACCATCTTATTCCCTGACAGCCAGGCGTTAAGGGATGCAGTATGGCTTCTCCCAGAAGAAAAAAGCTAGTTTGCTGTCTGACCCTAGCTGCATACTGTATTAAGAACCATTAGAGTTTGGGGAATCACAAAATCTATTCTTTACCAGTATCTATCTATCTGTCTACCTGTCTATCTGTCTATCTATCTATCTGTCTATCAATCTATCTATTTACAGTATCTGTATATCAATCTGTCTACCTGTCTGTCTATCTATCAATCTGTCTACCTGTCTATCTATCTATCTATCTATCTATCTATCTATCTATCTATCTATCTATCTATCTATCTATCTATCAATCTATCTATCTATCTATCTATCTATCTATCTGTCTTCCTGTCTGTTTATCTTTCTATCAATCTATCTATCTATCTATCTATCTATCTATCTGTCTTCCTGTCTGTTTATCTTTCTATCAATCTATCTATCTGCCTATCAATCTATCTATATATCTGTCTATCAGATCTGTCTAGTCTGTCTGTCTATCTGTCTATCTATCTATCGGTCTATCAATATATCTACCTGTACTATCTAATCAATCTATCTATCTATCTATCCTGTCTATCTATCTATCTATCTGTCTGTCTGAATCTATCTATCTATCTATCTATCTATCTATCTATCTATCTATATATCTATCTATCTATCTATCTATCTTCTATCTATCTATCTATCTATCTCATCTATCTATCTGTCTATCAATGTCTGTCTGTCTATCCTATCTATCTATCTATCTAGTCTATCATCTGTCTCTCTGTCTGTTCTAACTATCATCTGTCATCTATCTATCTATCTATCTATT